>OU452231.1:13234837-13964837 GCA_911728455.2 Marthasterias glacialis | reverse complement strand
AACAAAGCTTCGTATATCAACAGGTAAATGAATTTATAATCTAAACCAGCATAATTTAAAGTGAAAGTTAACCGTTTTCGCCCGTTTTCTGTTTGTTTGTTTTTTTGTTTTTTTTATTACACAGTAGAGTTAGACAAATGGAGTTTATTTTACTAAAATGTGTGTTTGAAATGGATTCCCTACAGTTTCTATAGTAATGAAAACTAGTCATAGTAGCAGTGGTGAAAAAATATGGCATCCTTAAAATAGAGTCGAATAGTGTGATGAATTAAACTATCAATATTACATCACGGGGAGCGGTTTTATCGGGAAGGTGGAAGTGAATCACATATCATCATTTATTTATTTATTTATTTATTTATTTTTGCGGGGGGTGGAACTGCGCTGAAGAATAAAGGATCGATTACAAGAGAAAGCATCCCTGTGGATTTTAATCACATGAAAATTCGGCAAGTAAAGTCACAGCAACCACCAAGACTAGAAAGTGCAGAGAGGCTTTCAATAACCTCCGTAATTTACATTGATATCAAAATCATAAAATAAACAAGTATTCCAGAGCACATCTAGATCAGACCAGTTTATGTTCTTAAGGGTTTGCTATTTCATGTATAATGTTGGGTCACATAAATAGTTGATGGTGTTTGAAAATTACCAGAGTTGTCATAGTGTTCTAACTTGCAGCTAAGTCATGTTAGTTAGCTTACCTAAGGTTTGATTAAATTATTGTAAAATGAATGATTTCACACTCATCCCAATACTGCCAGCAAGAGGGCGCATATAATCTTAAAAGTACACCAATATTTCAAAACATTAAAAAACAAAATGTTCCCAAATAATATCTTATACTGATAGTGACATTCAACAAGAGTGTAAAACTCAGAAGTTGCATATTTACTGCTTTAAAGTCTAGTTGCATCTTGTTTACCAGACTATTTCTATGGTTTGACCCCAAATACCAATGTTGTGCACACCATTTTCATCTTGTAAATCAATTTCGGGGCGATTGTGAGTAATATCTTTCTCTAAAGAAATATTTGTTTCCAACTTTTCACATAACACTCACCCTGGCAAGGATATTGAAAAGAAAGATCGCACAGTTTTAGAATGAATTTGTCAAATTGAGTTCCGATGCCCGTCAATGTGTTGGTCATGAACTAAAATAACAGTTAACTCGCAAAAAACAAACAAACAAACAAACAAAACAAAACAAAAAACACACAAATTTAATCATTTTCTTACTTATACTTCATGCTAAGTTTTCAAAGTTACAATGGAGAAAAAGTATGAAACAATGGGCCAACAAACTAAACTAATGTTAAACTTGTTGATTTTGCTTCATACAAGATGACGTTCAGTATAATAACAGCTTTCCAATCACTCAATGTGTAAAAAATACCAAAAGTACCCAATATTATCATGTCAAATATTATGCAGAATGCCTTTTCCCCTTTGCGTGTAGCACCCAGCAATCTATGTCATGTACTTGATGTTGGTACCATCATTTAGCTTGATAGACCCGATTGCTCGATGTAACTCATGGCTGCCACATTCGGGTTCGTGGAGGCAGTTTTTATCCTTGGTTATGAATACCGAAAAAGGAATCCAAACAAAGATCCACATTAATTTTTTTATATGACTTATTATCTATTCAACCCACTACTTTTCGTTTTTTAATAACGTATCCAATCATGCAACAGTCACTGCATCCGCCGCTTTTGGAATGCACTCCTCTCTGAAATTAGTAATATTTCATTGTGCCGTTCAGCATTGACCTTCACCAGCCAAAGGTACAGTTCCTATAAATTATACTTATTGTAGCTTGTGGTGGTGATTCGGTTCACCACGACCCAGTTTTAAACCTGCTGGTAATGCGTACCCAACCTGAAAGCGTCTGGAACTTAACATGTTTAGTTTTTAATTTTACGGAAACTTTCCGTCTTTCTTAAGTGCTTGCCCTCTGCATTTTCAGCCTTTTTTAAGTAGGCCCTAGTTTTGTGGTTTTATCAGCCACTTTTGGGCTTTTTGTTTTGTTTATATGTTTGCATATGTTTGTTGAGGTCGAATAAATAATAATAATAATAATAGTAAGATCCACTGTAAAGAACAATATAATTATTGTTTTTATTTTTCAAAGACTCTCTTTGTCATGGTAATTAAACAGTAGAGTTAGACAAATGGAGTTTATTTTACTAAAATGTGTGTTTGAAATGGATTCCCTACAGTTTCTATAGTAATGAAAACTATTCATAGTAGCAGTGGTGAAAAATGTGGCATCCTTAAAATAGAGTCGAATCGGAAATGCGTGTGAGGAATTAAATTATCAATATTACATCACGGGGAGCAATATTGAAGTGAATCACATTATCATCCCGCAAACCGTTCACTACTTTTTTTTTTCTTCTTCTTTTTTTTGCGGGGGGGGGGGGACTGCGTAGAAGAATAAAGGATTGATTACAAGAGAACAAGCACCCCTGAAGATTAGTGGATTTTAATCACATGGAAATTCGGCAAGTAAAGTCACAGTCGAATAAATAATAATAATAATAATAATAATAGTAAGATCCACTGTCAAGAACAATATAATTATTGTTTTTATTTATCAAAGACTCTCTTTGTCATGGCATGACGACCGTGTGGAATTCATCTTCTTACGGAAAATCACTGCCATCGACCTCTTGTGGTTAAACCAGCCTCTTCCCTCTACACCCCCAACCTCTCCATTGTTCATCCCCTGCATCTTCTGACTGCTTTCTGCCTCTCCCTTTCACTTCTTTCCGCTTGACTGCTTTTGTCACTCCAATAATACTTGTATGGGCGTGTCGTGTTATCATTTAGCCTTTGAGGAAGACTCTGTTCAAAACGTGAGGGTTGGTAAGCGGTTTGCAGCAGCGGATTTTTTTTTCTCAAACAAATACTAAATAAAGGTATACCTTTTAATTTATCGGCTTTTGTAACTAAAGTGTTTAGTACACGCTTGTACCCTTCAAAAAGGGGGAAAATAGCCTCACTCAGTTTCAGTTCATATTTGCAATATAACTAAGATGGTGGTGCTGGGATGAAGGTCATGCAACATCCGTTCACTATTATGTCGTTCAATACTGAAATAAAATCGTCTGTGTGGCTGATCTGACTGGTGTGGAATCGCAGCGCGATATTGATAATTACCATAGTAACAGTGGCGTAACTAGGGTGGGGTCAACTGATGTCCGTGCCCCAGGTGCCTCCCCTCCCCCCCCCCCCCCAATTTGAAATCTGGACTTGTTAGAAATTAAAAAATAAAGTTTTTGAATTCAAGTGAATTAAAGTGTTACATTTATAATATTTTTTGTAGTAGTTTTCATTTTCTTTTTGAACTACTTTGTTTAAATTGACACACCGACAATGTATTTTTTATCTCCATGTCAGATTATTTTATAAAAAAGAATTAAACGGCATAACAAGAGCGCTGATAGGGCTTTTTTTTAGGAAAAATACAAACGGAAAGTACTGTTTTAATTGCCCAAAAGGTGCCCCTAGAAAAAAAAATGGTGCACCCCCTTGTACCCCCTGAAATGTAACCCTAACATACGCCGCTGCATAGTAAAATGTAACTTAAAGGTAAACACTCTGTCCTCACGACACCGGGCCAAATGGGAACCAGGAGTGCAGCTCAATGGGGCGGCGTTAGAGATGCAGCGGGGGGGGGGCCTTAACTCCTCTCGACCCATACCTGAAAAGCAATGGTCTAAAAGAAATCACAATAAATGTTGGTGGCAACGAGACAAAAACTGTTTTAGCTGCACCTGATTCGTATAAATCAGTCAGTTAGAATCAGTTAAGGTAACACACATTATTATTTTAAACATTTACGAAAATATCACAATAAATGATGGTGCCTACGAGACAAAACTTTTCAAAACGAGACAGACGTTTCAAACTCCTGTCAGTGGAAGTAGTACGTTAGTCACAATGAAAATCAGATCAACAACGAGAACGTCTGTAGAAAAGAACACGTCATGACCAATCAGTCGAGAAAAACGAAAATCGATATTCTAACACTGTGTAGCATTTTTTGGCTGCCTACATATAAAACAATTTGAGGCCGCCTTCTACAGTCACTTGAGTCTCGCTGTTGGGAAAGAAGAAGGTATAATTGGCTGTTAAAGTGAACTTGATTTTACAAAACCTTCTGTTTGTTTCTTTCTGTCTGGATATTCGGGATGTGAACGAGTCGGCATGGCAGTATACTTGAAATTATTTGCGCTTGCCATTTTGCAAATGTCGTCTCTCGTGGTCGCCATCAGAGCTGAAAACAAATATCACCATGGTCCAGTGGTTCGATCCACTCTCATGGATCAACAATCTCGTAACCAAGTCCTGACCAACCATGTGATCAAGAGTAACACCAAGAAATCTTGGACGAGGTGCGTGGCTGCTTGCCTGGAAGAGGAGCAATGTGTGTCCATTAATTATGGGGATACAGGAGGCATCTGTGAACTCAATGCAAGTCATAAGGATGCTCACCCGGGAGACGTGGTGGATAAAGACGGGTGGAGGTACTACGGCACACAGGAGAAGACACCGGTGGTTGAACGACAACTCACAGTAAGGCTTTGCAAAAAATTTAAAGTAAAGTAAAACTGAGTTCATGATTATTGGGACCCCCCAACAGTTGGCTAAAGTTAATCTTGATTCAATTCTTGTTAGTGGTTGTATGGTAACACCTGCGCCTATTACTCGTAACTTAGGTTCATGGTTCGATGCACATATGTCAATGAATACTCATGTCCATAAAGTTTGTGGTAGTGCATTTTATTATTTGCATAACATTAGACGTATAAGAAAACACCTGACCACTAAGTGTACTGAGACCCTGATTCATGCTTTTATTTCTAGTCGTTTAGATTACTGTAACAGCCTTTTATATGGCTTACCTGACCGTCAGATAAATCATCTTCAACGAGTGCAGAATGCCTGCGCTCGACTTGTTTGTAAGTCATATAAGTTTTGTCACATTACACCATTAATGATCGATCTGCATTGGCTTCCAGTGAGATTCAGGATAAATTTTAAAATATTGCTGTTGACTTATAAATGCTTTCATGGTTTAGCGCCGGTTTATCTTAGCCAACTTATCATAAAGAAGCCATCATCTTGTTACAATCTTCGTAGTTCTCATGATGACACTCTTCTCGGTTACCCTTTTCACCGTACCAAAGCTACCCTTGGGGACCGTGCTTTTGTAAACGCTGCCCCTACCCTCTGGAATGCCCTGCCTTTGCACATCTCATCTTTTTAAATTGTCTTTCTATTGATTTTGTTTTTACTTTTACTTTTATGTAGTATTTTAAAATGTGCTGGGTTGTGCTGAGCTCTTTGTGAGTTATTGATCCGGACCTCTGGTGTTTTTACAAATCCAATTTGAATTGGTGGTTCTAATTGTATATATTAGTGGGTTGTTGTTGTTGCTTTGATTGTATTTTTAAGATGTACTATGATCCGTCATGGATAGTTTTTTAGCGTGTTTTTACTATTATGTACTTTTAGTCATTTTATTGTTCAGCGCATTTGAACAAACTTTATTTGGAATTTGCGCTTTATAAATGAATAAATTATTATTATTATTATAATTACTTATCGTACCAATTATAGCGTGCGAGGTTTGCACAAACTTCAGCAGCAAAAACATCCACAACAACCACAACCACAACCACAACCAAACCACAACCACAACCACAACCACAACCACAACCACAACCACAACAACCACATAACAACCACAACAACAACCACAACAACAACAACAACAACAACAACAACAACAACAACAACAACAACAACAACAACAACAACAACAACAACAACAACAACAACAACAACAACAACAACAACAACAACAACAACAACAACAACAACTACAACTACAACAACTACAACAACAACAACAACAACTACAACAACTACAACAACAACCACAACAACAACTACAACAACAACAACAACAACAACTACAACAACAACAACAACAACTACAACAACAACTACAACAACAACTACAACAACCACCACAACTACAACAACAACAACAACAACAACAACTACTACAACAACAACAACAACAACAACAACAACAACAACAACAACAACTACAACAACTACAACAACAACAACAACAACAACAACAACAACAACAACAACAACAACAACAACAACTACAACAACAACAACTACAACAACAACAACAACAACAACAACAGCAGCAGCAGCAGTAGCAACAACAACAAAAGTGAAATGTATGTTGTTCCCCTGAAATGTTGTTTTGTTCCCTTACATGTTTTTAACCAAACATTGTTTTACCTGTACCTTTCCTAGTTCCTTACATGTCCCTGTAGGGGCTCCGTAAGTTTGGCCTTAAAAGAAAATAACCCTGGCCATGGCTGCACGGGGAAAAAACAATTTCCTGGGCAGCGTGACTCTTTTGTCGAAATAAAACATTGCTCTACCATTTAAAGATGAATTACCCGTGTTTGGATGAAAGGATTGTTTAACAAAAAAAATAAAACAAAACACAAGCGAACGGTTTGTAGGCCCTACATTTTTGTATAACTAAAAAAAAAAACAACTTGGGAACTGTATAATACAAGCGACCATATCATACTACTATTACTGAATTCGGTCTACTACATAAAGGGTGAAAGGGTCAGGTCAAAGACACTGATGTCTGGGAACTGAGAGAACTAGTTTTTATGAAATTTGTATTTATAGGTTTTGAGGTATCAATGTATATTTGGTTTGCGGTAACACCATGTGATTATTTTGCTATCACAGTAGATTGTTCTTGTGAGAACTTGTCCTGTTATTATTCTACTACTGCAAAGTAGACTTTGGAATTCGGGGGGATACACTAAGCGAAAAATCCACACGATCCACTGAGCGAATTAATAGTAGTAGTCCGGGCCGATTTCCCACCTCTCCTGATGGGTCGATTTCACAAAGCACTAAGATTCATCTTTAGATGAGTTGTCAGTATTGCCATAGTGATTTGTATTGTGACATCACACTTTGCTCAGCAATTAAGATTGAGTTGCACTTAAGATCAATCTTAACTCTTTGTGAAATCGACCACAGGTAGTACTTAATAAGCAGGACAGTTCTTTTCAGAACTAAGTTGTGTCCACCATCCCCCCCCCCCCCCCGAATTCCGAAATATACTCCGCGGTAGTAGAACAATGACAGGATAAGTTCTGACAAGAACAATCTACTGCATTATAGCAACGTAGATGTAATCGCACGGTGTTAACACAAACCAATATAAATTATTTTGTAGTCTCGGATAAATATATTCTTTGTGTACCCATGGGCTGTATTTGTGGAATATTCTTTGTGTACCCATGGGCTGTATTTGTGGAATATTCTTTGTGTACCCATGGGCTGAATTTGTGAAATATTTTTTGTGTACCCATGGGCTGTATTAGTGGAATATTCTTTGTGTACCCATGGGCTGTATTTGTGGAATATTCTTTGTGTACCCATGGGCTGTATTTGTTGAATATTCTTTGTGTACCCATGGGCTGTGTTTGTGGAATAATCTTTGCGTACCCATGGGCTGTATTTGTGGAATATTCTTTGTGTACCCATGGGCTGTATTGTGGAATATTCTTTGCGTACCCATGGGCTGTATTTGTGGAATACTCTTTGTGTACCAATGGGTTGTATTTGTGGAATATTCTTTGTGTACCCATGGGCTGTATTAGTGGAATATTCTTTGTGTACCCATGGGCTGTATTTGTTGAATATTCTTTGCGTACCCATGGGCTGTATTTGTGGAATACTCTTTGTGTACCAATGGGTTGTATTTGTGGAATATTCTTTGTGTACCCATGGGCTGTGTTTGTGGAATATTCTTTTCCAATTACCCGTCATTTGCAACATGTATATTCTGGGTATAGGAGTATTGGATTGAATTTTTACCCGACTCTTCGTGACAACTATCTGCAATGCATTACTTGTACTGTACATATGGACGAATAAAACACCACACATGTGATGCGCACACTGTGTGTATCTCGATAAAAGATCTCCATTCATAATTTAGCCGCAGTGCTCAGCAACATGTACATTTCGTATTTCACAAGTCTTGGGATTAAAACGCTGGTTCAGCCTTGTTTTAATTTATGTTTTCAAAGACGCATTGTCCGTGTTTGGGCATAGGATTTTAAAACAATATATTTTCTCATGCGAATGAGTTCAGAAAGGTTACATGTTTCTGTAACAAAAAATGTAAAGAAGTAAGATGGCCGACGTCGGGAACTGTAAATACAAGCGTTTCGAGCGGGTTCGTTCTGATTGGCTAACCGGCGTCCAGTCGGAAGAATAAGTAAGTTAATGATTACTTATGACATTTTGACTTCTTTGAGCTGTGAACAGGCTAAGGCTGCAGATACACACCCATTATGTTCTCTCTTTTGTTTGTACTTTTTGTCCCTTTGTTATAAGTCCCCGGTTTGAATGTGTATACAAACTCCCACACACACCCAAGTGTGTATTCACCTGCAATCAGAAACCTGCAACATTGTTCCTCTTTTGTTTGTACTTTTTTTGCAACACCTCCCATATTTTTTGTACACGTTTGGCAACTGGGAACACTTGGCGAACCGGGGACTCTATTGTTCCCTTTTGTTATAGGTTCCCGGTTTGAATGTCACCTACCCAGACTCGTGAATCACCATGATATGACCCGAAGACACCTATTGTTAATTCTATTGTTCCTGTTCTGAAGTAATCTCCATTGTTTTTGTACAAAAGTGACTTCCGAGGACCCATTAAAACAAAGAACTGACTAGCGAGGACCTATTGTCCCTGTAGACCAATTTCGTAACCTATGTCACGTGACCCCTGTTGGGTATAAAATGTAAACACACCGTAATCCTCCATAGGAAAGGGTGGTACGGTACACGATGATTAATGCATTTAGTATATTCGATCGAAGCTTTTTTTTTGCTCGAAATCTGTGAAAGATATTCCAGAGTTTGTACCAGAGACCTTCAAGTGGCTGAATAAAGCCAGTAAGGACAGTTCCAGCAAGTCTTGAAAGTTGTAAAAGTACCAAATAAATGTGCACGATGTGTACAGCGCGCGACGGAACGTAAGGCCAAACGACCGCGATCACCACACACTTTTCAACACAAAAATTTCAAAGTTTTAAAGCTGAAATTCTCCAAAGAAATTGCTTTCCAAAACTGTGCGATTCCTTTGCCTATCTGAAATTCTTCAAGGCTGGGTATTAATGCTCACTTTCCCAACGTTCTTTACCCTTATTTTACAGTGATTTAGGCCAACATTACAAACAAAATAACACACGGGTGGCTACATAATAGTCGTCCGACGCCGGTAGTGCATGGCTAAAAAAGAATTATGACCTCTTTATAGTAGAATCCTATTCAATTATGAAACAGAGATGTGATTTAAATTAATGCCACAACATACTACTTTAAATAAACGGGCTGATTAACTAATTCGTCGCTAAACGAAAGTAAAATCGACTGTTTTCGTACTCACTCTGTGTCACGGCCTATGCTTTTACACGTATTTTTTCATCAGCTGTATGGCGTCGTACCCGAAAGGGGGTCACGTGACCGCATGTAAACATTGTCGCGCAATCGGTCTATTGTAAAATGTCCTTGGAGCATAGTCAACATGCCCACACACACATGTGAATGCATGCATGTATATTTCAAATTAAGATATGCAGTGCATAATTATGTTTATGAATTGTTCACGTTTAGTTCACTCGATACATTGTAAAATGCACTTCTTAGACGTGAGATTTTGAAACTAAAGAATTATATCGTTTTATAATCATCAAGACGGATAAGAAGGATCCAATTTAGTCTGACAAGTTTTTACGAAATTCGATTCAACACTTAGGCCCTATTTTGAACAATTTTGTATCGTTCATGTTCATAATAGTTTTTTTTTTTTTAGCTTTATGCTATACCGTTCCCTCGAAATATTATATTAGCTCTACAATTGCAAAGGTCGTGGGTTCGAATCCTACCCAAAAAATATTTCTGTTTTTTTTTCACAGAATTCGGGAAAGCACTGAGTATACAGTGTGCTTAAAGGCATTGCATACGTTTGGTAATTTGAGCCTACTGTTTGTTTCAAACCAATATAATTGTAGATATATACCATAAAACTAACCTGTGAAAGTTTCATTTCAAAAGGTAGTAGCGTTTTTGAGATTTCGGCGACAAACTAGAACGGTTATTTCACGCCGGAGAACAGTTAGTAAATAGTTTCGACATTTCATATTGTAGTTCGTTGAAAAAGTACTACCGCCCTCCTGTGGTCGTTATCTTAAAAATACCAATATGGGCCGTTTGAAATTGGTTCGTTCGGCCAGCCCGGGGGGTCCGTGTGCCAGCCGTGGCACGGCTTCGTGTAACCCGAAACGGGGTCACGAACTCTCCACTGTGGTTTGGCAGGTCCCATAACATTATGATAATATATGCAGCAGAGCCGACTGACCGCAAGCGGACGTGATGGAGTAAGCTACACACACACACGCACACATCATGTACATTGTACTGTGTTCTAGGTACCACATGTACAGTACGTATGCGTGTACTGTGGTGAAATTGTGAACTGAGAGTATCTAGGCCAATTTGGTCGCTCGGTAGCTTTTGTAATCGAAATGGACATGTAATAAACAACGCAGTGTCATGTATAGTAGGCCTACACATTGTGCTCACTGATGTTATCACCGAGGAAATCCAAGCTCAATCAAATCATTTGCTATGTACTGTTTGGTAAATAATCTTTGCCCATGCCCGACTTGTGGTTTTTTATAATGAAGCAATAAATCAGTTTATTGCTCCGTGCTAATATTTACAAGAATCATGTTGACTCCTTTTTGAATATGTTTCAAACCGAAAACAAACTTGACCCCCCCCCCCCCCCAATAAATAATCTATGGCTACGGGACGTAGCCCGTCGACCGGAGTAGTTACCGGCACAAAGGAAAATACAGTCGACTCTCGTTAATAATACGAGGTCCGCCGGACTGGCCTGTTTTTCTCGTATTAACCGAACCTCGTATTATCCGAGCGCGGTATTAACAATGCACATTGCATAACATGAATGGACACACGTGTATAAATGCACCCGTACTGCAATAAAAAACTGCATAACTACCTCGTATAAAATACCTCGTATTAACCGGAACCTCGTAACATCCGAGCTCGTATTAACGAGAGTCGACTGTAGTAATCAACCCATCATGCGTACATCTGGCATGTTCCCCAGACGGAAGGATTTATTGGCCCTTTTCGAATCCACGGCTTTGGCTTTGGATTCGGCTTCAGGGTCCGTCCTCTCGTCTGAAGCTGGCCCTGAGCGCGTTCGCAAAGCACGCGCAATTGTCATAACAACCGCGGGGCCAAGCTAGCCTGAGCCGAATCCGGAGCCGAAGCCGTGGTTTCGAAAAGGGCCTACGACCCCAGAGAAACACCTCGAAATAAATGCCCAAATGAAGGGTTCATTCACGGAAGTTCAGTACCAGTCATGTGTGAATGGTTTATATCATGAGTTTAATTCCTACCTCCATGGTTATATAAACTGAGAAAGTCCCATAACTACTATGTCCAGGTTATGGGACAGATGATGGGTTTAACTGGATCAAAATGGTGTGATTTCTTTGTGTGGAAAACAAATGACTTTCATGTAGAAGGAACATTCATTGATGATAGACTATTCATAACTGGCGCGTTTTGTTTCCAGTACTTGCTGCCAGCTTTGTGTGATAACAAGTTGTAATTACTTGAAGATGCATCTCCTGATTTTATACCGAATTGATGGTTAAAAAAGACTGAAACATAAAATAGTTCTTGTCCTTTAGTCAAACTTTTCTTTTTTTCCCCCTCTACACATTGTGGTTCCCGTTATCATTGAGTAATTCATTCTGGAGCTATTCATGGGCATTTCAGAGGACAATAATCTGAGCCACATACATTGTATGTCCAAGGAGAGTGTTGTTTCTTTCACAAAAGTAGCCACAAAGTATATTGTGTAATGCATGTGAATTTTGTTTGCGTTCCTGAAAACCATTATTTATAAAAGAAGACAAAACAAAATCAATATACGGGATTTTTTATTTTTTTTTAAACACACTGTTTATTGACATAAAACAATGAAGAACCACATACAGTAATTGCTTTTGAGTGTGTCGCAGATCCTTCAAGAAACAATTAAGGAATCTAAAATGTCCACAGGGCTCGATAATTTACATGGTGCTACTGCAGAAACTAAGTCCTTTTTTTAGTATTTTGGGGTGCAATGGCATAATTAGTTTATTTTATAATACATGCACATTTTAGGTCAAAGTTTGTGCTGACCAGCACCTGTTTTAAATATGTAGGGAAATGCCACAGAAAGCCATTTCTTGGAGAAGATACAGAGGTATGGTTCCTTCAATCTATGCCTGCTGTCACTTGTAAGAGTCATGTCACATGATGCAATTTACAGGCAACTGATTCTAGGCTGTCTCCAATAATGATGCAAACGGCCTTTTTTACAGGATTACTTCATAAAATGATGTTCAATGGTTCATGCATAAATATAAAATTATACACTTGACTGTTAGACTTCTACACTGACTTAGAATAATGGCCCTTGAAAATTTGTTACATTACAACAGACTGTCCACTTTTGATTAACTGTACCAGCAAGGGAAATTGGTAGGAGGCCATCAAACAGATGAAATTTCTTTACGAAAAGCTCACTCTACATGCACATAGAGTCTTGCAATGGTCTGCGTCTATTCAGTTTCTTCTTTGGAAAATTGACCACTTTCAGCAGTAAGGAATGGTGGAATAACCAAGCTACATTCAACAGGACAAAGCAGGTACTCTGTTACAAATCCCTTATCTACAATTACCTCTTCTCCAGATTCAAGTAAATTCAACATACAAGACTGCTTGGTGATCTCTTTGTCTGAAATTCCACCAGCATAGAGGTTACTTACAAATGTAACAAGGCCTCCTGCTCCTGGTGATATTCCAATAAGGCATTTAAATGTTTTATGACGTTTGTAATGCGAAAAAAATTCTGAATTTAAATTCAAACTTGACGGTGCTGGCACAAATAGTTCAGTACAGTCTAAAATAACACAAGATTTTGAAAACTGTTTGAAGGCATCTGGAATATGTCGGTCGACCATCTCTCTTGTTGGCCACAAAGGAATACATGTACTCCCAAGCACAGCATACAGAAAGTTAGCCCAAGTAATACTAAATCTGCTGACTGTTGAACTAGATATGCCAAATTTATCTCCTAAGTCCTCATCGAATGAACCTTATTTGACCTTATTCAGGAAAAGAAAAAAACTGGTCAATAAGTGGCAGTTCAGACCGAAAGCCAGCACGCATTGATGAACTTTCTCCTCTTTTTGAACACACCACTTGGCTCCATCGGGTCATCGTTGATGCATGAGGAAAAACAAAATTAAAAAATTCCATCAACAGTGTGTATGTTGGAAATGCCGTGTAAATCTATGCAGGATCTTTGGAATACCTTTCCGAAAAATGTCTTTCTGGACGGCATTGTTTATCAAATTGCTTTCCAGTTGTTCAATTCGTTCCTGCGTGGCCTAAAAGTTTGTCTTCTACAGGGGATGTGATCCAGATAATCATGGTCCGGTAACTTGGTAATGCTTCTCCACACCACAGTCACTCTCCATGTTTCACAGCTGTTGCTGGACACCTGTTAATTGTAAAGAAATTTGTCAATATGACACATAATTTTGACAATTTTAATAATGAAACTTACCCGTACATTTATAGGATTTCAAGATTTGCATTGTAGAGTAATGATAGCAAAGCTTTAAAAAAAAAGGATCAGGAGGGATTTCATGTTATATCTTCATTTTCCCAGGTTTAGTAGCAACCACCCACTAACCCTTTTTTAAGGGGTGGGGTGGGGTGGGGGAGAGGCCTTAAAAAGTTGTACAATGCCAAACATACAATTTAGCTAGTGCTTTCAGCACAATGAAGATTTCGAATGAACAGATGCTTTGCATAACTAAGTTGTAAGTCAACACATCCCTAGAAAGAGTTAATTGTGTTCAGTTGAT
Source organism: Marthasterias glacialis (assembly GCA_911728455.2). NCBI lineage: Eukaryota > Metazoa > Echinodermata > Asteroidea > Forcipulatida > Asteriidae > Marthasterias > Marthasterias glacialis. The sequence continues at coordinate 13,950,727 of OU452231.1, read as the reverse complement.
AAATAAAATACTTACTCTCTGTTTCTTCTAAGTTGCCGCCTTTTAGGAGTTTCCACAGTCCAAGGAAAAATGCTTGGAGCATTTAAGAAGCCTTTTCCCAGTCATTGTGGTTTTTAAACTCATTTTCTTTAAAGTGAGTCGAACAAACATTTGTGCATCTTGTTATCTGAAATTCAAAACATCAAAAATAAAAACAAATTAAGAAAATCAGTAAAGCACCAAGAAAATCCCTGAAAGACCTTAGAATATTCAGAGTTAAAGACCTCCATTCATGTAACTTCTGAGGACATATATAAAGACTATAACATAAGCAGTTTTGAGTTTGTCAGTTTAGTTCGTCCTTCGTCTATGCCCATGGTTCAATTCAAGATAAGAAGCAATTCAACATCATAAATTTACAAAATTGTCCAGTGAAATCAGGAAAACCCTCAGGGATTCCACCAGACTAACTAGTTGACAATGGTTGAGTCCTATAGTAGTATAACTTATTTGTACAGGCTTTTTATCGTACACTCGACTCCATGAGCCAAATGTTCGTGCAGTCTGACCTTACTTAGAACATAGAAGAGAGCAGACATATGGAGTACACTTCCTTCTTCGACGGTATGCGTGCACTAACGTCTGAACGTTATTCACTGTTTAGTAATACTTAGTAAATAAAATAGTATTTAGTAATAAGATAAGAGCGAGTTACAGCCTACTCTAGTTACGAAACGTACCTCCATGGTATGGTTTTAAATAAACATTTTTGACAATGAATGTCTGAGACTTACCTTGAAACTTCATCCAGGATCTGTGCGTATATTCCTAATCCATATCTTTCTCAGAGAGTTAAATTTTGGGAACATATGAAACGACAACTCATCCGTCAGTCACACAGCAATGTCAAAATGTGACATGTTTATGAATTACGTAATTCGTGCAATAGAGATCAGCAGTCAGTGGTGACCAAAGATTATACAGCGCCGTAGGCGCAAGATGGGGAACTGCGCCTTTATCTACTGTTGGAAAGTAAATTCGCATTGGTGTTGACTCGCTGTCATTTTTCCAAGACGGCGATTCCGTGTAAGGGCGATCGAACCAGGGGCGAACTGCCCATTCAGAGATCGATCGGCGAAAACGACCAATTAGGAATCAATTTACAAAGCAGTTAATCTTAGACACTTGAGGGCGTTAGTCAATTCGAACGTTCAAAATCTGAGAAGCGTTACCGCCAACAACGCTTCTCAGATTCAAATTTTTGGAGATAAAAAGTGATATATTTTTCCATAACGGCGGTACTTCGAATTGAACGTTTCTCAATATGCATTATACTATCCAAAGCAGCTGTACTTCTTACCAAGTAAGTTTTTATTGCCATAAATTTTCAGAGTCATTACCAAACGTATGCAATGCCTTTAAGACACATCGGTGTATGGATAAAACAAAAGTAATAATCTTTATACCCGATGCAAATATATTTGGTATTTGGTTGTTGTAATGATTTTTATTTTTATGTTTTTAGCTGGAACAATTGTGAAATCATTTAGTTTGTTCGAAAAAATATTTCAGAGAACGAAATAGTTTTTTTTTGGCTTAATGCTATACTTTTCCCTCGAAATATTATTTCGACCCCTCAAAATCATTTAGTTCATTCAAAACAATATTTCAGGGAATAGAATAGTAATTCGAGCGAAGCATTGTTCGGTTCCCTTAAAATCGTTTTGTTCCTTCGAAACAACATTCAGAGGGAACTGAATAGTATGACAATCGAAATATTGTATGGTTCCCTCGAAATATTATTTTGTTCCTTCAAAAAAATATTTTGATAGAACGAAAAAATATTTCGGGGGAACAAAGTAGTATTTTGAGGGAACAATACATTATTTTGAGAGACGGGAAAATTAACCATATTATTCTTTGCCGGCCCCACTTTATTTCTACCAGTCCCTTTCGGGGCTCCGTACAAAAACTAATGAACGGCGAAAGGATCGAAGTCGAAGAGCTAATGTCCGGAAAGTGGGCGACCTTTAGCTGAGAATCCGTTGTTTTTTGCTAAAACGATAATCTACCACAGTGTCATTGATCTCTGCTATGTTCTTTGTGTACCCTGGGCTGTATTAGGGAATACACAAATCAAATATAGTAACCAGTTACCCGTAAATGAAAGTGTACATTCTGGAGATAACACGTTCGAAAATGAAATTTAATTTATAGTTAGACACGATTCATCCGGCTGCTGTTGATCTCATCGTGCTTGACCCTGACATACAAAACTATACATTATAGGGCGGGCTATGTTCACAGTGTGTAGCGTGATTGTATGGTTCTTATGAATATTCATAGCTTGGCTGCTGCAACATGCAAATGATACTTGTCATCCTTGGTCATAGCTCGGGCAAGTTGGGCAATGCATCTTTAAGACAGATGTTCTCCTTTCTCAACTGTTACAGACTAAAGCCAGCACGATTCCCCTGGCAACTGACTACACCACAGAACCGACAACTATTGCTGAAACAACCAATACCCCAACCCCAGACCCAAAAGGTAAGTGTTCATATCTTTGTTCGAAAAGACAATCCTCCCTCAACGTCACTACGGGGATATTCAACTAATGCAAACCGATGGTTTTCAACAAACAACAAAGGATCAGACAATGGGAAACAATCTGTGCAAACAAAACATAATTGCTCAATTACTGCCACTTTTTTCCACTCTGATGGTTTATCAACCCTAACTGGTCCGGGCTTTTTGGGGATGTACGGGGATGAAACTTGCCACAAAAGTTTATTTCACTGAGTTCTACATGATGACGTCAAAATATTTCCACAAATTGTCACTAGAGGGCGTTTTTGACTGTTTCCCCCATTTCTGGTCAACACTGTGTTTTCCCCCTAATTTCTATTTTGAAACTTGGCAAACTTGTTCTATGCAACATGATCAATATAACTCCAAAATAATATTAACTGGAGTCACCGTTGGGGCGCTATAATCAATCAATTTATCCCAATCGGTATGAGTTAAATTTTAAAGTTGTCAAAGTATATTTTACCTGGCAAAATTAGCATAATTCATAAAAACAAGCAAATGTATTCATTCAGATCATTTAGTTTCTCGTTTGTAGTTTTCTATGTTTCTATCATTATGCTATGTCCTACTATGTCGTTTGATTTGTTTTTATTTGGACATAAATGGATAGCATTTAAGTCACTTTCATTTTTCTTTTGTAATTTGGATTGGCGCTACTGTTCCTCCATGCAGCGCCGTAACTAGGGTAACATTTTAAGGGGGCACAAGCCAGGGGGCTCTATTTTTCCTGGGGGGGGGCACTTGTGGCCAATTAGAAAATTGCACTTTCCGTTTGTATTTTTCCCAAACAAGCCTCTCTTCAGCGATCTTCTGACTTGTTGAGGTAAAACAAAATACATACATACTGCATGTAAATAAATATAAAATAGTTTTAAAAACATTGAAATTACTACAGAAAAGCTCATAAAATGTAACATGTTTTGATTTTATTCTGGTATTTTTAATCTAAAAAGTCCAGATTTCAAATGGGGGGGGGGGCACGTGCCCCCTCCCATTATTTACGCCACTACCTCCATGTCCTGTCTTTCAATTTTATGTAAGTCTAACAAAGCTACCCGCAAAAAGAATGTAACAAAGGCTTTCCTTTTCCTGCTCATTCACATAATTGAACAATAATAAATGCACATTACATTCATAACATTATATGGATTTTATGTTAAACTATGAACAGATCATATTTTATCCCCGATGCAAATTTAACATCTATTGGAAACTGTTCTGGTACCCGCTGCTAAAATGCTAAAATAAAGGGTTCGAACTAGGTACCGGACAATCTCGGTCGTAAGACATATATCTGGAATTGCAAAGGTCGTGGGTCCGAATCCAACCCGAGAAATATGCCTGTGTTTTTTCACATAATTAGGGAAAAGACTGAGTATACAGTGCTTAACACACATCGGTGTATGAATAAAACAAAATAATAATCCTTATACCAGATACAAATTTTTCAAATATTTGGTATTTGGTTCTAATGATTTTTATTTTTATTTTTTAGCTGGAAAAATTGTGAAAACAGTTAATTCGTTATTTGTTCTTTCTTCCTTATGTTTGCATTTATCTATTTATTTGTTACGTGTTTTTGTTTACTTTGTTCCTATCATATATGAAACAATTTGTTTGAGTGCAAACTATTATAAATGTTATAATTATTTTTTTTAATGTTTATAGATTTTCAAACAATGATTTTGTCGTTTTGGACATTGCACAACACGGCGTCCTCCATAGAAAAGTGCGATACAATACCTAATGACTGTTGCATATGTTTAGTCGATCGAGGCTTTTCTTTCTCGAAATATTCAAGAGTTTGTACCAAAGACCTTCGAGTGGCTGAATAAAGCAACGAAAGTCAATGAAATTCTATGTTATGTTCACGGTGTTGTATTACTAGTTGTACGACGGAACGTTTGAGTCAGACGACAGCGTTCACACACTTTTCAACACAAGAATTTCACAATTTTAAAGCTGAAATCATCCAACGAAAAGGCTTTCCAAAACTGTGTGATTCCTTTGTCTATTTGAAATTCCGCAAGGCTAGGTATAAATGCTAAATTTTCCAACGTTCTTTACTTTCCCCCCACAGTATTTTGCAATACCACAGGCGGGTGGCTATAAATAGTCGTCCGACGACGGCAGTGCATAACTAAAAATAATCCTTTTTTTGTAGTAGAGTACTGTAGTTTATGAAACAGTGTGATTAAAATTAATGTCACAACATACAACTTTAATAAAAGGGATTATTAACTGTGTTATTATAACAAAAAGCCGACTATTGGTGTGACTCTGTCCGCCACAGCATGTATTTTCATGTAGTTTGTCATTAGCTGAGATGACGTAGTACCCACTAGAAGTCACGTGATGACATGTAAACATTGGTCGCGCAATCTGTCTATTGTTTTCCTACATAATTTATAAGTACGCGAGAATGGTGATAATTTCAACGCTTGAAGCTGAATTTATTTTCGAAATTTTATCCGAGGACAGCGTATCAAAATGCTTTTCAGGTGAGGAAGTCGCATTTTGTAACCGAAAAAACGAAATCTACACATTTTGAGTTGATGATCCATCTTTTTTTTTTCTTCGATACAAAAATGTCTCTACAATTTGATTTCTCTTTCAATCTGGTATTGTCTGTATGTTCAAATTAATGAAGAATCAATGGACTGCTGGGATATAAAAGTAAGGACGCCATCTAGTGTCAGTGGAGTATACACAGTGTATCCAGATAAGCGGGATGGATCTTTGCAAGTCTATTGTGACATGGACACCGAAGGGGGAGGCTGGACGGTGAGCGGGTTCTTAATACTTTGTTAGCAATTCAAGGTTGATTAATGTAAATGGGTATAACCCAGCAAATGTGATTAAAATAACTGAAACGAACATGTATACGACATTTATTTTAAGTTTCGTTCTTATTCCCACAGGTGTTCCAGAGGCGTATTGATCAAGGGCAAGATTTCAATCTTGACTGGACCTCTTACAAAGCTGGGTTCGGTGACATCACAAGGAACTTCTGGTTGGGCAATGACGCCCTCTACGAGCTGACTACGCAACGGGACTATCAAATACGAATTGAGTTGCAGCATTTTAATTTGGGCAGCTCGTACGCAAAATATAGACTCTTTAGAATTGACAGCGAGGCCGATAAATACCGATTGACGTTGGGGGCGTTTTACGGCTCATACGTAGCAGGTTCGTCTTTCTTTTTTTTCAATTTATACACTTAATTAAACTCAGATATTTAATCTGTTAGACACAGCCTTCCAATGAAAAAATATTATTGTCCAGCGGCTGCTGCCCTCTTTTGTTTGAATTTTTCACTATCAGAAAACTGAAGACATAAGCTTTTTAACCATAGTATGGTACCCCTACTAGGAACTACAGTAAAACCAATACAGAGCGAAACAAAAACCATACCATCTCTTTGTCTTCATTCACAAAAATGTGCAACCCAACGCCAGCATAGTTTGATGCGCACGCTATAGACCGATTGCGCGACCCGCGACACGTGACCCCTTTTGGGTATAAACGCACGCGTAATCCTCCATAGAAAAGGGTGGTACGGTACACGATAATTAATGCATTTAGTTTATTCGATCGAAGCTTTTTTTGCTCGAAATCTGTGAAAGATATTCCAGAGTTTGTACCAGAGACCTTCAAGTGGCTGAATAAAGCCAGTAAGGACAGTTCCAGCAAGTCTTGAAAATTGTAAAAGTACCGTATAAATGTGCACGATGTGTACAGCGCGCGACGGAACGTTAGGCCAGAAGACCGCGATCACCACACACTTTACAACACAAAACAATTCAAAGTTTTGAGCTGAAACCCTCCAAAGAAATTGCTTTCCAAAACTGTGTGATTCCTTTTCCTATTTGAAATTCTTCAAGGCTAGGTATTAATGCTCACTTTTCCTTTTTTTTCAACAGTGACTTAGGCCAACATTACAAACAAAATAACACACGGGTGGCTACATAATAGTCGTCCGACGCCGGTAGTGCATGGCTAAATAAAATTCTTTTAGTAGAATCCTGTTAAATTATGAAACAGAGATGTGATTTAAATTAATGCCACAACATACTACTTTAAATAAAGGGGCTGATTAACTAATTCATCGCTTAACGAAAGTAAAATCGGCTGTTTTCGTACTCACTCTGTGTCACGGTCTATACTTTCACACGTATTTTTTCATCAGCTGTATGACGTCAAACCCGATAGGGGGTCACGTGACCGCATGTAAACATTGTCGAGCAATCGGTCTATTGTCAGTCTACTCTGTTCGCATGTCAACATATTGTGGAACCAAAAAGCAGGAAGAATATTTTACATTAAAACGAAAAGTAAGAATCTATACTTTGTAAGTACATCAGTTGTGCGCTTGCGCGTGACTTACCTAATATAGGGGAACCCCCCCCCCCAAGCACAATCACAACGCGTAAAAACAAAAAAGGCGCTGCCAAAAAAAACAAAAAAAAACAAAAAAAAACGACGCGTCAAAAAAATGTCTTCGTGTCAAAAATAATTTGCCGCCAAAAAAAAAAGGCGCCGTCAAAAAAAAAAACATTGCTGCGTAAACAAAAACAGTCGCTGCCAGAAAAAAAGTCGCCACATGAAGAAAAAAATGTCACCGTGTAAGTGTCCATTATAGAACACCATAAGAAAGAGACTGGTAGAAAAAGAAGTTCTAGATTTGTTAAGTTTTGACAATGAGAGCGACGAAAACGGTGATCTCGATAGTGGTGAGGAAGAATTGATGAATGAAGGCATCGATCCTACCATTGAATGGTAAGATTTTTCAGTAAAGGATCTGTGAAGATTTTACTGTTTTTTAGTCGGATTGTTACCCCCTTTCTGAAATAGCAACTTGGATTATTCACATTCTAACTATTGGAAGAAACAAATAAAGTCTGAAAGCAGAAATTTGTAACATACCTAAGTATAGCGGGATCATGTTGGTTCAGTGGTTTCTTTCCCTGCCCTTCACCTCTGTGGACCCCTGTTCGAATCCCGGACCGGAGCCCGGCATGTGGATTGGGTTTTCAAGTCCCTACCTGATTCCGTGGGTTTTCCCCATTTGGTTTTTTTCTCCCACTTCTAAAACTGTACATTTCTTCTCGTTTCCTAATCACCATCCTGTAATTGGCACTTGCGCCGTTGGATGTGTAATGAAATAAAAAAAATAAAATAAAATGAATCATTATATAGTATAGTGATGTTAGTGTTAGGCCTACTATGTATTTTGAAAGTGCCTTTGAGAACTAATATTTTGAGAACGCCTGTGTACGATCCTTCATTTGCACACTTGAACACTGACAAATATGTTGTTCACCACGTATGTAATTGTCATAGTTACTTGTTGGTGCATTTTTTTTAATAGTTATATGATAACAAATTATATAATTTTGTTCCTAACAATTGTATATATTGTTGTCTCGACAGTGATGAGAGTTCGATCTTTATTCCACCTCCACAGAAGAAAAATGTACACAGGCTCAGATGCCCAGCAATTGATCCCAATCAGCCAAGCCATCCCAACAACATGATCCTGCAGAACACAGCGAACCTCCAACCAGCTCTTCGTCAGCTACCCCTCCACGACGAAGTTCCAGCAAAAGACGCCCCCAATTACAACTCATCGAGCAGCAAACATCAAAATCTGAAGATGATCAGCGTAGCGAACAGCAGTTGAGAAAGCGGCGTAATGTTCACTTGCCGAGCAGTCGTCGCCCGAGAGGAAGTGTCTCTCCACCACCTGCAAGCTCAGATTCAAGCTCATCTGATGAGGATCAGCTACATGTAGAAATGCCTCCATAGAATAATAAGGATGTAGGCGATGATGGTCCGCAGTGTCCACCACCATTCATCCCCGGTCCAACGCCTGGTACTCAGCTACCTGCCATCCATGACAACACCCCTGGCCAGTTGTTCAAGCGGTTTTTCAGCCCAACTGTCATGTGGGATCATAGTCAAGAACACAAAAAGGCGGGGCAGAAGATGAAGGATGCCGGCAAAAAGTACGATTGGAAAGAAACAACCGTGCAGTAGCTGTACCGCTTCACCACAGTGGTCATCTTCATGGTTCTTGTTTCAAGAATACAGGTCGGAAGACGGATTTTGGGGCCAGCATTTTGCCACACGAATCATGTCTCGGTACAGATTTTTGCCGATACTCTTGAACCTTCATCTCAGTGATCCAGACGAAGATGCTGAAAACCAGCAACACAAGACCGATATGACCGGCTCTTCAAGGTGAAACCATTATACACAGAGATTCAACTAGCATGAAAATCATTTTATGTGCCAAATATAAATATTTCCATTGATGAGCGCATGGTGGCCTCCAAAGCTCGCATTGGCATCAAACAGTACATCAAATACAAACCGACAGAATGGGGGTACAAACCTTTCGTGATCTGGGTACACATGTGACTTCATCATATATTTTGGGGAAAAAAGAGCGTCAAACAGAGAATGGGCTCACATATTATTATGATGTCGTCATGCAGCTAATGGACCCATATTTGGGAAAAAGGATACGAATTCTTTGTCGATAGTTTCTATTCAAGTCCCGTTTTATTTCGGGATTTGTACCCACGGAAGACTTTAGTCTGTGTGACAGTCAGGGAAAATCGGAGAGGAATGCCCCACGGGGGACAAAACGCTGGATTAGGGCGGAAGAACTCCTCTTTGGAAAATGGCAAGGATCCCGACAGGTAACAATGCTGTCCTCAATGCACTTTGCGTGTGGCACTGATACGGTGCAAGAAAAGCTAAAAATCGAGAAACGGAAGAATTTCAGAGAATAAATGTACTAGTCCCGCCAGCTGTCAGAGATTATAACCATGCCAATAGACGGCGTAGATCTGTCGGACCAGTTGGTCCATAATTACAATGAAATTCACCAGACAAAGGAAGTGGTACAAAACACTTTTTTTACCACTTCATTGACATTGCCGTTGTTAACTCTTACATCATTCACAAAGAAATGAACGCTAACCTTGGATTACCATCATTGTCACAAAAGAATTTCCGAAAACAGCTTCTCTAAGATCTTGTTATAGTGACAACTTGATCCTCCCACCCCATGTAGACCCCCTTCTGATCATTTTCATTTCCCTGAAGAAATTCAATTTGTAGAAGACATATCAAAACGAGCGTCAAAAAGAAAAGATCTGTCATTTGTGACACTTTTCACTCTTTTTCTTTCGATATGCCTTATTTTATGGGGTATAATGGGGGCTTCAACCATAGAAATAATGTGGTAAACCAGATGCAGTTAAACTTCTAATAAAGCAGTTAAAATACAACTTCTGTTTTTTTTTTATTGACAGTTTATAATGTTATCAGTGTAAAAAATCTGCTTGGTAAATTTTAATTTGTAATGTTTTGGAATATTTTTGTACTTTCAAAATGGAATTAGTATTGCGCCCTCTTGCTGTAAAAAATACAGCATATTCAATGACCACGACACTGTCTGAAACTGCGGTGGCGACCATGCATATTCAGCACACATCTTTCCTATTCAGCAGTGAGCAAGTTCGGGTGGCGACTAGACTTGACTAGATCGACTAGTCTAACCAGAAACCATAGGGCAGAGGGAGATTGACCAAATCGAACCATGCACTGGAGCATGGTCGATCTTCTCCATTCGAGAGCTACGTCACTGTTTACGGTTAGTATATAGTCAAGTCTAGTCGCCCACCCGAGCTTGCTCAGTGATGTTGCAATGGACCTTTCCCATGAAATATGCTAATTGCATTCACGCATGCGTACAGACCCTGTTGGTTGGCAAACGCCATTGAAATGTGCATAAAGCGCGTACGCGTCACGCGCCCATCAGTCCCATGCAAAAGGGCGCACTGTTCCCAAAATGTTGCCAACCAAAATGTAAGTGCGCACGCGCGATGTCCAATTTACATATTTCATGGGAAAGGTCTATTTACAAAACGCCAGCGTGACACGCACTAAAGGCTGCGTGTGACGCCAGCTTGACACGCGCTAAAGGCTGCATGTGATGCTTGCGCAAATGTTACAACACCACAGTTTTTGTGGTCATCGGATTGGTGTATTTTTTTTGTACTGCATTATTGTGCTTTGTTCCTGCCAGTTGGATTTCTAAAAGTAAACAAAATCTGCAAAATAAAAGGTAAACTTTTTTATTTGCATTTTTGCCACTTTGCAACAGACTGCAACGGATCATAACAATATAAATGGTGTCTCGGTATTTCACATAATTAGTTGTTATAATTTAATTTTATTGTTGTAGCAAGTATCCTTTGTCGTTGTAAACAGTTGTATTTCAGGCAGTGGCTGTGTGGCACAACTTAGCGTTACCTTTGTGAACTACATTTGTGTGTTCTTGGGCAATGCATAAAAATGATGCAGCATCACGCTCCAACTACTTGCAGCTGTCACTTTTATTTATGATCATAAGAATTGTGAGGGTTGTTAATAAGAGAATGCGAATGGCATAAACGCAAGATTTGACTTGATTTGCAGGGAACTCTTTCTCAGATCATGATGGCAGTTTCTTCTCAACGAAAGACCGGGATAACGACAGAGACAGCAGAGATTGCGCTGAGACCTTCATGGGTGCCTGGTGGTTTGACTCCTGTATCAGCTGTGACCTAAATGGACCGTACAGGACCTCACACCATGTCCCTTATATCGGGCAGGGCATAGTCTGGGGGAAATGGCCCGATCTAGGGTACTCGCTGAGATTCACAGAGATGAAGATTCGACCAATTGCAGGTATTTAGTAAACAAAAACAATTATCCAGTCAATTAATAAACGTACGGCCCATAAAAAATGGAAGTTCTTAAGCTAAAGACAACAAGGTCCCCCGTACTGACCACGAACTCCCGGATTGACCACTGCATCATCCAACCTTGTTCTATGGAATGTCTCTTTTAAACGTGTAACCTCATCTTATATTATAACGCATTCGAAAGATTATACAAATTATTGTTATTTTTCACTGTCCTTTCCTCCAGACATGCTTCTTGCAAATGACTAGGTCCAAATTTCATGTAGGTTTAATTTAAGTCATTTCATTAGTTTTTGACACAACACTTTGTAATGCAAGACTTTTTTTGTCAGCACTCCACTCCGCTCGCGCGTTCGAAGTATACGTTAACGAGGGTTAAAATTACAACTCTGATTAAAATCCTGTTTAGCCTTTGAGAAAGACTCTGCTAGGGTCAAAACGTGAGGCCTTTAACATTTTTGGGAGGTAAAAATCCTTAACTTCGGGTTAATAAAACACTTAAGTTTAAGTTATGCTTTTATTATATTGTTGTAGAGTGTTTAAGGAAATGATTATTCATGGTCGATCTCCCACAGTTACCGCAATGCCACCCTATTCGCCAACAATTCCTTGCAAACACAAAATGTATTATGATTCATAATTTAATTTTTCTTTTAAATGTCAGCGCTCACGCAGGCAAAAGATTGCTGGGATCTGTACACAATGGGCTCCACGACTAGTGGGATTTACACCATCCATGTGTCCGGGCGAGATCAACCCATGCCTGTTTATTGTGACATGGACAGCACTGATGGAGGTTGGACGGTACGTTTTATTCACCATGGTCAACAAGTTGCAAAAACTTCAATGCGTTATCCCAAATGAATAGTTTTAATGTTCAACCCCCTGTCAAGAATTTACAAACGAAAAAATCCAAACGAGGTGATTTTTACCAGAGTCTGACTTTATACAATAGAGGGCGCTCCAATTAGTTCCAATGTTTTTACGCCAGCTTATGCTGGCGTAATAAATAAACAAAACGAATGAGTAGTTAGGTATCGATTACAATATCTTGAGCATTACTAGGAGTACAATAAATGTATTTTTGCTAACATTTAGCATGGCACTTTTCTGTCGCGAGGCACTTGCAGCTGAGTATTGCTCCCATGCCAGATTCTATAGCAATTTCTCACCAAAGTGTACTCGCTCAAGATATTTACCACTCTTAGTGTTCTTTTCATTTTATTAACTAAATGAGAACCCAATGTCCTTTTCTCTTCACGCAAATGCAGGTGATTCAACGTCGTAAAGATGGCTCACAGAACTTTTATTTGTATTGGGCAGACTACAAAGTGGGGTTTGGCAACCTCAGTGGCGAATTTTGGTTAGGGAATGACGTCATACATCTTTTGACTAATCAGGATGCGTATCAGCTGAACGTCAAACTCACAAGTTGGGATGGAATTATCAAATACGCCAAGTAAGTTATGATTGTAACAATTTACAAAAAAACGTTGATATTGATTTTGCCTTTTTGAGTCTTCATAACTTATATACACGAACACTTTTCTCCTGGCAGTTACAAGGAGTTCAAAGTTGCAAACGAGGACAATCTTTACAGACTGTCAGTTGACCATTTTTCTGGAAGCCCAAATGTTGGTGAGTACCGCACTCTGGATTGATTTTTTTTTTTTAGGTGTACATACGCGATGGAGCCAGTGATGACAGTGGTCAGTTTAGCCACATAATAGTTCAGGCTCTCCGTAAAACGTAAATATTCCTTCTAAGGGTCTCAACTGATATTTGATTTTTGAATTTTATTAAAAATAGCAAATATCGGGATCCGAAGGTCAAATTGCAAAGCCAGGAATAGTTATACAATTAAAAAGTTATTGATCGGCTATCCTTAATAAATACAGTGGCAACTATAGATAAATAAAACATTTGTATAAAGTGCTCCGGAGTTCTTCAGCCTTAGAATTCAAGCGGCAGACTTCCATTTTTCCTGAAGATAAATAGCGCACACTTATCGAAACATTGTCACATAATTATCTCAATACAGCTGTTCTTCTCGGCTCATACCGTACCACTTCTTCCGAAAAGTGACTTATACATGGCTATCCTTCGTAAACTGCTTGCCACTTAAACCTTACTTTCCATCATTTTTTAAAATATTTTTTTCATCAAATCAAATCTTTCACCATAGGTGACTCCTTAAAGGTACACAGCAGGATGGCCTGGTCAACCCGTGATCGAAAGAATGACTTAGCGCCATCCAATTGGTACTGCGCAGTTAATCTCAATGCAGCCTGGTGGTACAACAATTGCTATTGGAGCAACTTGAACGGTCCCTACGTCCATCGTCCTGGTACCACATCAATGGAAGGGAAGGGTATCATTTGGGGATCATGGAAGCAATATTGGTACTCCTTCCCAGAGGTAGAAATGGAAATTCGACCAGCACACGTAGGTTTTGATATTTAAAAAAAAAAAACATTTTGAAGAACAGCACATTTAGAAAAATACCAAACGTAATTCATTTCAACACGCCCGTTATGTCGAGATAACTATAGGTTTCCCCTGTCATTTCGGGGGGGGGGGGGAACAAAAAAAAACCAGTCTATTTCCCTTTCATGCATTCTTATTTTAAAGCGATTTTGGCTATTCAGTTGAAACCGTCATTTGATTTACTTTGAAGCATGCGAATGTATAATTATATTATTATATTCGATTAAACTTATTGCCGTTCTTTGTTCGGGGCGCCAGTCAGAAGCCGTGTGGTTAATTGCTTGATATTTAAAAATAACAAGTCGCATCCCCCTTACGGTAGATCCCCGTGCTGCCGCTTCCCAGGTTTGCTCTATGATTGTATAGTATTAATAGTATAGTATAGTTACTACAAGGTGTAATCCATCTGGCCACACAGCTTTGACCAGTTAAATGGCTGTGTGTCCAGGGATCACACCCCAATATACATAGAGCTAGCTCACCGGTGGTCGCAGGTTCAGATCACATCGATTCTCCTCAATTGTGCTAGTAAGCGGAACGAAGGAACGCTGGGCCCTCGTTCATAAGTGACACAGATTGTAATCCCATAACTAGATTACTGACTGACGTTATTTAAGAACACTAGAGTAATCTAGGTTATGGGATTATAATCCGTGTCGCTTAGGAACGAGGGCTCAGTGTTACTTTGTTCCACTTACTACTGATACAATGGAGGAGAATCGGGTGTTCAAATCCAGCTCGTCATTTTTTTTCTTTGTTGACCCTGAAATTGATTTAAAGAATTTACTCAGTTAGTTTCCCTTGTGGTTTAAATGCTTGATAAAATCCAATAATGTATGTGTTCGGAAAGCATTGATCAAAGTGGAAAAATGGGGGGGGGGAATGTTTATTATACCTCAATTTTATTTATTTTTTTCCCCACACTGCTAATAATCGCATCTTTGTTTTTGTTTTTGGTTTTTTTTTTTTATATACAGTTTAAGTCATAGCTTTTTTTTCTTCTTTTTTTTTACTCCCCCATCTGCCGTCGAAAAATGTCCTATTCAAGACACAGGCTATAAATCAATCAAGCTTTCTGGAGAACATCAATTATCTTAGTAGCGGTCAATATCCGTCTTCTATATTTACCCTTCACCTGCTTGGGAAGAATGACCTAGGCTCGACAAGAGCATGAAGATCAATAATATTTTCCCATCGCAGATTTCTCGTCAAAGATGGTGGTTACCGTTGCACTATAGAAATAACTCTCAAGTTGGAACAAAAAATGAGTAGAAAGTATACCTTTGTTAAGATGCCACGAAGCATGGATTATATTTTCGACATATCGAGGTGTAATTGTTTCTTGAATTTAACTCTGCGAATTTTTGTTTTGCGACTTTTCCAGCAGATTAATTAAGTTTATCAATATAAAAGATAAATAAAAATAATGATTAATATGCTCAAGTAGAGAAGCACAGAGAGTAGTAACGTAGATGTTTTGGGGCGGTTTTGCTCAGCCACGCTTCAAACTAAAGGGTTGAGTTGGCTCTGTGACAAGTTTGTTAATATAACTATAAAGTTAGAATGTTATTATTAAAACTTTCAATTTTGAGATTATCTGTTAAGTTTAGTTAAATTTCAACCTAGAATATCATTTTAGTTCTACTTAAACTAAAAAGTTCATCACTAATATTATAACTAATTTGTCACTTTTTTTCTCGAAAACTTGTAGTTTATACTTGTAGTTTGCAATGTACTGTGAAAGGCATAATTAATTGATGTAATGTTTGCAAGTCAATAACGGGTCTTTAAAAAAAAATATGTCCAGCACCAGACTGCTGTAATCCTCTCTAACACATCGGCGGTTTAACATAATCGGCGGTTTAACATAATCGGCGGTTTTTGAACATTAACAGTCCATGAACTGATGCACGAGTTGTTGGAATAGCCTACGTTAACTATTTTGTTTCGCAACATGATGAACACTTTGCCGTCAATGGGACTGTCTACAAGATGACTCTTAAAAAGGAGGAGATTTAAAATCACTCTAACCGATTGAAACTGGACACAAATTGAAAACGTTTTCTGCCCGGCCTCAATCGGTTAGACTGAATTTCAATCTACAAAAAAACAAGTAATTTTCAATGTAAGGGTTGGAGACTGCATGCAAAAAAAAATGCCGCCATGTTTGGTTCCACAATTTCTTGAGAGTTAGAAATGAAAAACATTTCCGCTCAGTCATGGTCAACACAGCACATTACAAGTAAATGATAAACATGGCTGGTTATGATCGGGGGGAGGAGGATTTTATATCAGACTTTTTACTTTGATAAGCGTTAAAAAATATTGTCATGATGAATAATTCCGTCTGAAATGACATATATTATTGTATTATTGGTTTATTGCTTAATAATCATATTGCAGCCAAAGGCCGAAAACATGAAATTTAAAATAACAATAAGCAAGACAAAATAAATGGTATAAAAATGCTTTTATTAAAAAGTTCGTAAGAATGATGTTTTTAAATAAATGCAAATTTGAGAGATAAAACACACAAAATACAAGATGTAAGATTGGAGATTCAGAATGGCAGTATTGCACTATTTGTCATTCAACAACTCAGTCATGTATAAGGCAAAGGGCTTGTCCTGAACATTTTTAGGTCGGTTTCAGGATCTGTACACAGAGGGTGTGAACCACTCAGAGAGGTGCAAGCTTTTGTGGCAAAGTCTCTGCAAATTTGCTCTCTTCTTATTAATAAGAGGTTTAAGTTCTAGTTTTATCAAGGTATCTTGGTAAAATGGTTGCTGTGTACCAAGTATGAATCTGTAGACTCACTTTTGGATCATCTCTATTTTGGTTACTTTGTCTCTGGGTGAGACCCGCATGTCATAAAGTAACATCGTGGGCTAGTCTTCATCGGCCTGCCTCGTGTGAGACAATGGCAGACTTTTGAGGACACTAGGTGGCAGCACACTTACCAGGTAAATCCATTGTTCCCAGAAATTTGCGCATGCTCAGAACTAAGCCAAACAGTGGAAAATTACCTGGTAAGTCTGCTGCCGCCTAGCGTTCCAAGATCTCCCATTGGCCACTCATCACCGAGTTTGTAGAGCGTGCACAGAAATCCCGACAAAACCAATACGACAGTAGCACTTTTCAAAATGTAATTTGTATGTTGTTTTAATATTTAGAGGACAGGGATCAATGTACTTTTCCAAAACCAATGAAGGATACATTAAAATGTCATGGTAATTAAGGCAAATGTTGACATTTGGTTTGACAACTAATTGAGAGCTAGAATGGACAGATATTTCCAGCGATGCTCTGTTAAACATATTGAGGACATGATTTTGATTATGAAAGGGAAAGTAGTCAGTTTTACTTTATGCATTGACTATTCTAGTTACAGGAAAATAAATCACCTTGTAGAAAATTCTTGAAACGCTTTGACCTTTAAGAAAAACTGTGACTCATGTCGTCCTTACGTTATTATTACTTGTATATTGAAGAAAATGTATATATATATATGATGAATGGTCTGACAAACACAAAATTGTATCAAGAAATAGATTCGTGCTCTCCTGAATTGCTGTCACATTCGAGAAGAACAGTTTGAATCATTATCCCATCTTTCATACTTATCACCTGTTCACCAATGCGCAACATAAGCAAACATTTTAAAATGACATTTTAAATGTAATGTTAAGTTGTTGTTGCTGTATTTTCCTCCCTAGAAAATCTGAGGGAACGTGTTCAACATACATTAAATCATGATTATTGTAGTTTACCAAGTTCGTAAACGTTAACCCCATATCAGGACCGGGGGTGGACAATGTGCCCCAACTAATTTTTCTCCTGTAACTTTTTAACACTTTGTCCAATCACCGCGAATTTTTCTGACTTTTGCCATGGCAACCCTTGTTTGACCTTGGGTCAAACGATTTTACTGTTTATTAGTGATTTTGTTTTACTCTGAACATAATTTCCACTTATTTTTGATTTCTTTGCCAGAAAAGTGATAGTGATGAGTCACGTGATAGTCTAAAATGGTTTTGGGAATTGAAAATCGCCGCGTTATTTGGCGGCCGTCTTGGATTTTGTGTTTTCAGCTTGTAATTAGGGGGTCAAATTATATCAAGTTTTTTAACGATAGAATATTTTCAACATGCTAATTTCTTAATTTTCAGACCCAAAAAGTATTTAGATTTGTCAACCAAGCCTTATCATTTCTCCCTGGGCCCTTGGCGGCGGCCATTTTTATTTTTAAGTGAAAAAAACGCAAACAAACATTTTTGTCCCAAAAATGGGATAATTTAATAGATCACAAACGCACCCAAAGGTGACTCCAGTAACTAAATAAGGTTCGTATTATATATATCTTGTAAACATGTACAAGTTTGCCAAGTTTCAACACATTCGGACGAAAAATACAGAAGTTATGAGGAAAACATGGTTTTGACCAAAAAATGGGCAAAAGAAAAACACTCAAAACGATTTCTGACATTTGTTTGACGTCATCATGTAAAACTCAATTAAATGAACATTTGTGGCAAGTTTCATCAAAATCGGTCGATTACTTTGGAAAAAACGGAGGGGGCACTATGTACCCTCTCCCCCTACATAAAAAACCCAGTCCTGAAAGGGTTATTTGGGCTTCTAGAGGGCCTCTATTTTCGATTCATTTGTGTTTTATTCAGTAGGAAGTCTGAGAGAATGGATTTTACCCAATCGTTTGTTTTGCCATCAATTTAGTACAAAAACTACAATTCTGCTGCTCCGTTTTGATGTTGTTGTTGTTGTTTGTTTGTTTGTTTGTTGGGTCGTTGAGTTATTTGTTTGTTTGTTTGTTGGGTTGTTTGTTTGTTTGTGTTGTTTGTTTGGTTTGTTTGTTTGTTTGTTTGTTTGTTTGTTTGTTTGTTGGGTTGTTTGTTTGTTTGTTTGTTTGTTTGTTTGTTTGTTTGTTTGTTTGTTTGTTTGTTTGTTTGTTTGTTTGTTTGTTTGTTGGGTTGTTGGGTTGTTTGTTTGTTTGTTTGTTGGGTTGTTTGTTTGTTCGTTGTTGTTTTTTATCCCTCTAAATTGTTCTATTTAAAATGAATTTAAAAAACGGGGCTGCGGAAATGATATATGTCGACGCAATTGATTGTGTTATGGGTTTGGGTGGAGTTTGGTGAAATCGACGGTTTAAGCTCTCATATGTTTTCAACCCGTTTATAAATCAGATCTAAGGGAAATGGAAAAAAAATAAAAAGGGAGACGTTCTGTGACATGTGCATTTCATTTTTAACGTGTGGTTTAGAGAATGAATTTTGTATGACTCTACCATACAAAAGAATGATAACACAGTGGAAGGTTTGATGGAGCTATTAAATAAACACGTGTGTTTTTTCTCTTCCAATATTGACATTAATGATTGATGAACCTTTTGTAGTCAGGTACTCTTCCTCAACAATCGATGGCTCCATCTTCGCGTATGTGTTTAAATAAATATTTTATCAGGTTCATTTTGCTCTTTAAATATTGCCTAGCTGGTAGAATGTTGTATAAAAATAAGTTAAATTACAACATGACTGATTATAAGTTAGGATGGTACCAGTAAGAATATCTGGCGATGGATCTTTGACCTTTTGGTTGATGTCGCATTTTACAACATTCGCATGTCGCAAACAGCAATCAATATTCAAGGGATCTAACAAATAAAAAAAAAACATCATCACTCAAACCCTTTCGCCAATACACACAATTTTACACATTAAAGTAAATTTGCTTGTGTTTTTTTAAGAAAAAGATATTTTGTTAAATCATACTTTGGGCTGTTTGTACTTAAGGGACGATACTAATAATTGTCATTGACGATATAGTTCCGGGATGGGCTGCTAAAATACACAATTTAGACATGGCGAAACTGAAAGCACAATAAAACACAATCCCAGAACCCGAAAGAAGAATAAAATAATATCAATTGATGGCTCTCATTAAAATATTGAGATAAAAACCCTCAAAACGCCGAACTAGTTCAAAAGTCCCTTTTCTCCCAAAACTTAAACACAGCTTCCAAGTCGCTCCTTCACGATACATTTTCCCCATGTAAGACAATCAACAGAATCTACTACCTCCAATCCATCGAAAAATACAAGTCCTACTTCGAAAACTCAATTGTACTAAAAGCCCCTTAAATTAAGGAACAGTTGGGGAAACATAGACCAGGTAAAAAGATATTATATCGTTCCTTCGAAATCATTTGTACCCACGAAGTTCAATTTCGAGGGAAAAAAACTTAACTAAAAATAGATAATAATCTAGAAGCTTCTTTACTTGTACGAACAAACTTCTCACGGTCTTTTACCGTCTTTTAGAACAATCCATTCATGAAAACTCGGTTGCAAACGTTAGGCAGTACATCACATCTTAAAAGGGTCCATGATTTAATTTTTTTTTATTTAATTTTTTTTTTATTTATTTTTAAATTTTTTTTTTTCAATCGTTGGAAATGCACCTTTGCGTCCCATTCAACCTTATTTTTCATTTTTCATTTTGCCATTTCCAGGGATGTTTTGGTGCCTTTTTGTTTTTGTTTTTTTTTCTAATGCGAATTTTCATATTAATGATCAAAAGTGTAATGTCATACCACCGGGCAAAAAGCTCAATGTTGCAATTAGTTCATGCACAAAAAGTAGACAGAATTTAGGTAATTTCGCTGTCATTACTTTCTTTTCTTTACTGATTTGTTATTGTTTAACTTCATAACAGTAAGCCAATGAGCATTTTTTTGTTTACAAATACTTTGAACAAGCAAATTTGGGGTTCACAACTTCATAAATTTCAACAGTAAAACACAGTGTCTCCCTGAAATGACATCACGGCAAATCACGGCAACAACGCCCTCAGTTGTCCGAAAAAGCATGACAAATTGTTAAATGTTTGAAGTAGTGCACTTTTCAATAAAAATTTATCAAAAGTGGAATATTCACTTCGGAAGACTCGTCTGGGACGGGTACCTCAAGAGGCATGCAGAGGGCGGGGTGATAAATATAGCTGGAGTTGTAAACGACTTTTTGCAATTTCATGTGACCTTGAGGCAGTAATGTGTTCTACACAGCCTCTACTAACGACAACGCAACATGCATTTTATACAAAAAATTAGATTGTCACATACGTGCCGTGAAACTGACGGTCTGTGTTCTCAAGACGAGGGAGGGCTCATGCATGGGAGCATATTGCCTGAGGGTGGTTTTGTGTTTAAAGGGGCCTGTGTTAAGGCGAACGGTTGTCTGGCCACCTTCTCCTAGTGGTCTCATTTTACATTATGAATACATCAGAATATACTGCTATCATGAGATGAAATTAAGACAATTATATAAAGACCACCCTCTTAACAATAGGCCCTCTGTCTAGATTGAGGCGAGAAGACTCGTCTGGGACGGGTACCTCAAGAGGCATGCAGAGGGCGGGGTGATAAATATAGCTGGAGTTGTAAACGACTTTTTGCAATTTCATGTGACCTTGAGGCAGTAATGTGTTCTACACAGCCTCTACTAACGACAACGCAACATGCATTTTATACAAAAAATTAGATTGTCACATACGTGCCGTGAAACTGACGGTCTGTGTTCTCAAGACGAGGGAGGGCTCATGCATGGGAGCATATTGCCTGAGGGTGGTTTTGTGTTTAAAGGGGCCTGTGTTAATGCGAACGGTTGTCTGGCCACCTTCTCCTAGTGGTCTCATTTTACATTATGAATACATCAGAATATACTGCTATCATGAGATGAAATTAAGACAATTATATAAAGACCACCCTCTTAACAATAGGCCCTCTGTCTAGATTGAGGCGAGAAGACTCGTCTGGGACGGGTACCTCAAGAGGCATGCAGAGGGCGGGGTGATAAATATAGCTGGAGTTGTAAACGACTTTTTGCAATTTCATGTGACCTTGAGGCAATAATGTGTTCTACACAGCCTCTACTAACGACAACGCAACATGCATTTTATACAAAAAATTAGATTGTCACATACGTGCCGTGAAACTGACGGTCTGTGTTCTCAAGACGAGGGAGGGCTCATGCATGGGAGCATATTGCCTGAGGGTGGTTTTGTGTTTAAAGGGGCCTGTGTTAATGCGAACGGTTGTCTGGCCACCTTCTCCTAGTGGTCTCATTTTACATTATGAATACATCAGAATATACTGCTATCATGAGATGAAATTAAGACAATTATATAAAGACCACCCTCTTAACAATAGGCCCTCTGTCTAGATTGAGGCGAGAACCACCAGTTGTTCCCCTTTTGTTGTGTGTTGTCCCTCTTTGTTATAAAAGTATGAATACGGAGACAAACAAAGCACACATTGTGATGTTTCAACCAACAGCACTCTTTGTTCTCAAAAGTGTTCGGACTTCGTTTTTGTAAGCGACAACTCCATTGGTTAAAACAATGACAGGACACCAAAGGACGATACTTGAATATTGGACCATCCGGATCCCTTTGCATCAGCGGCGGTGATCAATTCCTCTGAGGTGAGGAAGTTGCAACTCGTGGTCCTTTCTCTACGCTCACGTAAGCTTTTTTATTTATTTATTTATTTATTTATTTATTTATTTATTTATTTATTTATTTATTTATTTATTTATTTATTTATTTTTATTTTATTTTATTATTATTATTATTTTTTTTTTTTTTTGGGGGGGGCGCCCCGTTAGTGTTCCCACCAACAGTGAAACCGAGGACGTTGGTCAGTCAAACCACCTGGGATTTTGTTGTGAAAGTTTTCGGTTTGAAAGATTACACAATCTGCTCACACTCCACAAACAAGAGCCATTGGCCTATCAATGACAGCACAAGCTAAACAAAAACAGTGAATGTATGTATAATGTATTTATCGACGAAACACTGTCTTCGGCGTGCGCGGGGAAAGGTTACCTGAATACAGCAACAGAAGAAGCTTTTAGGGCATATGGCATCGACTGGATATCTGGTAAGACAAACCATGCCTCGGTGATATTCAAGCACAGAACCTTGTATTGATCCATCTACAGCTGGAGAACTGTTACAACTGGATTCGTTCTTACCCAAAAAACAAAAATTAGTTGGTGCTGTTTTGAGATGGCTTTTGAGTATTACTCTCAATTGTCTTAATATTGAATAAGTCTATTCCATTCAACTGGCTGCTTTTTCCAACGTATTTTGACAAAGAGGCTGGCATTTAGTTGGATATTATGACCCATTTTATGCCAATACGACCCAAGCGCACTTTGAACGCAGGATTTTCGCAACTGATTTAAAATAAAGTAGTATATAAAGCAATAATCACTTCATATATAGTTTTGAGGCATTGCATGGTGAGATATCAATGTATATTTGGTTTGCGGTAACACCGTGTGATTATATCTACTTTGCTATATACAGTAGATTGTTCTTGTGAGAACTTATCCTGTTATTATTTTACTACCGCGGAGTACATTTCGGAATTCGGGTGGCAACTTAGTTCTAAAAAGAACTGTAAGTACTACCTGGGGAGGTAGGAAATCGGCCGGGACTACTACTACTTTCGTTTGGTGGATCGAGGGGACTTCTCAGATAACTTTACTGCTGCGGAGTGAGTTTATTGGTCTCTAAACTCACTCCGCGGCAGTGAAGTTATCCGAGAAGTCCCCTCGATCCACTAAGCGAAAGTAGTAGTAGTTCCGGCCGATTTCCTACCTCTCCAGGTAGTACTTTATAAGCAGGACAGTTCTTTTCAGAGCTGAGTTGTCCCCCCCCCCCAATTCCGAAATCTACTCCGCGGTATAGTAGAATAATAACAGTACTTGTTCTCACAAGAACAATCCACTGTATAATAGCAAAGTAGATTATGGTGTTACCGCAAACCAAATTAATATACAATAACTACTTCAGAGTGAACCTCTCGTTGTATAGGTCCACAGAGTCTGATGATGCTCTACTGTATAGAAATGTAACACTTATTAACTAAAATTCGAGCTTTTTCAACACGTATTGCTCATAAGTAGTTTGTTCCCTATTAGCCAGAGTACACATGCTAGTTTAACAAACCATATAAGTCGAAGAAATTTCAGTGGTTGCCTTTTTCAAATAGTTTTTCGAAATTTGAAAAAACAACATGTAAACATGTGTTTTGCATTTTCCTCAATCGTCCTTCAATTTCGGTCGGATGTACTTTTTTTGTTTTGATGTTAGTTTCGATAAGCCCGTTTTGCGTTTGACCTTGGCATTCTTAAAACGAAAAATATGCGTGTTCAAATGACTGTGTAAAGGCATTTTCACCGAGAAAGCAGTCTGCAGGGAACTGTAAGTTGACGTTCACGTACAGCTTTCATACAAACAACACATGGTTAATGACTGCAGTTTCTCGCCGGATCTGATCTCAGCTGAGGTTGATGGCAGTTCTACTTGCTTGTCATTGGCTGATGATGGTCAATTGAAATAAATACACCGCTGTAGATCACAAGGACCGTGGAGCGTTGTAAAACGTTCTTTCACCAAATCGCATTCAGCAGTCCTTGATTCAATCAATAATGATATCGCTTTAGACATGTGTAGAAATTGACATCTAGCTTACACTACACAAATTTTAACCTCATGTATGCGGTAGGCAGACACCCTGGTGACGATATACCTTAGTCACGGTTGATATGAAAACGAGGCTATTATTCGTTGTTGATATGAAGGTGAGGCTATATTATAAAGTAGCCTATAGTCAGTCTCTGTATGCATCAATGAAAAATACCAATAACCTGAAATGCTCAGATAAAACTGTGCAACTTCATTCATAGCGTGAACAAATTAAGAACTGGATGCAGTTTTTTTTCTTCAGCAAAAGTTATTGACATTTTGAATACGGGGTTTACCATGCAAATATGAATAGTCGGAGTGCGATAGTAAAGATTTGCTTCGTCTTCAAGCCGATTTGTGCTCGAAAAAGAATCGATAAATTCCAGTGTACAAAATAATTTATAAGAGGATGTTGTTTTGTAACGAATAGGAAATGTAAATTCCAATTTCAGCCTTGCAGAAGTCTACAGAATTTGTTGTCTTAAAAACGTTTTACTTTAGGAATTTAAAAACTTTTCCACAAAGCGCAGCCTAATTGATATTCATATATTACATGAAGTACAACGTGGCCCGTGCGCGATTGACACATCGTGTATCGCACGCCAGTCTGCCATCGCTGATCAGCGCGCCATGGATACAGATGCATTATTCATCATTATGTTGAATAGGACACGCCCATTATTTTCTTTTTCTTTTTTAATTGATTACTCTATCACTGACTGTCCATTGATGGATTTTTTTTTTCGTTCTATATCTCATTTTAAAGTTCATAACTTTGGTCATTTTTTTATTATAAACATTTGGATTCATTTTCATGGTAAAATCGGCTTGAAGACGGACAATATATCTGAAGCACAACAAGCCTATACAATCTTTGTATTAGGAAAAATGAAATTGCTGTACTATTGATGTTAGATGTTTAACCACGAGTTTGCCTTTTGGCATATCCCAGCAGACAACTGTGGTAGCGACGAGGGTTAGGGAGGGGTTCGACACCCCCTTTTTCCCCCGTACAAGCGAAGACAGAAAAATCCGGCAGGATGTGAGTGGGAAACACCCAAACCCAACATAACCTCTTTAGGTAATATCATGCGTATTGTAACATTTCGCGTGCGCTGTTCACCGTTTTTGAAACAGTTTTCGGGGAAGCACGCACGGTACCGCCCCAAAACAGAATATTGTAAATTGCCGCATACCAGGGTCTGATTTCTTTTTAGGGTACCACCCCACCCTCCCCCCCATGACAATTTTCTCAGTACGTCACTGCCGGCAACAGCTGCCCACCCAGCATTCGGGAGAGAAGGGGGTGCACAAGTATCGTGTTCCTTAAATACCACAAACAAACATCTTCAACAAAAGTAAATTTTTAACAAGGCAGGCAGGCACGGGGATCTCGAGATCATGAGACCCCCCTACCTCCCTTCATGAAACACCACTGGCCAATAGAGATGCAATTTCATTGTAAATTTGCCCCTCAATGGTAAAACAAACTCTATAACATCATAGTTATGTAGTATTTCCTCAAAAGATACATACATTTATTTCGAAACAAAGGGACAACTTCCTAAAACAGAAAAGTGAAAATAGAAGAAGAAATTACTAATTTGTAGGGTTATGAAATGTAACACATTATGAACAAACAGCATTGGGTAACTAAGACATAATCATAAGTATGAAAATCAATAAATAAGTTTAATATCAATCACATTACAAAAACTATTAAGACAAAATGCATCTTACGTTTTGAACATTGTGCGCAAATCAACGCATTATGGGTGTTTATATTCCTTTACTTTGGTATTGTATATACGTCAAGACGCTTCGTTGAGATAACATTTAAGGGTTTTTCTAGCTCCCTGATTTTTAATATGACAGTCATTGTCTGTTACTTCAGAATCATCGACATTCAAATCTTATTTATTTGTGCACGATTTCCCTTTTATCCCCGCAAACCATTTGGTATTTCCTGCGTAGATAGATGAGCCAACTGCATAACCAATATCATTTTACGGTGCATCTGTGTGTGAACGTGGTGGAGACGCGTGTTTAGCCCGGACCACTCGTATCTTTTTACCGGTAACATTTCACATTGTGTTTCGGTGGAGCCGTTCCACTTACAATGATGTAAGCCGATCGGCATTTTAGCGGACATTAAATTGATATTCGTCAACAGTATGCATGGTTCCCATAACCCCACCGGTGCCTAGTTAGATTATGTGAGTTGATAAAGATTTCATTTTTTTAATGGAAAGTCCCTCTCGGGTGTTTACTCCAACCCTCTCACTCGGTCTCACATTTTTGTGGCAATTCATCGTATTTATCATTTTGCTCATCTGCAATCTAAAAAACACAATGTAGGTCGCTAAAAAGTAATCTAGTCTTAAAGGAGAAAATGTCTTCGTCTGCCCTCCCCCCCCCCCCCCCAAGAGAGCGGTACACGTGACATGCATCCAAACCCGACGTAATGTTTTTTTTTTTTTTTTTTTTTTTTTTTACCTTGCAATTTTAATAGAAGGTACTGTGAATGTTTCCTTGTGGCTGACTGAAAGATGTTTAGCTATCAAGATACGTTGGTGTATGTTTCCAGTAACAATAATTACTCTGAGTTGTAATCACAGGTCCAAACGGACCTTCCTTGGCTTACACACAAAACGAGCGGAAATGGGCTTCAGATTTATGCTCGAGATCCGCATTACACTTGATGTTTCCTTTTTCTGTCGTCAACGACAACACTGATGACTGTCAATATTGTCACTAGGATGCAAGAGGGAGTATGAGGAGAGTTTACTGCAGCTTTCATTCCCCCTTTAAGCTTGCTCCACCCAACAGATCATGGAAAAACGCTCGCGTCCGTTTCGAGAGAAGATGTAAACTGGTGAACAAATTTGTTGTTACTCAGTGAAGGACCGGGTGGTATGGTCTGTAAATGTTGTCCTACAATCCATCCAGTCCATTAGAACGCATCCATGAAGTACGTGGCTAGCTGCTGATGATGCGGTTCCAAATGGCCCAAGGTCCTTCTCCTGGATGGGAAATACGGTCGTCCCGATAGCGAGTAAACATCGCTCGGTCACAAAGTGTCGCTGGAGTATATCCAGAAAAGAAGTATACTATTCGTCTCTCTCTGAACTCACACTTAAAGTAGCAAAGAAGAACCTCAATATTTCCCAGGTACGGTGGTCCAAATTGACAACTGCATTAAAGTATCGCTACTCTGAATCCAAATTAGTCTGAGCCCAAAGTTGGGTAAGAACTTTCCAATACGGTTACAGACAATGTATCTCATGGAGTCTGGGACCCTAAAGATGAGTATTAAAAGAAAAGAAATGGAGACCAACTAACACCGCAATAGAAAGGAACATAGATATCACCGATGCCCCTTCTCAGACTCCATACTTTGCTATGGGTATTACTTCGTGCCGCGAACAGCATTTCAATAACATTTCCTACATAGTTCATATCAGGTGAACTAATTTCTCCGCAGACTTTGTCCACTTCCATTTTTCATCAGACAATATTCTAAGACGCTACATTCGAAAGATCAAAGCTACGAAGATGTACGTAGGCGTATTCTTTAGTCTGTGAAAAAAGGGATAAAACATGCGAAGATGGAGAAGAGACTGGTCGATAATATGAACATGTTCCAATCTTATATTTTGGACGAGTTTCACAATCAGCACGATGATTTGCATCTGAATTTACAGGGAACAAATAAAGCCCCATTGTGGAAAAAGTACACGTGCAGACCCATCTGTAATTTTCTCTTCGTGAACACACGTGCGTCTTAGGAAACATTATACCCCAAACGCTGTCCGGTTCGTTTTACCCGAAGTCCTTTTCCGAAATGAAATACCCCCATCATTCATAAAATATCGAACAGGAACAAAATGTATTACACGCTGGGAAACGTAAGATCACCCTGCACGTTTACAAACATGCGTTAAAAGAATGGCAATAAAAACTGCCATAACACACAAGCTACGAAAGTCATTTACCCCCCCCCCCCCAAAAAAAAATAAATAAATGCTGATTCAATGTCAACTTAATTATTCAGTTCATTTATTAATCATCGTGATGAAATTTATTATCCTGTGTGTTAAAAACAAAGATACAACTCAAAAAGTAAAAAAATGTCAATGTAACGTAAGGATTGAAATTACCATTATGTACCTTTCCAAGAGCACCTATACAAAAAAATGAACTAAATTTACTAACAGTCAACGCAAATAAGACGAAGCCACAGCACCTGTGTGACCTCGTGATTTTCAGACTGGAATTTCAGTAATTTCAGTAAGTGTTTTCTATTGGTAATTCCAGCAACGACCAAATGGCATGATTTGTATTTATATGAAATTGCATTCTTTAACAGCTTGCAGCACTTCCGATGGTATTGAATTTCTTCACTGTAGATATGCGGCAATTTGGACCTCGTTCAAGAGAAATCTTGACCTAACAAGCCTACTTGACTTTGAAATTAAAAACCTTAAATCCTGCAAAAACATTGGATAGACTTGTCTAATTTTGGTATGTGATGTCGTGCATCGTGATGGTATGAGCATATGTATAAGTAAACATGGAGGAGGCATTGGTGGGCAAGTCTAGTATTGCACGTCGAATAATTTGTTTGAGTACCACTGTTACATGCACACACACAACAAATAATGGCCATTAACAATTTGCTCACTTATAAAACAGTTGGCCTATTATTTTTGTTCACGTTTTAGACAGGCATAATCTTCTAGAAGATTACTGCTTTGATATGAGCTTTTTAATCAGTCAGCTTTCAGAATGAAACTTTACACTTTTGTACGACTATTACTAGTACTGTATTTTGTCTTTAAACCATCGTGCTGGTTATTTATACGATACCCTTCAACAATGACCAAATAACTATCACCTGGTAATGAATAATTTGCGTGTTTTACCATTGGGGACAACAGATACGGTAATGCAATCACACACGTTATGCTTGAGGCCGGGGAGTGGCAGTTTTAGCAATGATGGTGT
The DNA here is from genome assembly GCA_911728455.2 of Marthasterias glacialis. Taxonomy (NCBI): domain Eukaryota; kingdom Metazoa; phylum Echinodermata; class Asteroidea; order Forcipulatida; family Asteriidae; genus Marthasterias; species Marthasterias glacialis. Next base: position 13,921,355 of record OU452231.1, on the reverse strand, counting down.
TTCACAATTGGATTCATCCTCAACGAGTAACACGATTCGGGTTGTAGCGATATTTTTCTGCAGGTGTTTGTACCCTTGTTCAGCTTTCCACAACTGGCACGAAAACTGGCTCAATTTGCGTGTAGGTGACTTACCAATGGGTTTTGCCTTACATCTGAACAGACACTACATCCAACTAAACACAGTCTGTAAACGTCTCATGTTTCAGTTTTAAATAACTCTGATTTATATTTCATTCATAATTTCTATCTCAGTATCAATGGCGACAGATAAACTGAAAATTAGATTTTACGGCGAGACTTACCCAATAATTATAACTTTTTTTCTTCAGGGGTATGATAAATAACGGGGGGGGGGGGAAGAAAACAAAATATTTCCAACTTGAAAATTTTATTGGATAATTAAGGTGGTCAAGTTTTGGAAATGCCGGATCGAAGCAATTACAAATCAGTTTGATGTTTCAGTGACATTTCCTCAATTGCATTTCTTATCAAAATGACAACGGAAACATGCCGCTGGGATACACGAGTCTACCCGCATCAAACAACCATGATCCCTCAACTCCTAACATCATACTGTCTGCCAAGACAAACTCTTCATGTTTAATGTTATAATGCTTTCCCGGTGCTATGATTAATATTTAACGACTGTGTGTACTCAGTATTAGTTTGCGAAGGCCTTAGTAAAACGATCTGATTCAAGACATCAAGCAGCGATACATTACTTTACAATCTGCAATACCCTCAATCCATTTTACAAAAACAAAATATTACTTTTATTCTAATACAAAGAAGAGGACAACGGAAAAATTTTAGGAGAAAAAATACTGCATCGAATTACCAACGGTAATATCTTTTCTTTAAAAAAAAAAAAAAAAAAATAATAGCTAGAGTATAGGGTATTGAAATAGAAAGTTTTAAGATACAACACTACAAACACAAAATATCGTGAGCGTGTGATGACAGCGCGCATGTGCACAAATCGTGTTGATGACAGTGACGTAGTAGGCGTGCTCATACAGCTCAGCCAGTGACTGCACTGCCAGAGAGCGATATAGAACTAGTATAAAATTCACACACAGGGAAAGTATCCGCACAAAAACGTCACCGTTCACTCGATAGTTGATTAGATACCCCGCGTGGTTCCATGCTGACGTGCGTTATGTTGACTATGCCCACAATATTACTGCACCGTCAAGAAGTTTGTTGATGCATCAGTATGGGGTAAAGCCCCATGGAATTGTGTGTCTCAATTAACAAATAAAAGTGTTAATCAGTTTGGGGTAACTGAAAGGGCAACAAAGGTCTCCTGTTTTGTGGGTGTGTGATCCCTGCACAGAGTCTGATGAATGGTGGAGAATCAGCAGCCTGTTAATCAACTTTTAACCATGGAGACAACTACGCTGACGTCCGTATTGAATGCCAATTACACGGCGTCAATATTCACTAATTCTGACTACATAATGGCCGGCGGCGATGCGGACGTGAACGGAACCACGCTCCAACCCGTACTGACCCCTGGTGTTTTGGCAGTGACCACTTTGGCGTATGGGATCATCTTCTTTTTTGGCGTGACCGGTAACGCCTTGGTGGCTATAGTGATTTGGCAGAATGCGGATATGAGAAGCTCAACCAATTACTTTTTGGTAAATCTAAGCATCGCAGATTTGATGGTCATACTAGTGTGTTTGCCCCCGTCAATGCTGGAACTTTATATACCCGATTGGATCCTCGGCAAATTTATGTGTAAGTATAAACTAACGTTTTTATTGCTCACCTTTGTAAAAAAAAATATATATATAAACAAACAAACTTTCACAGATTCATAATGAAACAGTCATATTGAAAGGAACAAATACGGTAATTTAACTTTAATGTGGTTTAGTATTTAAATCGTTTAACAAAGATGACAGAGATAGCCTATACCGTGCCCCAGTGTCAAACATAGGGGGGCGCACTCAGGGACCGCCCGGCAAAATTGTGAGTTGGCAAGGCTCTACTGTCAGCGTAAGTTAAGACCAATTATATCAGTTACCGTTATATAACAAAGTCAAAACTGCATTATTATAGAAAGTTTGATGATGATGTGGTCATGAAAGTTACGGCGCACCAATCGGTAGCCGCCCAAACCCCCGTAAATGACTTTCAATCTCCGTCAATGGTGATGGTAACTTTATGAATTAAGTTATCTTTTTAAGATAAGTTCAGCAATTTTTTCAACAAGGTCTGTTGTTATCTCACACTGCCTTCATTTTTAATCACTTAGGTACAGACCATTTTATCGCATGTTGGTTTTAAATTCTTTTATTTTGTGTTTTTCTCTATTTGGCCTCTGTAACCATCTTACGTGCAAATCTGAGATCTCTTGTTACAAGAAGCACGTCTATAAACAAATGGCCGGTAGGCCTATTTATAGAAACTATAAACTGTGGTTCGATTGTAAGTATCTAATTAAACAATCCGGTAAGTCATGGTGTTGGGCATTCCGTTCAAAAGTTTGGTAAAAATAGTAACTAGGCCAAATAAACAAAAATCAACTAGAATGCTATTGTCGTTCCTAAAGCATGCATTCCGAGGGCGGTGTTCCTCACGCTCTCAAAAACTGACTTTGATTTGTTATTCATTAGTGAAACTTCGCACCTATGAGTATAAAATATTGAGATAGAACGGGAGTTTTTGTAACTTGTTTCTTGTATTTCACAACAAACAACAATACATAAATCAAGCATACCAATTTGAACAATTCACGTCATCATTGCAGTGTATTTAAAGTTGTATAACTCCAGACTTCACTAGTGTATGCTTGGGCTGATTTATGGCGTAATAAACACCGGCAGTAATGTTTTTTTTTTTTTTTTTTTTTTTTGTTTTTTTTTCGGTGGCTGTACCAAGACCACGTATTTTAACTGATCATCAACTGTATGAAGTTCCGGCTCAATTTATGAAGTGTCTGGTGATATTTTAAGATGGGGCATTAGACTGCTTGTCGAGGGGTATAGAATTAAATGAAACTGCCGTCAAGTCTACATCACGCCCTAGATTTGTGCTAATCATCGTGCCGTCTTCGTGGCTATTGCATTCGCCCTTATGGAGAGAGAAAGTATCAGGATAAAAAGCAAATGATTACCATATTACATATACGATTGTTCATCATGGCTGGATTTGACAGTATGATAACACTTTTTTAACGCACACCCACACAAGGAAATTCGTTATAAGCGACTTCAAATTAAGCTCGGGATGTTGACTTATGATATTTTATTCCTCTTGAACTAACTTGTTTCCCCATCTTTATTAACGTCTGTTTTTAGGCCTATATAATTTATTTCTCAATTTCATACATGGCTGGGTTTTTTTTTAAAGCATTGATAGCAACTGTTACAAAGCACATACATGCACTGTCAGTGTACACTTCTAGCTAGGTTCGACATTGCACTGTCTCGACAATTGTATCTGTCCCAACTCCAATATTTGAAGAAAGACCGTAGAAGCAGTGGTTCCGAGACCTACGCAGACTAAAATCCACAGGCACCCAGGGTGGGATTCAAACCAACGACCCCTCAGCATTCGAGACCAATTAAAGAGCTCACCCTGGGGCGAGAGGCAAGCCTGAATCCTTCGATTATACCACCACAATGATTTGCATTGGCACGTCGTGTTAAGTTAATTCTCTAAATATAGAAGAGTGAAAACCGCTCGTTTTGTCCGCCATACCACTCTTGCAAAGAGCCATATGGCGGACAACTCGCTTTTATAGTGAAAGACGGGTATACAACCAGAATCAGAGTGAAGTTCGCTCCGCTTTCACTCACAGTGAGTTTCACTCTTTAAAGAGCCAAACTGACACCACTCGGGCGAAAGAGTCAAATTTTCATTCTTACATTAGAGAGTACGGGAGGATTTATTTTGAATTATCACACACAATCAAAGTACTAGTATTATAGTAGTATACCCAGGGAAACGTTTCCATATAATGTGTCAAAGTTGAGGATAGAGCATTTGACGACCCCACCCCCTTATTTATTATTTATTTTTTTTTTTAATCGCGTAGGCCTATGCTTGTTTCGATTGCTGCGTACGAAATAAGCCCAAACATACATACACATTCTGGCAAAACACGAACCTTTTCTCGTTGTTTACAATAAGACGTGACCGTTGTATTTGATGAAATTTTCACAGGTTTGTTGTATGATGTTTTTTTTTTAACTATATCATTTGAGATGATTTAGTTCAGCCCCAAAATATTCATGCTTGAAAGGATAATATGCAAGGCAAACATTAACTCCCTTGCAATAAGCTCTGCATGAAATTCCTTCAAAAGATGACTGCTGCATTGTGTTGCGTCTTAGCACATTGGTGCGAAGGTTGGATATGAACCAGCAGCTTCAACAAAAGTCGCATAGTCTCACCATTGGTAGAAACAGATAAACTTCTATCCCTCTTAAATCAAAATGAAAATTTCTATCCGGTAATGCAATAGAGCAAAAGAGTATTTCGTTCGACATCCGGATTTTTTTTCTTCTTTTGACTTGAAAAGCACAGTTAAGAAAATCTTACAGAACTTTATTTTTGTTAAGAGTTGGCGTCAATCGCCCCGATGTAAATCACAGTTTTGCGTTTCAACTGCTCAGAGGCTAAAGGCGATGGTTCTGATTTCCCAGAGTTCTGAAGACTGAATTTGAATCAATATCTGAACTGGATTTTTGCTGCTCCAATTTATTGGTCCCCGGCTACATAGAATTCTGAAAATGATAAATTCTTTCAAAGCCTGACACGAAATTAAAAGCGCAGACAGGATGTGCGTCATTGAAAATACCACGATACAATGTTCGTATCCTTCCCGTGGCCAACGCTCTTTGCTACGGGTTAACTACTAACATTGTACTGTGCCGGACAGAGGGCCGCTCGAACGAGGAGGCATGTCAACATTCATGACAATCGCTCACGAGTTGATTGTGACAAATTATTTTAAGCTTGGGGGACACGACAAACAAAAGCAAATCATGGGAACCTAATGAGACGTATGAATCGAGAGCAGGGGTACTAGGTGGGAGGAAAAACAAAATGTCTCACCAAGATCTATTGGTTGCTTTTTTGTTTCCTCAGCGTGCAGACGAATCGTAACTTCGCCAACTTTGATTTAGCGTTTTGGGAATTGGTTAACCCGTCCCTGTCACCGTTATCGAACCGTTTTGGCTTTTAACCATGGACGCAGTGCATAACTGTCACCCGTCACGGTGCCCATATCCCAATTTCGTCAAATAAATTCACAGTCTGATCAACACGTTTCAAAATGTTGTTGCGGACGTGATAGTTGACATTCAAAACATCACAACTGTTGTACAATGGTTTTATTACTAGATACGGTTGTTCTCGATAGTGTTATTTATAAATCTGTGCAACATGCAGTTTGAAAAAGTCTATCTTAAGGAATCCTGGGTGAAACATTCTGACTTGTTTGATGTATTACTTTCGTTTGAGTTGTTCTTTTCTCTATTTGTCTAGCCTGGTTTCTGCAGGACAGAAAGAAAGATATATTGCAATCGATCTTATATCTCTTGTGTTACTGTGACCTTTGCCCACAGGAGACGCCGTTATATTTATCGAAAATCTTCATCTGTGAGCAATGCCACTTTTTGTATTAAAGTGTCGCATACAATGTACAACAACAACACAAATTGCGAGTTGTCTGTATATAAAAGTGACTTAAAAATTATGTTGTTGTTTTTGCATTTTGTCATTCAGAATATTACCCATAGTTATAGTATACTGTCATAGTATATGATGTATTATACACTAAACAATCACTATAGCTAAGGCTTCATATCTCTCAGATTCTCCCATGGATTTGTTATAACAAATCGGCTGCACAGAGAGAAAACTATTTTAACTACTCCCCCGCAGTAAATTACTCCGGCGCATCTCTGCAAAAAAGTTTTACCATTGTGGCAATCTTAAACGAAGAGTAATCTATAACGGCATGGAATGTACTGAAATCGATATTAAATTACATGAATTAAAGTCTTGAATGTTATCTGTACAAAATGTATCAGAATAAAGATATTGAAAAAAAAACAAGCAAACAAACAATTCGAGGTTCAAAGTATTAATTTGAACTTTTTTTCTCCTATCAGCAGATAAACATGTATTAAGTAGTTAACGTCAATATGTTTGAGTATAAGGATATTTTTTTTTATGATTGTCTTCAACAATATTCGTGCTATTTTTTAGGGAGTTTGTATATCTCTAAGGTATTTGACTATAGCAAGATTAATCACTTTAACCTTGACCGGATAAAGATCTGGCTAATCCTAGTTGGTCAGGGTAATTCGCTGAATAATAATAACATCTAGTCACAAGCTCTTGGGTGTGACGAAATCACTTTCAGATGACAGAAAATCATGACAGTCATCACCTGTACTTTTTACAGATGTGTTTAATTCAGTTGGGCATTCCAAATTTTCAATTTCTCTAATAAAAACCTGCATCCCAAACGTGGGATGGCTCAACTGACTTGTGAGCTTACAAAAATTGCTTAACATTAACAAAACGTGCTTAGCAGATTACAGGACAAACGGCATGTAACTTACAATGTTTCCAATAGTGATTTTCTAAGTTTTTGCTTTGCAAACACGATTGAATAATTATAGTTTCTAATTCATTCTCCGTTAGTCTGTTTGAAACAAATTGCAGAACTTTCACTTTCTCGAAAATATTCCGAGAGGCGAATGAAAAAAAAAAAGTTGTTTGGTTTAGTATATGCAAATACCGTACAATACTCTAGTCAACTTGTGATCAAACCTGGAAATTAACATACAAAAATAAAATGATGCTCTCCTTTATAAGTTATCAAACATCTGTTCACCAGTCGAAGATTTCGTATTGAAGATACTGGTTTAGTGAAATACTATAGCATGGCGTCAATGTATACTCTCTAAATGTAAAAGAGTGAAAATTTCACTCTCTCGCCAAAGTGGTGTCATTTTGGCTCTTTTGAGAGGGAAACTCACTGTGCATCACCCTTTTTGAGTGAAATTGGAGCGAACTTCATTCTTATTCAAGTTGATACACCCGTCTTTTACTCTAAAAACAGTTTTCCGCCACGTGGCTTTCCTATCTTTGCAAGAGTGGTATGGCGGACAAAACGAGTGGGTTTTCAATCGTTTACATTTAAAGAGTAGCGTCACCAGAAGGGGCGGGTATTTTGATATGTCAATAAAATGTTTGTTAGCTTCATAGTTCAGTTACTAAAAATAATTCACTTTCAGTTTGGTATGTTTTACAATAATCTGTATTGTTGTCCTAATTGATTACTATAGTTTCTAAAGAAGAAAAAAATCCCAATATTCCTGTCGCTGATATGCAGGTTTTGAACGCCAACGCGCTCAAGTGATGGGAAATTGTATTTTATACACAAACCATAAACAAGAGTTAGCTATGGTAAATTATTGTACCCAATGTCGAGGGCCTGCCACAGTATCAATTTGTTAATCAGCAACAGCAATTTGATATCATTGAAATACGCCGTTAAGTATTTCGTTTCCTTCTGGTCAAAGATACAGCGTCTGTCTTGACTAACAGGTCATATCCCCGATGCTTGGAAATAATATGTGTTCGCTTGTAAGATACTTTATTTCAGTTGTCGTGCAAGGCAAGAGATATAAGATCGGATTCCGACACAATAATTCTCGGAAAATACAGCTGCGTTCCATATGAGAAATGTGACCCATGAAGATTGATACCCAAACGGGACACCGGTACAGCTACAAAAAAATATGCATACATATACTAAGATCGTTAATAATTCTTGATAAACCTTTAAAACTACATAAAATTTATTTAAACAGCGGTTCACCAAAGGTCCTTTGTTACGAACTCAACATTGAAATATCACAGTCAGAAGGCTGTCTCGCTGCATTTTTCATCCAAGGACTTTTCCCACACAGCGACTATTTTCCCAGCCGTATAACCCGAACCGATGATCGATATAGTGGAATCGACACCTGGTTTATATCCAACCCCTAGATTTCACACCTCTGCCTTTTCCTGTGGTCATTTGTTCTTCAATATTTAATACAAAACGCAGTTCTGATTGTGGGCCAAGGCTTCACCCTGTTGAAGTGACGCCTTGAATGTGCTTTTCTTTGCGCGTAAGCTATAGTTGCACGTATAACCAAAGCAATTCCACCGTTGGTTGTTTAATTAAAGGTTGTAACGTAAATCTTAGCACACAGAATACTTCCATCTGCCCGAGGGGCTCTTTTTAGTTCAATTCATCTTTGATACTTTATATTCATAAGCTTTGACGGTTGGTTGCGTGTCATTATTGTGGCCTGTGGGTAAATGAATTTTAAATATACGTTGTATGGTTTTGTCTTGTTCTATGAATTGTTTGAGTGGGCCCCTATACATTCTTTTGTTTAGAGTGTATGAACAAAAAGAACGTTTTTTCCTGTTATGTTTTTATTGTATCTACTTCAGGGTGAAATACCTTCTTTGCAAAGCAGCGTGATCGGTTGATATTTGAATGTCGTCGTTTTAGAAGATTTGTAATAAGGCACCAGACTGATCAATTTAAATGGCTTCATAATTATACGTATTAGGGTGGGGGGTTTTGTTATTGTTTTTTGTTTGTTTGTTTGTTTGTTTGTTTGTTTATGTTTTTGTTTTTGTTTGTTTGTTTTGGGTTTTTTTTTTGTTTTTTTTTTTTTTTTGGGGGGGGGCTCCAAGTTAAACAAGAATGAAATATTCGAGTAAACTTGGCTTACAATACAAATCAGTTCAGATAATTTGCACTTTCAAAAAATACTTTATACAAATAGACCCTATCTATTACAACTCGTTGGCTATGTGATTATGATACAGGTTAAGTCGGCATTGAAACTGCTAATACAGTGACTTGTATGCCGTAGTGTTATCGTACATGACAGATAGCGGTAAACTTATCAGACCCTATGACGCATTAACAATGAAACTAGTGCGAGAACAACCACTTGTTGAGTACACCTGATAGCGTTAAAGGTAGGTTTGGTACACAGTCTGAAGATGTACGTTGTTGTTTTGGGTTTAGTTTTTATCTTAATATGGGGTACCAGAATCGTTTGTCTTGAGAACCGTTTCTGTCTGAAATAACATTGTCTGTGAGAACACTGTTTCCCAACACTAATTATATGACGTCAACTCAACCAACCGAAACCACATGTGACCATCAGGCGCGGTTCTACCGGGGGTGGCTAGGTGTGTTTTTTAGCCCCACACTCCAACTTTTGTAAAGCCCTACCCCCTTCCCCTAAACAAAAAATGATGGAAAATACCGGATCTTCATTAAAAGTCCAATGTATAAAGCTCAATCATTTTGTTCTTTCCACAGTTTTGGAATCAAGATTCGCACGTGGATCATGTATTGTGTGATGAGTGTAACCTTCCACTTACTACGCGCAAAATACATACAAAAATGCGCTCCATATAGGTTGCTTTTCGACTCCCAAAATTAAATATAAGAGTAGCGAAAGTTAGAAGGCGACGTCACGTGCGAAGGGACTAGCCCCCCCAATAAAAAAAAATAAATAAATAAATAAATAAATAAATAATAGAAATAATTGGCTTCAGACCATGTGCATAAACCACTGAGTAAAACGGTATTCATGACAGTTATTTGGAGTTTCTTTTAAACGTTACCACATTGATTAATAATTAGTTTGTACAGGCATGGCTTTAAGATTGCGTTCATTGAAAACAAGGATTGGAACGAATCTTCAACAAAAGACCAAAGATGAATCATCTTTAAGAATTGTGTCAGTAACTCCCTTATCTCTTAAACATATGTAACTTGCCAATATGTTAAATGTGTTATCAACTCAGGCAAACGTATCGATCAAATTTGGGGCTTTATTTATAGAGTAATGCTTGGACTAGCTTTTCGTACCAGGGTCATTCTGGCGGACTCCAGACCCCGGTTGGTCCCATCACTTTCAGTAGCAGCAACTATGCAAATATATAGTGATAACGTTGGAAGGGCATCTTCCGCTGGGAAAACTCAGGCTTTGAACAAGCTGTTGTCGCTGTGTTTGTGAAGCTTCAATAAAACATGCCGCCAGGAAAAGCATACTTTGAGCAAATAACCCAAACGAGATGATTTGCTGATTCCGATGGGGATACGAGCGGTGTGTTTATCAAGGAGCGGATTTCAGAGGAGTGTCTTGTCATTTTCTTTTACAATTACTGATTGAGTATACGAGTTTTCTTTCCGTTCTCAAAACCTGAAAGTTGAAATACCAACTCTGTCCACTGTTTTTTTTTTTTTTTTTTTTTTTTTTTTTTCATTCCCCTGCATTTGCATGTAGGCCTATTTCAAATATTATTTACTTTCATGTTACTGGTTCTATTTTCATGCTGGTATAATTTTGCTGCACCGGAAAGCTTGTTAAACATCATTATGTGACGTGTCTGATGTTGGATGATTACACAGTACGTGTAGGCTTACTTCATTATACAACAATGACTCATCCGGGCATTTCATTTTAAATAGCCCAATTAATGTGCCACCACAGTAGACTTTATGCTAGTCTATTTTCAGACTTGTGATTGTGGTGAAGTTTGAAGGCCGTGGCCGAATTAATGGCTTTGGTAGTGGTTATGGCCGAAGGACCAAAAGGTCCTATTCTTCAACGGTGTCGTTGTAGCCAACGTCTCTATAACCCTAGCCGAAATTCTGTTCATCCAGTTCTTTTTTGCGAATCGTCTTGGATTGAGTCGTGCAATTGAACTCGTATTAATTTGTATCTTACGTTTTGTTTGTCGTTTGTATAAGCCAACAGATGTGGTACTGGGAAGAGGTTGTTAAGAAAATCACTTATAAACTGCCAGTGTTTTGAATTTGCACTTTTGAGAACAGATCGACGGATTTGTGAAAAAAGGGCAAAGTGAAAACAATGGGCGGAGTTTTTTTTTATCGATGTTAGGTGAAGCGCCCATCGTAGAATTTCTGTAATCGTCGTTGGACTTTGTAAAATACGTCAAATATTCCGTTTTGTTCTTTCAGTTTATCTTTAAAACCAATTGTCTTTCTTAAATTGCGTATGTGTGTGTGTGCCCTTACTGGGTACTTTACACAATGGAATAAAAATAGCTTTTTAATTTGCTCCCTTCACAGTTGACTTTTTAACTAATTCTGAAACTGAAATAATGAGCTCTTTTCAAATAACAAGCTCTTTCGTAACCAAAAAAAAGGTAATTTTCTTTTATGATGATGATACTAAAATTGCTGATGCCTGTAGCAATAACACAGTATGAGCAAGGATTCCAGGTAAGCCTTCAGAAGTATTATATTCATTCTAACCTGCTCATTAAACAAATAATTGCCATAAAAATACCGGTAACCGTTAATGAGAGGCAATTAATGTTCGCGGTTATTGCTTCAGAACTTGAATTAATTTGCTATCCAATGACTTGAAAAGGACGCAATTTTACTCAAATACTAATTTTGATGTATCTATTTCAGACTACGGTCCTGTTAATTTATTTCAATGGTCTTGCAAACTATTCTACCTCTTTTCAGCAGCCTTAGGGGTGCAAAGACTAGCGGGTTAAAACGAAAGGTGATTTGATTCTCGGAGATCTCTCCCGTGAATTTCTATGTAAGGTGCAATGTGTTCGATGTTCAGTTCCGTTGCCTCATGCTTCGACTGCCATTACAAATTGCAACGCCCTCCAAACGTTAGCAACATCACGAAGTGCCAACAAGTTTACTTCAGCCAGCCCTTAATGTTTGGAGAAAACTGCGTTTGAAGTTTAACTCATTATGAAATTATTGGTTCGTATACTTCTCGCCATTAAATCTTTGAAATTTTACAAATCGGGGAAGTACAGATCTTAAATGTAGGAGATCTGGTTTAACTTTGTTTATAACGTGTTTAATTAATGAGTAATTATTTAACTAACAAGAATGTCTCTTCGCGAAATCTGTAGAAAAGTGGTGTGTTTGCAGCGCGTCGTGTGTAACATTTTGGGCTGTTCGTGAAAATAGCAGGTCAAAGGTTTTTGGCACTTCGTGAAATAGTCTGGTTCCCCGGCCAAAGATTCCCTGACGACTCTTGTTTAAAATCTAAGGTCAGTCATAATTCAAAGCTAAACATATATTATGACGCAACATAAATATCCATTACATGTCACCGACGATGTCATTGGATAAAAAACGGAGCGCTGATGACGGGCCTTTTTACTTTCAAAAAGCCTGGGATAATCAGTTTGTAAAAATGTTACAAATAATATTCAAATAATAGTGTTGAATTTTTGGGGGGAAAAAAAGAAAAAAAAACGTTAATGGGATGTGTCTGCAATTGTTTTGAATTTTTATCAACAAAAGAAATGTCCGACCATCAACGACACTGTCCGAATGTTGACGAAGAGTTCGGAGCATTTCGGATATTTTCGGAAAAGGAAGAATTCCTCCTTTTTTTGTCACGTGACATTTGGATAAAACCTGACCCTAAAATCGACAGAGAAAAGTCGGAGATTTTTGGGTCTGGGAACCAGACTATTCGTGAATACACAAAAGCTGGAGCACTCATTTTTGGCACTGTGCCAGTTGTGCTATCATTGCGATCGCATATTTACGGTTCTCGGTGGGGGTTTTTGTGTTTTTTTGTTTTTTTTTGTGTGTGTGTGGTTTTTTTTTTTTTTTTTTTTTTTTTGCCGTTCATAAGACTGTACGTTAGAGTTCTTGGCCCTTCGTGAAAACGCAAAAGCCAGAGCATTGAATGTTTGCATTGACTCAGCTGTGTATTCAACACGGTCGCATACCGATCGATCTATGTGTTGGACCGATCGATCGATGTGTTGGACCGATCGATCGATGTGTTGGACCGATCGATCGATGTGTTAGACTGGTGGATTTGTTGACCGGAGTAAATACCTCTTTGGCGTTCCATACAGTCGGCAAAACTAACAAAATATCCGAGTGCACATTGCCTCACACCAGTGTGATATTGCCGACCTCAAGCCAACATTGGTCTAACGTCGGCTACCATTACAATGCCAACGATGCTTTCGGACTAAAAACCAACGTTAGATCGCTAACGTAAAACCAATGTGATAAGGCCGACCGAGAGCCAACAACAGCCCTTCGTTGGCAACCAAAACAATGCTGATACCACTTTCCAACTAAAAACCAACGTTGGCTGAACAATGCTAACCAATGTCAAAACAATCTGATTGTGCCCACCTAGATCCAATGTTGTTCCTATCTCGGCAACCAACACAATGCCAATGATGCTTTCCCACTAAAACAACCACATTGACACAACTTTGATCGACAGAGTAAAATCAAAGTGGCAATACCGACAAAGAGCCTACACTGGGTCTACATCGGCAACCAACACTAAAAGCCAACATTAGCTGAACAATAATCACAAACGTAAAACCACTGTCATACTGCGACCTAGAGCCAACATTGGTCCCACGTCGGCTACCAACAAAATGCCGACATTGCCTTCCGACTAAAAACCAACGTTGGCTAAACCTTGATCACCAACGTAAAGACAATGTGATATTAAAGACCGATCAAAAGCCAGCGTTGGTCCTACGTCGGCTAACAAAAAAATGCCGAGATTGCCCACCGACTTCAAACTAACGTTGGCTCAACAATGATCGCCAACGTAAATCCAATATGAAATTGCCGACCGAGAGCCAGCATTGGCCAAATGTCAGAACCAAACATAAAGCCAACGTGGGACCAACGTCAAAGGCTGACACAGTACTAACACCGACGTTGCCGACCAAAAACATCAACGGCCCAAAGGTATGAATGATCTGGGTTATTAGCGTCACCACACAGTATGAGTTCATGTTAGTACCTTGATTTCTTGATTTCACTCCCCCTAAAAGAATGTATTGATGTACATATACTAATCAAAATCAAACTTTTCGACACCCATGATTATACTCATGTTCTCTGGGTCGACATGCGATTGTTATCGTGAAGTTCTCTATTCGTGTGATTGAGAGCTGATTTCTGCTCTGTCGATTCTTCAAATAATCTACTTTACTTCGAGACACGAAAGTAATGAATTAAACTGATTCCTCAAGTTATTTTTTCATATGTATATGCATTTTAGAAGTCATACAAATTAACGCGTGGAATAACGTCTCAAGATGCCAATACCGTACAATTGTAGGCCACTTTTTTTTCTGGGTCCACGAAATGCTTATAGAATTGATTGTGTACGCTCACTTCATTTGTAAAATTATAAGAGAAAACAAAATCCAGACACTTATGAGAGTTTTTTCAGTTCATTCAAAGTCCTTCTCCATTATTCGCATCCAATGACCCAATCCAAAGCAAGCTCAAGATAAATTTCGCTACATCTTCGTAAACTAAGAATATTAGAAGGGATATGAAACTTGAGCAGATTTTTGTACGCATCAAGAGATATCGATATTTTGTTTTAAAGGTTTTAAGATAATAACGCTGGTTAATTACCTAAGCTGCCCAACCTTCCTTTAACTTTGGCACAAAGTCCAAGGGTATCCAATTACAGCACGCCACACAACCTCGTGCTCTGAGGGAGGATATTTAATACATCACTTCCTCAACATGTTCGTCTTCGGGCTCTTGGGCGAATAGAAAGATAATAAGGTCTTGTTTTCAATCAATCGCCAATTGACACAAGGTTCCTCGTTTGAGGTGGGGGTGTGTGTGTGTACATAGCCTTGCTTTTATGATTTTTTGGATTTTTTTTTCGTTTTTATTGTGTTTTTTTACAGAGAAACAAAAGTTTCTAGTTGGCGGGAAGAAAAAGTGAAACGAGGTTTTTGCGAGTTTGGGACAAGGGTTGGTTTTCACTAAGGTTTGGTTTTCACTTCGCTTTTGGGCTGTGAAGAAAGGCGACACTACCTCAATCTCTGTGGTATCCATCAGCAACGAAGTTAAATAATTATTGAAGCAATCTTGTAAACGATAATTCAATATGCAGAATCTTTGAATTTTCAGTTCGGTGACTGACTTTTTTGTTTTCAACTGTACACGTGATAAAAACAAAATCTGAAGATATTGGGAGCAAGGCTTCTCGTTTTCGGGTAGTTCTCAGGTTTCTAACGCAAGCGTCCTCTCAATGCTTAAGGGTATGAGGTCAGCCTGACTATCGAACATGCCCTCAGCATGACACTGGATAGTTTGTGTAGCCTTGAGTCAAATTATTTGTAAGACGAACGAAGAAAAAAGTGTTAGAAAATTTAAAATAATACAGGTTTTGCAACTTTAACGCATTGCCAACGTAACTCTTCAACATCGAAATCTGATTTTAGAGTAGATGTACTAATTGTTATGAAACTGCTTACGCATGTAAATTAAGCTAACCCCGAAGCAATTTTGCTTACCCAAAAAATAACATGTTATATGCACTGTTTTTGACTGGCTTCCAGCTTATTTGAAAGTTGTTAAGCAATCTTTTGCTGATGGGCTCTGCTTACCGCGGAATTGTGCGCTTACCGGTACAGCGCTCTGTAAAGCACGTAATTCATAGATCGTATAAGCGCAGAAATCCGCGGTAAGCAGAGCCATGGAGCTGAAACAACAAAGAGAAATTGCATACTATGGCCATCCAGGGGACCACAGTAGATTTAACCACTGGCTCATTAGTGTTTCGTGGCCTGGTCATAAAACATGTCAGACACTAAACCAATATTGCTTCATCCTTCGGATGGGACGTAAAGCCGTGCAATGTATGTATTAAAAAAGAACCCAGTTACACTTATCGCTAAGAGAAGGGGACATGGATTTGCCCCAGTGTTCCTGGCAGTGGTGCTGAATGCGCCACAGCACCACCCTTATAAGGCGCTATATAAATGGCTCTCATAATTCAAAAACTTCCAAAACCGGTCTTAACAAATAATATAATATTAATGCACACCCTGAATACGTTACAAGTGTGCGCTACATAAGGCTCCGGTGTTATTATTAGTCGTACCGGTTGATTTCAACCCCCTAATACATAAAATACATTTATTATTCGGCGTCAGAGGGATACTGGTGAAATTTCCCGCATGTCCTTTGAAAAACAAAAGTAAAGGCAAAAAAGCCTACAGCTTTTTATGATTTGATCAGAAATTAACGAAAATATTAAATGTAAAAATTCATATGAATATTGTGGAGGTAATAATTATCATATTCGTCTGGAAACGAGATGGTATGGGGTGCCATTTACCTCATGATTAAAATGTATTTTTCAGATGGCTTTTGATTAGACTTATACCGCAGCGTGGTTTTAGTTTACATGGACGCAAAGATTTTAATTAAATATTTATATACAGACATCCGCATTGCTTATACCTCTCCGTTTTTATGACAATTATTGTTGTACTTTTTTGAGGAGTTATAGGGATGTTTTTAGTGACATCCGTATTGCTTAGAATTTATCTCTCCGTTATAGGCCTATGACTTAACTATTTGTTTATGTTATTGCTTTAGAAGTAAATCAATTATCAATCCGAAATACACAGACAACCTGTTGAACGTTCACCATTATAAGTGGGGAAAAAAACATTTAATTTTTTTCCGGGAATTCGTACATGTTCATATCGAACTCACTTCGATTGCGGTAAATTGAATTAAACAACGTGTTCGGGGGCTTCAAACACTATTTCCTCGACTTTGATGGTATTTTTGAGGATAATCGTTCAGGGGGATGTATACTGGTCTACGATTTTTATAATCAGTGTGCTCTCAGATTCAACTTGATCACAATTAGCAAGTCTCGACTAGCTCACAAATATCATGACCTTTTTGAACTTATTTCACGAGAGGATTGTTCACACGTAGATGCCGTCAAAACCCTTCATTGAAATATGTGGATCAATACTTTCGTTTGACGAACATTTTTAACATTGCAACTGCGTGAATTCCGGTGAATTACGAAACACGTGTTCACAATAGCTGCGTTCCAATCACAAAATGATTACAATGTATTATAATGTTTAGTAAAATGAAAGCTTTTAAATGATATGAATGCAAATGCATTTATGTCCTCCCCTTCACAGATCTTAAGAACTCTCAGGTGGACTCAATTTTGTTTCAAAAGCTTTTAAGATCGTGTCTCAGGCACTCTAACGGTATCTTTGCTCTCTACCCACAAGTGAATTTTAAACCTCCAGCAAATGGTTCCCGTAATACCTAGAGCTGCGACTCGAAAGCCTAGAGGGGGCGTCGTCGGGAAGCGGACCCCCCGTCCGGGTGTTAGAAGCTATATTTAAATGCTCTATATCCATTTGCTGTAACCATGGGAATATTGAAGCTCTAAGACTCCGGGTTGGGAGTGAGTAAACAAAGTCGACGGATCTGTAAGATTCCCTTCCCTGAAGTATATCTGAGTTGTTTTCAGTTTCGATGAACTTTTGCTTCAACGCGTCGCATAATGCCCTCGGTACCCGACGGAAGTAGGCGTATCACTGTTTCTGTTTTGTTTATACTTTCATATAATAAAAAAAAAAAACGTTTTCGTGTGTTTTGTTGATCGAAGAAAAGCTGTCGGATGTTGTGTTGCTGGTTTCGCTTCCTTCCTCAACCGGTGAGTTACTACAAACCAAACAAGAGTATACTTGAACAATGAATAATCTAGAAAGCTGAAAGACACAACAGTAAAAGTTAGTTGTTTCAACCGGTATTTGATACCTTTTTGTCGTTTGACCGTCAGGTAAATAACCGATAAATTATTGTTGTTTTGTTTATTCCATGTACACTGGCCATTTTATCTTATAACTTTCTTTTGTGATCTTTTAGTACCCAACGTCCTACTTTTTATAGCCACAGAATTTAGACCTACCGTTAATTATTATAAACACTAAGTAAAAAAAAGGTTCATGCAACACTCGCAAAAGATATAATGTATAAAGCCACCCCATATTCAAAACCGAAAACGCGATACATAAAAAAAATAGATTTAGTTAATCAACCCACGTAGATCAACAAGCGATACCTGTGAAACACACGTAGCAAGGTTATAAAGTATTTGTGTTACTCAACGTCCAACTGTTAAAATGCTATCACTTGAACTTCAAATCGTCCGTAATGGACCTCTAATTATAAAGTAAATACCCGCGCGCACTTACACACACGGGAGAACGAGCATCGTCAAATACCCGTGAATGCTTTTCTTCGAAGTGGTTCTCCATGTAAGTTGTGCTTATACGTGGGTCAACACACAACGGAAGATAACAAAACAGATCCTTTTACACGCACCGAAACAGGTAGGGAAGTCAACAATAATAACATTGAGGCGGTTCTTTTTGTGGATACTAAACAGGTTTCACGTGTTGCACGAACGCGATTCCTCCGTCTGCACTTGGATGTGTTCAGTTTTAATTTGGTTTCACCTTGTGGCGGCATTGCTAGCGTTCTGAGCTAAGAAGCCAATATCTCATGACCATGTTTTAAGGCTCAATTTTAGCAATTCTGTGAAAACGTGCAGTCATATTTAATAGTACTCCAGACTAACAGCATCCGTGATTCTGAGAAATTTGGTCTGAAAATATTGTTTTCAAACTTGAAAGCAAATGCCTTCAGTTCCCTATGCCTTAGTAGCGTGTCGTGGCTGAGCGGGTTTAGTGCATCGGACTCAAGTTCTGGTGGCTAAGTCATCAGGATGTGGGTTCGAATCCCGGTCATGACACTTGTGCTTCAAATAGGGGAAAGGGTAGTTATGTTTGTCTTGTAACGGATACATTTACCCCTCTTTTTTCATAACTGTGCTGTGAAGAGACTTGCATTTATATCTCGCCATGTCTTGTTTCTGCGCATTGGTGCAGGTTATATCAACTCTGATCAAAATTGTAGACAAAACGTATCAAAATGTGAACATTTCGGGAAGTGCAGAGTAATTCCGCGAGCTAATTTTCCATCACATTGCCGGACATGTGTAACTCCTTTCTACAAAGGTAAGCAAATGATTGATGGTAAACTTGAGTTGTGTATTGACCCCTTGCACTGACGTCACAAGCGGAAAGTGACTGCAATGGTCCGCCATTAATGGGAGTTAAGTGCACATAAATATCTGCTAACTGAACGCGCGTCGTCGTTAATGTAATGTGCACTGCAGTTTACATGGAAACCTGACTTCATCAGGTGAATTGGACCAATCATATAAAGTCTTCGAACGGCATATGCTTATTTGAAGAAGAAAAAATCGTGTAAATAATAAAATAATCACATCAATTTAGTTATACAAAAAGGAGATCACAATTTGGATTCTGTTAACAAATAACCCTTTATACAGGTCGATAGGGCCTACTTGGTTCTGGCTGTTAATTACTGGGGTGTTTGTTCATTTGTTTTCTTTGCTATTAAACATTTATTTTTGAAAGTTTATGTCATTGCTGATTTGCCATCGTCAACCATTTTACAACATCTATATAGATAATAATACAGATGTAGATGTACCTCCCAGTGTAATGGTGCGCTTATCCTGTCATACAATAAGCCGATAATACTTTCAGCATTGTTTGCCAGTTTTAATTGACTGTTGTTCAATAGGTTTGGTCCACTAACATACATTAAAATTGATATCGAGGTCAATCTGGGTCCATCTGGACTGAACAGGTGTTAACACACACTCGTAACCAGAAAACCAGACAATAGGCATTGTTGTCAAACATAATGTAAACAAATGAGTACAAGAACGGAACGGTTAAGATATCGTTTAACTTAAGTTTTAATTCAACAATAATTCATTCAAAGGAGCCAATAAGACTGTGTAAGTCTGGCGGATATTCGAACGGAGTGGTTCCCGTCTTCCTTCAAACATTAAAGCAATGTAAGTAATGTATGTTGGAACTGAAGTTGTTCAAGTACCTGAGTTACGTACCAGTATGTCTGACATGGATCAGTATGCCTGACACGAATTTTTTGAACCATTATGTCCGACCCATTATGTTCGACTAACCATTATGTATGACCCATTGTGTCCGACAAACCATTATGACCGACCCATTGTGTCTGACCCTTCGCTCATCAAACAAAATGGGTAATCGTTCGTCGGACACAATGGGTGGGACATAATGGTTCAAAATCGTTGACTGACATAATAGTCATTGTCGGACATAATGGTGAGTGACATACGTGTTAAACTTGCTATTCTCCAACAGGACCGCAAATCCACAGTGCTGCTTACTGCAATATTCCGCGCTCTCAGCCCAAGCGCAGAACACCGTGGTAAACAGAGCCATGAAATTGGGCGCAGGTGCGACATTCTGTTAATTTGTGTTAGATCGGGTTGAGTTGAAAAGAAATTGTAGAATAATTTAAAATAAACATAACCGTAACCATACTGCACTACAAAGAGATCTACATTTTGGGCCCGATTTCGTAGCGATATGTTTACAAACAATTATCCTCAGCAAAAAAGAATTTAGCATGGTGCAAGACAAAAGTTATGCCAGCCAAAATACCATGTCATTCGCACAGTTTATGTAACTGGTTGTCTGCTTATTTTTCTGTTAGCAGAAATTTGTTAAGCAAAATATCTATTTAATAAAACTGCATTTTGACAAGAAGTGAGTCCGTGCCCCAACCCCACCACACCAAGGCCTAGTACCGATGTAGAGAGCCTGTATCATAAGTAAGAAGTACATGTAAACTGAATACCAAATTATTCACTCCATATTTTACGGGGGCGTGATGCATGCAAGGATCACAATAATACGACCAGAGTAAAGGGGTTGTAGGTGCAAAGTCGAAATACAACGTTACTAAGCTCGTACACGACGCGATGCAACTTCGACCTGTACATTTGTGGATTGGCATAGATAGGTCTATGTTCAGATGTGGATTTCCCAAAACTAGTCCTAACTTATGACTAGTCCTATAAGTTACGACTACTTACTTGACCTAACTCGAGATAAGACAAGTACTAGCGCTTTGTGAAATCCACACCTGGAAAGGTTGCTTTGCAGTTTTTTTCGCAATTGGCCAATTTGGAGTAAAATACACAGTGAACTTTGAGTATCAACCGGCATGAGGCAATTACGTTCACTGAAAACCGATTTTGTTGTACCGTGTAATAGAGCGTCTTCGTGAATAGCCAATTTGGATCAACTGTGACCTTTGATTTTCTTCCGTCCTGGCAGCTTTCAATGGGAAGAAAATCATGTCTCCGGAAAACCAGTTCATGAAAACTGGTGTGATCGATTTTTGGGGAAAGAAAAGCTGAATACATACGCCACATCAATGTCCCAGTAATCACATCTATTGCTGATCTGATTGGCACATCCATGTATTTTATGTAGCTTAGAAATCCCGATTTGTTCTGTGTCTTTTATTCTGGCGACTTAAGCATGTTCGTAGAACTACAGCGTAGTTTTTATCATAGCAAATGTTGTTATTGGATGGATTTTGGTTAAGAATTGTACCAGTTCTCTTTTCTATTTCTAGACCATGTGACTCATGACTTCATAACTTTAAAGTGATGATTTATGTCTTGTGGTAATTTATCTAAGAAAAACAATGTCTGAACTTGCCTTCCACGTGTATCTTGCAAAGACTCAAGGTCTCATAAGAAATGTAGGTTTCTTTCAAAAATGAGAACGGAGGAACGAAAACTTTGGACGTGCAGTTAATGCGCACGCGTGCTAGTACACGTAATGACTTACCAACAAGAAACATTTTTTCTGCACTTCAGAATTATCTACAGAACACTGGTGCATAGGGCCTACAGAACACTGGTGCACAGGGCCTACAGAACACTGGTGTACAGGGCCTACAGAACACTGGTGCATAGAGGCAACAGAACACTGGTGCATAGAGCCTACAGAACACTGGTGCATAGAGCCTACAGAACACTGGTGCATAGAGCCTACAGAACACTGGTGCATAGGACCTACAGAACACTGGTCCCTAGAGCCTGAGTGAACACTGGTGTCTAGGGCCGACAGAAGACTGTAGTAGGGCTTACGGAACACTGGTGCAGGGGGCCTACGGAACCTGGGTGCATAGAGCCTAACAATGGTGCCTACACTGGTGCCTAGGGCCTAAGGAACACTGGTGCCTAGGGCCCAAGGGTACACTGGTGTCTAGGGACTACAGAACACTGTGCATAGGGTCTACGGAACATTAGTGCCTAAATTAGGGCTACGGAACTTCTGGTAGATAGGGCCTAACACTGGTGCCCGGGGCCTACGGAACATTCATTGCTGCCTAGAGCCTAGGGCCTACGGAAAACTGGTGCCTCGTGCTTACGGAACACTGGTGCCTATAAATATGCTTACGGAATGCATCAGAGCATCATACCCGGCGCACAGGTTAGATTGAAAACAAGCCATAACTGCCACATCAACATCTGCAAAACTAAACTACCAAATGCAAAAACAAAAACAAAATAATAACACATATAGATGAATTCGTTTTTGCGCAAATGAATTTTGTGTCCATCCAACCTTGCAGCTCTTTGATTGTGACGTTCCTGCACTCGACAACCTGTTATTACTTTAGCCATTAGAATAATCGCCTCAGTAGCATTGTGTCTCTAACAGCTTGTAAATAATTCATATGACTGCTCGCTTGGAAAATTTGACAACTCGATTAAGCAATGTGTTTGCTTATTGCTCTTCGGTGTGTCGTTGAAGGGTGGGGGTAATATGATTTTCCCCGTCTCTTTCAAAACGTCTACTTGTTTAATCGTTTTAATTTCCTGGAATACAAATGCATAAACCGCCGTGTGCCCCGAAGGAGGTCGGATTGCTGTACCACCTTAATCGTTTGTTTGTGCTACGTCACCACTGTTTTCCGGGAACAAAAAGTACAACTTTTTGCACCATCAATAAAGTTGTTAGAATTACTCACAAGACATGTGTTTCCATTCTTGCAACTGTCTTAATTCTTGCAACGCAATTTTGGACTTTAATTGCTTACGACCTTTTGTCGGTCAAATTTTCGCTACGATCTTCTTTTTGTCACACCATGCTATTTAATCTGAGACAACAGCTATTAAATATTGGATTAACTTAACAAAGTTATCCACAAAGTTTGTTTGTGCTCAGAGATGTTCGCGGTGAACGCACAAGTTCTTTATTAGTTTACGCTTATTGCCGTGGTGTATCACTTTTCCCTGGTGGCGGGTTTTTATATAACGCTGGAATTTCCCGCCACTAAGCCAACTGCATGTGTTCAGGTAAAAACGTAGGGTAATTTCCATTCTTAATGAACGTCCATACTTTTGCCATTTCCTTTTCCATAACTGGTCATCTGGTATGGCTATCATCGTTACCAAAGATACACTGGATTTTGAACTATTCGGATTTACACTTTGGAGGCATCTGTCAGGACAGTCGTTCGTCTCATTCGTCTAAACTAACAACCTTGGGTGTGACAGGCTTGTCTATTGGCACATGGCAGGACAATTGGAGAGACCCTAATTTGACGCACACGCTCGGGTTCATACGCTGTTGATCCAACTTTGCATCATCCTCAGCCAAGAGGAAAATGTATTAGCGGTGAAGATCAAACGATAAGGTTGCTCTTGGGATATTTGGACAGGGGCCATTTAAAAAAAAATCGATTCCAATTTCGGAGAAGATTTGATTTTAGCACGCCATTAACACACATTTTTCTTGATGGCTAAATTGTGGATCTATTAAGGCACTTAACAGTTTTGTATCTTGACAGTCTTCCAGTCAGAAAAAATCTATATTTCTATGTCCTTCGGAAAGCTTCCAGAAGCACTAAATTTTGAAAGTAAAAGAATGCATGGTCCGTGAACATACAATTGAGGTGCGGGGTGGCACATTTCCACTCAGCAAACAGAGGCAAGAGTGTCTTATCACTGGATCAACAAAAGGTAATCATGGCCTTTAATGTAACTAAAAACTTCTCAATTTCAATTTCAACTTCAACAATTTTTTGCACCTCTGCGTGGGGTCAAGTTTAACTCTCCAGGTTGAGCGAGAAGCGAAAGGTGGCAGTTGATGAACAAAAAATATTCAAAAAGTATTATTTTTTTAGTCCACAACACGCTGAAAAAATCAGAAATTATCTTTATTTTTTTTTAAATTAAAATTTTAAGGATTTTAAAATGTTTCTTATTTGTTTATGTTGTTTTCTAAAACTTACCCATTGATGTTGATGTACTGGGGTTGCTTTGTTAAACTGGGGCAGGCAAGTTTTCCTAAATGTTACTTCAAAATGTAGTCACCTAATTTGAGATTAATTTGACCAGTTACTCTAGGAAGTAGGGGAACAGCAAACTGTGTTATTGTTATCTGAACAGCTAATATCATTAAGGATGGTTGTGAACATCGTTATTCTGCCCTCAACACAAGCTTTTGTAAGTGGTTTTCCATAATTTTTTTTAGTGTTTATTAGCATCCGGTTAAAACGTATATTCCAGAAAAATAGTGCAATAAATTATGGTAAAAGCATAAAACTTGGTTATGCCGAAACATGAAAAATTAAACAAAGCGCCGTCTCTGAGATGTCCGTAAGTGGCCTTTGCGGCCACTTTTCAAAATGGTCGCTATTTCGCTTCATACTAGGGGAAGTAAGAGGTCTAACATACACATTTAGGTGTCCACATGTAGGTTTGCAGAGTCTAAGAGTTCAAGCATCGCTGGACGTATCAAATTTTTTGGTCGTCCATTTTTAAAATGGCAGCCACATTTGTTTAAAATTGTGGCCAGTTTGCATGATAACACATAACTCAAGAACTACGAAAAGAAGAGTTATAGAATTATTCATTTTGATGTCTATGAATTGGTTTGAAGAGTTCAACAGTCCAAAAGAAGCATTTTCGAAGGTGAAAACTTTATGGTCCCCCATTCTAAAAATTACAGCTAAAATTTGATAGAAATGGCGGCCATTTCGCAAAAGGATGCTGCACAGAACTTGGGAAGTAGAGAGGTTTAAATTTTCACTGTGGTGTCTGAAGCATTTTGTTAGTGTCACAAAATTAGGTCTCCCATTTTTCAAAATGGCAACCTTATTTTGATAAAAATGGCTACCATGTTTTTTATAAAAATGTCGTCCGTTTCATAATGATACACATAGCTTAGGAGATAAGAGGTCTAAAAAAAACATTATTTTGTTGTTTATTTATAAGTTATCTAATTGCACCATTTTTCAAATCGGTGGCCGAATTTTTTTCCAAATGGCTGCATTTTGCACTATGACAAAACACTATTACTAATGGATAAGTAACAGATAATATAATGAATCTGAATTTTTATATTTCATTTAAAGGGTCTTTAAAAGTTCAGTCTGAAACCATTTCCAGTGATTCAGACTTTTCGATTTCAATTGTGCCATTTCCAAAGCAATAATACACCAGAAGACGGTCCCATCATCAATCCATTGGTATCTCGCTATGGGTACTTTTTGCTGACCAAATGATCGTCTATATCTTGACCATTGATTCTTCTTTACCAGTGATGCTATTGTCCACTCCTCAGTCGCCATGGCTCCCAAATCCAAATTAATGAATCTTTCACTTGTATATTAACAGTCCAGTCATCTACATCTCGGTACTCTTAGCTTCCTGAACCAGGCCAATGGGTCCACCATCCACTCATCAGTCTTCCCTGGCCCCCTCATTCTGACCGATTAATCTTCTTTATCAGTGGTTCTTTATCGTCACAAAATATTGAACTCAACACTTCTTAGATTAAAAAAAGCCAGCATTTTAGAAATTGCTAAAGTACCTTTGAAAGTCTGAAATAAATATTTGAAAATGCCCTTTTAATTGAACCGTTTTGAAATATCTGGCCACCATTTTAGAAATGGCACGCCCGAAAGACTGGCCAACTCAAAAATGGTTGTTGAGCTGTTACAAACCCTTCACAACTACATTTAGCCGTCAAAGCGCAGATTCAATTGTTAGTTCCCAGGATACAGCGTATTATTATTATGCAAAATGGCCACCATTTTGAAAATAATTATTCGGCCATCAATTATCTGATGAGAACTAAAAGTCTGACTCACTCAAGTAGATTCTGTAAACCTATTTTAGACACCAGAAATGAAATTCTCGACCTCTTACGTACCCAGGTTACTTTTAAGTATCATCATGCAAAATAGCCACCCTCAAAATAGGGCTGCCATTTTGAAAATGGGAGACCTAATAAAGTCTGACACTTTCGAAATGCTTTTCTTGAACTTTTTGACTCTTCATAAATAATGTATATATTGAGGCCTGCAACGGTGACGACCCACACCGCAAAACTCAGAGAATCTCACTGGATTCACCAACTCCGAACAGTCCAACCATTCGGACTAAACATAAACACAGGTGTCAAATAATTTTCCATTCCCCATTGTTTCTTTATAAATGCTTTTATCTTCCCATGTTTTTTTTTTTTTATATCTCTGCCTTCAAAACTATATTTACTATTTGCTCATTCCGGTTCTGCCTTTTCAGGGATTGAAAGTGATATTCTCACCATCCACCAATCCTACTATGAAA
Organism: Marthasterias glacialis; assembly: GCA_911728455.2. Lineage (NCBI taxonomy): Eukaryota > Metazoa > Echinodermata > Asteroidea > Forcipulatida > Asteriidae > Marthasterias > Marthasterias glacialis. The sequence continues at coordinate 13,894,921 of OU452231.1, read as the reverse complement.
TTTAATCTATACACTACTTCTTTTGCGTCTATACTTAAGGAGGTGACCCTTTATTCACTTAACACCTTTATCTTAGTAATTAATCCTGTCCTTTCATGTTAGCCGCATCACCCATGATGCAGCTATATATTTATATATGTATATACCAAACACCAAAATGAAATATCCAGACCTATTACTTACCCAAGTTTGTGTAGTATTTGTATGCAAAATGGCCGCCATTTATCAAAATATGGCCGCCATTTTGAAATGGGAGACATTGAAGTCTGAAACTTTCGAAAATGTTTCCTTTGAACTATTAGACTCTTCAAACCTATTCAGAAACCAAAACAAAGATTCTAGAATTCTTCTTTCCAAGTAATGTTTTTTTTCCAAGTAATCATGCAAACTGGCCACCATTCAGAACAAATATGGCTGTCATTTTGAAAATTGAAAATTAGACGATGTTTGTTATGAACTCTTAGACCCTGCAAACATACGTGTAGACACCAAAATGTATATTTTAGACGCAAAATGGCCGCCAAGGCCACTACAGGCCTAATCAGGGACGGCACTGTGTCTAATTTACATGTTTGGGCATAAAATGCACGTGTGCAGTGTTTCATGCTTTTACCACAACGTGTGTGAAGTTTGCATTAATCGGATGGACTACCATGCTATCAAGTTGTTCGCCATGAGTTAAGTGATACGCTTGATTGCGCGCCTTGAACTAAGAGGGTCGACAATCAACGTCAATCCCTTCGGTTCATTGGTGGATTATTTCTTTACGAAAGAAAGGTCGATTTGGGAAGAGATAAAACACACTCTCTTACCTTTATTCAACGTATATACAATATTGCACACTGTAACAGGAATTTTTAAAACAATCAGTAACTCCTATTTTAATCATCAATTTTTACTGTCGATTTTACTGTGCGATGAGAAATGGAGATTGCCTTGAAGAAACTGGAAACATTTTATAAATATGAAATATAAGTGGTTGGAACATTTGTGAATGATACCAAATAAATACACGTTGATTTATGTTGTGAAAACGCAAAGTGTGGAATTGATTGCGCTCATTGCACCCCATTTTGTAAATACAAAAATTAAGACAAAAGTTTTACCACCCTCCCCCATTTTCAATTTATTTGAGTGGGCCCAACAAGTTGCAAAGATACTTATGAATAACCGAAATAACAACAATCACATTTCTAATTCAGTATATGCCTTTATTCAAATTTAAACGTTAAAAGCATGCAAAATAAAAACGAGGCCAACCTGCTTACTTAAGTTGTTTGATCTAGCCACAAATAAGTACCCTAAACTCCAAAAATATCTGATGTACCAATCTTACATGTGTTGTACATGCTGGAGTGATTTTCAGATCATGGTTCTAATGTAAACGTCTTGAAGATGGAACTACTTGACTTGTTTTCCATGATGTAAATCTTGACTCAATTCCATAGACTTCTTTAGCAGAAATTTTTGCTTTGCAGATGGTCGAGCAGAAACATCGTGGGCACCAGTTTCAATAAAGTGCATTGCATGACATTTTGGCTGGTAAATGGTTTCTACTCATAAGACAAGCAACTTATAATTCTTGCTAACCTTGCCGATGTTACACTACATGTAAGGTACATTAGACAGCCTGTTTTCGCATTACACAGATGTTGGTGTGTACCATAACGAATTTTAAAGTTGTTTAACATTACAAGTTACTGAGTATTGAAAAGGTGAGGTACAAAATAGTTTCAATTTTTCAAATGTTCTTAATGTTGAACTGATGCTGTAAAATACCATATATGTTTCCTCAAGTCCAAATCATAATGTAAAGTTGTATACTTCTGTGCGAAACGAAGTGTTTGACGGCGACGTATGATTTTGAGCATTTATAAACCCCACCCCACCACGCCCATTGTCGTGTCTCTGCATACCACGTTTGCAACTGACCCCAATGAAAGTTTACACTCCCAATGACGACAACTGGCAGTTCTTGAATATAATCGCTTCTAAATTACCAGACCGAGCTCCGTTTATAACCAAAAAGACAACCCAAGCGCGACGTGAGCAAGTAATTTACCGGCCCCTTCCAGTTGGTAGACATTTATGACAAAATCAATCAATTACAGGTTTATGGCTTGACACTACCTATCTGGATGACTGTGTTAGTCAATGTTGTTCGACGGACCGAGAATATCATTATTAAATTGTTTCCTTTGTGTGTGTCGTTGAAGGGCCTCTTATCGTTTTGACCTTCTAGTAAAAATTGATTTTCAATATCTAGTGTTAAAGTTTTGCTAAACTATTGTATTAGTAAACGACAAAATTTAGTTTAATCTCTATTTTAATTAAACACTACCTATGCCACAAGCGTGTAAAATTGATATTGAGTAAGGTTGTTACGTTTTCGATTGAACTCCGAATAATGGTTTTCGATTTTGTCCTAGTTTATTACAAATTGTACAAACTGTGCAGTTTGGCAGTCTTTAAAATCAAGCCCTGGTTTTAGTGTTGCATCACACAGGCATCTTTGATCAAGCGCCTCGAAAAAATAACCGCCACACTTTGCCCCAAGCCTCGTTTTAGGCTACATGGATTATGACGAATGCAAATTCATAATCGAAGGTGAATTTGCTTTATCCGGTCACTCTTCGTTTGAAAACATGTTGACATTGTAAAGCTAATAGATTTACAATGTTGATACAACTCTTCAAAAACAGCAGACCGTTTTGTTAAAGGTTCCACCACAAATGGTGGTTGGGGAGGTGTTCAATTTAATTGGTGAATGACTAAGTAATCAAATGATAAATCAATCTGGTATGACGATTAGATCTGTTACCAAATAATTCTCGATCTGTGTCAGCCGCTATTAGGTCACCATGTAATAGTCCGTAAACCAGTGTCTGATGCAAACTGACTGTAGACAAATTAACACAAAGACTTGACACCAGTTTAAGTACCATTTTCTTGAGCAAAGTCTGGTCCAGCAATATTCAGAAGATAAGTTTACCAGTCGCGGCCACTAAAATTGCACCAATGTATAGCCCATGTTAGGTCTGGAAAGAAAATTAACGTGCCTGTTAAACGTGAATTTACTCATGATGTCCATAATTTAATAACATAATCCTATTACCACATATCACGATGTCTTTATTAACACTACTGAATATATACAGCATCCGTGCAGGGATTACAGCGCGGCGGTAATTGGCCAGGGGTAAATGAATACGCCATGTGTTGTGAACTTGTTGTGGATGAACTAAAAATGTCAGTCTGTGTGTAGTATGAGAGGAGCTTTTTGAAGCCTCATGTGGAGTTGGTTTTAGTGAGAGTGTTTACCCACGGCATGTGCGGTATTTGGGATTCATGCTGGTCCCATTTAGTCAGCGACACGGTAAGCTAATAAATAACCTTGACAAATGGCCCTCGATGGACGAAAAGATGTTGGAGAAGAGAAGGTGGCAGAGGCGGATGGTTGTTCCTCCTACTTTTGCATGAAAAAAAAACAAAGTACTCATATGATGACCTGAAAATACAATTGTTATATCATGCACTTCTTTCTGATGGTTGTTAGTATTTCTGTTTTATCTACTTCTAATAACGACTAGGTTCTTTGAAATAGTTTAAATTTACATCCCTTTCGTTTGTCCGTATTGACATGTAGAAGTCCTGGGAGATTTATATCCATAGATGTTTTCATATGTGTTATTTTATATTTCTCCTAAGTCAATGTTACTGCAAGTTTTTATGTATTTTTGGCCAAAAGGTGTGTTTTGTTTTCAGTATCCGGCACACTGATAATATGTCAGTGGCGTCATATGTTTGTGGCGTGTCGTTGCCGAGCGGATAAGAACACCGGACTCAAGCTCTAGTGTCTCTGATCAGCAGAGTGTGGGTTCGAATCCCGGTCGTGACACTTGTGTCCTTAAGATTGCACCACCTTGTAAACCGTTACATGGTGCTAAGGGAACAGGTCTCATACTACATAACTCCGAATACCTTGCAAGATAAATACCGTGTATGCGCCAGGAGTGTCAATTCTGACAGACATGGCGCGGTATAATGTTCAATATTATTATTATTATTATTGTTATTATTATTATTATTATTATTATTATTATTATTATTATTATTATTATTATTATTTTTATTATTATTATTATTATTATTATTTTTATTATTATTATTATTATTATTATTATTATTATTATTATTATTATGTAAATAGACGGTCGAACTGACGAAGGTTTTTGCACTTTGAAAAACAACAGACCTATAAAACATAACCCCGTCCGATTAAGTGTAACAATGCACGCTTCTACATCTCTGCAGCTTCAACCAGCATCAACTGCGTTCACTGCCCTATACCTGACGAACGATTCCCGCCGGCGCGCAGCCCGGAAAAAAGTCAAAACACGCTCGGCCTGTGTGATGTGTTGCGACCGTCTGGTGTTTAGCGCGTAAACCTCAATACCGCCCAGGGACACTTGCGATCTTGGTTTACGTTTAATATACCTTTTTAATGCCGCGTTAACATGCTGAAGTCAACGATAATGATTACCTGATCTTAACCCCATCTGCGAGGGGTCAAGTACTTCCTTCTGCAAGCCATTCCTTTCTCCAGTTTTTATCAGTTCAGTTTATTACACGCTCTTCGGAAAAAAACTTGAGAAATCAGGTGCCGTCTTGTCGCACAGTTCTCTTGTTTTCACCACGTCAAAATTCGTCTTCAGATTTGTTTTTTTTTACAGGATGTTATAGCTGTTGACTTTTTTTTTGAGTGCAGCTGCCAAATCAGAGAAGACAAAAAATAGTCAAATGTCTGGGTTTTTTGTACCTTGAGGAACTGTTACATCTTAGAACATAAATATATCGACATGAGCTCTAGAAATGGATTGATGTACAGCTTGTGTTGAAATCAAATCGCTGCGAGCCATAAATGCTGCATAAAAGAATGTCAAGTGATCAAGTGAGGCACTGACCGCTAGCAGATCGAAACTGAAGTAAAGATTGGGTTGTTGTGAAAAAGGAAAACTACAATGCCAAATTAGTGAACCATTGGGCTCGGCAACAACATTCAGGGGTATAACAAGTTCGACATGATCTCAACAAATGTAATTCGTGACATGAGTATGGATACATATACGTATGACAGTGGGGTCAAATTCGATCGATAATGTAGATGACAGGTGATTGCAAATTACCAATGTTTAACACGTCTCCGGGACGCAGAGTTATTGTTTGGCGGCCCATGAACTTTGTAAATGCCTGCAAAGACTTGAAAGAAAAGGCCAAGAGCTTTGATAGAAATGTCACGACTGAATCATAGCGATAGATCTCATTTACAGAGGCGTTTAGGTTCACTTGAAGCCAGGTTGTCCAGCGGGTAATAACTAAAGTCGACCAGATCCTCAGGGAGAGCAAAAACCTTGGCATTCAGGTCAATATGATGGTTTATACATCAGCTTCGTTGGCGACCTTGAAAATTACTCAGGTGTGCGAATGTTTGTAACATAGTCTCATCTTGGCATAGTTACTTACTGATGCATGAAGGGAGCTAATTCACTTAGTTTTTCGTCATATTTTTGTACGGTCTATGATAACTAATGCATTTTACTTCATGTTAATAAATATTAGAGTTCTTTGCGAAAGAGATCATTGATCCGTTGTAAATTACATTTCACGATGAAACTTGGGTTTTATTAGCTTATCATTGAGAGTTTACGACACTATTCATAATACTTAATATTAATAATAAATTATTATTCAGTATATGTCCAAATAAATTAAAATGGAAAAAAATAGAAAAGAGGTAGTGAAGCACCTATTTTATCGGTTATGAGATAATCAGGTAGGAATGCAAAAGTTATTAGGTGGTAACTCAAGATTAGCCTCGTTTTGGATAGGTTCTCCAGGGTTATCCGAGGTTTAACCTCGAGTTACATTGAGTTACCGATTGTTTAATTCTGCATTTCTCCTTTACCGGTAACTTAATTTCGTACTATTCAAACCATCTTATATTATGACATACCGCAAAAGCCTGCACTGAAATACAACGCGATTCGTGAATTGCAAGAAAAATTTACAAGTAATTATAGTGCTGTCAACGGAAGTTATAACAGTCTTATTGACGCTTTCTCGGTTGCAAGGGTTACGGTGTGATCCTGAACTAGAAGCAGAACAAAAAAAAGAAATATTGAAGCATCCCGGGGTAGAGAAATGATGCAAAGAAACCAATTGCACTCGAACGTGACCAGGGGAGTGGCAGCACCACTCTGCTGTTTTCCCCCAACGTATATTAAACAGACTTCAAAGATGGATGGCCACGGTGACAAATGGCATCCCATAACAAGCCAGTAAAGTCTTACTGTGACTTTGTTCTCCATATCTCTACATGAACGATCCTGGTGTCTCGGTTTGCTACTCCATGTGTGTCGATGATAAGAGGACAGGACTATTGCGTTGATCAACGAATATTATTCGGATGATGATAACAGATCACAGAGGAGGAGGATGGAGGTCAGGTACGATGCGAAAGGAAAGAGCAGGTTTTGACGACGATGAGTGTTCTCTTAAGAACATCTCCTCTTCTTTCGATGCATAAACATGCGAAAAATGCAATGATTGGAGGATCCTCCCCGCCCCTCCCCGCCTAAGTAACACTCTCGGGTGGCCCCAGTCCTTTTATTCAGCCACGTTCTGTATGAAACATGTTGATGCTCAAGATAGAACATTCATGTTCAAGACAAAACGTGAAAATGTCTTTGGAAAGACACAAAGAGGCGGGGATCAGATTGCATCGGTGTAAAAAAAAAAGTTTTAGAGATTTACAAGATGCGTATACAAGTGATTCGTTTAATGTGCATGAGAATTGTTCTAATGTAGTACTTTGATTTGTGAAGCCCGTTGGGTTACTTTTTTTCAAAGTGTTGATTTCTATTTAGATTTTATTTTATTATCATCATTATTATTATTATTATTTAATGTTTATCTATTTTTTTTATAAAACTTGCATATTTTTCTTCAAATTTCACAACAGTCGCGCCCTGGTATGACGTGGTATCATTTTTGAGTAAGGCTGTTCACTTTGCTGATATTGAGCAGGTTTGTTTGGATGATCATTATGATCCTTTAATCCATGTATAGATCAACTCCTAAGACATTAATCCCGTGCGGGATCTGTCTATTCATAATCTCATGTCGTATATCACTTCGGAGTTAGCCGACGTTCTAGTTCCGTTTGATTGCATACAGAACTACCGAGAAGTATTATACAACGGTCCAGCTCAAGATAAGGTTATTTTCATAGCGTAGGTTTGTCCCATCTCTTTCGGTATTATAAATTGATATTATGTCGAAGCTCATTGTTATTTCATAAAGATTCAATCATGAATGACTAAAAGTTTGAGTAGGGAATGAAACGTAAGTATTACTGATTGATTTTGCTAATAGTCTCCGGTTTCTTTTAGATATTATTAAAATATGCATGACTCATTGAATGCATCTCCATTTTTTTTATGAGCAGCCATTAAATGGATTTGAATAACATGATGTCTTTCTATCATCATAAATGTCACATCAGCTGATGTCAGAACTAAATTTGAATTAACAGCTGATGTTTGTTCGGCCCCCTTCACCTTGAGCGTGAGCTGGATTTCATTCCTCGGTCAAGTTATTCAACCATCTGCTCTCCTTCTGTCAAGAATATCTCCTCGTTTTTCTTTCTGGCACCTCGTCTTTAAGATGTGCACTTGGTGCAAGTAAATAACAAAATAAACAAAGTTCGGTATACTTATACTTTCAATAACTCTATATTGTTTAATTTGTTTCATTTTATTATGTGATGGAAAGCAAAATAATCCCTGACACACATGTCAATCGAACTCAGAACGAGTTGAACTTCAGACCTAAAATATGCATTTGGGGGCTGAGCAAGTCTAGCATTACGTACATTGAGGAATACTCTAGAGTATAAAGAGATTTACCCAATCACAGAAATATTGATGGAACGTGGTATCGTCCCTCTTGGCTGTAACCAATACGCACACGACACACCGCTTCTCTCTTAATATATTAAACGAATAACTGCCTGTGGGCCAGCAGAGGTATTTGTAGCGTCCAAAGAGTTACGAACCCTGAAAACTTCTTGCCGTTTCCTCAGGGAATGAAAGATGACCAGTCATCAATTACAAACTTGTCAATCAAATCGCCTCCGTTCCTTGAGTAATTTCCAAGAAAACAGGAACAACAAAATGGTGGGAAAACACGTTAACAGATGGATGTACTTCTCTCATCAAAATGAGTTCTGATTTGGGGGAATTAACGTATCAATCGCCGCTCTAGTTACCTAGAAATTATTAATCTACGTGCCAGCTAAGGATTTGTAGGCGATGCCTCGAGATCAGAAGTGCATCTCAGGCGCAGACAAAGGCCTTCTTATTGGAAGCTGGAAAAAGGTAACTCAGTCTCCTTGAGGAGGATGTTCAAGTGTGGATGTTGGTCGATAGGGATGGATTTCTTTTGCTCCGTCATAAAACGGAACGCCTCATCGTGTAGCTTAACAACGTCTGGTTTTGTATATCACACATAGGAATAGCCTCTCTTAGCTTCAAAATTAATATCAGTGACGATCGTCAAACCGGGGTAATCTTGAAGGTGCTTCTGGTTCTCGCTGAATGTGGCACTTCCTGTGGAGAGGGTTGCAACACCTGCCGGGCAATGGGCAATGTTATCCCGTGGCTTGCCGGTGAGAACTCCGGGACGGTCAAGAGCTTTTTATTGAGACCACCCAACCAACGTCGTAGCAACTTACTCGTTTTGTTGAAGGTACTTTTGGTCTTCTGATCTTGAAGTGATCAGCAAAATGGCCAGAAAGAAACACCATTTTGTAGACCCGGTGTATTGTTTGGAAAATAACGGGGGAAATGGTGCGAGCACTTTATAATTAACCCTTCAAACTTATGGAAAAAAAACTTCTCTATTTTCTCTCATTCACAAACACACTTCGTTTAGGTACTTTTTTAAAATCCACCCATAAGAAATGTATAATACTTAAATATACGTTAGTATCTACCATTTATAAACGTTTAAGTATCTACCATTTGTAAACGTTTAAGATATAACGTTTTTGCTAGTGTTAGTGTTAGTTCAGTGGGTTTGGTAACAAGTATATATTTTCTAAAAACTATTAACGCCAACCCTTGCGTTTTGGCCATCGCACTATATACTACTGTTCAATATTCAGAAAGTACACGCAGTTGTACACGCAGTTGTTTAAACACACGAGGAAACACAAATGTTACTAGATACATTTACAGCATAACTCGACACTCTGATTATTTTGGTTTTTTTAGTCACAAGATGCTGAATCAGTTATTTACTCACGATCCCATTAGCAAAGAGAAACCACAGAAACATCACACAAGCTGAGATGAATTCTCAGCAAACACAGAGTGCAATGAGAGACAACTTGCATAGATCAAGTTATCTCTTTGTATTTCAACCAGTGTCGATTTAAATGGAACAGCACATTTTTAAACACAAACTGCTACTTCTTTTCCGAAGTTGATTCATACTTCATTTCCTTGATTCAGATCAAACGGAATTGAATGTACATTTTCACTTGCATTAATTGTATTTTTCTTTTTTAAACAATACCCGATTCCTTAATTGGAGAATCATTTTTAGGCAAAATGCTTATGAGGGCAGTATACTTTATCTCTTGGTATCAAAGGTTAAAGTCGTTGGTAAAGTGTTGTCAACGACTCCCACCTATAAATCAAGGAAGATGTTGGCATTCCAAGGATGTTATTGGACTCTTTGCTAGGGTTTCGTCGGCGTAGCCTGGCAAAAAGCAAGAGCGGTTGCCAAGGCAGGCTTTAGGGAAATGAGGCATTGCAAATTGAGCCTTGTAAACACACGAGAGACTGAGTTCAAAGGAAAACAGCCAACTTGTGCGCTCGTCAGAGAAGCACTCGGATAGAAACGATTCCAAATTATAGTCAATGACCACTAGCTTGGTTTATGCTCTTCCGGGGAATGTTATTAGTCAGGAGAGTATCTAAGATCTCAGTTATCATTAGTTCTAGTCTGACTTTGAGAAACTTGTACTTTTATTTGTGGAATATAGGCCTACAGTTTAAAAGATAATCGAAAACTTCAGGAGTTGCATCGTGTACTGAATTGATATAGGTTTCAGTTGATCTACCTATAATTGTTTGATCAAACATCAATAATCAATTAATGGTGTTTATCTAATTAACCAAATAAATAAAACTAAAGATGATATTTTACATTTTGCCACTATGATATGTTGAAGAAGAAATATAGGATTGGTAAAGTTGATTGTGCAGTGTTCTTACTTTGTGTGATTCAATATATACATGGAAAAAAATCTGTGAAAATGTGGGCTCAATCCGTTGTATGAGTCAGGAGAAAATAGTGGAAAACCGTGCACATTTTCAGCATGTAAACACATTGTCCTTAATTTCGGTTGTTACAACCGAAATTAAAATCGGGTCTTCAAAATAACTCTATTTTCTCGAAAATGACAATATTTCAGACAGAAATATTTCTAACGAAGATGGGTATTAAACTTCATAATCATTAAGCTCTAACACTGACACTAGTAAATAAAAATGTGGATGAATACCAATCGTGTTCTTTATTAAGATCCGCAATTACTACACGGATTTGGCCAAACAATTCTTAGATTTCAAGTTTCATCAAAGAAGTTCGGAATTCGGTCTTGCATGGTGGATTTTGTTTTCTTTTTTACTGATTATAATTGAAAGTAGACGACGGTTGCATTCTTCGATTAGTGTTCGATGAAACACCCATTACACGGATTTGGCCAAACAATTCTTAGATTTCAAGTTTCATCAAAGAAGTTAGTTCGGAATTCGGTCTTGCATGGTGGATTTTGTTTTCTTGTTTACTGATTATAATTGAAAGTAGACGACGGTTGCATTCTTCGATTAGTGTTCGATGAAACACCCATTGTACGTCACGCATACGTTCATAAATCCTACCGACCCCTAACGCTTCAAGTGACAACAGCCAAAAACAGCGTCTTTCTCTAATACTAGAAATTCTGAGTTCACAATTGAAAACCTGTGAGTTTTACATTTTCGTTTGCGAAATTAATAATGACTCGATGGCGAAGAAGATAAAATTGTCAAGGTGGGAGTTTGGACGCCGACCAACCTTGCGATCGTCTCACGTATCGAACTAGGACAGTTCGTTTCCACACCTAGACAAAATCGCCGTGCAATGAAGTGGCGTCAAAACCGGCAATGTGAATCTCGCGGGAGTAATTGTTTTTGGAGACTCAAACGTCAAATGTCACATTTGCCAACTATCTCTATTCCCAACTTTTAATTGATTTTGCTAGATGAGTTCAGGGTGAGGAAGTGTCTCCGCATGTTGCAGACCTTAAAGCAGTGAGCAGACACTTTCACGACCATTGTGTTTGGGTCTATCAGGAGAGTATGTTAAAAAGGTCATGGCCAATCAAGGGGGCAAAACAGAACTGCGAAGAAAATTACACAGTAATTCACAAATCAGAGGAGTAAAAATTAGATAGGAAAGTGAAGCAAGCGAACCATACCCCGATGCAGATTTAATTTCAGTAGGTTTATTTTCCGCCTAAAGGATGGTTACCCTACCTACATTCGTGACGAAATGAGGTGCAACACGTAAAACTTGAAAACAAGACAGGGAGAGAGAAAAAGAAAACCCACTATGACACGGCTAGAGCAAAGTTGTGGAAACTTTGAGAGTTAACTAGTAGTTCTTTGCAGAGACACCTGAAAGAGATCAATCGATCGTCATCATGCAAAGACTCAATCTGTTAACAAAAATGAGTAGCGCCATTATTTTCTTATGTCTTTAGACTGTGCAACTGTAAAGAGGCTATTTCGAATAAAGATACACGTTTATTCGATACTTAGCGAGCCGATCTTAGTTTCTTAATTAAACTTGCGAAGAGAAATAAACGTATACAACAAACAAAAGAAAAGACACGCACGTTGAGTATTTTTAATTTACAAAAAAAAACAGTTCAGTTGAGCTTAGATGTTATGGGAACTAAGATGGCTGCCGCATGAATATCCTCTTCCAGCAGATTGTTATGCAGTCCCTTTATCTCCATTGAACCAATGTGGCACGCAGCCTGGATTCGTAAAATGGCACCTCGCTTCATATTTCAAGTTGGAGGCCGTGACCGGCGGCTTTTTCGAAATCACTGCTGATTCACCTCCATGAATACCATGATAAATAGCAGAATCGATTAGTTCGGTGCTACATCGCCTTCGCCGAGTATCGATTCCGATCCATTTACACAATTACGCTCTTTGCTCCCGAAGGAAGTTCGTCACAACATACTAAGTGAGCCGGGCACCACGATGCACGATAATCGATACACTTGTCATACTTCAGGATTCTCTTCTCCTTTTTTTCTATTATCCGGGGACCGATTTTCAGGTTAGCTTTTATCGTGTTGACAGAAGCATATCTTGCCTTTTTCAATTGCCGTGCGGTTTATTGGCAAGCTGCTTTAGAATAATGCTCACCCACTTAACTCACGGCCCTCAACAGGTGTGCATGGGGGCCCCGAGGTTGCTAAAATGACAAACACAGATTGGCTTGTATCCGCAATACAATGTTGCTGTACCACCAATTCGGTCATGATAAGTCCTATTTATGGAACCAGTCTGTATCCATTACTTCATGCCTTACAGGAATGCTACTTTTCTTCAGCTCTGTCGGACTATCCAACCATTGCTGGTAGTAATACACATAATCCTATAGCTTGGTTTAAGAAGCGTGTATGTTTGTCTTTTGGGGTAAAATATTCACTATGGTGATAAATAAGATAATGCAGTTAATAGTTTAATTGGGTGTTCAAAGTGTTTATACTATGTGTGGGCATTCTCATTCTCGATCGATTATTTTGTTGTATATTGTGTTTGTTTACGTATAGTTAGGCATTTATTTAGTTATTGAGTTAAATAGTTGTATAGTTATTTATTTAGATATTTATTTTTTGTAGTTACATAGTTTTTATGTGTTTGTTTGTTTGTTTGTTTGTTTATTTACTTATTTACATGTTCAATATTATTTCCCCCCTATTGGATGTCAATCAGAGAGCTCGAAGGATGATGAGATTCAACCACTCTCCTTGCTCCCCAGAGTGTTTGTATTATCTTCAGGGGGTTTTCCCAAGCGACCTAGTACAGTATGTTTTGCGCATGCGTGATACGTTTGTATTTCCTGTTTTATTCACAGGAAGTGTATATAAAGTTATGAAAATAAGTTTCGACCGAGTTATTTCGGAGCATATGCCGATATTCTTCTCATTTTAGTGAGTTTTGCGGTAACACCATGTGAAAATCTCTAATGAGTTGGGATGGTTCTGAAAAGAACCGATGGTTCCTCCCCACCTCCCTGCTCTTGTGCTTGTTACTAGCTGACACAGTTCAGTGAGCACACACCCCACACCCACTCCCAGTGGGATCCAGTTTCGTTGCGCATCACTAGTTCCAGTTTCCCGCCTTCATGCATCATCAAGCTAATCAACATCACACTACTTAGCAGCCTGTAGCATCAGAGTCCGGCATTCTCCTAAAGCATACTGATCGAAACATCGAGTTGTTTAACCATCGGTTCTTTTCAGAACCATCCCAACTCATTAGAGATTTTTACATGGTGTTACCGCAAAACTCACTAGATTGTATTCCCGCCATGCAAATTTTCAAATCTTACTTATTCTTCTCATTATAATTCGGAAGGTTACCGGTTCAAATCCTAGACGGTCTTTTGTTGTCTTTTTATCTCTTTAATTATTATCATTATTTATTTAGTTTTATTATTTTTTTCTTCTTCTTTTTAGTCTTTTTGGAGGCAAGTTATATGAAAAAAGGTAACATTTCTGATTACCGAGGATTTATTTATTTATCTTTTCAAGGGGAAAAGTGTCAAAGAACCTTTTTTCGATGGCGATGGAGAGAATAAAAAAATCGCACCCAGGCCAGGAATGAATGTACTTGGCTCGGTTAGGCTTGATTTTAAAGGGGTTGCGTTGTCCTGATTACAGCAGGCCTGTGGATGGGAAGATGAATTTTCACCCAGATACTGCACACGCACACGCTTGCGGTCATATCACAAAGGGTGCCGTCTCTGTCAAACTGTGACGTGACCGCTAGCGCGCACGCGCGTGTATTAACTGGGTTATTCCATTTAATGGTATAAAAGACCGATCCATTAAGCCCCCTAAACATATTGACCAATCACAGCATTGGCTACTGTAGCACAATGTGCGTCTTTTTAATTATTGATCTCCATTAATACTGATGGACATCAATGACCACACTGCACGACATGAACGCGCACGCTATATGTACACAAGCTCGTGTTTACATTTTCCAATAGGATTTTATCGTGTCGGATTTTCGTCGGACTTTCGGTGGCGTAGCCAAGGCTGAGATTGGTTTACACGTAAGGGCGGGTCTTAAATGGATCGGTCTATCATGACGACACATCCCCTTTAAATGGCGAATTGTACAAACTAACGAAAAGTGTCTGAATTTATTAACAACTTACTGACGCTGAAACATACCAACCTAAAAGTGTTAGGAAAATTATTAAAACTAAGTTTGATTGTGTTTGGTCATGATCGCAAAACTATGCCCCAGTTGAAGAAGCCTCTGTTAAAAGAGAACAAATTCAATCCCATCACCACATGTTATAAAAATAACCTCAAACAGCTCAGGAAATCAAATTGTCTTTGTCATAAATCCGTTTTCAACAGAGGGAGGTAAAGGGAGACATCAGAGATTTAATTCTCAAATCTTGTCCAAACCTTGCCATTGGACTGATCACTGGAGAGACGCATCCACCTTGGGATCATTTCTACAGTAAAAACATGTTAATTTATAACTCCGATCAACTTGCAACTTTGAGTTTATTGTACTGCACAGCTCATTAACATCGGTTTCTTTATCCAAAATCATGATGTATTTAGGTTAGATTCAAGCTTTGGGAATACAAAAAGTGCGTTTCAAATTAGTTGCGGTGAGAAAATGTCGTTGTCTAATCTATCCCTTGAGATGTTTTGTTTGTTTGTATTCTTCCTGTGCGCGGAAACGGAAAATAAGTGTTTATTAATTGCTTTGCGAGCTCACTTTACTTGACGTCTGTCCCAAACACATCAAAACAACCTAAGGGGAAAAAATAACATCAATAACATAAGCTCGAATAATGTAAATAAGTTACAAAACGTGTCATAGAACGTAACCTAGGTTTAAAAATAGTTAATAATGCCACAACATCTTGCGGATCTGATTCAAGACTTTTAAATGGAAAAATAAGACAATCGCCATCCAAAATTTGTTTCCTTTCTCCGAATTATAAGAAACATCAAAGGTCCTTTGAAGTGCTATTTTTCACATGACGTTTTCGGGGTTTAATTATAGGTTGATATGAATAATACATGATACTATTTTTATGAGTTTTTTTAATGAGTTATTACGCTTTGATTTATTAACCAAAATGTGTGTTGTCTCCTTCGATATCGCCTGGCGCTTACTGGACGTAGACTTAGGCACCGAATGACAATGCACACGCAGTGATAATGGGCATCCCTGACTCTTGAGCTATGATTCACTGCAGCCGTACAATTTCGTCGGTATTTCTCAAAGTAATCTATGCAGACGGACACCATAATATTAGTAGTGTTGCAACCAGCAACAATGCATCTCGATGGTATTTTCCATACAACAAAAGCCGAATATGAAGAGATTTGACCATCCAAAGAAACTTAGCGCATGAAGTAAGTTCAACGGCGGCATGTTACTAGATCTATATCAAGAATCTGTCCCCTTTTAGGGGCGCGGTTTTTTCCCCTTATTTTAGTTTTACATTTTTGGCGATACAAACCTCCATTCAGTTCGATGGAGAAAACAAAACATTTATTGGTTAATAAGTCTTTATCTGCATATTGATTGTCTAAAATTCAAATTCATATGACATTGATGATAATACTAACAATGTAAAACCACTTTAAAGGGGAAAAATCTTCATTATTTCGGAAGAATTAATTCACTTCCAATCTGGAGGATGAGAATTTCTCATTATTTTCTGTAGAATCGGTACAAGTATGAATTTGTTAATCGGTGAGTTTTTAGATTGAAGCTGAAAGTAATAGCTATACCACTACATCATTGATTTTCGGAAGAGTAAACTAATTCCCTTATAGTTTTAAATAGACACGTCATACAAAAAAACCTGTGACGATTTCATTTCGTGCTGTCGAGAAAACACCCAATAGCGTATAATAATGATCTGTACTAGTTTTTGATCAATCGAGTATTGCCGGACAGTTTTCTCCAGACAGCAGTGTTATAGACGGATATGTTTTCAGGCAGCTTAAGTTAAACTGGAATTATAATGTTTTTAGTTTTTATTTTATTATTATTTGTTTTAATCATAAAACCATTATTTTATACCGTTTTAGTTGCAACGTTACGGCACTCACATTATCAATACTGAATGTACCCTCAATCAACTCATCAACACTGAATGTACCCTCAGAGCACGAAGTCCACGTCTTGCAATATTTTGACAGCGTTCTTACAAATTATTCTTTCCATTGAATCCAGGAACTGCAAACAGATGAATAAACATTTGGGTTCACTATCTCTACATTAAGGAGGCATAGTACGGAAATGGATCAGATACAATAAATGAAATAGTCCACAAAGCCTTACAAATTGTATGGTTTTGTCGAGCTATTGTTAGATTATTGAGGAATGCGTGAGCCGGGCCATGCGACACATGGGGGTTGTTGGGAATATATATATAGGCCAGCCGGGGAAAATCGTGGATTTACCTTATGCAGTGGTGTAACCAGACATTTTCACTTTTGGGGGACAAAGACATAATTGGGAGGGGGGCTTTTTAATGTATTAAGATATTGATTTGTGCATTTTGTTTTATCTCATAGTGGGGCAAGAGGGGGGCGTGGGTTCTGAGCGGAAGGGGGGAGGGGCTCCTGCCCCCACACCTCGTTACGCCATTAATCTCATGGTTGGCTGCAGATGGCACTGTATCACCTTGTAAACCATACGAGGCGCTATATATAAAATTAATGAGTCTCACTAGTTCATATTAGCTGTGCATACCTGCCATATATATAAATAAAGAGTGCTCTTAAAAATGGCGACGCATGTGGGTGTGTGATGAGAATTGTATACTGTTGGACAGAGACAAACTGATATCAACACATTGCTTATAATGACACACATGCACAGGGGAAACAAAACATCTGAATTAATAACAAATGATCATAGTGTTTTTACGGAGCTCTTGGAATGACAGATGTTGAGATCTGGACGTACTTTATCTTGGAACGATGACATCATGAGCAGTCGGGGTGGGCATTCAGGTTGCCCATAGTCGTTTCGAATCCGCAGTGGACCCCGAATTGAGTGCCGCTTGGACCGGAGCCTCGCTCTTGGATTGTGTGTGTGAAGTCTGATATCGCGTGGGTTCAAGATAGACTACAAGACTTGTATTCAACTAAAAAACAAAATTATTAGTATCAGTCTAAAAGCTTACTTATTATGAAGTTCATACCAGTAACAATCTTCCACAGAAATATTTATGTCTGAAATACTGTCAAAGTCGAGAATTAAAATAGATTTTGGAAACCCTGCTTTTATTTCGGTTGTAACAACCGAAATTAAGGACAATGTATTTACATGCTGAAAAGTGTGTACGGTTTTTCACTATTTTCTTCTGAATAGGACAACGGATTGAGCCTAAATTGTTACAGATTTGTTTTTCTTCATGTATAAATATTGCATCACACAAAGTAAGAACATTGCACTATCAGCTTTACAAATCCTGCATGTATTTTAATTTTAACCCCAAGTTGGGATTTTCCCCAACATAAGACCAAGATGTCGTCAACAAATTCTCTTCACGGTTAACTATAGGCCTACGGATTACAGTGCAAGGCACTTTTCAGATTTCCGTGGTTTCATTACTTTAAGAATGTCTTCCACGGTATTCAAAGCCGAACTAACCATGAGCTTTAATGATATCTTCATCCCAAAGTCTTAGGAATCAAACATATTAAGACTATCAAATGTTGTGTTCTCGAGGTAAACTTGGGAAAAGATGGATGACACTTTTATATCTCCGTAGTTTTCCAAAGATAGGATAGGTTAATGAATGCTACTTTGTCTTCGCTTATTTATTGCTTATACGGCAACACACCGACTTGTTTACACTTTACATAGCTGCTAGCTGCATGGCATTCATTTTACTCGTAATGCCTTTTACATTATCATCACCTTTTACTAGCTAACAACACTGACTGTTTCAAAATTTCGGACAAAATTCAACATGAAACTTTAGCATTTTCGAGCAAATGAAGTGATTCTCTTTAAACTTCAATGTGAAAGGCTTTCTAGAACATCTTCGATTCCCAGCACAGCTTTAACGTTAAGAGCCGATAAGCAGAAGTATTCTGCTTACGGAGCTACCCTTAGCACGGTTTATATTTCATTTGCACTGCGTGCCGTTGGCAAAGCATGCTAACTTACTAAGTAGTTCTTATAAGCAGATAGATGACGTAACAATGCAAATACACTGTGTAGATTCCTGAGAATCGTCGTGGTCAATTCGCTGTCAAAGTCAATCAAAATGTCTTGAAAGCGTACTTGGTTTGTTTCTAACAAAAGACTGATCACATGGTTTCGTCATTTCTATACATAGTTTCTTTAAATCGTACATTGATTGTTGTGTGTGAAGTAAATACGCATTATCGAGCTTATGATGCCATGAGTATCGCGATCTCCACGCGAGTTTGTAATGCTGTACAGTGTATTTGTTAGTGCGAACCCTTGAGCGGTTCCATACATGGTTATTGCGCAGCAACTTGATTCTTCTAGCCGATGGGGTCTACGGGGTGCAGCTGTCTAGGGTGCCAGAATGTATAGACTATTCTAGTTACAGTAATCTTTCGGGGTTGGTTTAAAGACGATGACGGAAAAGCTCAGGGCACTTTCAATATAAAAAACATAAAACAATAAGGAGGGGAAAAAAATACAAAATCTGTTTCAGATTTACAATCAATAGTGTGTTTGCTTAGGGGACGAGACGCATAAACGCGTCAACGTGACAACTTGTAAATATCTTCAAATGTTTTTGCTAACTGCCATTAGATATAATTTTGGTAAAAAGGGTAAAAGGTTTTTTGTTTGTATGATGTATTAGCGAGAGGGTAAAATTTGTTTTCATTCAGCGATAAATGATTATTTAGATAATTTTCCAGTTGATGAGTGGAATCGTGTTTTGATGACGTAGCGGTTCGATGTTTCCAATAATAACGTAACGGTTCGTTGTTGTTCAAAAATAATTATAACGTTTTTTTGTTTGTTTTTTGTTTTTTCATAGGATCAGTAGTTTTAGTTTTCTGTTGTGTATATACATCGGTAATTCAATGTACACAAATTTGTATTGCCAAGCTCGATATGATGACAATTTAATTATATATTTCGGCGTTTGATTCAGTTGACGATTTTTTTGTGATTTGCAACGTCACGGATTGCTTCGGGTTATATGGTTTTAGTTCAGCTTTGATGTGAAATGAAGTTGTGTTATGAAGTTGACGCCGGAAACAAATGTTTCAAGCAAGAGAAGCGCCAAAAACACGCGCCCCACGTGTTCTCATTTTGGAATGAACCAAAGGTGGAAAACACTTTGATCACTGAGGAGAATCGGTGACCTTTGACATTCAAGTTGCAAAGTGTAGGGAGCCCTCTCGGGACTTTAAACAATGTGGACAAACAAGTGGTGCTTGAATTTACTTGAACTCACAGTGGAGAGAAAAAAACTCAATATCAAGTCTCCCAGTAAAAATATACACTGATACTGATATGTCAATCGTTACACAAATGAGTTAATTTATCCATTAACATGCGGAAACCTCTTTCACCAGCTGCGCATGTCGATAGCTCGGGTCAATTTGACACGATCCACGGTAAACCACTTCACCAGCGTCTCGCTACACAGTATAATTGATCGTATTCCCAGTGGGGGGTTAAAGCCGTTGGGTCATCCAAAGCCTCGGTGACCCCGGCAAGCGCAACTCCGTTCGGCATTAGCTGGATCTCCCATACTCAGCTTACGTTTCTGCATTTATTAGGTCTCTACAAGTTCCATTGATTATTGATTACGGTAACAGTATAGTCCCTTTCATATAAACTGCTGCCTAAAGCCCCCTTTGAAACGGTATCTTCAGATGGGGGAAGGAAGGCAGACGGATAGCTAAGGCTACTCCCATGCCTGAGGCATGGCCTTCGGAGCTGGCCATGCTTGAGCTAACATCAATTGGTTTTTCTCGTTAGATTGAAAAGTGTGAGAAAAATCCGATACTTTCCCGCCTTTTTTTCTATGCAGGCGAGAATCAGATTGCATTTGGTCATGCATGTATTCGGTATTGCTGCTGTGGTGGGGCACACTAATAACAGCCAAATGAGACACGAGCTTCCCAGGATCAATCAAGCCCAGATAATCTCCTCACTTGTTAATCTCTGTTGATAATTACAAAAGGTTTCCAAAAGGTCAAGTTTGTGGGGTCATACCGGTTGAGTGGTCTGGAAAGTTCGAAAAGTGATGAAATTGACAATCCTATCCTAACAATTGTTTCAATGTTATCTTTGTTATAAAACCTGAGTCCTATGTTTCAGCAGTTTTCGGCACGAACCCATGACTGTGGCTTTCTGTGGCTCGGTTCATCCAAAATTTTAATGATTGTAACCCAGGATTCGGGCAGACTGACACGCGGAACGATGACAAAGCCATGTAGTGTCAATGTTTTCAAAGTCATGCAGGGTAATGATTTATAGCAGCAACATTATTTAACCCACGACCTAATGTGTTTTTAAAGCAGCGGCGTATAGCATGGCTTTTGGGGGGCACTGGGAGCACGGGGGGCATTGCTTTTCTGTTGGGGCCCAGGGGCCATGTTTATAATAAATAACATGTATCTGTTCTTTATGTGGGCACCCGGGGGCACTGAAAATTTGTGGGGGCACGTATCCTACACCCCCCCCCCCCCCGGCTACTCCACTGTCTTGAAGCAAATGTCGTAATACTGTGCTTCAAGATGCCGCATGAAACCAAATACACTTTGCAGGAGCACCCACAGGAGCTGAACAAGTTGTAACCAATACGGTTACGGTTACAAGCGAAATTCACAGAAAATGAAGACATATTATAGTTATTACCATCATAGTTATTACCACCAGTCCAAGTCTACGGTACTCTTTAATACTGGGTGGATCTAGTTCCATCCGACGGCATGCCATAAAGATTTGCGGGCCACAGGAAGCTATGTGTTGCGTCTTCATCACAAATAAAATTACTCTTGAAATTAATACATGCAGGGATAGAACCTTTGGGTATGTGTTCTGTTGACAGAATTTCGACTTGGACTCCCAAGGGAAATCTCTCAACAGAAACACGGCTACTTGAGTGGACTGTTCCCGCACGGTCAAATCCCTTCACAGATTAGTTTTGGCGGGAAATCAGTGGATAATAAAGTGGGCCACGTGTAGACTCTTGAAGTAAGGGTAAATATACCGACTATTGATATGTAGGCCGGCTGTAAATATTAAAAAAAAGAGGAGTCCGGTGCTTGATAGAAAGAGGTTCTCCAGTGTCGAAAATAAGATGTATGTCGACTCGGGTGAACAAGGTGAAAATACTGTTATCTTTATGCTGAGTTTGTATTATTTTTAATCTCAGAGTCGGGCGCGGTTTTAGAGCCAATATTTTTGGGGGGCTAATACGTCACCTTCTTACTTTCGCTACTGCTATTTTATTTCGGGTGTCGAAAAGCAACCTATATATATGCAGCGCATGTTTCATGTATTTGGCGCGTACTAAGTGGAAAGTTACAATAATCATACAATACATGATGCAATTGAGTGCAAATTTGGACTCCAAAACGGTGGACAGAACAGAATAATCATGCACTATTTCATTTGAAATTTTAACAAAGATCCAGTATTTTGTAGCCCCCCCCCCCCCTCCTTAGAACCGAGCCTACTCAGTGTGAAATTTTGAATTCCTTTTTAATCATAAAACTTAACTCTTATTTTAAGTTAAACGATTGGTACATGAAACCATGAATGTGATTTAGCTTTGCCCTGAAACGATGTGTGATAAGCACTGTACACTTTATTGCTTTCAGAGTCGTGGGATAAACCGATCCACAGTCACTTCGCATGGAATTTCGAGCTGTTTACATTACCTCAGTATAGGTTCCATGTTTAAACAGTAAAAATGGCAGCTATACGTTTCTGTTTTCGTAGGGGTACCTGGTTCAAAGTTGCTGTCTTGATTAACTCAACCCATACGGTACTGTCTCTGTTCAGACCATTACACACAAAACTTGCTAAACATCGGATACCAAATTTGTATCACGTGCCTGTGTATCAGATGTGTATGTGCATGCATGCTGGTAGAAAAAAATGGCGTCGCGATCTTCGTCTATTTTCAAACTGCATGGTAGAAGCCAGATTTCAAGCTAAACTGAATAAGTTCAACCTGTATGAACTACTTCATTCATGACGAAGGGTCTCATCACTGCAACTGATAATCTGTGTAATTATATTTTTAAGTTTGTCGGCATTTGTAGCCCAGAATGTTGGACAAATTTCGTGTTCAAGTGAGGATTTTTTGGGTGTAGCCCCGTTAATCAAAGTGTTGTTAATTGTATGTGTCATACAGTCAGTGACTTCCCGTTACATAATAATTGCTTGGTAGTTTTGGTAGTAAATCCCGTTCGTTGATGTTCGGCCATGTAATGGTCTATCTTTATGCTGACCTGTTCGAAATCCAACCAACCTTGAATTCTGTGTACACATTTTCTTGATTTAGATGGTTTATTATTTCAGGATTCTGCCTCCCAATAATAATAATATGACAGGGTTGATGTGACACACCAAAGAGTTAATCTCTATAGTGAGTTGTGGTGGTTTGGAGGAAAACCCGCACAAATCACAAAAAACACCAAGTACAATTTTACATCCTACGTAAACAGTTTGTTAATCTTCTCTTTTGCTGTTCCGTCAGGCCTCCTTTAGTATTCTGGGCATGGCATTGTGGAAGATAACAATACAGATTTACACAAACTAAACGTGTTTCTACCGTTTCTCCCTTCAGGTTACTTGGTGACTATTCTGGACAGCGCCACTGCCCATGCTTCTATATTGACGCTACTCGCCATAGCTGTTGAGCGGTACTACGTCATCTGCATGCCATTCAAAGCTAACTACACGTGCACGTCGAAAAGGACACTTATTATTTGCTGTCTGGTCTGGCTAATTGCTTTTATCAGTAGTATTCCACTGGCCCTTACAGTTGTTTATAGCAACTCAGAGGCGGGCTGTATCTGCGGAAGTTTTGCCAACACCACGCTGAAGGAGGCTTACGTTGGGGGCATAGCCGTTGGATTCTTCCTCCTCCCGTGCGCGTTCATGGCTATCATTTACTGCGTCATCGCCAACACACTCCGGAAACACGACAACTACATGGCTTCAATCCGGAACAAAGAGTCTTTATCACCAGCGTCGGAAACGCCAGTGTACCGGGAAGGTCGTCTCGTCGAACTTGCCTCCATGCCGCGAAGGAACAGTGGCGATTATCTGGTGGAAAATAACTACGTCCCGTTGACGAATCACGTGACCAGTAATGCAACCAATGAGGAGCACGAGCCAACGGTTGCGTTCATTGACAACGAGGCCAATCACGAAGCGGCTATGAGACCCTCCACTCAGCAGTCATCGTCAAACAGCAACTGCCAGAACATGGCTAACGCAGCCACCAGACAAGCGCACCGCCGTGTCGTGCTCATGCTTGCCAGCGTGGTAGCCGTTTTCTTTTTGTGCTGGTTCCCCATGCGCACCGTCATCCTGTGGCAGATCTTTGCACCCAAGGAGGCTATCCACAACTGGCTCATGGCGAATATGCATACTTTCCAGGTCATGATCGCCATATTCCGGATCCTGGTGTACATCAACTCAGCCATCAATCCCATCTTGTACAACCTGATCTCAAGCAAGTTCCGGGTTGCGTTCCGGGCAGTCATACGGTGTGAGAACGCAAGACACTCTAGAAGCAAAAGGTCCATTTCAACCCGTTCCTTCACTTCTACGTCTAGTTTGAGAATTCATAGTCGTACCACAGATTATCATGGGTAAAAGTAGTTGAATCATATTCAGAAACTTGTTTGTAACTAGGAAACGTAGTTTTTTAAATAACCTGTTCAATGCAAACAAATATTTGGGGTTATTTACACAAAAAGTCCATTGAAATCCCCACCAAAATCAAAAACAAAAGATATGATAATTGCGGCAAACATAGTTGATCTATATTGATCAACTATTGTATTAACTTCAAAAGAAATTGCCATTTCCTCTTTGATGGTACATTATTAATGTCTATACTATTGTTATAATTCATTAAATAAACATTACTACTGTTTGTGATGTTTAATTTTGTCAAGGGTAACGGTACAGATTTACAAGAGGAAGTTTTCGAATGGATTTTTTTTTTTTTAATATACATTATTAACGGGCCACGGTTTGGCTTAGCCTGCACTTTACCTTGGACCTAACATTTCCATTGGGGCTTCAGGTGGGAAATTACGTACCACGATTTGGTTTAGGCTGCCACTACCTTAAGCCTAACATTTCCATTGGGGCTTCAGGATGGACATAACGGGCCACGGTTTGGCTTAGGCTGCACTTTACCTTGGACCTAACAATTCCATTGGGGCTTGAGGTGGGACATTACGGGCTAGGCTGCCACTACCTTAAGCCTAACATTTCTACTGGGGCTTCACAACGAACATTACGGGACACGGGATGGGTTGGGCTACCACTACCTTAAGTCTAACATTTCCACTGGGGCTTCAGGATGGGCATAACGGGCCACGGTTTGGCTTAGGGTGCGCGTTACCTTGGACCTAACATTTCCATTGGGGCTTGAGGTGGGACATTACGGGCTAGGCTGCCACTACCTTAAGCCTAACATTTCTACTGGGGCTTCAGAACGAACATTACGGGACACGGGATGGGTTGGGCTACCACTACCTTAAGTCTAACATTTCCATTGGGGCTTCAGGATGGACATAACGGGCCACGGTTTGGCTTAGGCTGCACTTTACCTTGGACCTAACATTTCCATTGGGGCTTGAGGTGGGACATTACGGGCTAGGCTGCCACTACCTTAAGCCTAACATTTCTACTGGGGCTTCAGAACGAACATTACGGGCCACGGGATGGGTTGGGCTACCACTACCTTAAGTCTAACATTTCCATTGGGGCTTCAGGATGGACATAACGGGCCACGGTTTGGCTTAGGCTGCACTTTACCTTGGACCTAACATTTCCATTGGGGCTTGAGGTGGGACATTACGGGCTAGGCTGCCACTACCTTAAGCCTAACATTTCTACTGGGGCTTCAGAACGAACATTACGGGCCATGG
Source organism: Marthasterias glacialis (assembly GCA_911728455.2). NCBI lineage: Eukaryota > Metazoa > Echinodermata > Asteroidea > Forcipulatida > Asteriidae > Marthasterias > Marthasterias glacialis. The sequence goes on along the minus strand of OU452231.1, from coordinate 13,869,375 downwards.
GATGGGTTGGGCTACCACTACCTTAAGTCTAACATTTCCATTGGGGCTTCAGGATGGACATAACGGGCCACGGTTTGGCTTAGGCTGCACTTTACCTTGGACCTAACATTTCCATTGGGGCTTGAGGTGGGACATTACGGGCTAGGCTGCCACTACCTTAAGCCTAACATTTCTACTGGGGCTTCAGAACGAACATTACGGGCCACGGGATGGGTTGGGCTACCACTACCTTAAGTCTAACATTTCCATTGGGGCTTCAGGAGGGACTTTACAGGCCACGGTTTGGTTTAGGCTGCGCTTTACCTCGGCTACATTGTAGGTCAGGCCTTAAAGCGGATATGAACAACAACGCTTAGGCTACTTACATAAAAATATCTAGAAAGTTAGAGCACAAACGCGACTAAATTAACGTTGGATGTGCTTTATTACTTGCGATTAGGCTTTCGTTTAAGAAAAGGCTCAGGAAAGTTTGCATAAAGGAACGATGTACAATTAGTTATTTAGCTGTACATTTTGCTCCAAATATCTTTTCCAATAATGCTTTCCTCTCTTCACATAAAAGGTTTTTCTATCACTTGTCGAGAGGGCTTTTTGTAACAATCATTTTTACAAAATTTATCAAATTGTCCCATCTTGTTCTTCAACTCCTGAGCTCCACTGTTCGAAACAAAATAATTGTTCCGATCTTCGCACTGAGTGTCATTTATCGCTCTTTAAATCAATAGAAGCAAATATCAACCATCTTGTACTAAAGTTTTGTCTTGGTACCTCCGCTTTTCCCAATACATGTTTACCCATCAGACATTGTGTTAAGTGACACCATCTTTAACTCGTTTGATTTGCTGTAATCACCACCGATCGGTCTTTTAAAGACAATATTCTCAAACAGGCAAGTAATGACGCTCGTTTGAGTGCAACTTTATCCAGGTTGATTTATTATTCGGTGACTAGCGCAGAGCGGCAGTGACGTTGAAGATGAAATACACCGATGTGATTAGTGGTGCATTTCAAATGTTTACTGGTTTCAATTCAAGGTCTGCATTAATGGAATTGTGTGGTTATTACTTTTTTGTTACATTTTGTCAAATGTAGCTTTAAAGGTAGAATGCAGGATTGGTATTCATTGAAACATTGTTTTGGTAGCATCAGTCTAAAAGCTTTTTGAATAAGAAGTTCATACTAGTACCAATCTTCCACAGAAATATTTCTATTTGAAATACTGTCAAAGTCGAGAAAATTGAATTTGTAACCCCGATTTTTAATTTCGGTTAAAATCGAAATTAAGGACAATGTGTTTACATGCTGAAAACTGTGCATTTTTTTAATATTATTTTCACCTGAAAACCACCGTGGGGTTAAACAAAATGGAATATTTCTTTCTTTGTGTAGATAACAAGATAGACACATTACATCAATACCTCCAAATATATTAACTCAAAAGCTATTAAAGTTAGTTGGTTTGGTAAAACAAACATTTTGTGAACAAGCTAAAAGCCAAACTCTACTTCTAAGGTTTTTTTTCAACTGCAATTATACTCCGTATGAATTAAGCGGAGAAAGTCAATCCAATCCGCAAGCAGTTCGACAAGCGAGTCGCACGTCTTCAAATATTTATATGGGGAAGTCTTAAGTATTGCGTTTAATAGCATCCGTGGTAAAACGTGGGAGCTCCGTTGATCTTTAATCAGTTGTCATTAACGGAGATCGAGGAGTCATCAATCAAATTATCGCGTAAAACTGGGGAAAAGTACAAAGAACTTGGGAACGAGGGTTCTTTCCCCTCTCCTCTTTCCACAGCATAAGAACACTTACTCTTAAAAAAAAAAGATACGAATGAATGGCTTTGACTCCTGACCTCTTGATTGACCCGGATGAGGTTTTCATGGGTCAGATGACCCGGAATAGATAAAAAGAAAGGTTTTCACAGTCAGAATCCTGATTATTCTGACGAAAATTGCTAACCTATAATCTGAGTTACCTTGATTCAACGAGGATCTAAACACGCACAAACCTTTTCAGATTACATACAGCAGTCGAGTATACACACATTGGAGTCTTTTCAGGTCGCTGTGTGTCGGGAAACTTACCATGGGCTTTTTCCAAACCTCGACTTTGGCTTCCGTCCGGCTCCAGGCTCCGTTTGATGTTCGAACCACTGTGCAAAATGCACTCTGCTACAAAATCAATAACAGAGCCCAAGCCCAAGCCGGAACCGACAGCCGAGTTTGGAAAAGGCCCCAGTAAGATCCATTGTTTACGAAAATACTGGCATGCTCAGAAATCTGCGTAAATAATTAAAGTTTACCCGGTAAGTCTGCTGCCACCTAGCGTTCCACAGTATCTCATTTGTAAGCACACTTAGCAGATACACGGAACCATTCGATAACATACAAAATTGTTATTTGTTCCCTGCTGAGTACCCACATTTCTTAAGACGTTTTCATTAAATAAAAATCCAATAATTTTGTAAATAATGTAAATTTAAAATAAATTGTAATTCGCAACCTATTATCGATTATTTTAATGAAAATTTCATGATGACCTTAATAGTTTGTAGTATAGGGGTTAGCATAATAATTTAAATACACACGATTATAATTAAACAATGTTGAAGATCACACTTTTGTCCAACCAAAAGGACATTTTTGTGGAAGATTATCGAGGTACACAAATTCACGTAAAGCCTAAATCTATATAGCCTATATAAAAAAAACTATGTAGGTCTATTGTGATTTTCAATGGATTATGTTGCAACAAATTTAAAACAGAGCAGGTTTTTTTATTATAATAATAATAATAATTATTATTATTATGATAATAATAACCTGACATTACATACTGCATACCGACCAAAATTATATATTAGTCGCAAAAAGCCCCAAGACGTCATCACTCATATTTGACGTCGTTTGTGGGAGCTCCGTTGTGCATAGCCGCTTTTATTGCAATCATCTTATATACATGCCGTCAATGGCAGAATGGCCGCTTTTCAAATCCGTGTAAAGATCGGGCCTATTTTTTGATTGACAATGACGGAAAAAATCAGAATTGTTAAAGTATATGATAATATTCGTAATGAAATATTACATTATAAACAAGCTTTGCACACCATTTTTGTTGACAAACACGTCTTTAACGAATCTTGGGTTTGTAGTGAATTTCACTTCGCCGTTCCCTCTATTACCATCTTGTACTCATCACGCGCGACATTTATCATTACACTACCTCATGACTGTGTTCATCAATTATTGTTGTGCCTTTTTCATTCATTCATTTACGTTGTTTTCATTTTTCTGTGACTATTGTTTCGTAGCTTGCTGGGATCGCCGCGCCGTGCTCAGATTGCAGTAGCATGAAATGCGCATGCTCATCAATGCGCAGTAGATTTGTATAACCATGGTACAACCATGGGTCTAATCGGAGACTTCTTAGGACGCTAGGTGGCAGCAGACTTACAGGGCAAATCCATCGTTTTCGGAAGGGTGAGCATACCTGATGAGTCTGCTGCCACCTACCATTCCAAAGTCTCCCAATGGTTTGTCATCTACTGCATAAAGTTACCAGAGGTAGAAGTAATATCCCACGCCCGATAATAAATGTGTCAGAGGGAAGCCCCCCCCCCCCCCCCCCCCCCCCCCCCCGCCTCATAGTCTCGTGTAATCTTCCCCTCTTCTAAAGAACTCATGAAATTCCCTGAACACAACGAAAGCACGACAGGAGGGGTAGGGGGTACATTTTGCCACATTTTGAGCACCAAAATGAGAGGTAACGTGCTCTGGGATAAGGCTTTACTAGAAACATTTGCGCATTCGCATTTCATAAGACTACAATGAGCTCGGTAGCAACCCCAACATCGGTGTTGTATGGAGAGGATCAGACCGTAGAGCTATGACTGTGTGAATGTAAGACCACAGAGATGTGATTGTGGGATGTAAGAGCATAAAGCTATAAAGAGTGTTTTTCGAGAATTAACCGAAATTGCTTTCGATAAACCATCACAAAATAACTGACCTTCACACAAAATGCGCTTAAAAAATAACCAAAAGAAGGTCACAAATGTAACTTTGCCTGATGGTTTTTCACATTTTTTTTTTTACAAAAAATGATGTGTGTGTGGGCGTACCCTGAGCTGGATTGTACGTAGTGGTGATACATTTCAATTACAGTTTGACTCAACGTTGTATGTGTGTGGGTGTTGGATGAATGTTTCTCATACAATGATTGATGCGTTATGAACACATCGATGGCATCTAACGCTACGAAACAGTATTTTCAGGAATCCTTATTTTTCTCCACACAACCTCCCTAACTCTTAGCTTTTGATCACGCCCCTTCTCCTTCCTTCCCCCATTTACCATTGCATGACATTGTCAAACCATTTGCCTGTCATTTTATTTGACCACCATTTGGAACACCATTGGTTTTTTTTTTCGTTTCTCCCATGCATGCAGACTAGGTGTACGTTCTACTATGGTCGTTCATCCAATACCGAGATGGGACCGTCGTGACGTCAACAGGTCTGCGCACTGTTTGTAGCCGTAATTGTTTGGCCGTGGTTATAATCCAGGCACGTTTGCATGACGTAGTGTCTCATTTTGGTTGCCCATTATGGATTCCCAATATGTCAAATAAATTCACCGTTATGTACAATTATTTCTTAACTGTTGTTGCGGACGTAACAGTCGTCATGCAGAGATTTAAGTGTTTGTTTTAAGTGGCCCAAACGTCCTCAAGTTAAAAATGTATTTCATTGCCAAGTTGTGCACGAAAATTGAATGGTGTGACGTCAAATGTAGTATGACGTCATGCATGGAAATGCCTGGGTTTATAGCTTTAGCCGTTTTTACTTATCCCCAAGCCAAGACACCAATTGACCTGATTTCGGTCGCCATTTTGTTTTCGTCCTATGCCCAACAGCTACAACTAGCCTCCCATAGTGAATTTTTGTGTTGCCAAAATGAACTTGAAATTTGGAGATCAAAACAAAGTATTACAATCTTTTTTTCCAAATTCAGAGTAGCATTATTATACATACGGTCATGATAGTTTTATGTTTAAAAAAAAACACAAAAAGCAACCGCAGACGTCGATTAAACATATTTACTTAATTTACACAAAAGTAAAATCGAATCACCTGCACGAGCCAACTGATGAACAAGAATTTGCTGTTGTGTATTGTGACCTTTACGAAAAGCCATAACATGGTTATAAACATGGGTAAAATATACCCGTGAGAAATCACATATGCATGTATCTTTCATGTGAATCTAAGCTTATTAAATTTTTATTGTGGTTTGAGCATCACAGCAAATGTTTCCATTCTTCACATCAAGTCAAACTCAAAACCTTACATTGCATTTTCGCAATTTCGTTTTTATCAGCATAAAGTCATACTAGAATCGACAGTAATGCAGGCATGCCTTATCATAAATTAAGGTTTTTGTGCGTTTTCATAATTCATAATGGTTGTAAATATACTACACAAAAGTAAAAGTGTAATTTCCTTTCAAAAAGTGTACATTTTGCTGAACTTTGTACTCTAATATTACTTAAACGAAATGTTATCTTTCACTCGAGTATGGTAGTAAATTGTATTTGTGTCTGAAATGCGTACGTCATTATCACGCTGACGGCAAAGAGACGGATACTCATTGTGTTTTTTAAATTATGCGTATTATTAATAAGTACCTTACCACCTGAAGCGTTCTTCTTAGCACTGTAAATACTAAAAGCTTGGAATTTCTAGATTAAGTTAAGACAGTCTGTCAAAATATGTACATAATGTTAAATCGAAGCGTAGAGAAAATTTGACGCGAGGTGGTGAGCTGCTAACTGTGCCAACGTGTGAAAGCGGTATTTTTGATTACAGATATTTTTTTTTCCAAATAAGACTTTGTATAGTAGATAGCGTATCATCTCTTTAAGACACAGGGATGGCATCCGGGGCCCTGATAATGGATACCTGTCCGTTGCAGGGCGAGAAGAAGGGCTAAAGCAGATTCGACTCCATTATTGAATAAATTGATTCGCTGATGTGAACTGAGAAGGAGATGAAAAATGGGCCGTCTCAGCCAGCAACGGACGACTAGGAGCTCCCAGGTCATTTTATTAAGAAATATCTGCTCTCCCTGGATTAAATTTATGGACAGGTAGTACATGGACACTTCTTGTGAGGTAAATGAATTGACTTTTTGCTCGTGTCAAAATATTTATAGTTCGGAGCATAAATAAACATCTGTAGTGAATAACGCTGATAATAAGTCATCTCTACGATGTACCGTACTATTCTCAACTTCCTTCTTTACGCCACTAGCAAAAACAGTGTTGTCATTTTATCTGGAAAGATATTTTTTTATAAAGTCAAGTAAATCTCTGTTTTCGAGTCTGTGTAAAAATATGTTGTAAAAAATAACTGTTTAAAAACGTAACTCTGTTGGATAAACGTGTACTTACAGAAAAACATATAACAAAAAGTGAAATCCAGTTAATAGAGCGTACGACAACTTTATAAAACAAATTGGTGTGCAAATTGTGTTGGTAGGTACTGTTATAATACTAAGTAGAACTTTAGTTAGTAACTGCTGACAATGTGTCGTAGTTGTACGCAAGATACTTTCTCACAGTGTACATATTCAATATTATATTATTAAACAGTCATGAATAATACATTGGCGTGGAGTGGTGTTTATAATCATTGATGGTTGCTTTCAATTTGAGGTCAAAAATAAATTAAAGACGCCACGTTGTATTTATTAGCTTTGAATTGCATGGGTGCAAGAAAGCTCAACGACTAAGAGAAATAGTCTGGACCTGTCCTCTATGTTAGGAGAATCCGAATATTCAATTAATTTTGCAACAGAAACGGCGGCAATGCGGTGAAGTAGTGGTCTAATACATATCGACCACGCGATCGCGGCCTCTGAATGTCTGGTTTTCCGAAAGCAAAATATAGTACACGATGTTCGCACATTTTTTTTTCAATTCTAGCGCGTAGTGTTACAAGATTCATGACTTCATTGGATAGTTTTTTATTTGAGCTGAATTTCCACTGAGCTCGCCCCATCCATATTGATAGATAATGGCTCGCAACGAAGCTTGACCCTTCGTCCCAATAAAAGAACGAAGTCGTTAAACCATAGAGAAGGCACAATTTCTGTTATCATCTTGATTCTCATACATACGACAAAATACAAGTTGCAAAATTGTTTACAAAACCGTCCTTAAGAGGGCCTGTGATGTAAATATTTCTCAGTAACAAATTTTGTGGTACTTTCTAATCCACTTAAGTGTATGAAAACAAATTTACACCCCTTTAAACGTTAACAACTTATGAAGCTTTCCAGACAACTGATGAGGGCGCTGTTACCCTGATGTCATTTCAGGAAGCCACGGTGGTTTTCTGTTGAAATTCATGAAACTGTTGTACCCCTCAATTCTTCTTATTGAAAGCATTTGTGGGAAAACTTTGCACATTGGCTCACTGCCATGAACTGACAGAACGAATCACTAAAGAAAAGACAGTTTACGACAGCGAAATATCTTAAATTCTGTCAATTTTTTGCGCATCAATTAATTGCAAGCTTGAGGTTTCTACCTGATATGACATTACACTTTTGCTAATACATATGAAAATTTGCATTAGCATAAAAACTAAAAAGGCCCCAAAATACCCTTAAAATTAGCAACAATTTAAAATAAGGTTAAATGGAACACAAACGTTCATTTCCAAAGATTGTGTTAAAACAATTGTACTTTATGGGTCCTTTAAAGTTTCAAACTGTTACAAGCGATGTATGTGTGAGACTATAAAAGATATAATATAGTAGACAATGATTAATGTTTTATAAAGCACTGTTTGCTTTCTGGTTATTGCACAAATACACAACTTACGCCCGGAGATTTTCCGCGTTCTGGAGCCAAATCTCAACTCGCCCTTCGAGCCTGCCCAGTTTCTTAGAGAGTCGGACTGGCTTGCCGTTTCGCTCGGCCCAACCGGTCTCATCCAAGACCGCTGTGGAGGGGCTGATTGTATGGACAATGGACAAATTCTAGTTCAGGGTGCATGGGCGGCTGAGAATGAATGTTCTGCTGATAACCGCAATCCGCACAATCACAACACGTACATTACAGACACACACACAAGTGTGTAATGACCTCCAATCGTGGACCATCCTTTGTTCTACTCTTTGTCCTGACAATCGTGGACCCCATTGTTTTCCTTTGTGATAGCAATCGTTTTCCTTTGTGATGGCAATAGTTGACCTATTGTCCCTTTTGTTATAAGTACACCCACATACACGATGTAAACAATATTAGTTAGCTCTCTCCTTTTAAAATCAAAGTTGCAAGAGGAATACAAATATTCAGGTATATTATTAATGTTGCGATTGAGCTCTATTTTTAGTATAAGGCAAAAAAAGGACAATAACTATTTCCAGTGTATTTACAACATAAAGCTACATTATAATCCTGTTGGTAAGTGATGACGTATTGGAGCCGGAAGTGCAATGTAAACGAATGGTATATATACATGTACATTTAACATTCGTTACACTGCACTTCCGGCTCCAAAACACCATCACTTTCCAACAGAGTAGAGGTGATCGTGGTGCAATTCTTTTTTTTCTGCAGTTCAAATTGCCATTCTCTTTTTTTTTACTTTTTTTTAAGGATTCCCTTTTTGGAATCAATTAAAAAAAATTTTTTTTTTTAAATTCCTCATCGAAAATCATTCCGGCAGTGGCAATTTCGGACTGCAGAAAAAATGACCGGGGTTATTAGGTCAGGTGAAATGGTCCCAGCGCCTTTAGTTCAGGCGATGGGACTGAGCGAACGCTACCGTGGCATAATGGACAATAAATAAATCGTGCTTAGCACACAATGTTCAGTTAATACACTGTTTGTGACTGGTTTCCTGCTAGCTAAATGTGTTTTGGCAAATAGGGTTGTCAAACTAAATTGTCTGCTTGCCATCTTTATAAAACTGGGCACTGCGCTTTCCGGGTGTTATTTCCCCTGCTTGTAGATTTACTCATCCATAAAGCTTCCCTATCAATGGGGTTGATAGCTTTGATCAATATTGTTCTGAGGTAATTGGAACTGCTTAATCAAATGAATTACGGAAGCACATGACAAGCATAATTTCCATACTAAACAAAGAGTTGATATTATTCCAAGCGAATGCAAATTGGAAACGAATTTGACGTCATAAAGTCACGGCGAAAGGGCGCCCCGAGTTGAACTGTGCTCCAGTTTTCCGCCGATGTATCCCGCGCAAATCCTCCTAATCACGTCACGATTGGCATCAAAGTCGCAGAGTTATACTTGACCAAACTACACCGTTTGAAAAGAACCGTAAAGTCTTACACTTTGGAGTATACCGCGGCAAATTTGGAATTTAACAAAGGTCTGCTTGTCAACTCATATCGTCTGTAATTCAATCGTAACAAGATAAATTGAATCGACGTCCGTACGTAGATACATTTGTTACTGATGTGATTTAGAATACAGCAACAAAATACCGCAGGTCGTGGGCCGAATGAGCATTTCAAAGCCCCTTCGTATGTTTGTAGGCTCAGGGTTGTCATACATCGTAATACTCATGTTAGACCACCGACTATTAAGATCCCGTGTTGACTTCAACACAGACAATGTAAGCAAACAGAAGTTTAATCATCTCCGAGGGCGACGTAATGAGAAATGTACGAATTCATTCTCATTTGTAAACAACTTCATATACACACTCATTCATAACCAGAAACATAGATACGCCTAATCCGGCCTGTCATTCGAAATCGCAGACCGCATCTGTTACGATTAGAGATTATGTGTCACAAACACGTCGGTAGCCATAGCGACTGTTTTTAAACCGTTCCTGTGTTATACACTTTACGTACTTCGCGAGGGGATCATTAATGGCGCGGGACGTCCGTCTGGGTGTCACAGTGAGCGCTGTAATCAACGTAGCAGTGCGCAGCCGTGCCTAAGGACAAGTGGCAAAAGAACACTGTAGTGGTGTCGCAGTCCAATGTAGGCTAAATCCCCCTCCGAGAAGTGGGCAATGAACGAGACAATCCGCATCGAACCAAAAGTACAATTTGCCACGAGAGATCAGTTCATTATCTTTTCATGTTTACTGTGACACAATACAAATTATGAAGTTATATACCTAACAAAGGGTTTTAATTCATATCAAATCCAGACGTAGTTTTAGAAACGAAGTTATCGTCTCAGTCAGTGTTTCTGAATGTCAACGAAAATATATTAAGAAACGATTATTTGAAAATCTGGCCGAAACCACTTCACTTCCTCATAAGTGAAGAGATCCTGCTGTATTAATTTATTTTCGAATGGGGATGCGAAAATAATAAAATGGGCTTAACATGTGGGCTGATGGCTTCACTGAGAGCTGGCTTGCAATTAGTGCAAGATAGTGACTTCAACTTCTGTTAGTCTCCATCACCTTGACCTTGCGTATATATCTGTAAGGGCATTATGTGAAATCTTCACTGGATTCGCTTCCATGGCGCTCAAGATGACAAAGCAATCATACACGCAGGCCACGTCAAAATCTTAATTGGTTTATACAGCGTTCTTTCATCGTTCCACTACCCCCCCCCCCCCCCCAACGCACAATACCGTGGTAGGAGGAAGGTTTCTGGTTAAAGTTCACCCTCCCCCCGAAAATGTAGGAAGAAGGCACATTTTTGTTTTTGTGTCCCCCACCCTCTATTTAGGATGAGCCCCCCCCCCCCCAGGACGGTGGTTGATTCTCTCGGTTCTGTCTAGTCCTGAATTGTTTCAGTTTTGCAATCCTGAACCACTGGTTTTACAATTTATCCACCGATTTAAAGAAGAAAAATAAAAACATTACGGATTTGTTTATTTTGTTTTATTTATTTTCTTTTTTATTCTAAATTATTCATTTATTGTATTGTTTTTATTTTCGTTTTATTTATTTATTCTATTTTTTATTATTACTATGTTCATTTACTTTATTTTCTCCCTTTTTTGATTGAGTTTTTGATTTTGTGTTTTGGTGGTTTTTTTTTTTTTGGGGGGGGGGTAAGGAGTTCGAAATGACGTGGAATAGTGAGATTATCGTCTTTTGTTAGGCCCATTTAAATCATCTAAAACAAAGCATGACCGTTTATGAAGTTCAGACGGCAATCAATTTTTCGTTTTGAGTTGGCCTAGGAGCCCTTTGGAGACTCGGATTGAGATTGTTGTAATCGGAGCGTATCCCGCACCAAGGTCCTGTATTGGAGTATCGAGAAATGATGTCAATAACTGCTTACCTCAAAATAATATAACGTATCTAACAGACGGACAGTTCTGAGTCAATCCAGGCGCCCAGCTTGCACAGAGTTCTTCCACACTTTCAGAAACACCATCGTACCACAGTTCTACTTCATTTACTGCAGCAGTCAGTGTACCCATAGCTCCATGGTGTATCCAACGTTTAGTTTGGCCGTCCTACATTTTGAACACCATAAGAAATACATCACCATTAAATAGGCCAATGTCAAACACATGGTAATACGATACGAATGACACCATTATTTACAAATGCCGGTAAACTTCTCATGCATCAATACAAAGATCCGAACCAAAAGTCAGCCTTCGTATTCTACAAGGAAAATAAACGCATTATAAAATACAACTTTTAGGAAATCAAATCCTTAAGCAGTTCATAACCCTTTGGCCCGTTGGACCTCTCTAAATGTAATATACAGTGAAAAAACACTCTTTTTTGTCCGGCATACCACTCTTGCAAGGACAATTCTTTTTGTGAAAAAACAGGTGAAAAACATGTATTTTCACTAGATTCAGAGTGAAGATCACTCCACTTTCACTCAAAAAAGGGTGGTGAAGAATGAGTTTCACTCTCAAAAGAGCCAAACTGACACCACTCAGGCAAGCGAGTGAAATTTTCACTCTTACATTTAGAGAGCATATATGTCTCATTTGTTTAGAACAGACCAAATACAACAGAATGATAATTCATGATATTTAAAACAGTGAGGCGTCTCCTTCTGAATTTAGCCGAGTACACGCAACAAAACCACAAAAAGTCACAACAAATAAAAGTGTGCGTCTATTGGTAATGAGCCTGTCATAAACGGACAATAAAATCACCAAGAAGTGTATATAAAACGAACTAATAATAATAAGACAGTTTCAGTTATTCATCCAACCAATGTTTAAAAAGTTAACCATTAACATCGAACATTTGTGTGCACCTCGAGCCCTCTAAATAAAAATTAATTAACCCTAAATAAATGGCAAAGCTTTTGAACATTTTTAAAAATTGTAAACGTCTAGCCATTTCCACGAGAACATAAGTAAATAGAATAATATTCTTTGTTATTACGATGGAATTTGTTATTGTTGAGTTATAGGATTTGAGCTCGTTCATGATGGGGGGGGGGAGAAACGGAACTTCTTTAGTAATGTTAATATCGAACATTTGTGTGCACCTCGAGCCCTCTAAATAAAAATGAATTAACCCTAAACAAATGGCAAAGCTTTCGAACGCTTTTAAAAATTGTATACGTCTAGCCATTTCCACGAGAACATAAGTAAATAGAATAATATTCTTTGTTATTACGATGGAATTTGTTATTGTTGAGTTATAGGATTTGAGCTCGTTCATGATGGGGGGGGGGGGGAGAAACGGAGCTTCTTTATTAATGTTAATATCGAACATTTGTGTGCACCTCGAGCCCTCTAAATAAAAATGAATTAACCCTAAACAAATGGCAAAGCTTTCGAACGCTTTTAAAAATTGTATACGTCTAGCCATTTCCACGAGAACATAAGTAAATAGAATAATATTCTTTGTTATTACGATGGAATTTGTTATTGTTGAGTTATAGGATTTGAGCTCGTTCATGATGGGGGGGGGGAGAAACGGAACTTCTTTAGTAATGTTAATATCGAACATTTGTGTGCACCTCGAGCCCTCTAGATAAAAATGAATTAACCCTAAACAAATGGCAAAGCTTTCGAACGCTTTTAAAAATTGTATACGTCTAGCCATTTCCACGAGAACATAAGTAAATAGAATAATATTCTTTGTTATTACGGTGGGATTTGTTATTGTTGAATTATAGGATTTGAGCTCGTTCATGATGGGGGGAGAAACGGAACTTCTTTAGTAATGTTAACATCGAACATTTGTGTGCACCTCGAGCCCTCTAAATAAAAATGAATTAACCCTAAACAAATGGCAAAGCTTTCGAACGCTTTTAAAAATTTTATACGTCTAGCCATTTCCACGAGAACATAAGTAAATAGAATAATATTCTTTGTTATTACGGTGGGATTTGTTATTGTTGAATTATAGGATTTGAGCTCGTTCATGATGGGGGAGAAACGGAACTTCTTTATTATAGGGACACTGCTAGGAGCGGCATTTATTCCCAACAGACGGCAGAGTGCAGTGCTCGATCCGCAGAGATTCCATACTCAGCACACAGATTTGATTTCTTTTAAGAAAGGAATTGTTTTACACGGTTAACCCGCCAAAGTGTCCTTCTTATTTACATCAATCTCTCCTAAGGTTTTGCAAATGTTATTTTTTTAAGGGTAACTATGTTTCTTGACAAGTACCCCCACTTCTCCCGAAGGTGTATGTTGCAGAGTTTCGTTCCTGTTTAAAGACGTTGTGTTTTTTTTAAGATACCTTAAGATGGACAACTTTTCCCAATGGGAGATGCGTCCCTACCAGTTTCTTTGTTAGTTGCAGACTTAGTACTTCCAAAGATTATATCTAAGATGTTTCCCAGATACCGAGAGGATTTCACTAATGTTTCCTCTCGAGATCAACGCTCTATATTATTTCTGTTCGTAGAACATTGGGTCCTTTTTCTACAACAAGCGTTTTTAATCATCTCCAAACACGCGACCCATTACACGTTTCTTTCCACAATGTCCAACATTTATATTTACCTCTCGCTCCTTACGGTTTATAAATCACATTGACGGGTAAATTGGCTTAGCGGCGATTAACACGGGCCCTGAAATTGCCTATGTGAGCTTATTAAACGCTACACGGGGCGTTGTAATGAAACTAATGAACGTCCGTAAGAACACTATAGTAGTTTCAGAAAAAGAGGCGCATCGCACTTTTTTCCTGGACTTTGTAAAAAGTAGACTCAAACTGATGTCAGGAAATGGTATAGTCTCCTTGACACCGTTCCAGACATTTGCTGTGTGCAATGTAGCATGAAACGTGGGACCTAATTATAGAATAACAACTATTCCCCCTTTGACGCGAACTCCAGAAGGGATACAATCTTCCTCAAACATGAAACCCTTCACAAGAAGGGGTTCTATTTTGAGGAAATGGGTTTACAAAGCAGTTTTGTTGCTTGTGTTCACAACAGTAGTAATCCTACATCACTTAATCCATTCCTACAATAAAATCATTCAATCAACAAAATTGCCTAGCATGTTGCCCGTAGGTCTGACGAAATCTATCAAACCTGATTACAAAAAAGGTGTTGGATGTTAGCCCCCAGGTGAGCAAAACTTGGAGATGGACAGGGAAGGCATGCAAGCCACAACCACGTGCAGTGTGTTCAGGTCCTAAGACTGTTGGTACGTGAGAGTTGGAACGCTCAGCTAACTTGATTGTGACTGGACAAAAGTACATTGTACTGAAAGAAAACTGATTACATGAGCACAAAATATGTAGTTGTATTGCCGGTTGGAGAGAAGCATCTATGTTGGTAGCTTTTATACTCAGGTCCCGTGCTCATCAGTGCCTATATGCAGTAGTCATGGGAAAATGTATCAACGTCACATGGTGCACTGTTACACATCACGGGTCAGACTTGACCTGGATTCCATGGACTAGTGTCTGCGTCAGTATGACCCGGAATTTCTGCTCAACTGACCCCAAACTGTTTCAAACTGACACAAAATAGCATTCTAATCATCGAGCAACACAAACTCTTCGGCTTGTGAGAGAAGGTGCACCAGATAGAACATTTAATACTTTGGTGGACCGTTTGCACCTGCAGTGCGCGAAAGTTGCCTGTACCCACATCTCTTGACCACATTCTAAAAACTCGTGGGTCAGAATTGACCCGGATTCCAGATCCCAGGGGGCCCGATCCATTTCCTGGTCAGCCTGACCCGGAACCTGGCTTTAAAAAAAGTCAAAATCCTTTTTTTAACAACTCCTCTGGTCAGGCTGACCAAGAAATGGGTCGGGTCCCCTAGGACACGGAATCCGGGTCAATTCTGACCCACAAGGTTTTAGAATGTGGTCAAGAGATGTAGGTACAGGCAACTTCGCGCACTGCAGGTGCAAACGGTCCACCAAAGTATTAAATTTTATATCTGGTGCAACTTCTTTTAAAAGCCAAAGAGGTTACATTGCTCGATGGTTAGAGTGGTATACCAACAAGAAGTACACAAACTATGGTATCTCTAAATCCAAATTCCGACAGTTGAAGCATGGAGGTAGGTTGAAGTTACTAGTCCTTTCTAATCATGAGATGGACTACTGTGGGCTGTTAAAATTGTCCCGGTCAAGGCATGCTGTCAGGCCAAACACTCAACACTCACCACTTGACCACGTCAATTCTGTTTGTCTTTCGCACTGAACAGCCGTTCTTAAAAGGGCAGTAAGAACTTTCTGTTGCATCGCAATGAGTTTGCCCCAGGCATTAGCTTGGTCGGAGATCACTTCTTGGGTCCTTCAGTTTTAGAAAAACAAACAAACAAACAAACCCAACAACCCACAAACAAACAAACAAACCCAACAACCCAACAAACAAAAACAAACCCAACAACCCAACAAACAAATAAACAAACAAACAAATCCAACAACCCTACAAAGAAACAAACAAACAAACAAACAAACAAGGACAGATCGAATAATAACACACATTTCACTTATTCTGTAACCTACGCATTTTTAAATTACGTTATTACCAAACACTCAGCCACAAATCCAAATCATTGAAAACATAATTACCACATTGAATAAATTATTATCCTCTATGGACTCCACAGAAATGAAATAATATCAAACTCACAAATTATGGTGTCTCTAATTCCAAATTCGGACAGTTGAAGTTACTAGCATTTGGATTTGTGGCTGAGTGTTCTGTAATAACGTCTAGAGGGTTTTAACTTCGGAGTACCATTAAATCAATGCAGTCACTTTAATGTGGCTCTATCTTCAGAAGATTACAACACAAATTGTTGCATCTTCAATCGTCCATTCCAACGGCCAGATATCACTGACAAGCCAATTATGGTAAAGTTAAGTAGCAATCAGTCATGTGGGCCTCTTAAACGTATTGACAGATCATCTGTGCAAGGAGACAATGTAAATTTCAATATTTGGCTTCCTGTGGCAAAACAAACACGACGACAGGTTGACCTATATATCAAAGAAATCCGTTTTTAGAATGAGTTCTATCTAGGGAATAAATTTATGTTTCACATTTTGTAATGTTGGTTCAACCGAGAACTTCATTTAATTCTAAGGTAACTTTGCGACGTATGATTGTTCTCCAATGTGCTTCCAAGCGAGGACGTATAAACTCGCCTTGTTAGTGGTTGCTTGTTGCCCCCCCCCCCCGCCCCTATGTAGCTAACTTGTACATCAGTAGTACATAAGTCATCAGTAGTCTGATAGCCAACAAACTCCTTCGCACTCTTGATATCAAGAATGTACAACTGGATCTAACTTGTTCATTTTATTCGCCAAAAGGAGTAATTAATTTGAAAGCGAGGTTGCCCCCTTCAAACAGACAACACTAGTCTGGTTATTCGGCGTAATAAATACTCTTGAAACAATCAAGCAGGGAAAAAGACTCAAGATTGCAGACTCGTGTAAGTTTGAATAATTATGACCAATTGCCCCTTTTGTTTTAAAGTGACCCCATTGAATATTCTGATAACTATAATTATGTATAGGCCTACACACACTGGATTGTTATCAACTGATGACTGTATAATGTTTCCATCTATAAATTATTGTGTCTCCCTAACCCCCCCCCCCGCCATCCCCCTCCCCCTTCCTCCCTCCCTGTGAATTGTAAACTGCCATTTTCACTGCACGCGACCACCTACGCAATCATAAAATGACACCTTGTCTACATTATTAAACAGCCAGCCAACCCACATTGAGTACGTCTGTGGATTTTTTGTCTCAACTGTGCGCGACGTTCCATTCTTTCTGTGGTTGATCAATCATCTCTGAACTAGAAACAACAAACCATTATAAATTCACATAAAGAGTGCGGGGAAAGTTTCATGCAATTAGCTTTGGAACGATTAGATAACCACAATTAGCGAACACCCACTCGTGCGTGCGTCACAGGACTAACTTTGTGACCAAAACAATGAACTTACAAGTTTGCTGAATGAAAACAATCTTAAAACAGACAACAAAAATAATAGACCGTATATATGTCTCGCATTGAGCTTCCGGGCACCTCTGGGCCATCGGCTAGGGAAGATTAACGCAGGTGCAATTTTGTGCAATTTTTGTTTTTTTGTCGCATCACGTTTTTTTCACCCAAAACAAATATTGGTGGAATAATTGCAACTAACAATGTAGTAAAAGAATATTTTAATAAAACCGGAAACATTTCTGGAAAAAAATGAAGAAATATTGCTCGACCTTCAACACCCGATTCAAAGTGGCAAATTGCGAATTACGCTGACTGTGTTACGCAAACTGCTTTCGACTGCACCAATAAACCGACATAGCGCGAAAACAAACCTTGTGTCCATGGAATTTGCATGACGTTGTAAATCAAGCTTTTATTGGTTCAAATCGTATTCAATGGATGAAATTTATTTAAACAGCACAATACAAGTTATTTTAAAAGCAATTACCACAATGCACGCTGCTGTAGCTACTATTCGAGGTACCCGGAAGTCAAGAACCTCGCAAGAACTCGTATGCTCTCGAAGCCAACATACACACTGTCTATTTAGGATATTCATTTGGGGTTGCCAATTGCTCGGAATTTTTCTCGGTAATTACATTTTGTGACGCAGTTCAGCTTCGTACTGAACCAACATACCACAGCTACAAATGCTGGTTTGTTTGTTTGTCCGACTGAAATAAATAATATGTTTTTATTTCTGGCAGTCCTTTATAACATAGTTGCTGTCCAAACTTTAAAGCCTTTTCTCATCAACAACAAAAGAAAAATCATTATAAACTGTAAACAACAAAATTAAAGGTGGAAAAACAATTTTTCTAACTTTCTAGCGGTTACCTTTAAAAACATGATTTGATGTTCAGAGATACTTCTAAATCAGTTAAATCTTTAACAGATGTTGGTCAAGCACCACAGAACGGTTCAAGTCTCAGTGTGTCCTTCTAATTGATTGCATCTCGGTTCCATTCCCATCTATCTTTCAGAAACATTCTGACAAGGCTTTATGGACATCCGGTAATCTACTCTAAATATTAACCTTTCCCTTTATCTACTAACCAACCGTTTAACCTAAAAAAAAAACCTGACTTGTCAGGGAGTATGCGACAGACCAGTGTGTTTGTTTCCACCACGGGCCAGTCTGGGGCAGGAAACACAACGCGGCTATACTGTGACCCATTTATTAACGTATTATACAGATATGATACGCTTAGCGATGCACCATACGGCCGAAAGCGGTTCCTTTTAGATTGTAAATAACTAATTACATTATTATGCGACCTACTTCAACATGCATCTTATACAAACGGAATACATATGAGAGAGCCAACCCTCACCCACTCTGCCAAGCATTCGTAAAAACACAATGTGTTTTTATACATTCACTGTGTAAAACCAGCGGTACTAATTTACGCAATGTTTAACAGAGGATTTCTCAGTGCTAATGGCTGTGTTGTAAATCACCATCATAAAAGAGAACCATGGGCAAAGCCATTTTTGAAATCTAGGGCATCCCATATACGTACATAAAGCACTAATATATAGTCACCATTGGACATGATAATAAATCACTGCATATTCTCCTCTACAGGGTGGAACTACCCGCAATCCGCTAAAATTAACTTCAATAGCAATAAATTCCAGTTAACGTACACAAGATTTAAGTTGGGCCGGTACTATATTATGCTTGGCGCTGCTTAAGTAACTCCGTCATAGGTCCACGATGACGTCTCTTGAGACTCTAAATTGAGGTTTTTTTAAACTCACTAACATTATTTGAGTTCAATTTACAAACAGAAAAATCTGGGTCACAATTAACTGATCAAGAACCAGGCTCACTTTCACAAAGCACGGAGATTCATCATAGGGGGAGTTTTCAATATCACCATAGTGATTTGTATTGTGACATCACACTTTGCTTAGCAATTGTGATTGATAAACATCTCTTAAGACCAATCTTGGCGCTTAGTGAAATCGACCCATGCCTCAAAAGACCGCCGCAGCGCCGTGTTGTTCTTGGTCAGCTTATAGGTCAGACAGACTAAGAAACTGTGTGTACAGCAAACTGATTCTGGGTCAGCGGAAATTGGACTTCGGGTCAATGAGACCCAGTTCTGGGTGCGTTTTGGAAACACCGACCAGAAACACGTTGGAGCTTCGGTCATTTCGCGTGTTCATTTGTGCCGCGGTGACGTAGCTTCCAACCAAACCAAACCGTAGCCTGTGTACTGAGTATACAATGCTTAACACACATCGGTGTATGGGTAAAACAATACAAATAATATTCTTTATCCCCGATGCAAAAAATAACATCTATCCTGACCGAGTTGTTGGTTCAGTTAGGCTTGGTTTAAAAACGGCGGATTTTACGGAAAGGAAAAGTAAGGAAAAGTGTCTCTAATTGTTGTTATTATTATTTACTAACTAATCCAATAATGTTAATGAAATTATAAAGACTTAGTTCCATAGAGTGGAATTAAGTGAGAGCTGTACCTACGTCAAAAACTGTTTCTTGTTTCAGGACAATTTTCTCGTATTATTTGTTTCGGTCAATGAACTTTACGTCACTCCGGTCAGAGTCGTCGAAACACGCCCCTAATCAGAGAAATTAAGAGTTCTGATATCAGAAGAAGTTTTATTCAACCTAACGCGGATCTTATTAATATCTTTTTAATTTCATTCTCAATCGAGTACTGATTTGTTTTTGTATTATAATCATTATTATTATTTTATAAGAAAAGCTCAATTGGGACTTCTTTCAGCTATGCAATGCACTCTATAAGGTTTTTTTTTTGTTATTATTTGTCTTTACTTTGTATTTTTATCTCCTCCTCTTCACAGTTGTTGATTGAACATGACATGGGGAACCCTATCATCTCTCCGATCTTGGTCAAATGGGGGCGGACTTAGCCCGCGTCCAAATCAAGTGACTTTGACTACGTCTATGGCTATTGGCTACAACAGCAGTGTTGGAGACTATCAGACCTTTTTATCCATCTAGCCAAAGCCACTGTAACCATCAATTCAGACACGGCCTTTCCCGAGTCAACCCGTCACGGGGACTTATATTGACCTGTGGTCAAGCTTTGAAGAAGAAGACAATTCGAACGCCATAACTTAAGAAGTCATGTAATTGTATTCAAGGAATGTGACTTTTGGATTACAAGCTTTAATAGTAGCCTAAAAGCATCGCTATCACGTTACCAATAACGAGTACATTATTCAGATTAGGGCCTACATCCATGCAAAGAAATAGTCCTTATACGAGCAAGATGTAGAATTGCAACTACATACCGGAAGTGGACATAATTTTCAGCCTGCATACTGACAGGTCTGCACTGCGTTAGCGACGTATGAAGATGCAATCAAATTACACGTGCACGATTTTTTTTTTTTAATTAATGGATCAGGGAAGAGGTCGGAGGTTGAATAAAATACGAAAAAAAACATTGTCCAAAATAATGTTGTTTCACAGCTCACAGAACGTCAGTGCACCGCTGGTAAATCCATTTCGTCCTGAAGGCTGCTTCACACTGATGTGAGTCTAATTCACATTTGAAGTTTTAAAAGGCCCATGGCATTTTTTTTTATGGAATCCTTGGAAATGCACCTTCGTGTCCCATACAACCTTATTTTCAATGTGCATTTTGCCACTTTGAAGGGCATTTTTATGTTACTGCGAATTTCCTATTCATGAGGAAGAGTGTGATGTCATATCAGGCAGAAACCTCAATGTTGCACAAAAAGTTGACAGAATTTAGGACATTTCGCTGTCGTAAACTTTCTTTTCTTTAGTGATTAGTTGTTTCCGTTTATGCCAGCAAGCCGATGAGCAAACTATCTCACAAAATAATGCTTTCAATGAGCAAATTTTGGTTCACAATGTCATTAATGTCAACAGAAAACCACAGCGTCTCCCTAAAATTACATGGCAACAGCGCCTTCAGTTGTCCAGAAAAGCATTGGAATTATGTTATGTTTAAAAGAAGTGCACTTTTCAATAAAAATTATCAAAAAAGGGGTGTCAATTAGTTTTCATACACTTAAGGGGATAAGAAAGTAGCATAAAATGTGTTCCTAAGAAGTATTCACTTCAGGGCCCTTTAACTTTAAGAACGTTTTTTTTTTTTTTTTTTTTTTCTCTTTTTCCTTTGTTTTCTTTACGTATGGCTATTTTCACTATGCCTGCTGTTTTACGCTGCTTTTACATGGACTGAGAATGGACCGTCCTTTCATAACATGTTTTCAATCATTAGAAGAATTTTCTCAAATTACAAAAAAAGGAATACTGTTATAGCCCACACGGAATTTAAAAAGACTATACTTTTGGGTACCACTGCAAGTTGTACATTTTTGTTTACTTTATTTCAAGTAGCTCCAAAGCTGATAAAGATACCAAAAAGTTACCCATAGGTACCCTGCTTGGACTAAAACTGGAATAAGAATGTTTCAATATTCGGTATGCATCATAATCGCGCGGGAAAATAAACTGTTTTGTTTTACTCTATTTCTCTCCTCAATTTCAAATTCATAAGACAGCCCTCTGGTGCCCGAAATCAATTTATTTTTTTCCATGATTTATCAACGCAAATTTATAAGAACAAGCCCCAATGACGAGCGGCCGTACCTCCAATCCGTTTAGGCACCCCCTAAATCCACAGATACAGATCTAAATGGTCAAATTGAACACACACGATCTCGTCTCATCTCGTTAGATTCATCACCGTACTTTCTTCATTTTCTTCCCTGCGTCTCAACGGTTCAGCCGCCATAAAGACTTCGCAAGTCGGCGCTCCTGTGGAGTTGATTCGCTTAAGCACGGAACTGCGATCGCCAGAGGGTGTTTTTTACCTTTTATTATACGCAGACAACGGGAGAGAATGACATGACGGAACTCGATCGGTATAGGGGTACCAGCGACGGATGTTGAGTGGACAATGACATGCCCTCCGGCATTACAATGGCATTTCATCGGATGGGAAGATGGCACCCTTTTCAACCGGCCAGCGAGACGAGGTTTCCGGGCAACCGAACCGAAATTATTGCAAGTTTAACATCACGATGACCTCCTTTTGCCACATTGAACTCGAGCATACAAAGAGTACATGATTGACTTCTAGACGATATAAGGAACCATTAAAAGAACTTGAACAAAATTAACGTTATTATTTTTTGTTTTAGAAAGGTGAACGAGTGCGTAACGATTACATTAAATATGAGTAAAACTCAATAAAAATATGTTTTATAATAAAAACGCAACGTGATGACATGTTGTTACCAAAAAAAATAAAATAAAATTTGTCAGATCAGTATCACTCTGGGCCGGCAAAAATGCAGAGTTTTACGAAAAGCCAATAAGCGCATTGGAAGCAAAACAGCACTGTGACGTCACACCACGGACTCATCTAAACAAGACAATGGAATATGCATGGCAACGAAGATAAACAACCTTCACCCAGCCTGTGGTGTGACGTCACGGTTTACTAAGGCCCTGTAGCTGTATACTTTAGTGTTGATTTCACGTTGCGTTTTTATGGGTGTTTGCTGGGCACCAAATTTCAACATAATAACAGGGAGGGAAACTTCACACTTAAACAAAGACAGTCAAATTAGTTTGAGTGATTTCGTGCAAGTTAGTCTTTAAGTCTCCCGATTTTCTTGCTCAGTCAACGACGACATAACAGACCCCTTACAACCTGACATCATTTTATTTACTCTTTAAGCATTTTTATTTCATTGATGACCTTATTACGCAGATCGCGTAGTTGTGGGACACCCATGCAAGGGGGCGGGAAACAACTCATTTTCAAATGTTCACGTGTGATCATGATTTTGCACACCAAACTCATGACAAGAAAAAACGTACAATAGCAATTCTTAAAAAAAAAAAAAAAGTAAGATTTAACAATTTTTTTTGTTTTTACTTACTTTTTCTCTTGCGAGGAAATGTTTAAAGAGATAGAAGTTAACTAGTAAAAAGTGTATGCATTTTTAAGACAACTGGGCCAATTTTACAATCATCCTCGGACATTAATTTACACATCGGATACCCTGTCCGTAACATCAGAATGTATCTACAAAGGTGGTGCATTTTTTTGACAAATTAGTCATACGTCATGCACGAAGTGCATGCCTTATAATAGCCATCAAGGAATAGGGGCATATCGTGTTCAAATGTGTCAACCGATTATACATACATTGCGGTTTTGATTTCCACAGCCTGTAGTCTTCCATAACTTTCACTTGTGTGCTAAAAGTGTGTCTACGCCTTACAATAGTTTCAATCACAAGGACAACATTGGTAATTGTCAATGACTAGTAACTGCACTTTTAACATATCAAGGAAATAACAAACCTGTAAACATTTAGGGTAAATCGGTCATCGGAGTCCCAAGAAAATAGTGGGGAAAACCCTGTCATGTTTTCACGGTGTTAGAGCGTCGAGTTTTGGTCTCGCGATACCAAAACTAACTTGTTTCACTCATTTCTCAAAAACTGTAGCATTTCAGGCAGAAACATGTCAAGGGAAGTTTTCCACTATGGCCATCTTTATACCATGTAAGTCATGGGCAAATTTGTGACCA
This sequence comes from Marthasterias glacialis, assembly GCA_911728455.2. Classification (NCBI taxonomy): domain Eukaryota; kingdom Metazoa; phylum Echinodermata; class Asteroidea; order Forcipulatida; family Asteriidae; genus Marthasterias; species Marthasterias glacialis. Next base: position 13,845,374 of record OU452231.1, on the reverse strand, counting down.
TTTTGTTTCTTCTTTCAGTTTTACCGATGTTGTGCATACCCTTCAAAGACAAAATACATATTTGGAAATTATCGGGGGAAGTATGATTAGTTTCAATATGAAAGCTTGTTCTTTATAAAAGACAAAAGAGTACCAAGACACAAGAGGAATCTTTTCGTCTCAAATACTGTCAAAATTCAGAAAAATTGAATGGGAACCTCAACACTCACCATTGCTTATTCCAAGTCGAAGCCAGCACACGAGCGTGCACAACAAAAGAGTGTTCGGTGTTGTTTTCACAAAAACGTGACCACCGATTGTGATGAAATATTGTCAAAGATTTGTGTGTTCCTTAAAAACAACAGGATGGAAATGATAAAACTCTTCCAAAAGCCAGTCATCTAATTTACCTTTAATGTTGTAACAGCCTTCGGGCTTAGTTTGAGATACGATACAAAAAATCTTACCCGGTTCCGGGGAATGTGTCTGAGTGTGTAACCTCGGCCGGTGTGGTTGCATCGATCTCCCTGGGAAAATGGGTCCATTTGTAATAAATACCCTTTTCCCGATTCCCTGATTTACGTAATAGGCCCTATAATGACCGGTATGAATGTTTGTTTAAAACACAGATTGTATGCCACAGGGCAGTGGATGGGCGATCATTAGTCATTCAAATCTAACCAATCCACAAGCCTTATCGACGAAGAGCTCACTGACCGGGAACTGACAAATATTTGCTGGGCAACTTTCTGTGAGATTCACCTCACGAAAGGTGTGGACGATATCATGCCATATAAATAATGTAAAAGTCGGACTGTGTTGCCTATTGCACGTAAAATAACTCACCTCCGCACAGGGGAATGATCATCTGTCATCCAGATTCGTTGCTCTTGGTGTAGGAAGATATCACCCATGGGAACGAGGCTGACATTTACTTTACCGCTGAGTTTTATCCTAGAGCAGAATAGAAACATGTGTTTTTTGCGTGTATATATATAAGCTCATCAAATTAAAGTTAATATTATTTGTGATGGGTAAAATCCTAAATTATATTCTTTTTCCACAATTAATTACATTTGTGAAATTGTTGCGGTAGTCGTTGTTAATTACTGGATTTATACCGGCCTCTTGTCATAGGGTTCGCTGGTCTAGTGATTAAACATCAGCTTTATAGAATGGCGGGGTCGTGGGTTCGAATCCCACCTGAGTAGTATATCCCTGTGGGAGTTTGTTTTCCCCCGCATAACTCGGGAAAGCACTGAGCGCAGTTGTGTATTGAGAGAGTTGCGACATGGAGGGACCAGTTTTCTTTGGTCACGTGGACGTGGTTGCTGGACACCATTTTCGGTCCAAATGTACAGGTACAGGAACCCAATGTACGTATTACAGTGGTATAACAATGGTTATTGAACATCAGTGTAGGGTACAAACCCCAAATAACATTCCATATCATTGATAATTGTGCTACATAAACAAAGTACACATATTCTTCATAACAGGGTTTGATAGCGAAATTGCCGTCTAATACAAAGCCACTAATCTAGTAAGGTTTCTCTTAGACTGGAACCCGAGTATTCCATCATTTTCTTTGGAGCAAAGAATGTATGAGTTACAGATCAACCTTCACGAGTATTGATTTCTAGAAGGCGATAACACAGCTTCAAATGAAGCGTAGATCCAAGACAATAAATGCCTCGGTTACGTATTTCTTCAAGTTCAAACAAATGAGTCGAAGGACCTGGTCGGACTTTTTCAGCTCTAACATTTAATACTGGAGGTATAGGGTGTAATTCCACCTCCGGATTTTTAGCTCCTGGTCTATTTTGTGGCCTTACAAAGATGCAGAGGAGAGTGTTTAGGAAAATTACAAAGGACAGCTTCCTTGGTTATCTTATCTGATGCTCATTGTAATACCCAATCATATAAAGAGATATGTGTCACTAGTTCTACTGTGTCTGAAAGGTTAGAAAATTTAACGCTCAACTTGGTAAGAATCTCCTCCAGTCCGGGCAGTTTAGGAATTGGCTCCCTCCAAAATAATTTGTGAAATTTAAATAAGCTTTCCATCACACCCTTCCCATCACACCCTACAGCACAGACCGTTGTTAGTATAAAGCCATCACATGTTTTTTTTATTGGCTGTCTCGAATCTCCCGACAGGTTTTCGCTGTTCTGGGTTGGGCCTTGCATGTTTGGGCTTTCTGGGCAGTGGGTACATTACGTTTTTGTGTTATTTCAAAACTCGGGCTGTGACGTTGCAAAGAAAAAGGTGTATAGAGAAAAATTGATGTGCCAAGACAAATTTGTTCTGAATTGGCAACAATGTTAGGCTTACCCAAAACGCTCAGGGTACCAGCGTGCTGTAAGACTTGACCGCTCAATCTGTTCACTAGATATAGCATCGACATTACTTTTGTTATTTTTATTAACACAGTAAAGCATTGAGGTCTTTGGGCAACCACAAACAAAGCCTTTGGCATCCATTAACAACTTTATATTAATGAATAGTCCCTTCAAAGTAGAAGTTGCGTTTTCGTAGTTTCCGTTTTCGGGATAAAAAGCACCTCCTCGAGCCAAATTAGAAGTTCACCGCAAGGAGTACACCGTTATACTAATTAAATGCGTAGGCAACTACATGCCTGGAAAATATAACCGCCGGAGAGCATTAACTACAGTTTGGATAATCGAAGTAACCGACGACCGAATATCCTGGAGTTAGACTCGGGGAACCAGTGATTTAAGTAGGGATCTAATTTGCAGCAACGACACAGGACACCACTTTTTTCTGCAGGGGATATATCACTTCCTGGGGAATATAACATCTGGAAAGCAAAATGGGCCCGACGAAGATGGGCAGGTGCGGTTTGGATAAAACATTATAATAATTCAATCAAAAGCGTTTTTCCTTGTCTGTGGAGCAAGAAATGATCAAGGTAATTGAGTACCATTTGTCTCGAAGAAGCTTTAAAACTCACAAATCTGGATGCAGCCATAGACTTTTGCCGATCAGTTTTGTTCAAAGTGCTGCCATTTTCAAGAAAATTTAAAAGATTGAGTCTCGAATATCACGAAAAGTTAACGAAAAGTGAGCGATCTTCTTTCATTCACATGTCTGTGAATGCAATGTATGTCTAGAAGTTAGGTTCCCCAAAAATTGTTCAAACGCGCACAAGACTTGCACGGTCTGTAAATAAATATTCATGTTAAATAAATATATATATATATATATACATAAATTATATATGAGCAAAGAAAATTGGGGTGAGCGAAGAAAATTTGGCTGATGTCGGACTCGAACCCGCGACCTCTCTAACCAACTGAGCTAACCAGCCCTATGTTGGTGGGCGGTCCTGTGCAATGCCAAACCTCTTTGCTCGGGGGGGCCCAGTCAGAAGCCAAACCGTATCTGCCGATAAGCCAGGGATCAGCCCCCGGGTAAGATGCAAACAACCTGGTAAACGGCAGTGGCGGGGATTATGCACAACGAATGGAATATAATATAAAACTAGTAGGGTTGATGGCCTTAGCTTTTTTATCCAAACCGGACCTTCGTCACAGGCAAAAACAAGCACAAACATAAAAGCGGATCCATTTATAGAAAAAAGGGGAGTATGGATTTGTGGGAAGGAATCCAAGAATAGGCGGGAGAAAGATAGCCAATCAAAGTGAATAATTTCATATATATATACATGTACAAATAATATGTTTCGTGTATAAACATTCCCTGATTATTAAAACGCTTCTAGCTCATCAGAATCCTGCTGCATCAAAACCCAACCCCGCCTGGCAAGATAAATTGCAGTTTCCTTGAAGTCTGTTCACTGCATCTGTCATTACATTGTGTGTTAAACCAATACTAGCTATAATTTGGTGCGAACTGTGCTTCTTTTATCTTGGGATTAGTGGGGCCCAATCTTATAAAACTGCCAAACGCAAACAATAATACTTAACAATTTTCCGCTGAGCAAAGGTAAGCTGCGAAACCCAGCCGTGGTGTTTTGATTGGTAGCCATTTTTTTTTCTGGTGAGCACAACTGTATGTTGCTTATAATTATAAAGTTAGTGATTAGTTTTACTCGCTCTGAAAATGAGCCCTGCTGTAGATAGGGAAAAAATGCTTCACTGAATAATTTGATAAGTTCACGGCATAATTATTATTTCTCCCTATTTTCAGGTCAGTGTGTAAATAATGTCTTGTATCAACAGGCCTGACAGCAGTGTGCACGGTCGTGTGAATTAATTCCCTTCCGTCATTTAACCCATCCTCATTTATAAGAAGTGACTGGTAAGGCCACACGCCAGCAGGATACCAGACAATAGGTTTGACCTCATTATTACTGTCAGGATCCATTAGCGGAAGACTACCTTTGTCAACATTTTTAGCGAAAAGGGTTTTGTAACAATTAACGTGCTTTAAAACCATTAAAAAACCAGACATTTCAAATGATAGGCTGGTTTTCGAGTGCCTTAATGGCTTGCGTCAAGCAACAAACTAAAACAAAGTAAGAGAATTAAGTCCTTTTCATGCTTGCGCAAATTGCCAAATCGACTTGAAGTTATTTGCAAGCGTCACAATTGGGAAACGGGGCTTAAATACTGAATGTTTGATTCACGAAAAAAACATCATCGCTTTAGCGTGAAGTATGGAACAAACATACGTCATTTTTCTTCGTTATGACCTCCTTACTTTTATTTCGCGCCTTTAATTGTGCTCTTTCAGATACATTAGTTTTGATTAAAACGTTTTGAATTGAATATTTTGACATTAACATGCGATGTGCCACCTTGACTTCGTTTTTTGGTTTTTTTTTTTATTTATCTAGGTTTTAGGGTTAATGAAATTCAAGTTGAGAACATAATGTTAGTAAGATTTGGTTTGTGTTTTGCATTTTTGTTTATGGAAATTCGTCTTGAATTTTACGATTCAAACAAAAAAAATAGTTTTGGAACTTGTATTTTGAGTTTGCTGTCAGTTGATGCATTGGATGTTATTGTTCGGACGCTAGGTGGCAGCAGACAAGCTGTATTTTCAATTGTTCATCCTGAGCATGCGCACATTACCGAGAACAACGGATTTACGGATAGCGTTCCACTCTGGCGAACAACGAAAACGTTCGCCAACTTACGGAACGCGTTGGGCACAAAAGGCGTTTGCAACATTTGTGAAGTTCGGTAGTGGGGATTGGTAGAAACAGATCAAGATGGGACCATCCTATTGATGTCAGTTGGAAGACAGATATCACCACTCTAGGTGTTGTTTTCTAGCTCCACTACAGCTCAAGATATTGAGCAGAATTGGGCAGGGAGACTAGCCAAAATGAGTAATTTTAAAATGTGGGCCATGAGAGAACTTACTATAAGAAACGTAAAATAGTGAAACTATTGCTTTTCTCACAGATTCTCTACCTAGCTTTGTCTCTCATTGTTCCTGAGTCTATTCAAAAACAGGCTAATAAACATGTATTTTCAAATTTGTCTTGGATTGAAGCGAAAGGTAAAGAGAAACACTATAGTAGGTGCATATTATGAGCAAGCTTATGGTGGTTTGAATATGATTGATGTGAAAAGTGTAATTAATACCTTGCATTTGAAATGGTAACAAAAATAGCCAATGATGATATCCGCCCGTGGAAGAATTGTGATTTGTTTGAATTTGATAAACTTGGTCCAGATCTCCCTGTATTGCATAGTAACTGTAATGCCAAAGATTTGCTCTGCTGTTCCGATTTGAATAACTTTGCGACCTTCTATAAGAACATTATTGTGTCATGGCTGGAAGTCAGCCCAACGGAAGAGGCTGCAGACATTAATGACATAGCGAGTCAAAGAATTTGGAATTACCATGCAGTTAAATTCAAGGGTAAACCAGTTTTTCTCAGCTGGATCTCAGCTGGTGTCATTTACGTTTATCATCTTTATGACAACCAGGGTTATTTCATGACCGCTGAACAGATCAGGCAAATCGTTGGCAACAAGAGTAATTACCCACTGGAATATTATCTTGTGATTAATTCCCTTCCCGTCGAATGGAAACAGCTTTCCAATGAAGCGATTGGTAACATTAATGTTGATGTTCGAAATGAGTTAATTAAGATGAATATGAAGTGCATCAGGAAGATATTTGCTGATACTAAATTCACTATCCCCATCATAGCAAAGACATTCTGGAAAAACAAACACCCCAGTCGTAACTTTGTCTGGGAAGTAATATGGAAAAAGCTCAAGTATGGCTGTACAGATAGTATCAATTGGAAAATCATTCATATTGTTACCCCACGCAAGTCTGACTTTGCATATAAGGAAGAATGGTGATTCAGGAAATTGTACATTTTGTCATGATAAAACAGATTACATGAACACTTTTCTGGTCATGTAAAACATGGTTAAAACCCTTTGGAACGAAATCGAAAAGATTTCTGCATCAAATTATGGCAAATCGATCAGTCCCTCCGTGGAAAATATTCTTTTCGGGGTCGGGGAATCATACAATAGTTACCGGTTTCTATACTCTAATTAATATAGGTAAACAGACGGTGAGCCGTTTCAAATATGGTCAGAATTCTAACCTTGTCATCCTTTTTTAATATGAACTTCAGACTCGACATAAGACTTGAACTGACTTCTTATCATTTTGTTGTGTTTAAAATCAATAGTTACGTATCGAGCAGATGATTAACTATTGTAAATTGGTGGTCGATTGATTATTTTTAATAAAAAAGAAAAGGAAGTTTGTGAAGTTCGGTAGCGTAAGTTTGCCGACTTTAAAATTGGCAAAAAGGAGTGAAAAAGTCCATAAAAGCTGTACTCATCTGAATTAATCCTTACCTTAAATTAATCGAATTATTTGTTGTAAAATGTTTTTATTTCATACCATCATTAAATATCATGAGTAGTATCAATATGTATCTATTGGTAAACATATTTTGCAAAGTGGAATTTGGTTTAGATTTTGGCTTCCCTTTCAACTTTGATATTACCCTTTCAAACCGTCCAACTCAATCTGTGACACGGCGAACAAAAAAGGTAACAATGGATTTTGATTATGCTCTTCCCGTGGATATCTGTAACGTGATTGAATGCTGTGGGTACAGGTGGCAGTCTTGGCAGTCTTGTCACCTTGTTTGTTCTGTCCCTCGAGCAAGTGGTCAAGGGTATCACCTGTCGTCTGAGATCAAAGAAGACCGCCTTACCAATGCCTGCCATATTTTGCATTTCTATCACAATGGGAAATGTTGGAAATGTACTCGGTAAAAACATCCGGGTCATAAATCGAGCCATTTCTGGACCAGTCTGGCAATCAAGATATTAATGTGGTTGAACTGATAGCCTGAGTGATGCTCGACATGGACTATTATGTCCGACCCATTGTGTTCGACAAACCACTAGGTCCAAACCATTTTGGTGCTAACATGCGTCAATAGTGATTGAAAGATAAATTTCACTGCGATTTTGTAGTTTTCAATCAACATGCCCTACAACAAACCTGTGAAACTGTCATCATATTAAAGTGGTCGGTCTAAAGTTTTTGTTTTGTTTGTTGTTTGTTTATTTGTTTTTTTCATTAAAAATACACCGTTGACGTTTTTTGTCTGGAAAAGCCATTGACTTGGCCTCGTTTGCCAAAGAGTAAGTCTCAAACTGGGGAAAATAATATGGGGTTCCACATCCCAGGATCTTTCTGGATAAAAGCAAGATTCTGAATTTGACGAGCCAATCTTTTGTTGAGGGAAAGAAAAAACGACAGACTGTTCCTTAAAACCACGGATTTCGGTGCATGCCGCCGTTCCAGCAAATACTAAACAGCTCTCCAAACACGCCTCCCAATATTGTTAAAACAATTTCAGGCGCCTGTTCAAATTTGGGATGTCGCGCACAGCAAACAGCCCCTCTGCATTGATAAGCCCCGTCTAGATTCACGGAACACATTGCAGACAGTCAGGCACGTCCTTCAAAATCACATGGTCAAATGTAATGGGTGTGACGGCCGTATCAAAGGTGAAAATATTAATGGTTAAAGGGACTAGCCATTAACGCTGATTTTGACAAATCCACACATTCAAGTAGGTGTATTGGTGTTACCCGTGGTGCTTTTGTACTTGGTTTAAATGCAAGAAACGCATAATAAACAGTAGCCAGCCAATTTGTTGTTTTCAAGAAACCGGTACATGTAACAGCTAGTCCCTTTAAAAGTGGTTTGTGTGTGTTTTTCTTTTCTTTCTGTCTTTCTTTTAAGAGCTACAACTTAATACATGTTTTGTAATGTTTTGTAGGCTTAAACACGAGTTACCTATAGATAGGTTTCACGTGAAGTCACCCGAGACCATTTTCTAATGATGCGTGCACAAACAAACGCTGGAAATCATTCAACAGACGACGCGTGAGTTATTGAGTTATTGGCTGTACCCAACATGGCTGCGAAATGAACTTTTTCCCGGGGTCATGCAATCTCTCTATAGCCCTTTTCACACTGTATCTCTTTTCCCCGGAGAATACAACCACGGGGAGGCCCCGGGAGTTTTTCTACCCCTCGCTTACCCCGGTGCACTTTCACACTGTACCTGCCTGCGTATCCCCTGGGTCGTTATTCCACGAGGTTCCAGTCGAACGTTTCACACTAGGGATGAATTTGTTGGTAAGCGGAAGTCGTCGCCATATGTCTGCCTGTACAAGACGTAAATGGGGTAAGCAAAACCCTCTTTTGTTTCCCACTAGTATTTATTCCCCGGGAGATTAAAAATACCCAGGGGTTTTGCTGTTTACCCCTACTCCGGAGCAGGGGTGGCCAATCCACGGGGTTTGCTTATTCGCCGGGGCAGACCGGGGGTAAAGCGAATCAAGTGTGAAACGACCGACCGCTATTCCCTGTGGATATCCCCAGGGAAAAGCATAGTGTGAAAGGGGCTTTTGTTTTCCCCTCTCTCTTTTTCTATCATAGTCAAAAACACCAAAATCCCAAAGGCAACAAAATATTTGCTCGTAATGGATTTCAAAATTTACTTTGAAAAGACCGTTTATGTTATAAATGATCATAATTTGTGGCAAAAAGGTTTTAATAATAGTAAAACATAGAATATGCCTGTGGATTTATGTTTTTATTTATTATTTATTTTTCACAGGACCCGGGAAAGTACTGAGTATAGGCCTACAGTGCTTAACAAACATCGCTGTACGGGTAAAATAGAAATAGTATAAAATAATATACATAACAAACTTGTACTGGGTACCTTTGCGAGTTTTGTATTGTTTAGTATAGATTAGTATAATAACCATATGCATGCACTGATAGTTTGGGCGATGAAGTTTAAACATGCGTCCCCAATGTTCGGTGGAAGATGTGTGTACAATAATAGGCTGTGTCCGATTGAATAGTCTTCAGCTACGTCTATGGCCGTTGGCTGCAACGACAATGTTGAAGAATAGGACTTTTCATAGATCTGTCCATAGCCACTACCCAAGCCATTAGCTCGGACACGCCCTCAGTCTGGCTAGTCATGCTGTGCGTGCACTACACAGTATGTCGATGCATGAATAAAACTATATGTATATCAAAATTAATGAAACAATTTTTGTTTGTAAGACCATTGCCTGTCTGTATATTTAACACAGATAAAGACAGTGGGTACCAGACTAGTTAGTCCAATCATGCCCGATAGCTAGTCACTATTTAATTTCTACCTCCATGGTTATCCTGACCACACGTAATTAATACGTGGGGTACGCCCTTGCATTTAAGCCAACAGGTAGAGCCCGGTTTATCAAAGTGAAAGCCACGTGAATTTCTGTGACCAAAACATATTAAGTACGAGCTGTGGTCAACGCAAGGAAATTCGCTTCACTTTTATTACAATGAGAGACTTTCACGCTAGGTGGCAGGAGACACATCAGGTAAATTTATATTGTTATCGTAGTTCTGAGCATGCTGACATTTCCGAGTGCGCTGGAATTACCTGGCAAGTCTGCTGCCACCTAGTGTCCACAAAAATCTTCCATTCGCGTGAACTATGAGTATGAACCGGGCTTATAAAATTGCTATAATTATGTTTATGAACAAAACTTCTCCGCCATATCATTTTTGGCTTGGGCCCAACGATCGACCATGGCACTAGCTCACTGCGGAATTCTGGGCATACAGCCCATTGAATCGGGCGCTAAACAGGGGGCACGTAAGCACAATTATGTGGTCAAGTACCGTGAAATTGGGCCCAGTCGTTTTCATTCACACAGCATTGTTCTCTTGTATGTTTTGTCACTAAGGAATTCTATTTTAGTAGGAGATAACTGACACAATTTGACTAGATTAGTGGTGTTAAACTTTTATTCGAAAAGTTTTTGTTGGCAGAGAAAGACGTTTCACGTTTCAGAAGGTTTGTGTACACTAGGACAGGGGCGGGGGACCAGAAATATCTTCGCACGTTCGCCACCATCATACCCAGTGACATGCAGTATGTCGTGTAAGTGTAATGCCTGGTAATCCGCGGTGAGTTCTTCCGCTATGTTTTAACCACTTCATGTGTAAAAGCTACCTGTGTTGGAACTACAAGATAGGCCCACTGACCTCTATTATACTGACAGTTTAACAGAGATCAGTGGGTAGTATACCCGCTGTATTTATGTGCATGTTGAACGTTCATTGATCCTCATATTGTACGCCACCATTGCAGCACTCAATCATCACGACACAGGCAGCTCACACACATAGGCCTACACCTAATAATCTGACTTACCGCCATTACTCCACATGTGTGGCGTGCTGCCAGCAAATAGTTATCATTTTCCGGGTCGGTTACGGTCATCTCCCATGTGTTTCATCGACTCAAGAGACACATTCCTTAATAGCATGAAAGTGGGTCCTTGCTCTATGCTTAAACAGCAATATCAGTTCGCTCGTTAACAACAGTCACGCCTCTTGGCATGGTTGTGGACGACGTACCTACACGAGTATTAATTGGGCAATGCATTTTTTGCCGTAAACAAAATAATTGTACTCATTTTCGTTCGTACCGCCAAAAGGTAGTTGAGAAAATAGATGACAACAGAGGGCGCTAGTTATTATGGTGGTGCAGTGAGTGGAGCGGGCCGTGGGCCACTGGAGATTTTTTTTTTTTTTTTTGGGGGGGGACTTTGCACCGTGACCGTATTGCCTGGATTGTTTAAACAGTTGCGTCACCACGAGGAAAAGGGGAATCACCACGGCAAGCGACTGCCTATGCGTAAAACATGGAACTTTTATCTTAAATTCTCCAAAACGAAGAAAGTTAAATTCAAAACGAACGAAAAAAATCACTTTAACCTATGAATGAAATCCTTTGAAAATTGTTGAACCAAGAAGAATTAGCTCTTGAGATTGTGAACGAGTTTTAAGTAGGGGAACAGTCCACTGGTAAACCTAAAAATCTCTCCGCAAAAGATGTTTCCTAGGATATTTTGTCCGGCCAGACCAATTATTGTGCGGGGCATAGAAGTACCTAGACACCGGAGTTATATAACTGCGAAAAGCACATTTAATTTAGTTCATCTTAATTGATGAGTGTTTATTACTGTAAATAATATTCTTCCTTTATATATTAAACTGCATTTTTTGCTTATGCAAACTGATTAAAATTCAAACCCAAAAGCAAAGCACAACATTTGCCTAATATTTGTTGCATTTTAAGATTGATTTTGATTATTGAAATCTTTGTGTGTCATTGTATCAAATCTGTGTTGAGCGTGCTAAGTTTACGACTGCACAAAAATGAAGTATTTCCATTCTTAAAGTTGAAAAGTAATCGCGTTTAGGTAGGAGATTATTCTTTTTTGTTTTTGTTTTTTCCTTGAGATCTGATGATATTAATAACCAAGATGTCGGTCATTTTGGATATTTGATGAATTAATTCCTTGGCAGTAGGAGAAGAACCTTTAAATATTCACGTATTCTGAAGTCCTGATTATGAAGGCACACAATGATCTACAAAGTTTCGTTTTCCTTATACATTATAATCTTCTACCTCACAAACTTTAAAAACTTTAAAAGAGTGCGCTCGATGTCATATCTGGCCAGTAATTAGTGAATTCAGCACATTTCATTTTACCATTACGTAGACACATGACGCAGACCGTTGGAGCCGATTCTGCTAAGCGCCTTTTGAGTTTTCTAGCAACCGTAACAATCGATTCTGATTGGTTGATTAATACTCCACGGGGCCGAAGCTTGGCGGTCATTGGTCTATTTTCCTGAGCACGGTGTGAAGTCTCAGGAAAACGGACAATTAGGCGATACATCAGATCCTATATAAAAAGTGACAAAAACAAGCACAAAGAAAGAAGCAAAGTCTGTTGTTATACAAATCACTGACAGGAACTGCCTGTCGGCGAAGTCATGAATATAATTGAGATAAACACACAGGTTTGCGCAATTTAAGAATGTCCATTCTCCGTCATGTGGCAAATTCCAGCACAAGATAAATTTAAGGATTAGGATAAAGTCTAATCCCTCAAAACATTCGCTTTTTGACATGTTTGTATGTGAAGTCGAGGACATAATGTTGAGGTTCATGGATCTAAATTTAAAGGGGACGTCTTCTTTATGAACCTTATGAGTAACATTCTCTAAAAGGGTCAAAGTTTACAAAAAACCTTGTAGAATTAATGATTCATCCATGAAAACAAAATGCACATTATTATTACCTTCATAATGTCAGCACGCAGCCCTCTTCGTTGGACGTTCCTTGGTCCAATTCGCCCTTCACCTACCCTGGTACGCATTGGAGGTGCTGAGCGGGGACGATGGTGTTTCTTACCCGTCGATTTTGTTTTCAGAAGGGGTGAAGACCGCGTAGATTTACCCACACTGACCTTACTGTTATTTGACCCTTTGTGAAGCGAGGTGGAGCTTCGAAGATTGTACCCATGAAGTGATTTGGAGTGTGGTGTGGTGGAGGCGGTGGTGGTGGAGCGCTGGGGAAGCCTCGTAGCAGCTCTGATTCGACGGATTGAATTCCGATGAGCAGATGTCTTTCTGATTTCGATCTGTATAGTTATTTGACACAACTGAGATGTTCACTCACATTCTTTTAAAACAAAATGCAACGATACTAGACATAAACGTGTTAATGGTACATTTTCCTTTGAAATGGTTTGGAAAAGCGAATTGTGTTTCCTCTTAACAAAAGACAAACTTCATAACTGTTTACCGGTAAACAAATTTGTTAGCTTACTATAGCACATATTTGCGTATAAGCAAAAGTGTGGTATTTTCGTAAACGATTGAGAAAATTGGACAGCGCATGTTCGCCAATTGGATTTGCATCGTCACGTCATCTTAAATGGAGATGGGCAGAGTACTTAGCAAGAAGGTAAAACAGATGGGCCAAAAGACTCACAGAATGACAACCAAGGACAGACAGGAGAAGACGAAAAGGAGATGGAGACATGGAATCATCATTATAGTTAAATATGGCAACATGGAGTAGAATGACAAACGACAGAAGAGAATGGAAATTGCTGGAGGAGGGCTTCATCCAACAACGGATGAATACAGCTAGATGAAGGTGATGATGATGATGACGATGACGATGACGATGATGGGGATGATGATGATGACGGTGAGGGTGTAGGTGGGGGTGATGGTGGGGATGGTGATGATGATGATGATGATGATGATGATAAACTGCCTGCAAATCAGCGTGCCTTTGGTATTATGACATACCAAACGTACCAAGGGCCACTCTGTAAGCAGATATAAAAAGTCCGCTTACATGCTTTATGAAATGGCCTCGGATCATTTTGTCATAAATTATTTTATAGAATATCACGTACCTTATGATGACCATTTGCCCTTAAAGACATCTCAGAAGTTTTGACCCCAGACCCGGAAGTCTTGACCTCACTTGACCCATCACGACGAAGCTTCCTTAAATCAAACGGTAAAATATCGACAACAGTGAAGCTTAAAATGTTTGGCACTTTGTTTCAAGAACATAGAATGGATGCCTGCCAGTTCAGATTATATTTTCGACAAAAAGGTAGCACGTTCCACTTTCATGCATTCGAATTCAAGCGATTTTGAGTCTTCAGTTAAAACCGTCATTCCATTTTACATTGAAGCATGCTAATTTCTAAAGCTATTCAATTAAACTTATGAGGCGTTCATTTTAGCCAAGTGAAATCGACATTCAATTAAGCAGATAGGCGCAGCTGAAGATTTCTATATCAAATTATTACTTTCGTTTTACGACAAGGCGATTTCGCAAAATGAGCACTTAAAACCTAACCTATATAGAAACGAATGCAAAACATAGATTTCTTTATTTCTTTGTTTCTTCTTAACTGGCTTAAACTTCTTAGGGAAAACAAAGAACATAATGTGTCATTATTTTTGTACTGGTCTTTTATTCTCCATTCGTGTGTTTTCTCAGCCATTTCTTCACAGACTCTTCAGTTTGTAGTTGAAGCGATCATCGTTGTCGAAGAACATCAGGAAAGTGAGTTTCATACAATAAGACAGTGAATCATTTAAAATCTAAACGCGAGGCCACGTTAATATTTTCAAGATCAACAAGACGTCAATTTAGTTGCACAAATCCAACACTATGCTTGCCCAAAAACGAATTTGAATTACAATCATATGCAAGCTGCGAATAGCTGCTGTTAATTTGAATGCTGTTCTGATGGATTGTTAAATTGAATAATTGAAAAAGATAACATTGCTTAACACATTTAAGTGAAATTGATCGACTGTATTGAGGAGCTTTCAATTTTGCGTGAAATAGAATCAGAACGCGACGTTTAAAATGGCCGTTCATTTGACGAAAATGACCGAGAAAACCTGTTATTAGTACCTGCTCTTCCTCCGTCTTCCCTTAGTAGTTGTTCTTTTGTACCTTGATCTGGCCCGGCGCGACTTTGAAGTCATTGCTACGGGACGCTCAGTGGATGAACCCGCCTTCTTCTGACCCCTTAACGTCATGGTCTACGTAACTGGGTAGGTCCTGCCGTTATGAAGAAATCACAATTGTGTTTGTTTGGTTGTATTTTGGTATCTTTTAATGTATAATGCTTGGTTAAATTGAGTTCAAAAAACTGAAAATTACGATTTTTAACTCATTCTTGTTAAATTACCAGCTTCGAGATTATAAAATCATTTATATTCATGTGCAAGTGATTGTTTGATGACAAAAAGAGTGAACATATACATGTATTTCATCACCAACTTTTAGAAAGTAAGAAGGCAAGAAGACAAATTCTTCCAAGAGCTCCTCATCACCACCTCGATCACCACTCGACACACCCTGGTGGACGACCTAGTTCTTGTAACATCAGCTGGTTTGTTTCATTGTGACAGCTATGGTTACGTAAGTATACACAATCATTATTGCGTCATTAAACGCGATCTCATTGTTACGTAAGGACTTCATCTTGTTGGTAAGCGGCGTGGACGCGTGCGTCACGTGCGTGTGCAAGTTTCTGCGCTTCAAGTTCCACGCATGATCCGCGTGACTGCCGGTTTATGTGTAATAAATTTTACCTTTTTCCTATAAAAACGGCTTATATAAATGAGATCAGTATCTCTTTTAAACACTATTCCATTAACCATTCGCCTCTCTTCATATTCTCAGTTCCAGCGTTTACTCAAAGAAGAAGTATAACTTTTTAATATTTTTTTCTATTCTTTTAGTTTTTTATTCTGTTCACCAGCTTTTGCCCGGGTCCTATGATTTATGAAGATTATATAGATAGGGTGGGGTGCTCCTTTTTTAACTGCCATTTTTATGCCATTTGCTTTGTTATGTCATTTATTTATTTTTTGTTTTTGCTGTTTAAATGTTTTTCTATTTTGTAAATTTTGATCAGCATTGCTGGGTGGGTTATCTTCTATAAAGATGGTTCTAAAAACACAACGGAAGCCAAGCCCAGAACTTGAAAGTTTCCTGTGGGAAAACCTAACCAGAAAACGGGAAAACCTAACGAGAAAACGGGAAAACCTAACCAGAAAACGGGAAAACCTGAGCAATCATTTTTAATTCTGTTGGCAAGTCTTTCGCCCATAGGACTGCTACTTCCAGCTCCAAAGCTGGCATACGTTTGAATGTAATTTTAGCCAAAACCAGCCATTTCGTCGTTCAAAAGCACTTCTTATGACACAAACTTTTAATTCTGATAAGACCCTAGTCTCTGGAGAACGTATATGCAAAAACCAAGTCCAATTATTACATTTTTCTTGTATAAATCGACAAAGAAAAACAATCTCAATGCGATTCCTATAATGGGCTTCTGGTAATCAGTGGAGCCGGGCTGTGAAAAGTGGGCAGGGCTTACGAACAGGATAATCGTTAGGCACGTCAGTATAAAGCACTAACAAAACAGTGTGATTTTCAAAACAGTGTGATTTTCATTTTCTGGTAAGAATTCAAACACTTTGCTATCCTGTGATGAGAGGGCGGGGAAATAGAAAACCCACCCACATTTTACATACATCATGACTTGTTTTATTAAACCAATTGTCTACATGAAAAGTATATTAATACTTTAAAATTTAATTAATATATAAAACCGAAACTCACACCCAATTCATTTTTTATATGACATGTCAGAAGCTACACAAGATCAGAAGTTGATTGCAATATTATGTTGAAAATACATGTATTAGTCGGTTCTAGAAATTGATTACAGAACCAGTCAAACTAAAAAGATTGGGGCAAAATCCTGACAAAATTATTTTAACAGCTATATGTATTTTATGTGATGGCACACCGGATCAGTTGCCTCGTCCCACAACCCCCTCCCCCAACCCACAGTCCTCATGGTAAATGACTCTCACCCATCTTCCTGATAAGTAAACAGACCCCCACCCCAGAACGAAATATTCTCTGGCTTTCCTATCAGGCAGCCAGAAGTATAATTGGTTTGGGCTGGTCGATGGAAAACCCCATCCGGATATAGTGGGATTTAAATAAAAAGGGATCAAGGAGATGTCTATTGCCTAATCCTCAATCTCAACCATGAGTGTTGCAACTCGAGACACCAGATGACCAATCACAGGCTTCTTCTCCTTCAATCTTCCGGACAGCTCGGTTATCTCATCTTCAATCTACAAAAAAACAAAACCAAAATTCATTAATTACATGTGTATTATCACTACAGAATAGACCGTATGCATTGGCCGCCATCTTTGAGGTCAAACGCAGCATCGTACATGCGTTGTAGCCATTCTGACCTCAGGGCGAGGGCGCCCTTTCCTGTACTCAATGCTCATAGTAACGTCGTACGCATAATGTCTATAAAAAATGCCAAGACTAAATAGGGAACAAGTATAATCCTGCGTTCCTGTAGGGCACAAAAAATATGTATACTCTGAGCCGAGGGACAGTCTCCAATGCACATCTCAAAAAATAAATTTGGACTGTACTTTCAAACTGTTAAAGTTTTAAACTGTTCATTGGATCCCTTCAAGGTTTATAAAAAAATTGTGTATGCATTGCGGTCTGGCACTCCATGCTGGAGCTTGCAATGTGACACCAGAGAGCTGTTCCGATCTTAAAACTTATCCCAATAGATATAAAATGGAAGATAAGAACTGCACTGTAATAGGTTCTTGCCAGAACCAAATCGTGTATGCATTGCGGTCTGGCACTCCATGCTGGAGCTTGCAAAGTGACACCAGAGAGCTGTTCCGATCTTAAAACTTATCCCAATAGATATAAAATGGAAGATAAGAACTGCGCTGTAATAGGTTCTTGCCAGAACCAAATCAAGTATGAATTGCGGTCTGGCACTCCATGCTGGAGCTTGCAAAGTGACACCAGAGAGCTGTTCCGATCTTGAAATTTATCCCAACAGATATAAAATGGAAGATAAGAACTGCGCTGTAATAGGTTCTTGCCAGAACTAAATCGTGTATGAATTGCGGTCTGGCATTCCATGCGGTCTGGCACTCCATGCTCCAGCTTGCAAAGTGACACCAGAGAGCTGTTCCGATCTTGAAACTTATCCCAATAGATATAAAATGGAAGATAAGAACTGCGCTGTAATAAGTTCTTGCCAGAACCAAATCATGTATGCATTGCGGTCTGGCACTCCATGCTGGAGCTTGCAATGTGACACCAGAGAGCTGTTCCGATCTTAAAACTTATCCCAATAGATATAAAATGGAAGATAAGAACTGCACTGTAATAGGTTCTTGCCAGAACCAAATCAAGTATGAATTGCGGTCTGGCACTCCATGCTGGAGCTTGCAATGTGACACCAGAGAGCTGTTCCGATCTTGAAACTTATCCCAATAGATATAAAATGGAAGATAAGAACTGCACTGTAATAGGTTCTTGCCAGAACCAAATCAAGTATGAATTGCGGTCTGGCACTCCATGCTGGAGCTTGCAATGTGACACCAGAGAGCTGTTCCGATCTTGAAACTTATCCCAATAGATATAAAATGGAAGATAAGAACTGCACTGTAATAGGTTCTTGCCAGAACCAAATCAAGTATGAATTGCGGTCTGGCACTCCATGCTGGAGCTTGCAATGTGACACCAGAGAGCTGTTCCGATCTTGAAACTTATCCCAATAGATATAAAATGGAAGATAAGAACTGCACTGTAATAGGTTCTTGCCAGAACCAAATCAAGTATGAATTGCGGTCTGGCACTCCATGCTGGAGCTTGCAATGTGACACCAGAGAGCTGTTCCGATCTTAAAACTTATCCCAATAGATATAAAATGGAAGATAAGAACTGCGCTGTAATAGGTTCTTGCCAGAACCAAATCCTGTATGCATTGCGGTCTGGCACTCCATGCTCCAGCTTGCAATGTGACACCAGAGAGCTGTTCCGATCTTAAAACTTATCCCAATAGATATAAAATGGTAGATAAGAACTGCACTGTAATAGGTTCTTGCCAGAACCAGTGACCTGAATGTCACATACGTTTGGGCCCCTGGATGGCTCAAGGCAAGTATGACACAGGATTACATGGCCTGGCAAGGCTGTTGAATTTCCAGGGGAAGTATAGTTTAAGAAAATATGCAGTACTGATGCTAAGACTGTCCAGCCGGTGCAGTGCTGGGTTTTATTATGTAACGTCCGGTAAGGGAGGGTTTCAAAAGTCCAAATGGTAGGAACATTCTAATTGGATTGGCCAAGTATTCCAGCGCGCAGACATGGACCAGTCTATTGCACCACTGGAATGTTCCATTGGAACATTCAAAATGCTAACGTGCGTATTTATTCGTGTAGGATTGTTCCCAAAGTTCGGCACAATGTTGCATTCCAGCAGAACGTTCCGGTGGTCCACTGGATCACGAGGGAGCATGCCTACAGGAGCATTCTTACGCGCCTAGAACGTGCCAAACTTTTGAGACGTTCCCTGAATATCAGTTTATATCAGAAAAAAATGTCACTTTTTACAAGTTATAGCTTATGCCAAGCATGCTGGATAGAGTTAACAAACCTACCTGCTCTAGTTCTTCCTGTACTTCTAAGACTACTTGATCTTTCATCTCTACGTTCTGCTTCTGAACTGGTTGGTACTCTGTCAACCAGGTTACCAGCTGGGACTTCTGATCCTTCAGTGTCCTGTATAGAAGGTTGATTAAAATATTACTCATCATTTTCACAAGTTAATAACATAGCACTTGACAACTAGCAGCACAATCATCAATAGTTATTTACCCTTCTTAAAAAAAACACCAATGACAATGTTTATCGATTTTTGGTTTATAAACAATGACAATGATCCTGAATCTAAAAGCAATTATATATGCAAATGTAACTCATGGATTACAAACAATATTAACAAAAGCACAAAGCATTACTTTACTGGTACAAAAACTATAAAACAATTTTTGGCAACACTTTGTATGGTTTCCATCTAATTGTTATAAGCCATGGTAAAAACATGTTGAAAATGGGCTAAGCAATTAATTGCCAAACGGCGCCACATATTAGCTCAGTTCTACAAGCTTTTTGTTTGTAAATTCTTATTTGTAAAAATCAAAAGGGCCTTAAGTCTACAATTGCTATAAATCAGAAAAATAAGCAAACACCTCAGATAATTGTTTTCATAACAAAATTGATTCATTCATCTGTGACAAACAAACACTCTTGGAAAGCTGTGTCACTAATAAACTCAATTTACCAGGCACTTCAAAAATGTGAACCAATTTTAAGAAAGACAAAAAAACCTGTTTTAAATTAAACTGCTTGAACCAAAGGAACTTGTTGTATAAATGCAAACATTTTATAATGGCATCAAGTTTCGACCCCAGCAGAGTTTTTCTCAACGGCTAAATGACAACACAACAATATACAGTATATGTGTGTGTTGTGTTGTCATTGTTTTAACCTTCGAGAAAGACTGTGCTAGGGTCAAAACGTGGCTATTAACAATGTTCTTCCGATTTATGAAATTCATACAAATGTAATTAGGACTTCAAAGTATTGAATGCTTTGGTTCAAAGTGAATAGACCGATCCATTAAGCCTCGCCCCCACACGTGTTGACCAATCACAGCCTTGGGTACGCCACCGAAAGTCCGACAAAATAAAATCCTATTGGACAATGTAAACATGTGTGTACGTGTTCATGTCATGCAGTGTGGCATTGAAGAGACGCACACTGTGCTGCCCAAGTGTACACTGCAAAGTGAAAATTGTTAAGATTTACACTAAGCCATTTTTGCATTCGTAATATTTGGTGATTAAACGACACGCTTTGTTAGAGAGTAGTTTTAGACGTTTATCATGTAATTTTGCTGGTTGTTGATGTACATGTAGTAGTTATTTTGCCTCACCTGAGTTTCTCTTTGGTTGCTTGGTAGCCCTTTAACTTCTCATGAATCTCATGAACCTCTTTGTATATTTCTGCTTTTTCATCCATCCTGTGTTTTACTTCACTTTCTTGATCCCAACTATTTCTTTTTGTTGTAGGGGACTGCTGTTTCTTCGATAGAGGAAGAGATCTGAGGTCTCGTTCTGTAGCTTTGCCTGGCAAGGACTTGGTTTGGGGGTCATCATACGATGGGGTAACAGCTAAACTTTCTCCAAGAAGTTGAGAAGTCTGACGGTCTGTGGAGATTGGTTTGGGTATCATGAAAGCAGAGGGTGGGAGGAGAACATGTTTCTTGGGAGTCGGTGGGGAAGACATCTCAACGTCTTTTGTTTCACTGTCTCCCGGCATCAAATACACATCCAAAACTTGTCCTGATGGATTCTTCAAGCCGTCAATGGTTGATGAACCTCCCTGAGGTCCTTCAAGGGACAGATCCTTGTGAGATTCCTGGATGACATCACTTACAGGGCCATGCTTGTCCTCATTTGCCTGAGAAGACTGTCCCCCAAGGTCACCAGATACTTGGAGATGTGCATCACCAGCCCACCTATTTCCTGAGTTTTCAAATCCATCAAGAGTTTCAGACACATAGGGCTGGGGAGGAGGTACAGTGTATCGAGGCAAAGCATCTGGGTCAAGGGTTACAGATACGCTTTCCTGGGTTCTTATCGTCTGGTCTTGTCTGTTTGGTTGTGCTGACAAAGGCAGATGTGCAACTTGAGGTTGAGGTGGAAGTCCAGCGACAGCAGCAGGTAGGTTCCTGTTACATTTCTCACTCTTATTGGCTGCTACTGAAATCTGTTGCTGTTGCTTGAAGAAAAGCTCTTGCTCTGGTACATAAGGACCTCCACTGAAACATCAAATCAAGAGACTTTGAAAGTAGCAGTAAGATATCCAAGTTAATATTTTGCATTGATAAACATTGCACGTGTAAAAGTGTAGAGGAACGTTTTGAGCATTCACACAAGTGTTTCTTCTCAATAATGATTATCTTTCTTAAGTTATATGTTAATTGTACCTTGGGTCATGTTGATGAGCGACTTGAGACCAGAGTCCTTCTTTCTGTAAGGACTCCATGAGGAAATCAGGACGTCTTGGCTGGGGTCGGAATCTTGCTGTGGACTCGCCTTCAAGCCTTGCCCTGGAATGATCAGCAACCTTTTTAAGTAATTCCATCACTTTGAAAGTTGATATCACTCACTTGCTATAATTGAACCCTCTTTCAGCCAAATCATTTTGGTCTTATTTTTAAGAATTCAATGTTGACTCGACCGTAAAGAGGCATTTCATCAGATGGTCAGGCACACACGCAGGCACACACGCATGCAACAAGTGTGTGCACGATGAGGAATGACATGACCCTCTCAGCACGACATCAACAGTCACTGTATAAGCTAGCTAAGTATCGGACGGGTAAAATTTCCCCTTTTTCGACTGAGTCGACGACAAATTCTTACTAAATCGTCTGATATTACCAACCGGATCAACCTTTTCAAAATCAATTTAGTAGTTCTTGTTTAAAGCTACCAGTTGGTGTGAAATCGAGAAACAGCTGTAACAAACTAGGACTCTCACCTATCAGGTTTCATTTCTCCTGAAGACGAGGAGAGTACACTGCTCGAAATGTCGAGACCACACCAGCTTTTTTCAGAGCCACCATTCCTCCCAGAAGAGATTTTTACATCTCTGTACCCGCAAATTTTACTAGTTTACTAGTTATAGTTTCCTATTCTTCACACCATGCAAAGCTACAAACATCACTTAAGACTCACCTATCAATAGCCTGAAATCCTTCCCTGAGATGTGGATTAGACCTTAAGGCAATGATGGGTAATGTGCTGGAGGATAAAGGCACCTTGTTATTAACTCTGTCCTTCAGGCTAGCCCTCTTTCTCACAGGGGCTGGGGCATGCGAGTCCCCTGCTCCAGACATGGGTGCTGAGAGTGTTGTTTGAGATGTGTATGGTTCAGGACCTTGAAGTGAGCTCGCTGCTTGTTTGTTCTGGAGTCGATGCCTTTGAGTCAAGTCACGCCAGTGGGTTGCACAACGTCTCACAACATGGAAGATCTTGTATGCACTCTGTGAGAGAAAGTTCAATATAAATTGGCTTGATCTCTATCTGTCCTGCCTTTAACTAGTTGCCGCCAGGATTCTGTTGTTTTTTTGTGTCTCGTCCCCCGGCGTTTTTTTTGGGGGGGCAGAATTGCTGGAATCTTTTTTCTTTGAAGGTACCACTCGCACAAAGAAACCCTGACTTGACAATGCCAAGAGAACAAAGATTCTCTTTATTGGATCATCCGTTTTGTTTCTCGACCAAAAAAAGGGTCAAATTCATGCACCGTGAGTGGTACTAAACACGGAACCATGTCTCGATTGCCGGCTCACTCTGACTTACCCCCGTTGAGCCTCTCGATGTCTCATAATCCACTTCTTGGAACAAAAGGACAAAGGTCTGGAATCAGGAATTACACAAAAACCACCTCTCAAAGGCTGTATGGAGTCACAAAATATGGTGAAAACCCCCATAATATGTCTTTTCTCTTTTCAAACATTAGGTTTTGGAATCACAAGATCAAAACTGCCTGTTTTACTCATTTCCACAAACTATAGCATTTCAGGCAAAACAATATTCCAGGGCAAGTTTTCCACCATGACCATCTTTATACCATACAAGGTATGTGCAAATCTGTGAACATTTTGTATTTTCAATCGGACCAATGCTGTGCACACCCTTAAAAGGTCATTGGGGAAATCAGAGAAGAAAACTGAATTAAATGTAGATATTTTATGTCAGCCACAAGCAAACTTCACTTCATAAAATAACTTTATGCACAGTAGTATTTCCCACAGAAATACGGGGCTCACTCCAGAGTTTTGTAAAGAATTTTGTGTAATCTGGAACAGCCTTTCACAAGTTCATCCAAAGTAGAAGACACCTAATTAATGCTAATGGTTTTCCTCTTAGTTTTTTACATCCTGTTCGGTTGTTCTGTCTACCTGAGCCTGGTGTTCAGCAGCAACTCTTGACCTCTGCTCTGCCAAGTAGCTCCCGACTCTGGTCCACTGGCTCACACCTTCCCGCAGCATGTACTGCCGCCGCTGCTCCAGCGCAGCAGTGATGCGACGCTTCTTGCACTGTCTATCCACTGCATATGACAGCCATGCGTCTAGTACCTTTCTCTGTAGGACCACACTCCATTGCCACAGCGCCATGACGGTCTTAGTCTGGTCCTCCTTGGATTTGTGGAACTAGATATTAAACAAGGATAAAAAGACTGGGTGAAATCAAAACTTACAAGTGAAGGTGACGCTCACAGCTATTGGAAAAAATATATAAAAAACTTAAAGATCAAAACAAACTACATGACAGACCAACCTGTGCTCTCCACCTCAGGAAAAACTTGGCTGACATTCTGGTGTTATGAAGCCACAAACTTTGTCTCATCATCAACTGAAATCATAAACAAAAATTAATATTATCAGAATGCTGGACTTCTAGACCAAGTACACAGTTGGGAATTATAAACAAAAATTCAATCTGAAAGCTCACTGATTATAAAGTTTTTGGGTGAACAAAAGAAAATTTGACTAGAACAGGATTTGAACCAGCGACCTCCGGATTAACGCGCTGGCGCTCTACCAAGTGAGCTATCTAGACCTATGATGGCGGTCTCCGTATTTTGTCAATATCTTTGTTCGGGGGCACCAGCCAAGCCATACAACCTGAAATTGCATGTTACCGGGGATCACACCAAAACATATCCTCCAGAGACATATTTTCATCTGGAATACTGTCAAAGTTGAGAAATACCCTTTACATCAATGTCGTTCATTTTGATCTGACAAAACGTAAACTGGATATTTTAACGTCAACCATGTTGAGAAGAATAACTTCACCTGTCGATGGATCTGCTGTTTCTTAAACAGACACCAGCTTAGGACAGACTTCATGAGCAGGGTCCTCCCATGATGCTTGATGGCACGGTCTAGTTTCAGACTCCTTGTCACTGAGTAAGCATAAGATGATCGCCAGATGGCAAACAGGCGTCTCAATTTACCTAGGAAGGTACAAAAGCACAACACAAGGGAATTTTATTTGTGTATTGATATGGTTACTTGAACCAAAGAAAATATAACAACCTAACCAGTCCAGAATCTTTGACACACTCCAGTAAAATTCTCAAACAAGCTTGGTGGTCTACCAGTCAAGACATCTGGACGCCAAATTTCATGAAGCTAAAATGCAGAAAATGGTGATTAGCAAAATTTTCAGCAAATATATGCAGGGGACCAGTCACACACAGTACACATAGCATGGTATCTTGGCTGGTAAGCCGTTCTGCTAAGCCTGCCATAGACAGTGGAAAGTCGGGGTTAGATTCCCATCTGAGTTGTTGGGGTTTTTACTCTAGGGCTTGGAAAACACTGAATATAAAGTGCGCTACCAAATTATATAAGTGAAATGCAAGAATAGACCAATCCATTAGGTATTGACCAATCACAGCCTTGGCTACGCCATCAAAAGTATGACAAAAGTCCGACATGATAAAATCCCATTGGAAAATGTAAACATGCATGCGTGTACTGATAGTGCACACGTTCATGTAGTGCAGTGTGGCTTTGAAGAGACGCACATTTTGCTGCCCAATGCACAGTGGTGATGTAGCCAATGCTGTGATTGGTCGATTTGTTTTGGGGGCGGGTCTTAATGGATTGGTCTATTAGCTCGTTTAAAATTTGTAAAACAGCTGCAAAGAGATATAAGGCATACATTTAACTGTACATAGCTTTGTGTATCTCTAATAAAGAATTCTTTCATTGATTTCGATTTTAGTTTTCCATCTTTTTTTTATTCGTCAAGAATATTCACAATTTTATGCGATTAGGTTCTAGAAATGAAATGGATGGGGAAGTAAAACATTAATGAAGCAAAGTTCAAGTAAATTATTATATATGGGTTCTCCATCAGACCTGCATTGAGTTTGTCCCGTATCCTGCATAGCTCTTGTGTTTTAGTTCTCCTGGTATGGGAATGAATGACACTGAACTGACGCCATGATAGTAAGATCTACAGCACAAAACAAAAAGTGAGATTAGTCATTTAATTCATCAGATCAGAAGTGAAACTGATGTAAGAGATATATGTACAGCAAACAGTCACAGGCTTAATACTTGACTGAGGCAATGAAGGCAACTGCCTCAATGCCCCTACTTCATAGCATTGGGTGCGTTCGATTAGCTTCCCCGTGTATACCGGGGAGTTACACTCGTGGTAGCCACGACACAAGGCTAATCGGACGCTGCGGTGTATTCACTTGACATTCTGGAAAAACTAAGGTTAAAGGTTGTTCCCTGTCGTGAGCCCGCAGCCGTACTACGTCATTGAACCGGGCAGCCACCAGAGACCCGCTCGCGAGCTGGGGCTCTCGTGGCATACACCGGGGGCAGACACGAGTATCACGTGATGGCTAATCGAACGCTCTCGTGGAAGTTTTAATTACACGTGTAAGCTAATCGAACGCACCTATAGGTACCCTTTTGAAATGTTCCAGTGCACATTTGTATTTCCCTGATAGAGGTGCCCTTTGCTACTAAGGACAAACTGCCTTGCCCTCAGTCACAATAACAATGGCCACATATCTGGGGCTCTGGCTGACTCAGCGATTTCTTTCCCTGCCTTTCACCTCTGTGGACCCAGGTTCGAATCCCACATCACACCGGAGCTGTGGATTGGGTTTTCAGTCTCTACCTGATTGCATTGGTTTTCCCCATGCGGGGTTTTCCTTACACATCTAAAACTGAATATTTTTGTGGCGTGTCGTGGCCAAGTGGTTAGTGCATCGGACTCAAGCTCCGGTGGCTGAGTCATCGGAGTGTGGGTTTGAGTCCCGGTCATGACACTTGTGTCCTTGAGCAAGGCACTTAACCATAAATGCTCCGTAAAAGTTGGGGAGGTAGAGCCTTCTGCTCTACCAGCCAGGCTTCTGATAGATGATACCCAAGCTTACATCCTTAATACGGACTGTAAAGGGGGTAACCCTGTTTCAGCCCCCGGAGTAGGTGGCAACGGCCCCTGGAAAAAACAGTTGATTTGTAGCCCAAACCTCAAGTGGCTTACTGGCCTTGTGTGTCTGGCGACTTCCATAAAAACAATTTTTTTTTAATTTCTTCTCAATTCCTAACAACCATTCTGCTATTGGCGCTTGCGCAGTTGGATGTGTAATGAAATAAATAAACAAATAAATTCAACCCATGCAATAATAAAGACTTGTCTGGTTCCAATCCCGTTCTAGTAAAATTTTCTTTGTTCACCCAAAACCTTGAGTTAAATTTACCCAGTCAGTTTCCCTAGTGGTTTATTATTTGATAAATATAAATGTGGTTACATCTATCAAATAAATGTGGTTTTTGTTGAAGACTTTGTTGATAATGGATGTATGTTTGACAGCATCAAACAGCAATCAATAATAATGCATAATTTTCAAATTGCACATGGGCGCTCCAAAGTGCTTATTATTTTGCAGGGCTATGTTCGAATTATGAGACCTATTTATATAGCATCTTGTAAGGGTTCACAAGGTGCTACGGCGCATTCTGCTGCCAACCTCGACAGAAACAAAACGGGCAAACCAAGCTTCTCTTAATGTTAAGTGTACTGGTTTCTTAAGCGTGCATTACAGAGAAGTTACTCAAGCGTGATATTTCAAAGAGGCAATGGAGACAATAGACCTTTCCCATGAAATATGTCAATTACACATCACGCGTGCGCACTAACACTACTGGTTGGCAAAATGAGGGAACATCGCGCCTTTTTGTGTGGGGCTAATGGTGGCGTGACGCACACGCGTTTGTGTGTCTGCCTAGTGCACAACTCTATGGCGTTTGCCCACCAACCAATATGTACACATGCGTGAATATAATTAGCATATTTCATGGGAAAGGCTGATTGCCTCCATGCCCCTGGTCATTGTCTTGGTGCCCTTTGAAATGTTCCAGTAACGCATGGCAACTTCCCTCATAGAGGTGTCGTTTACTTAGGAAATTTGCCATGCGTTTACAAGACCAGAGTGTCAGGCCTGCCTACTGCCTAAGTGTCTTGCTCATAGACTGAAGCGCCATGACCGGGACTCGAACCCACACTCTTTCAAGACCAGAGCTTGAGTCCAGTGCACTAGACCACTCAACCAGTACAATCCACTTAAGTTTGAACTTTACTATGTGACTAGTTGCTAAGTTTGACTTGTATCCATCAGTCACAAAGTGAGATCTTGTCATACCTTCGTCTTTAAGGACCTTGTCAAGTGGCAGTCAGCCTTCTCTTCAAGATGTCTCTGTTTCGCCTCTTCTAATGCATTCCACTGCCACTCAGTGAAAGCCCACCTAAAACAAAGCGTTGACATTACAAAATAGGCAGCATAAATTATTTGGGGCAGGACACATGTCAGCTATTCTAAATTGAACAGAACGAATTTAATAGTTAAGACTTAATAATAATAATAATAATACTGGAGTCTTAAATAGCGCACATATCTACCAGCAATAAGGTACTCAAGGCGCTTATTACTGTCATTTTCACTTCAGGTTTTTGAAGCTTTTTATGCAGCACCTTATAAGGGTTTACAAGGTGCTGTGGCGCATTCAGCAGCCACTGCCAGAAACACCGCAGGGCAAACCCCTTCCCTTAGCAATAAGTGTCACTGGGTTCTTTTACAGGCATTACACAACACACAGGACCTACGGCTTTATGTCCCATTTCGAAGGACGAAGCACTAATGGTTCAGTGTCTTGCTTAAGGACACAAGTGTCAAGACCGAGACTCGAACCCACACTCTGCTGGTCAGAAACACCAGAGCTTGAGGCAGGTGCGCTAGACCACTCAGCCACGACATGCCACTTTTTTCTGCACACTTATCTTTATTCTTGAAAATGGAGCAATAACGTCCTATAAGACATACCTGAGACTTTCTTTGTCTTTGCACTGCTTCCTCCGCGCCACCTCTTTGTCAATCTTCTGTATATGTTGATGATACATCTGCGTTTGAAATGAAAAACCACCTTGGCTCATTAGGCCAAATATAAAACTTGAATATTTCATGATTGGGGAAGGGGGAGGGTTTTATTTGTTATTAGGTCTGATGTATGCATTGGTGGCAGCAAACCTTCCAGGTTAATCTTTTTGTCTTGGAAGGCTGTGTGTGAATAAACAGCTTTGGTAGTGGCTATGGCCGGATTGCTGAAAAGGCCTACGCTTTTAGTACAGCCATAGCCGTAGCCAAAGTTGCTTGATTCAGACGCTGATCTCGAGACGCTGATCTCTGGGCTTAAGATGGACACAAGCTGAAACTTCAAAAAAGGGTCTGTCATTTCTCGGAGAAAAACAAACAAAGGATCGCAATATCTTTGTGTTAATCTGCTAAGAAGTATAGAAACTAGACTATGCTAGCCAAGATCTGGGCACTATTTCATGTTGTACTTACTGTGCAATTTCCGTTTTATAGCACTGCTAACCGTAAGCACACAAAAAGGCATGCTAACCTTCCGGTGCTTACTGTAGGAAAATGAATGACGTTACAATGCTTGGTGAGCACACAAGCTGTTCGCCTAATTTTCTTGCTAACCTTTGAAGTACGCTTACGCTTAAGCAATTTTTCCTGTTGTAGTTGAAAATTTGCTTACTGTTAAGCAGCGATATGAAATTGGCCCTTGGTACTAATGACTCCAAATTTACAAATTCAAAACATAGAATCTCTAAATTGATCATTTTCTATAGACCAATTCTTTTTAGGTCAATTTCCTGTACCAGTGATTTTCTGACTTTAATGTGGTACATTTACGCCTGCGTAAATCAAGAAAGCAGGCTTTAACTCGTGTCTCGCTGCTGTTTTGTATAATTGTATCAACATCATGGGCCAGAGGTGGCTGCAATGTATTAAAGGGGCTGTGTCGTCATGATTATAAAAGTAAATGGAATAACCCAGTTACTACGTGCGCATGCGGGCCAACGGTCACATCGCAGTTTGACAAAGACGGCACCCTTTGTGATTTGACTGCAAGCGTGTGCATGGCAGTATCTGGGTGAGAGTTCATCTTTCTATGCACCGCCATAGGCCTGCTATATTCATGACGACACAGCTTCTTTGAACAATGAACACCGGGCATATTTGTGTCCCAGTAATGGCGGCAATCACTGGTACAGGACTATCCCAATGAATGTAAATGACAGATTAAAGCTGAGCAACCAAATTAAAACTAGAATGTTCCAATGAAAGACTATGTGTTGACTAACCTTGAAGGCCCTGAGACCCTTCTGAAGGAGGTGTTGGTGTCGATGATTGAGTGCCTTCTCAGTCTTCTCTGTCTTTATACGACACTGTGAAACATACTGCAATGAGGTACAGTTCAAACAATACTGTTAGAAACATGGCATAGGACTTGTATTTCTCAGAAGTATCAACTGTTTGTCTTTTAGTATGAAAGCTCAAAGTTGGCAGAAAAACCTACTATTTTAAAAAAAGTCTCTCTAATAATATCGAAAATATTAATTAAAAATGAACATTCATTAGGTGCTTTTCCAGGCCAAGTAGGGATCTCAAAGTTTCTTACAATATTGTTACCCCTTTCCATCAGGCCTAAGCAATCTTGAAGCCGTCTGAACTCCTTTGAAGTATAATACAGCATCGGTAGCCAAACAGGCACACAGGTTACTCATCATTCACACTAATAATCTCTACCCTCGCATGTACCATTTCACTCATTGGTGACGAGAAGCAATTATTTTGTGAAGTGTCTTGCTCACGGACACAAGTGTCATGACTGGTATTTGGACCCCCACTCTGGTGACTCAGCCACCAGAACTCAAGTTAGTTTAGCTAGACCCCTTGGCAACAACGCACTTATTGCTGAAACCTTTCAGAAAATTATGTTTGAAATATCTGACCCCTTGCATGCATGTTACACACGTCGAATGTGCACGCTGACCATTTTGGAAGTCCATATAGGTATACGTGTAAATACTACATTGCCTAAAATGTGCATCAAACTGTATAACACACAGTGGCATCGACTTCCAAAATGGCGCAATCAAGTGATGATGACGTCAGCTGAATTGGGTCAATAGCCAGAATTGTTGTTAATTTAAAAGTTCTTGGTGTCCAACTGCGTCTTCCAAATAGGGCGTCTAAAGTCGGACTCAAGTCATTGGGTTAAAAGTTCAAAACATACAAACACCAGACTATAAAAATGTAACCCAATAAACAAGGTAAATGGAGACATACCTTCGTCCAAGCTGTCCATCTCTTGTGAATATGTTTCATGTAGTCATGACGCAATGCCTGCTGCTTCTGAATTCGTCTATCAATGAAACGACGAATACAAAAAGGTACAGAAAGTAATCTTTGGCAAGCCAAACAAAAAAGCTGTCTGCTTTCTACAGGTTCAAGTCAAATCTAGATTCCTTGCCAGCCTTGCCAGCCTTGCCACCATGGGCAGCATGCAGTATCGATACCTCTCGTCTCTAATATCTGGTACTGAAACATTGAAAAACAATGCTGATTGCCTCCCAAAAGTTACTGCTTTGGGCGCACACTTATTTAAAACTTTTGAGAGCTTGCTGGGCACTTGTAGGGCACTCAGTATGCTCATGTCAAAATGAGTACGCACAAGTCAAAATGCAAGTTATTTGACGCGATCCTACTTAAAATAATTTTGTTTTTTCACAGTCACCCTAAACTGCATACAGTTAGACAGGTCACAAATCAAAGAAGAATGAGAGGGGACCAGTTGCTCTACGACTTGATGCCTCTTTTGTTGGCAACCATACTTGAGTGCGCACATAGAGTGGATCGGCCACAGGCCTAAATAGAATCTCCCATATTTTGGGAGATTTTTGTGTCACAATTTCAGGGGTTATGATCGAGCCAACCTCAGTACCAAAAAAATGGCGCGGCGAGATCACCCCTGGGACTGAGGTTGACCCCTTGCATATGACCTCACAAGTTCAAACAGCGCCCTCATAGAGGTCAAATTTCCATTGTTTGACCTCAGTGATGCCAGCCTGTGCAAGGGGTTTATTATAAGGTCTTCTGCCAGTAGACTTTATATGAATTTAAAAAAAAAACATTTCAAAATGTGCAACCAAACCTGTGTATCAGAATTTTTGTAATAGAGTGTCTCCCTCCATGCAAAAAGATATCTCCAGGGACACTAAGTGGCAGCAGTCTTACCAGATATATCCAATGTTTTCGAAAATGTGCACATGATCAGAACTACGCAAACAATAGAAATTTACCTTGTATGTCTGCTGCCACCTTGTGTTCCCATTGTATACTGTGTAAATGCCTGATACTGTACGCAAGATTCATGTATGACATTTTTGCAGTTTCAAATATGCATGTTGTGTAGAAGTATTTTGGGAGATCTTGATACAAAATGTTGCTCCAAGACAGATTTACCACCTCAAGAGCACAAAACTCACCTGATGTGGCACCCTGTAGTAAATTCCTTCCAGTGTGACATTGCTAACATACAAAGTTGTCCATCGTAATGCTCTGCAGCCATCGCCTTCAATTTAACCAAATCAAGAATGTTTCAATCAAATCTAAAGATTCTGAAAACCATCGTTCATTCTGCATTCGTTTCTTTGCTAAACAAACTTAATGACAGACCTTTATTATATTCCCTGTGTACAAATACTAATAATGAATAACAATTTGGTACCTAAATTGGCACCAGACTACTTTCCTTTCTAACTTTTTTAAGAGATCAACAAAAAATATCACCTCTTTTTCCTCCATTTGCTGTTTGATTTGTGTCCGATGACGCCATGTTTGAATCATCCTTGTTCCCAGGGTGGTATCATAGTGTAAGACAGCCTGGTCAAAAATAGAAGGAATGTATATTTACATCATTCTGCATATCCAGAGTAAAATTACATTAAATTTATTTAGGTGATTTAATCATTGCATTGGTGATAAAGAATATACCAATTGTATTTTTATACGCCGATGTGTTAAAAAAAATTATATACGGTATTAATAATAATAATAATGATAATAATAATACTGGAGTCTTACATAGCGCATGCATCTACCAACAATCAGGTACTAAAGGCGCTTATTATCTTATTTTTTTAAGACGGGTTTTGGAAGTTTTGAATTATGAGACCCATTTATGTCACACCTTATAAGGGTTTATGTGGTGCTTCAGTAGCTACTGCCAGAAACACCGGTGCAAACCCCTTCTCTTGCGATAAGTGTAACTGGGTTCTTTTACGTGCATTACACAACACACAGGACCCTTACGTCCCGTCCGTAGGACCAAGCAATAATGGTTATAAGTCTCTCGCTTAAGGACACAAGTGTCAAGACAGACCAGAACCTACACCCTGTTGATCAGAAACACCAGAGCTTGAGTCCAGTGCGCTTGACCGCTCAGCCACGACACGCCACATGTGCTCTTCCCGATGCAATAATTAGATTGTTTGAGATACCAGCTGCTCTTATAAGTTATGTTTCATATACAAAAAGAAGTATGCACTGTTTTAATTACATGTACTTGTCTCAACCTTATTCCATTTTTTCACAATCTAGAACCAGAAACTGATATTTTGAGTCTTTACAGCAAATCTGTTCTTAAGACAAACCACACAAGAACTCCTAAAATTAACCCACTCTATTCTATTCACTTTACCATTCTCTGCATCATATTTTCATCTTGGTGCATCTGGAAGACGTGACACCACCTCACAAAGAAATAACCAAGCACACATTCCCTGTAAAAAAAAGGAACATAATGTATCAACTGGGCTTATGCTCTTTATAAACTTAGTAGCTATTTTTTCTACTCACCGCTCTAGGAAATTGGTTAGTAAGAAGCGCCGAGAATGACCAAAGAGTTTCTGAACATATCACACAGGGGCGTAGCAAGGAGTAACAAATTTAGCTGTTTTGTCTACACATGGGCGACTAGTTATGAAACGTTTTTTGCAGCATGCATTTTACATGTGCATGCTGACAATGATGCCAGAGCAAACACATTCTGCACTTAACACGTTGACTGCAGGTGTACCGGAGTCTGCCACTACGAATATACTCGTAGAAAATGAAAGGTCTTTGCATTGTAACTTGAATACACTGGCATCACTGATGGCGCAACCAATCAGCTGCTGGCAGTGGTGAGGACATGCTTCTATAACATGTACATGTTCAAACTATTTAAGTAAGTAGGCCTACCTATTAAGTATACGCGCATGCGCATAGGCCCTAACGCTTGGCAAATGGGAACGCCGTGTGAAATTATGCACGGCAGTCAACGTGTTAAAACCATGCTGTAACTTACCAAATGTAAGTCCACAAATTCAGCTCTATTTGAAGTATTTAGCCCAACTATTATAAAACGTTTTTAAAGACCATGTAACTTTGTGACATCACATGTTTACAAAAGAGCCACAGAGCCTGGACTTCCTGCAGGCACAATGTGTACACAGCCCAATGGAAGAACATATCAAATCTAGTATTTTATGGAGAATGCAGGTGTTTGATTTTTATCAACGTTTGATATGAAGAAAGGGGGCACATCTTAAAACTTGTTCAGCTGTTACTTTTATAACTCTTGAATTTATGCGGAAATTATGACATAAAATGTGAAATTTCCCATATGATCAGTGCAGTATCTCGCCTGCCAGAAAGGCCCTGGAATGTACAAGGTCACTCTTTTTTGTAAACAAAGTTTACATGGTGTACAGCATGTGTGTTTCACCAAAAGTAAACTCAACCACAGAGCAAACTCAGTCTGCAAAAGACATTTATCCAGGGAAGTTGCTTCAGTACCTTTGGAAGCTGACGGCCATGATCATATTTGACCTTTGACCTTGTTGTCTTTGGGTGTACACTTTCAGGCTATGCAGACACCTGGGCAGAAGATGAGACTGATAGTGGGCCTCTGCTGTCAAATACTGTGCCTAATATAAACCAACAATTATATTCAGATAATGTGTCAAAGAATGTAGTTACTAATAAATAATAAGTTTTTATAAAGTGCTTTATCTACTACGGGCGTCTGAAAGCACTTACTATCATTTTTTCAAGACAGGGTTTTGAAGTTTGTTGAATTATGAGACCCATTTATGTACGTAGCAAGATGTTGCAGCGCATTTAGCAACCACTGCCAGAAACACCAGGGCAAACCCTGTCCATTAGCGATAAGTGTAACTGGGTTCTTTTGCACAACACACAACACACGGGACCTACGGCTTTACGTCCAACCCGAAGGATGAATTATGAATTATGAATCCCCAGCACTGTGCAGCTATTTTTCTTTTGATTCAGATATATTCTTATTCCCGTCCTCTAGTTTTCCAATAAACACACCAGCCAGTGAAAACTTCATTAACTGATGTAGTCAAATGTGGGAAAAAACTGCCCGAGATCTGTTAGACCGTTCAGTGATGACGATGCAGCAACGAAGGTGGTGAACAGGCTTTTCCAGCAATTTGGCTGTAGCCACTGCCGAACCCAACAATTCGGACACAGTCTGATGATTTTCATCAGGGGTTTTGTGAACATTCACAGGTGCTTATTTTGATTCAGCAAACTCTGGGCTGCACATTATGTTATGGAATCCCCCAGCACTGTGCAGATCAATCAACTATTGCCACGACTCCAAATCCAAAATCTTAGCAAGGGTCAGTTTAGTCACAAGCAGGGCATACACGCACTAGTCCAAAGTGTTGTTGGCTATTAAATCGCACATGGAGATCAAGTTGGCTTTATAGTGGTGTCTTTCCCTGCCTTTCATCTCTGTAGACCAGAGCCTTGTTTGTCAAATGATGGGTATTTCTTATTCTTATTCAATGGGTTTTCCCTAATTTAGGATTTAATCCTATATCTAAAACTGAACATTTCTGCATCAACTTCTCTACACAGGTTTCTTCAGGCCTATGGGTTACTAGTTGCTTTTTGGGTCCCTTGGTTTCATTCCGCAAGAAGATTTAAAATAAATAATAGTAGTAATAATAATTTGCTTTTTGTCAAAAAATTAACAACCTGTTTGTGTGAAAATAATAAAACTTCACACGAGCTTGACAAGCATAGCCTTGGAGGCTGGTCAAGGTGGGGTTGGAGGGGGGATATTTGCTGGTCTATTTGCAAGTTCTAACACCACACATATACAAAGTACGACAAATACAATAACTCTTACTTGTCTTTTCCGTCGCCACAGTGTATATTTCCTCCAGTCACGTACAGCTTTCTTCAGAACTCGGGTTCTGTTTGTACAAATTATTACATAAAACTAATGTTACTCTCTCTGACCTAAGAATTCAGCTGAGGTAATTACTGCATCAGTGATAAAGAACAATATGATTTAGTTTTGCCCCACCTAATGGGGAAGGTTGTGGGTTCGAATCCCACCTAAGGTGACAGCAGATTTAATAGACCGATCCATTAAGCCCCGCTCCTTTACGTGTTGACCAATCACAGCCATGGCTACGCCACCGAAAGTCAGACAAAAGTCTGACACGATAAAATCCTATTGGAAAATGTAAACATACGTGCATGTACTTATAGAGCCCGCATTCATGTCGTGCAGTGTGGCATCGAAGAGACGCACATTGTGCTGCCTACGTTTACAGTGGTGATGTAGCCGATGCTGTGATTGGTCAATATGTGTAGGGGGGCGGGGCTTAATGGATCGGTCTATTCCACATGACTTGGAGAGCACTGCATACACTATGGTTATCGTACAACCTACATGAGTAACAGATATAACAATTAAAACCAATGTTTGTGGTGACACCATGTAACAGAACTGAACTGATAGTATAATGACTAGATGTTTCAATCAGTATGCTCTGATGGTCTTCATTGGAATGTGTTTCCTCACATGGTGTCACCCCAAACATAAGTTTCCAGATTGTTCTCCTGAGTTCCAAATCCTAGCTATAAATATAACCCACCTGAACATGTTTCTAGCATGGCGTGACAGTGCAAAGAGACTCAGCTCTTCTTTCTCCTCACACCTCTGGATCCATCTCCGAAGGGCATGACACAATAACTAAGTTAACGACAAAAATGAATTTCATAAACTCTAATCGACTAACACAAATCAAATATGATATTAACAGATCCTGGGGAGCATTCCAGTCTGGCAAACAACGCAACTGTTGGCCAACGTTTGCGCACGTTTTTTAAACTGGAACACATTGGGCCCAAAGGGTGTTTACAACGTTATGTTGGCCAACATTTTGCCAACATTTGCGCTTGTTTCAAACTGGAACACATTGGGCACGAAAGGTGTTTGCAACTTGATGTTGGCCAACATTTGGCCAACATTTGGGCACGTTTTCAATCTGGAACACATTGGGCTAGGTGTTTGCAACGCTAGCAAACAGTTTTGCAGAATGGTCTAGAGGAGGCGTTAGCATATGTTAGTCAACTTTAAAGAAAATAAACCAACGCAGTGACAAGTTCATGAACATTCCTCAAAAAAAAATATTTCACTTCAGATTGCTTGCAGTAAATTGATTGTAGTTTGTAATATGGTTCATTTTAAAGAACAGACATATGAATTATCATCATAGATTCTGCAAAATGATTGGTCTGACAAATTGAGGTGAATGTGCAAACAGCTTCTGATAACACAGCGTTACGGTCCAAGTTAGCATGGCACACATTTTCTAAACAGTCGCGTAAACATTTGTCAGAGTTGCATACAATCCTGTTCAACGGAACATACACTGTTGAACAGCAGTGGTAACTACACAAAACAAAACTGTAAGAATTTAACCGTAAAATATTAGAGCATTGTGCTAGTCAATATGTAGAGAAGATAAATATTGCTTATTTCAAGAAATCATTATGTTTGAAAAACAGGATGCTTGACTTACAGAATGGATCCTGAAGTTGTCTGCTTTTACCTTCCTCCTGCCCTGCAGCCTATGCTGCACCACAGCCAGCTGTAATGCACCAAAACCCAGTATCTATTCAACAAGAAAATAATTTTATAAAACAATTGATATTTTCTTTCCTTTTTGGCAGTGGCATAGCCAAACAGGGGACAAAGGGAGTGCAGCTATCCCCCCCTCCTCCTCCAACCCCCATTCCACTTATTTGTCTTGGTCCAAATGTTATATCTCCCTAGCTTTTTCTGATTTAATGCACATTATCATTATTTTTGCAACATGAGATTTGTAAAATGGAAATAAACGTTGGTGTTGGTGTTGGCGTTGGCGTTGGCGTTGGCGTTGGCGTTGGCGTTGGCGTTGGCGTTGGCGTTGGCGTTGGCGTTGGTTGTGGTGGTGGTGATGGCGGTGTTTGTTGTTTGTTGTTGTTGTTGTTGTTGTTGTTCTTGTTCTTGTTCTTGTTCTTGTTGTTGTTCTTGTTCTTGTTGTTGTTGTTCTTGTTCTTGTTGTTCGTTGGCGTTGGCGTTGGCGTTGGCGGTGGCATTGGCGTTGGCGTTGGCATTGGTGGTGGTGGTGGTGATGGTGGTGGTGTTTGTTGTTTGTTGTTGTTGTTGTTGTTGTTCTTGTTGTTCTTCTTGTTGTTGTTCTTGTTCTTGTTGTTGTTCTTGTTGTTGTTGTTCTTGTTGTTGTTGTTGTTGTTGTTCTTGTTCTTGTTCTTGTTCTTGTTCTTGTTGTTGATTTTTCCACTCCAATAATAGCAGCCTTATTTTATGTTACCATAATTGGTTGAGATGTACATGTTATCGTTCTCTTTCCAACATTTGTAAGCTTTGCTATGGAGGATGAACATTATAGTTTTTGTTCAAATGTTCTTTGTGCTCAGGTTTGAGTCTTGGTCAACTGAAGTCGTCTTAGGTATAAAAGGTAAAGTAGATTTCTGTGGTTAACGGCTGTATAAATTGGCCCCTGGTTGCATTAAACAAAATGGAAATTTGGCCTAAGGTTTTTGTACTTACCATGAGTTGGCGTCTATGATGTTGCTCGGCAAGAAGATTCTTCATTTTCATCTCAGACTTGACTTGAATGTCTTCATCATTTGCTCAATTAAGGATATGAATGTGCAAACATTAACGCGGAACAGACATACTGGAACAGACAAAATGGCAACTAACAACTCAAATGGAAAAAACCAACAGGCACTCTCTTGTCTGTCAAAATTCATCCAGTAGTTTGCTTAAATTTAATGGATATTAATAAAAATACAGTTTTTATGTAGTGCTTTATCACATCGACGGGCATCCCAAAGCACCCATTATTTTTACTTCAGGTATGCAGAGCTATGTTTGAATTATGAGACCCATTTGTATAGCACCCTGTAAGTGTTTACAAGGTCATGTGGCGTAATCAGCAGCCAACTATACCAGAAACAACAGGGCAAACCCCTTCTCTTAATGATAAGCGTACTGGGTTCTTTTACATGTATTACACAACACACAGGACCAACATGTATTGCTTTACGTCCCATCTGAAGGACTAACAAGTTACGGTAAAGTGTCTTGCTCAAGGACACAAGTGCCATGACCAGGCCCTGATCCCACACTCTGACAACACCAACACATGAGTCCAATGCTCTAGATGCTCGGCCTAGACGCTATCTAATTGGTACTACAGGCCTCGATCTTAAGAAAAACGGGGGCAGGCCTTTGCTGGCCAAATCAGAGAAATTGTACAAGGGCATGCTGGCCATGTTGGTAGTGACAGAGCAATTTTTCTGAAGGGCATGCTGGCCAACTCGACAGAGCATGAGGCCAATGGCCTCGGTGGCCTCGGTTAAGATCAAGGCCTGGTACTGTGCCCCAATAGCCCCCTTTTTAGTGCGATGTAAAGAAGCATACCAATCTAATATCAGAGTCAAGTTTCCTGTATACAACACTGATCAGCAATATCGATTTCAACTGTAAAAACAAGGGGCCTGACTATATTTCCTTCCAGCCTCAGTCTGGTTTCATTGGTTTGAATGGGTAAAAAACAACATGGCTGCACCAGGACAAAGTGAGGGCCTTGAGCCACTAAACTAAAAATGTGATGTTTATTTGAAAAACATATTTTATTAAGGATACAAAGTCTCCACCTGATGTAGTATTGTCTCAGTCTGCTGCGATCAGCCATAGCGTTGATTCTGTCTAGTTGTTCGGTCATCAGCTTGTGTGTATACCAGCGAGCATGCCAATGATGCCAGCTGTGATGCATTAGGCTGTCAATGTACAGCTGGGAAGCGTAGGCTGTGAGAATGTTAATATTCAAGAATACAGGTTAACAATATCAAACCATGACATTATGATAATAATTTGGGAGGCTAATCATCCTTACTGGCAGCCGAGAAAATGTCAAACTGGTTGTTTTGTTGATTAGATAATCCCATCTAAAAGTATGATTATTCATATAATTATGCATAGTCTAAAAGCTTTGTATTTTTAATATAACTAGTGAGAAAAATTGAAACAATTACTGAAGGAAACTACATCAAATCATAAATTTGTATCTAAATATTTCACAAGCATAATTTCCTTGGAATGTCCCGGGAATTGAGTCTAACCTTTCTCCTGTCTCCGGTCCCTACGATGTAAGAGGTAAGGTACAAGTCCCTGATAGAAGCATCTTGCCATCAGCGCCTTCTCATACACATGAACACTCAGCTGTTCCTTGTAGTGTTGCTCGTTTTGTACATGCATTGCATCCTTCCACTTTTCCCACATCTAAGAATAACCCAAGTGTGAATGTCTGAAAATGGAACTAGCAGTACTTCAAATGGAAACTTAATCAGTAAAAGTCTTTATATCAAAACAGCAAAAGCGGGCAATTCAGCCTCATTGGTAGACTTTCCAGATGTTAGCTGGTCCCCAACTGAGTGATCCTTTTATATAGAAAGTCCAATAGAAAGGGACTGCTGACTGGGGCACCCGCTAACGTCTCGAAACTCTCCCACTGTCACTGGTGAGAGGGAAAATGTAAATGTTCACAGCTTTGCACATAACTTACATGATATAAAGATGGTCATGGTGTAAAACTTCCCTTAAAATATTTTGGCTTGAAATGCTATAGTTTTTGAGAAGTGAGTTAGTTTGATCGCCAAGTCCAAAACTAGAAAACAGTGAAAACATGTTAGCTTTTTTTTTCACTAATTTCTTGTGACTCTGATGATGAATTGATCTTAAACTTCACAGGTTTGTTATTTCATGTATATGTTGGTTCATATAATGTGTGGATACTGATATTTTGGACAATAACTAATGTTGTGTACGTGCTCTAGCAAATCAAGGTGGGCTGGCTGCCATGGAATAGGGATAATGGAAAAATAGTCCACACTTTTTGCTGGTAAAAAAATCTACACTAATGTATTCTACCTTTATGGTGAGGTTATGTGCCCAATACTGCATAGCATAGCCCTCTGCTCCTTGCCTATCTTGCATCTCTCGTTTCTGGGCTGCCCATATTCTCCAAGCCTTCACTAGGTACTTCCTTGTCATGTGATCATCTGCTTTCCGCCTGAGAGAAGCTTTTATTCTGCGACCGTTGAGGTAGATTCTCCAGGATTGTAATACTTTGGATTGAAGCTTCCCATTGGCTATTCAAAAAGATAATGTCCGCAGGTCATGACAATAAAATCTGGACAGCTTTAACAATCACAATTGTTATTTCATGACAACATGCCAGCCCAGTTTGATATTGTGAAGCCAAAAGCAATGGAGACGGAAGCCTGAACATTAATAGACCTTATGCACATGACGTCATTTGAGTAGGGCGCCCTCGGCTAAAGGTCAAAAGAAGGTTACTCATTGGCCTATCCTTTTTTTTCAATTCA
Source organism: Marthasterias glacialis (assembly GCA_911728455.2). Lineage (NCBI taxonomy): Eukaryota > Metazoa > Echinodermata > Asteroidea > Forcipulatida > Asteriidae > Marthasterias > Marthasterias glacialis. Next base: position 13,803,834 of record OU452231.1, on the reverse strand, counting down.
ATTCACATTTACTTCCATACTGTCAAAAACATAATATTAATTACATACAAAAGCAAACTGTGTAGTTTAGATAAATAAAGGTTTATACAGTCAAAGAAAGGGAACAGTATGGAGGCCGATTTGATAAGCCGAGACTTGTAGAAATCAGCCTATGAACAGACAGAAACAAGACAAACGAACAGACAGTTCCATCATTGTTTCATCATCGTTTTACCTCTAAGATGGCGGCATGATGAGGTTAATGCATAAGGTCCATGTAACACAAGGCAGTTACTAGCCCCACCTTTGTCTTTTTTTCTGCATGCAATGGCATTTATGACTACTAATGGTCAAATCATTATCAAGGTCCCACACCATGGTTTATTCAAAACAAAGCATTAAGTTTGGTACTGAATTTGGCTACCAAAGTCAACCAGAATTTGAAAGTATTGATGTCAATGACTGTATACAACAACAATTGTCATGAACTGCACGTTACCGGTAATTAAATGAAACACAAACTACATTTTGGGCTAAAAAAATTGACAACTTTGAAAATATAATTCAACAATTTAATGGTTGCACAGATGACATCCTGCATCGTGACTGTAGATTTCGTAGTTCATGCAGGTTGAATTCAATCAATTTAGCTTGGATCCTAGCTTCTACCAGTTCTAAATAGCGATGCCATTTTTCTACCTTTTTTGCAACACGAGCACACAATCAATATGCAAATCAGATTACTGATGTTTATGCCGCAATGTGTGTATAATTTGTTATTAAAATGATTACACCACTGAGAGTCTAAAAATATCATTCATGCCGCAATAAGAAATTTGATCTTTAAATACTCACCATGTACTATCATTACAGACTCCTTAGCTGCTTTGATTTTTAAAACTCACCATGTACTATAATTACAGACTCCTTAGCTGCTTTGATTTTTTAAAAGCTCACCATGTACTATAGCTACAGACTCCTTAGCTGCTTTGATTTTTAAAACTCACCGTGTACTATAATTACAGACTCCTTAGCTGCTTTGATTTTTAAAACTCACCATGTACTATAATTACAGACTCCTTAGCTGCTTTGATTTTTTAAAAGCTCACCATGTTCTATAGCTACAGACTCCTTAGCTGCGTTGATTTTTAAAACTCACCATGTACTATCATTACAGACTCCTTAGCTGCTTATATTTTTAAAACTCACCATGTACTATCATTACAGACTCCTTAGCTGCTTTGATTTTTTAAAAGCTCACCATGTACTATAGCTACAGACTCCTTAGCTGCTTTGATTTTCTCTAAGAGGACGTATTCCTTCCATGCGTGCCAGACTTTTTGGCAGATACAATATCTGTGTAGAATCAATAAATAATCTTCATTGTTATTAATGATCTATGTAAAATGAGCAACAATGGTGTAAGGGCATAAGTGCCAACACAATCCACTACAAATTTTACTTCGTATTCTTTCAGCAGAGGTTCGTCAACCTAAATCATACAAAATACCACAATTATATGCAACAAATCTGAAAATGGCGTTTGATCTTGTTCCCATAAGCACAGGCCAAACTTCTCAGCTGGTGGATCGATTGGTTTCCCAAGTCTTTGTACTTTTCTGGTGTTTTATTGTGTTGCATAACCAAGGTACCTGTCAAATTCCTGCAAAGGGGGGGGGGGGGGGGGGTAGGTCAAGATTAAGGTATTCATCTCTATGGCAGAAACAAAACCTTACCTTCTGTGGTAGTCAGCTCTGATATGCAGCTTCCACTCTTTACGACCCGTCCACCATAAATCTGTCCATTCCTTGAAGGCTAAAGAGAGCAACCTCTTCCGGTAGTGTTGTCTGAGCATAAAATGAGATGAAATAGAGTCAAATTGGTGTGTATAAATACAGGATAAGTATGGCTGGTCAAAAGAGAATACTGAGGATACAAGATAGTCTTATAGTACAGAAGGCATTATTAATTCTGTATAGTCCTGTTGGTAAGTGTGATATAATTCCACTGAAAACTATGACCCCTCACAAGTCACACAAGCTGGCTCATTAAATAGAAGCCAACAGAAAACGCTTCACGTTTTTCCTCTCCCTTTCATGGAATTTAATTCAGAGTAAATAAAAATTCTCAAGGAAATGCCCTTCAATTTCACAAATACAACAAACTCCAAATGTTTAAAAAAAATAGTCAAATTCAAAAGTCCATCTAAAAATTTTCCTATTTTTTCCTTAATTTATAAGTAAATGCCATAGATTTTACATATAAGACCTAGAAGGAGCACTGGCCATGTCACGCACGGAACTCCGCTGACCCACCATGGGCGAAAATCCCTTTGGGTCAATTGCATACGAATGTCCACTTAAAGAATGTTTGCCATGAGAACTGATGAGTGACCAATGTAAATGAATGGTCCGCGCCATTTTCTCAATGGTCAAAAATGCTCCTTGTCGGGCCGTGTCGCTTGGTTTTGTACGCCCTCTAGTTTTTATATAACTCTATGGTAAATGCACACACACATACATAAACTTTCAGCCATAAGTGGCAAAAATCCTGTGACCAGGTGACTCAAGGCCAAGCAAAAGGCCTCCAACTAACCCACAGCACCCACAGCAATTGCCGTGATGCCCTGTGCTTTTGCCGTGGTGCCCTTTGCAAAGTCCCAATACAAATTTACATTTTCCTCATAGAAGTGCCCCTTACCAGAAGAAAATTGCTGCGCCCTCTCAAGAGCAAAGTTCAAGGCCCTGAAGCAATCATGTGACTCAACAATAACAATAGATTATGTACCTTACAACTGATGGACGAATGCGACCAAATGCAGTTGCAATCCATAAATGCAGGTATTTTCTTGCAAGATGTCTGAAATGGAAAAGGCTGACATTCTTATCAACATAGACAAACATTAACTCAATCAATAGTGAACAATGGCAATAATACATGTACCAGTACTTATATGGTTTACACTACACAAAAGAAATAACTGTGAGAAACACAAAAACATGAAAAATGAATTTAATAGGTGTGTCTTTAAGTGTCACTCAAATGTTTGTGGGTTGGGAGAGAGTCTGATGGTTGCTAGGTCATTCCACAGTCTGCGAGCGCAATCCCCGCCCCCCCCCCCCCCCCGGGCCCCCCATAAAAAAAAGTGGAATTATGTAATTCATTAAAAAGCATGGCCCCAGCCCCCCCCCCCCACTGAAAAGCAATGCCCCCTGTGTCCCCCCAGTGGAAAAATCCTGTTTACGCCGCTGCTGCCCTGCGGTTGTTTGTGCATATTGTGCATGCATGTATGCCTACGTTCGACCCACGTTGTATACTTTGCACCAACAGATGGGCTGGGCTGTTCATTCTATGTACCATAGTGCGCACACTCCATAGGGTACACGTACTGTACTACATTTGAACACACGAGTATTGGTTTGTACACGGAACTGTCCGCGTCGAAGGAGGCAAATGAGATTATTTTCAACGTGGTGGCATTACACCTTCCGCCCCCTTCCCCCCCCCCCCTCCGTACGGCCAGCTCCATTCTGTGGGCGCTGCAGTCAAGAGAGGTCAGAGCTGCTGCATCCAGCCAAAAGAGAGTTGGCATAATTAAAAAGGCATTTCCAATAGAAGTTTCAAAGTTTATACTATGAGCACTTTTTTGGAACAAATTATGTAAGGAGTACCAAGGCCAAGACTAGTGCAAAGGAAGCCTGAATCCCGATTGATGTACATGTATGTGTACTGTAATGGCGGTTGCCTCCTCAAAAGTTGTATTCTGCTATAATCACTGTCACCAGTTTCCTCACAATCTGTCTTTCCAGCATTCCCACTTTCATTTCACTACATAACACCCTTACCTAATTCTTAACTCCTTCAGCCGACCTCCCATATTCCATGTATAGCCTGGTCTTGCTCTTGGTTTACCTGCATGTACATTTTTTCTTTTAGATGTAACCAGAGGTGAATCAGACAGGGTTGTTCTCTGGGCTTTGGTTGGTGGATCATGAGGTTGATGAAGGTGCCTGTGGGGAGATGCTTTCAATACTTTGACTCGAGATGTTGGAATTGGAATTCGAGACACTCTTGACATGCTTGAAGGGTTCAACCTGTTCAGGAAAAAGATTGAACTAGCTTTTGAAAAAGCATGGTCTGAATTATGTGCAAGTGCCTTAGAAAGAGCTTAGATTCATCTGGAACCAGATGACACTACAATTGCAATAAAGAAATTTGTTAATGCTAGGAAGTTTATACTAAAAAATTATCATTTTTGGGTGTACTGATTTATCATTCTGTAAATACCAATATAGTAATAGCGAGAACCATGGGCGGCTTTGAATGGAATGCCTGTGTACTCTTCGGTCAGCTGAGGGGACCGATACTATTTCACATCTCATGGACGCTGTTCAATATTAACTCCCCAGAGTGCATGTTTTTTTGTGTGCTGTCGACAAATTTGCCTATGTGTACAGTCTACACATGGTTCATGGTAACCCTTGATCCTGTCTACGGTACGACCTACTGTCGGGAGGATGCAGGGTTATGAATATCACAACTGTAGTGTAGACCCTGTAACAATGGTAAATGGGGCCCTTTACTCCTCTTTTTGAAATTTTGACTTCAAGGCGGTCGTAGTGCAACCTTTGAAGTCCAAATTTAAAAACAGACTCACTCAAAGAGGAGTGCCCCGGTTACTGTGGCTGGGTCTACCTGTTTAAGTTGTACTTGTGTAGTACATTATTCATTAAACTTGAGCAAATGTCACTATTTTAAAGGCCCTAATTAATTCAGGGTGGTCAGGTTGGCGCAGTGGTATCTTTCCTCGTCTTCCACCAGTCTAGGACCCCAGTTCAAATCCAGTCGGGGGCACTATGTGGATTGGGTTTTTCAGTCCTTACCTCTCCAGGGTTTTCCTCCCACATCTAAAAATGAAACTTTCTTCCTTGTCTTCTACAAGACTAAAAAATAAGTTGTTTTGTCCTTGTCTTCTATCCATGGGGTTATTGGCTAGTTATAAGTGATTAAGTTCACTTTTCTGAGAATCCTTGGCTTCACAACCAGAATTAGTAAATGAAATGAAATGATTGATCATGTTGATTATGACATTTGCTTGGCCATATATTGACTTAGCCTAGTAAGTATGATTTTACCAGATTTACATTGCTTTAATGTTGAGTGATCCTAGACCCAGTAACTGGGACGCTGTACTCCTTTTTAAAAAAATTTGACACTGTCGGTCGTACTAGCGACAATGTCAAAAAATTTTTAAAAGGAGCACAGCGCCCCAGTTACTGGGTCTAGAGTGATCCAGAACTGGTCAAAGGTGCAAAGACTCAAAAAGAAAAAAAAATGACTGCTCATCAGTAAATTTACATAAACACTGTTCATGCATCTGAACCATTTTAAATGAACTTTATCTGCTCATTCCTTCAAATATGGAAGATGAGAAATTTCAACAGCGTTTTTGAACCATCATTTTGTTTCAAAAATAACAATGATTCTCACTGTGACAAACTTCAGAAAATTTGCCATAATTTACTCAACAATGATGTTATACACTTGAATTTTGGTGTGTTATCTTTGGATGTTATTCTTTACATTTATTAAATTGGTCACATGAAGAGTAATTTACTGATGATCGAGGGGCAATGCAAAGTTGAAGTGATCCGGAACTACTCAATGATCCCGAACTGGTCAAATGACTGTAGCTTCTAATCTATTCTAAGTTCTTCTTCACTTTTTGCTGCTTACATTTTGTTTTTATCGTCGTAGTTCTCCGAGGGTCCCACCACTCCCTCAATCGTCACTTCTCTGTGATTGTTTACACCTGCACTCGTCGCAACGTCTCTGTGTGCAACGAGTTTCATCTTCTCTGCCTTGATTCGTAACCCTTCACGCAGTTCCTGCAGCACCGCCTGCTTGGCTCTTGCTCGCAAGCCGGTGTCATTCCTAGCGGAGAAACGGTCTGCTTTGTTTACACTTGCCTGCCACGGTGAAGCCGACGATTGCATCTTGGTAAACTTGCCCTATAGTATTATACACACACCAGCAATCCAGGTTTTAAATAACGGGATTGCGAATAATGTGTTTAAATGCCTCACAAAACGCTCGTAAGTCATAATGTTTTTGGGTTTGTAGAGTAGTTACAGCATTTACGCGCCAGCCATTTTGGAAATTAGTGATTAACCTTTTTCAATATATTGAACAATTATACACATCATTTGCTAGACTTTAAAGACAAATCTTGACAAAATATATGTTAAATAAATATTGTAATTTTTTTTTAATTTTATTATACATGTCTTTTTGAACAAAAACAAATATTTGTGTATATTTACATTTAGTGATCTACATGACTTTTGACCAGCATTGGCCCGACGGCTTTTTACGGTATTACAAATTAACTTCTAACCAATCATGTTTCTAGTAGTAATTGATTGAGGTTTAGCACCTCTTACCAACACTATGATTGGGGTGCATATTTTTCTGACGACAATCACATAAACTTTAAAGTGTAAGTAGTTGATTTGGAAAAATCTCTCTATCAGACTGCCATTTTTATATTCATTATAACTTAGTAGTATCTTATTTTTTGATCCAAGTAAACAAAAATGTGGACGTCGGATTCGGAATCTTGATCTGTCGATCTTGTGTCCTTTTTGATACAAATATCGAAATTTTGACCACATACTGTTCTATGAAAGAATATACTTTGATATACTTTGGGGAAGGGGTCATCTGTGCTTTCAATAATTTCATGTTTTGGTGGGTTTTATTTTGGAAGTTGTTCTGTATTTGATCGTTTGCGTTTTTTCCTCTCTCTCTCTTTTTTCTTCAAAGACCTGCATTTTATGTTGCCTGTAACTCGCTTAAAATAACCAGTGGTCAGAGTTTACAAGAGTTAAGTCGCTGCAAATCGTCAGACATCAGCAGCGGAAAAATCTCGTGAATATTTTACTGATGGGGCCAATGAAATAGTAATTTTTATTAAAAAAAAAACAATTTGTTTTGGGGTTTGGGTTTTTTTTTCTTTCTTTCTTTCTTTCTTCCTTCCTTTCTTCTTTCTTCCTTCCTTCCTTCCTTTCTTTCTTTCTTTCTTTCTTTCTCTCTCTCTTTCTTTCTTTCTTTCTTTCTTTCTTACTTTCTTTCTTTTGCATGTGGAACAAGAACCAACATGTTCCAACCCAACATTCAACTCTAGGAAAGTGAGAAAGTTTTTAAGGAACAAATTTAGCATTCGTTTCTTTCCCTTTAAATAAAATTTAAACATGCCTTTGGTTGTGAAGTTACAGGAGTTGGTTACTGTTCATCTAGACATGCTGCTTAGAAACAAAATTCCAAAAACGCTGTCATGTCTAGTGCTCTTTATTATTTCAGGATTTTTCAACAGTATCAATAGCAATATCAATACAAAATATAATTATGGTGTTACCGCAAACCTCCATCTTTATATCGATATCAATAGACCGATTGCCCGACCCGCGTCACGTGACCTATTGTGGGTATTAATAATGTAAACAAACACAACGTCCTCCATAGGAAAGTGCAGTACGGTATATGATGATTGTTGCATTTGTTTATTCGAATGAGGCTTTACTTTCTCGAAATCCATGAAAAATATTCAAGAGTTTGTACCAGAGACCATCGAGTGGCTCAATAAAGTTCCAGCAAGTCTTGGAAATTGCTGAGTGATAGCATAGAGCAAGGATCTGGTCCTTGCTCTATGGTGATAGACATGAAAGTGATCAATAACTTGGGGCACGGGCATTTGTTGTCGATAATAGATAGTGATCAGTTTTACTAGACTCGAAATTAAGTCTCTTCAGTATTTCAAAATGTGCTACACCCATGCCATTTTTACGAAAAGCATTTGAAATGGCAGTGTTGGGGATGTATTTGTATGCAATTGAGAAGGATATCCAACTCACTTTCAAGAATTTTCCATCCAAACATTTTTATTTATGGGGAAAAGGAAAGTCAGCATTTTCTAATCCTAAGTAAAAAACTATACAAGTTTAACCATGTACATTCCCTAGACTCATATGTTGTAATTCTGTGCGGTATCGGTGTTGTATTGGGATGGGAGGCAGACTTATTCAAATCACATGACACTTTGCTTTCCTTGTACCCACATTATTTGAGCATTTCAAACTTTTCTCGATCCCACGTAGACTTTTCACACAAAGAAAAAGGCTCACACATTGGATTGGGATTGGTTTTTGTAATCCTCCGAATACATTCATTGCACCAAATCTTCATTAGAACAGAAGTCTCTCTCAATCATCGAGCGTCCCGACGATAGATCTTTGACTTTGTTTTATTCTGGCTTGTTAATTTGTGTTATTTAACGATGGTGGCCACCTGGGTTACTGCGGTGATTGTGACGGGAGTATGGGCATTTGTTGGTATTGTTCTTCCTTTTGTTGTCCCGAGAAAACGAGCAGATAGAGGGTAAGTTAGTTTTTTTTTTATCTATGCCCTTTTCGGTATGGATGGTTTTTTACGCAGTCAAAGGAAATGCGACAAAAATAGTGCCATTATTCAATAGGATGCTGGTCATCTCGCCCCCAAACATACTCGCCCCCAACAATCTCGCCCCCAACAATCTCGCCCCCAAACAATCTCGCCCCCAGCCTTTGACAATCTCGCCCCCTGACAATCTCGCCCCCAAACAAAGTCGCCACCGGACGTTTTTTTTTCTGCAGTCCGAAATTGCCAAAGGAGAATTTTTTGTAATTTTTTTTTTATTTTTAAAAATTTTGAAATTTTTGAGGATGGCAATTTCGTACCGCAGAAAAAGAACCTTCCCCCGGATATAACTAAAATAATATTACAATTTTATTTAATGATGGTAACCATGACACCTAAAAAGATGATTTTCAATATCTTCTGAATCTACAATGAAAAAATACTAAAATGCTAAAATACAGTAGACATGCACTAACATTAACATGATTCTTTGAATCAACCCACAAGCAACTGATAACGAAGCGTAACGACTTCCAAAATGATCTGAAACAAATATCCTTTATCTCGATTCCCGTGTTCTGTGGACCCACACGGTCCCGAAAACTCTATCCTTATCGCGTACAAATATAAAAGTGGCCGTGGCAATTTCAGACTGCAGAAAAAAAATCGTGTGGGGGCGACTTTGCTAGGGGGCGAGATTGTCAGGGGGCGAGTTGTCAAAGGCTGGGGGCGAGATTGTTTGGGGGCGAGATTGTTGGGGGCGAGTTTGTTGGGGGCGAGAGTGTTTGGGGGCGAGATGACCGGCTCCCATTCAATATACACTACCACTGGACTACATGTACCTCCGCTTCTTGGACCTACATCGACTAGCCCCATAAATGAATAGTGCCAATACTAATACTGAGTACGCTGGACTCTCTCCGCTCCTTGGCCCTCCTAAACGACGACGAGTATGACCATGTATCATGTAATGTATTTACTGTATTCATATCATAGACCCAGTAACTGGGGCGCTGTACTCCTTTTTTGAGATTTTGACATTATCTGTCGTACTAGCGCCCCAGTCCATGGTATATTTGGAAAGTGCGGCAAAGTGGATTTTTAATGAATCAGTTACAAAATTGTTAAAATTACGACAAAGACTCGACAGAATTGCTTGAAAATCGCCTACTGGCATGACTGGCTTCTCCAAGTATTTGCGATGAAATAAAATGCATTTCATTGTACTCACGATCATTTTCAGTCCTCCAAATCGATGATTTTTAGCCCACTCTCAAATTTGCCGTTTGAGTCGTCATTTTGAACATGACGACTGTTTTCGCTGCGACGATTGCGTGTTCGCTGAGGCCCTGACTTTCTTATTGTTTTCCACGCAGTCAACGCAGGATACCAGGCTGTGTAGTGTCAACGTTCGCTGATGCCCTGACTTATTATGCATATTGATTTGTGCAGTCAATGCAGAATACCAGCTGTATAGTGCAACGACCCCCCCCCCCCCCCCCGTACACAGCTGGTATCCTGCATTGACTGCGCAAATCTATATGCATGTCAGGGCATCAGCGAACACGCAATCCTCGCAGCGTTTATACTTATAAGAAAACAGTCGTTGAGTATCATGTTCAAAATGGCGATTCTAACGACAAATTAATTTGATAGTGGGCTAAAAATCATCGATTTGGAGGATAAAAAATGATCGTGAGTACAATTAAATGCATTTTACTTCATCGTAAATACTTGGAGAAGCCAGTAGGCAATTTTCAATCAATTCTGTCAAGTCTTTGTCGTAATTTTGACAATTTTGTAACTGATTCATAAAAAATCCGCTTCGCAGCACTTTCCAAATATACCACGGACTGGGGCGCTAGTACGACAGATAATGTCAAAATCTCAAAAAAGGAGTACAGCGCCCCAGTTACTGGGTTTACCCCAAAACGTAAGATGAACTTTCGAATTGAGACTTACAACTTTTTTTCAAAATTTTCCCCTCGGTGATTGGTCGATCATTGCATGAGCAGATGAGAGTCTGTAGGTTCGCGATGCAGATACTCCTTTCGGTGGAATTTATGAAAGATCTCAGGGCTGATACTGACACGTTTAAATTAAACATCGTCGGAGCCATGATGGTTGCTGTTGCCCATTAGGTCTTTTCCCCACCATCCAATTAATAATTACCAGAACATCAAACCAGAAAGAAGACCCAAAATTGATACCAAATAATTAATGTTTACTAGTTGCGATAATCGAAACCCTCCATCCTCCTGACGGGCGTAGACCACCATGACCAGAGGGTTACGAGGGTTACATTTGGCAAATTTGTTCGACAGCATGCACGCACTCCCAGAAGTTGGTATTGTACCCCGTCCCTGAAATGTGATTAAGTATTGATCCCTCAGCCAACTGAAGAGTACTCCGTTAAAATCCGCTGTGATAGAACTGAAACATTTTAATGTTAAGAAATCTGTGCACGTACTTATTTTTTTCTCTTTTTAAACTTAAGGCCTACTGTACGTTTTTTTTTATATTTAAATTAAATTTATATTGGCAATAATTATGAAAGACCACTTTTGTGATAACGATGGTGTAATTGTGTACATTGAAAATTGTTGAAAGAAAAAGTGGAAAGTTTGCCAAATTTTTGCCTCTGGTTGGTTGTAACCGCCCATCTGCGATTGTACATATCAATACAACATGCATCAACATGCATGTCCAAACATGACATGATTTTTTTTTTTTAATTCATGTTTTATTTTATTTGCAGAATTATTCAATTGATGTTATCTCTAACTGCAGTATGCTGCTATTTATTGTAAGTACATAGAGCAATGAGTGGACCTGTTAAGTAGTTTAGAAATTATACACACATGATGTACACTTCACCTTCAGTAACACTGATTAGGCCTGTGTGATTTATTACATGTAGCTGTAAAGTTAACAATTAACAGGGTTTGCCTTTAACTTTTTCAGTAGCTAGCCAGCAGGACTAGTTAGCTTGTCATTTCACTGGTCCGTCAGCGTTTTCACTGGTCCGTCAGCGTTTTCACTGGTCCGTCAGCGTTTTCACTGGTCCATATTTCATACTAAAATAGGGACGTGTTTTAACACTGAAGTAGCCAGCCGGACCACTTGGAGAGAATTTTCACTGGTCCTCAGGTGTTTTAACTAGCACTTGGCCAGCGGACCACTGTTAGTTACATAGAAATATAGGATAGAGGTCATGGGTTCAAATCCTACTTGAGTGGCCTGTGGAGTTTTTTTCTCGCATGGCTCGAGAAAGCTCTGTGTATTCCATGCTTGTCCAGTCCTGATTTGCTTTGTTCTTGAAAGGGCAAGGGGCACCAAGACATTTTCTCCTCGATAAAGGGCACCTCTATGAGGAAATTGTAAATTTCATTGGAACATTTTAAGGGCCCCAAGGCAACGACCAGGGGCAATGGAGGCAATTGCCCAATTTCACACGGGGAGTATGACCAAGATGGTGTAGGAGTGGCAAAATGAGAAAAGGCCAACACCGAATAATAATAATGTGCAGAAACGAAAAAGAAGTTATTATTTGGCTTGGGATTTACTTTTGGTCTGAACTAAAAGAAATACTGCATCGATTGAATGAATCATTGAAGGACAGCTTCCTGTGTTTCCTGATCTTGCATTTGCAGTTGAATCTGTGCAGATTGATCATAGAAAACTGGACTGGTTCCTTGTGAATCAGAAAGGGGTGTTTGCCAGAACTTCGGAAAGGGTTGTCCAAGATTGGTTGTAAATTGAAAAACAGGACATGGGTCATTCCATGAAGGTGGGACCTATTTTGTGACATTTTTCAATATTATAATTTTTGTTTGAAAAAATGTTGACTCTAACTTATGTTTATCAATCATCACCTTTTATTTGGGTTTTGAAAGTGTTCAGAGAGTTTCAGATCCTTTCCACACCATCTTACCTGATATTTTTGCTAATATTCTTAAAAATTCAAGGTAACGATGTAACAGGGACACCATGCTTGTAACACATATTTTTCAATATTATGGAAGTAATAAACAAATTTACAAGGTTCAACAGAAACTTGATGCCAAATCCATAAGAAAAATAACTGCCTTCATGGGTATTAAAGTACACATGGCTGAGAAAATTAAGGATATATGTCACAATGTAACGGGGACACCAAATGTCACACCTATGGTGTCCCTGTTACATCAGTGCAGGCACTGCAACACGTTTATTTTTTACACCACAGTAATCAAGTAAATCCTTTTTATGATTCACTTTTGGTGTTATTTATGCTATGTAAAGCAAGATTGACGAAGTAGACTAGTGAAGTGGTGAAAAAGCATCATAGGTGGTAACGATGTAACGGTGTCCCTATGGTTCCAACTTCATGGAATGACCCACATACTGAATTCTCACTTGCAGTATAACAATAATAATAGTATGCATATTATTATGCACTTTTTCAAGCCAAGTAGGCCGCTCAAATCACCTACATGTAGACACTATTAGTACCCATGATCCTTGACTCCTGAGTTTTGCTAAAACCATCTCAATCCCTTAGGAGTATGCAGCACCGGCAACCAATTGGTTGCACAGGTTGCCAATCATTCATATCAACAATGTCTACCTACACAGTTACCTTTTTACTCCTGGGTGATGAGAAGCAATTATAGTTGAGTGTCTTGCTCAGGCACACAAGTGTCACAACCAGCATTGGAATCCACAATCCGATACCGATAAGTTTGTCATCGGAATTCAAGTTTGATGCACCAGACTGCTACGCCCCAACACGCCACTTTTTGTTGACATTGTAAATAAAATATCAAACAAGATGTCCAAAATAGCAATTTTAACATCAATTTGATAAGCAATGCCGTATCAAATTAATTTTGATATATTTATGTACTTTTTGATTAATTAACTTTGCAGTTGGTTATGTGCGTTCCTGATGCAACTCAACCCCCTTTTTGGACCACAGCTGAGCTCTAAAACCATTAAAGCACTTTTTTATGAATGGGACGTAAGTTGGAGTTCATTTGAACTTTTTGAGATACAAACATACATGTATGATGGTCTGACGGGGACTTGTAGGTATTTTGCTAATAGACAAGATAGTTATCCTGCGATCCATCACCACAAGAGGGCGCGATCTCACCCTAGACTGGCTAGACCGCTATCATAGGGAGCCCGCTATAGCAGTCTAGCCAGTGATAGTGGTCTAGGGTGAGAGCGCGCTCTCTTGTGGCGATGGATCATGGGATATCAATAACAGGAGGTGACAATAGATTGTGGGATATAAATAACGGGAAGGTCTTGAACCCAGACTACCCTCTTGTTTGAAGACTCAGGGAAACGACTGCTGCAACAAAACTACTCACCTCATATTTTTAGATTTTGTGATTATATTGAGCTCTATTATGGCCAAATTTAGCACTGAGTATGCAAGATGTATCAGTCTGATTTTTACCCAAAGACAGAATAAATATTACCTCAATATTTTTAAAGATAATACAAAAGGGAATTTAAGAGCACCCCTAATGTGTCTTTCTTTAAATATAGTGTTTAAAAGTCCATTCACAGGAAACATTTTAAAGAAACCAAAATATTATGCTGATAATTTTGGGGTTTTTTTTTATGTCTTTATACAGGATGCACGTATTCCAGATGAATGAGTATATTATCTTCAGCCAGTCGCTTCTCCTCCAAACCCCTGCCGTACAAATTTGTAGTTATTTCTGTTACCTTACAAACAAAATATTATTATGACAGAGATTCGATGATTAAATGAAGTGGTCAACTCAAGGCGCCTGTGGATTTTGTTTTCCCCCACAGGACTCAAAAAGCACTGAGTTTACAGTGCTTCATGATGTCAGTGAAAGATAAAATTACATTCCATCACTCCTTCACCCTTATGCAAGAATTGTGTCATTTAAAGACGGATTATTCGTAATTCAAGTACAAAAGGTCAGGGCCTGGTTTCATAGAGCGAAATACTGCTTGACAAACTTCAGGTAAGCAAAAATTAGCACAAAAACAATCGCAAATTGAACACATGACTTGTTATTTCGGCTGGTAACCTTTTTCTGGTAAGCACATTTTTGTGCTTAAGCAGCTCTATGAAAGTGGGCCCTGCTAATTTGTAAGGTAAAATTGTTGACATCCATGTGGATTCTTAAGAGACAACATAACGAAAATTATGAACACATTTCGTTATCAATGTATTTAACTAAAAATAGTTCTCATTAAGCTCATGGAATGCCCGATGTTATACATCGTTCCCCCTTTTCATCTCAAGTACAATAATCTTGTTGTTCTTGCCCCTTATGTCTCTGGACAGTTAAACTTTGCCATGACACGTTCATTTATCAGTTGATCACAAAAGTCTGGACTGTGTTTAATGTCAACCAGCAGTAGTTAGATACGTTGAGGTGCTTGGTGGCAGCAAACTTACCTGGCGGTTTCCCATTTTTCGCACATTTTTGTGGACAATAAATCATTGTCAGATAAGTCTGCCGCCACCTGGCTCAGGCTCCTCCCTTAACAGTGGTCTGCTGGCCGAATGCTGGTTAAAACAGCTGAGGACCAATCAAAATTCTCTCCAAGTGGTCTGGCACCAAACCGGTAGGCTTTTTCAAAAGCATTTTTGTTTAATATGAAATGTGGACTAATGAAAAAGTTTGCAGGCTGGCGAAACAACAAGCTAACTGGTCCTGCTGGCTAGTCAATGAAACAATACACCAATCCATTAAGCCCCGCCCTTGCTTTATTGACCAATCACAGACCTGATTGCAAAACCAAAAGTTCGACACAAGTCTGAAAAACACGGTGGATAAGGCGAGCGTGCACAGTGGGCGGGGCTCAATGGATCGGTCTATTAAGGGTAAACCCTGTAGAATCACATAAGTTTTTAATTATGTGTCGTTAAACATTATCAACGGCATGTGTAAGATTTTCTTAATTGTCTATCTCATTAGTCGTACTGTTTTTTTTCACTGGTTAGACTTGTTTAGTATTGGCTCATTAATGTAAGAAAAGAAAAAGAGTGTAATTAGGGAGTCTTAGCGTGTAACGAGAAAAGGGTTTGCTGAAACTCTTCCTAGAAAGTCATCCTATCCCATTTGGGATACACTTATACCCTGATTGGAACCCTCTTACCCCGATGAGGATATCAGATCAGTGACCTCTTTGGTAGAACAAGATTCAGTGTATCCCATTTGGGATACTCTGTACCCTGATTTGAACCCGATTCCCCAATAACGATATTAGATCTGTGACCCCCTTAGGTCAGAACATTTAGTGTATCCCATTTGGGATACACTTATACCCTGATCGGAACCTCTGAGTAAACCCATTGTCAAAAGTGTTTTACTCAATTAGTGATGGTCATGTAGAGGTATTTATGTTATTAATTTGATATTGTATAGCATATGTACTATGTAATCAAACGTATGTGATTTTGTATAAATTATTACAAAGTGAAAAATAGTTGTCATTAAACTACTCACATTATATTAAAAGATCATTTTGTCAGTATTGGTCAACATACCATTCCACTCTTTCATTTATTTATTCATTATCATAACTGGGTTGCCCAATAGACCTTATGCATTGACGTCATCACGCCGCCATCTTAGAGGTAAATCAATGATGTAACAATGGAAATGCAGAGATTTGTACGCTCGGCGCACAGGATTGGCCAATGAACAACCTCATTTTGACCTCTAGACGAGGGCGCCCTACTCAAATGACGTCATGTGCATAAGGTCTATCGGTGGCGATCATGGTCTCACATTGGCCCAGTATAAAAGTACACTACAATTTAATGAAACATGTTCTTCCTGTGAAATACACACACCGATATATACAAATTAAATAAACATATATTAAAAAAATGGAATAATCGACTGCTCAAAAGCTTGTCAGTTCAATGGCAGAAGATGGAAACACAAACACAAACAGAGGGACCATACAAATAATGGGGGGGGGGGACATTAAAATTACAAATTGGTTGAACTACATTGCTAGTTTAAAAACTGTGCAATGTTTGTATAATGTTTGTAACTCGCGGTCATTGTATTGTTCTTATATTAATTTTGATTTAAAGTGAACATTTTTAATTGGCCAGAAGTGCCCCCCCCCCCCCGCAAGAAAAAAATGGTGCACCCCTTGTGCCTTAAAAGATTTTACCCTGGTTATGTCATACTAGGTTGACCCTGTACTCAAGAAGATTTCGTACCGTTTTTCCAGGTTCAAATATCATGCCTGCTTTAACTTCGTAACACTCAAAGCTTCAAAGGTGCACATAATTTGGTTACGATCAGGTTTTAAAAATAGCTGGATTAAAAAGTGTATCCGACACCAATCGTTTTCAGATACTGCTACAGTCGGGCCAAAAGGAGGGGGAAACGTGGTTGACTTTATTGTGAACATGCTTTTAACCAAAGTGTCATATCAAAACTACTAAAAAGTAATTAGTACAAACCACAGCTACACCACCAAGATAGAACCAGTAAAAAGGAGATTCACTCAATGTGTACATTTCCTGTTGTCGCTGACTCATGCAGTAAGGAAACCATAGAGTTGCACAAACCGAAAAGGGAAACTGATCGATCTACGCTTGTGAAATTAATCATCACCAAGGACTGGTATGTAGAGTCGCTGCAGGGCTTACATTTCTTTCTTATTCTGAAAGTTTACTCTGTGTTAAATACGTAAAGGCAAAAGGGCCCTATTTTATAAAAGCTGCTTAGAAAAACTATGATTGTATACATTGAAGAAGATAATTAGTCTTAGTCACTTGGGCCCAGAATTCTCATGAGAGTACAGACCTGAAGGTACTGCAGCACAGAGACAGATGACTACACTTGGCAATTTTGCTTCTTTTCCTGCGCCCTTGTACTGCAGCCATAATAGTTGACATTTGAAAGGTACATCAACCATAGGAGGAAATGCCTCTCATTCATACACCCTACACGGACAAAAAAATTGGTTAGTCGAGTACAAAATGTCGCCCTCTCGCGTCGTGAGATTATATTTTTAAGCATTGACAGTGCGAGGGCGTTTTACATTTTTTTGTGTATTTTAATCAAGAGGTGTATGTTTCCAAAACCTGTAAGAAGCTGAGTGATGCAACATGCAAATCCTTTTGAATGCGCACACGCGCTGTCAATTCTTCTTGTGATCACACATGTTTTTCTGCTTACCGGTCAACACCTCAGTTATGACACTGGGCCCTTGCATCATCTTTGTTGAAGTGAATGCCATTTTGTCTTTATTTCAAGCCCTCAGAGTGAAATTTTCCTGTCTCATCGAAAGCACACGTCATCGATGAGTAGAACATCATATAGACATATTGATGAATGATAGACACATTGATATGTCTGGTTTTTATTGGGGAGGGGGCCGACTGGCTTTTGTGGTGTTTTGGGGGTGTCTTTCATTTTTTTTTTTTTTTTTTTTTTTTTTTGACCATTTAAGGGCCTCTGGAATGTTTTTAGAATTTGTTTCAGTAAATAGTTTATAATGTTATCTATTAATGTTTTTATTGTAGACAGTGGCATTGGAGTTAAGGTCTTTCGAGTCACAGTTTCTAAGTTAACTTCTTCAATTCCAGGCATGTGTCACTGGCTAATTGTCATGTTTGTGTTGTACTGTTCTTTTTGTATTTTGTATATGCCGAATAAATAATAATAACAATGATAACATCCGTTCATTTGGTTAAGGCGCTGGGACCGAGCGAAATCATCGGCGAGTAGCTAGATTATTGACAATGGAACGCATTGTTGACCGTAGAGCTCAAACAGCGCCCTCACTGAGGTCAAAGGAAGAATTTTGTTGGTAGTTGTGCGTGACGCGTACACAATGTGTGCGTTTCCATTGTTTGACTTCAGCTAGCACCGGAAGCCTAATGCAAATCTTATGGTATCCCTGATAGGACAGATCGGTTTGCACATGCGTGAAACGCGAGCGTTGGTTTTTATCTTTATAACGTCACAATGCCCGTTAAAACTTAATGTTTACTTTTCTTGACACCATTACGTCACAACACAGACAGTATTTATACAATGTAGATTACTTGATTACTTTGAAATTATTTGTGGCTGGACGTACTTTTCAAACACAAAACTCCAAAGTTACATCCTATTGGGGGAAATGCCGCTTATAAATTATCATGGCAACTCTTCAAAAATTGTTGTGGTGTGAGGAGTATGCTGAGTTTTGTGATGAAGTAGTCCTGGTAGAGGGGCGTTTCGTACTCGAAAAAAAGCATGGCGAATGTATGTGTATGGTACATGCGGGATTGACCGAAACCGTTGTGCTAATTGCTGAGGAGCAGGTTGATGCCGACAAGGAATGTCTGAAGACGTCTGTAGTTTCAAAAGATGCAGCATCTAATCTGGAGTACCTTCACCTGGCTCATCTCTTCCCGTTGCAGGGCACCAAGCTGTCGACCAGGCGACACCAGGAACACCGCGGGGAACACGTCCTTCGGCTCCGTCTGTCCACTGGCAAGACGTGGTACCTGGAACTGGCCGAAGGGCGACACCGTGAGGACAGATGGAGGGAATGGTTGACATGGATACAGGACGTGGATGAGAGGCGAAACGAGAGGCGCCATCACCACCATCATCAAGGCGAGAAGTCTATCCCCGCACAACATCATCAGGATCGGGTAAAAAGGTCCGTTGTTGAGGCTTCGGAGGTGGGAAACGGGATGTCATCTGATGATGGTATGGCACTGAAACAACCAAGAGCAATGAGCTTTCCAAAGACAGGAAGTGACAATGCACTCCATAGCTCAGACAGCGGTGCAGCTTTTACAGCGACACGACACAACAAGAAACGTCGAGAGTCCCGAGCTTACCATTGGGTTGGTCATTTCCAGGGGGCGCTCTCTCGACAACACGACGGCGAAATGTTGGCTAAAGACCCTAACACGTCATTCATAGGCCTCCCTGGTAAATCACTTGAACCCTCAGTCAATGAACGAAACGGCCATTCTCGTGTTTCTTTGAAGCATGGACACGGCCTGTCACCCGGCACCAATAAAAAGGCAGATCACACCTCTTCACTTGTCTGGGGTGAACCCCACTCTATCACCGCTGTCAAACCAAGCAACAGCAGCACCGATACCTACTCCAGCCTACAGGATATTGAGAGCATCGGTAGTTTACTTGGAGACTCAGATGTGGATTGGAGGCATCCGGTGTCAGGTGAAGTCAACCGGAAGCTGCTCCTTTGCGTGGGTGACCTGTTCCAGAAATTCAACATGGAAGCACACGGACACGGGCATGTCGGGAGGTGGCGCCCTTTGGCCTCACTGACTGCTGTTGACCAGCTGAGGGCTCCAGCTATTTGCAACACCTATGGGTGAGGAAATTATTTATCGCAGAATCGCTATACAAGGGGTTCCAAAATAAAGAAGAAGTTCGGATTTAGCATTTAGCGAAACAAAACAATTATGAAACAGCCCAATTTTGCAGAATCTGAATGACACTTTGAGCCATTAGTTATGTTCATGTGAAGGTACCATTACAACTTGCACTGTCTTAGACAGTGCAATAAGTTGTAATGGTACGTGAAACAAACTTAGTTTATTTCACGCACCATGTGATAACTTCAGAACCGAAGTTTATTGTAGGTTGTCATTATACATTGCATACACTACACTGATTCATAGACTTGATTTCAAGTCCGAGATCGCGGTTATTTGTCCGTATACTTTCACGCAACATCATCTGACCAGATTGCCCGTATACACACATGCTATCACCACACTCGACTCAAGATCTCAAACTTGACCCTGTTGCAATCATGGCGTATTCATGTATTCGTAACTGAAATTTACAAACCTAATCGAACCAACATCACGATTATATTTTGGTTGGAACAACTACGTCACCTTGGCACAAACGACCTCGCGAAAAAGTTTAGTCAATGACCGGAGCTCAAATATTTTGTCTGGTCGGGACCCCCCCCCCCCCCCCCCAACCGGCCAAAGATGATGTATGTGCGCAAATTACATGTTACAAAACATGAACCATAATGTTTGGTTATTTCACTAAGCGGGGAATGTTTATGGGATTTGTGTTAATTGGCACCTTGGGCATAAAAATGAATTACTCTTCCACAATCCATCGAAATACTTGCCCTAAAAGGTGCGTAAAGTCTTGATAAATGTCTGATATTAAATTATTCATTCTGAGGAACAGCGTTAATCTGACGGCCTATAATAAATAGACCTCATGCATTGACGTCATCCCGTCGCCATCTTCGGATGAAAAGATTAACCAATGGAAACGCACAACCCTGGCCGGCAAACACGATAGACCAATGAGCAGCCTACCTTTTAGCCCGAACATCTGACGTCACTCTTCGAGGCTCGTGAATAACGCCAGGTACTGGCCTTCAGAACCTGGCATACCTGACAGATGTTGACCACACATCACTATCAATCTGGTAGTTATGCGTCATATTGATTTTGCAAGACCAAGTGCTTGTCTTTATCCTTACGGATAAAGACAGGGGACCAGTCTACCTCCCATTGAACTTTTCCCAGGGTCATGCAACCTCTCTATTAACTTTGTTATGGTATCGCTATCTTTGTCCTCTGTGTTCAATAACAATTGGCAGACGGATTTTCCATAATTGACAGTCAGATTATTCTGCTCTTTAACTTAACCTTCAGTTTTGATAAAATCGTTTCTAAAAATCACAAAAGTGTGCACTATCCCATAGCAATCAACCAACTCTGTTTTGCCACACAGCAAAGTAAATTACCTACGCCATTTTAAAGAAAAAACACCCCACACGTACGTACGTACTTACGTATGTACAAACAAACAAACAAACAACCCAACAAATAAAACAAACAAACAACCAAACAAGTAAACAAGAAATTTTATCATTCAACACGAGCGATGAATAATACAGGAAAGGGTTCGAGAGTTCACTTCCGGTAGTTCACAACCAATAGGCCAATAGGTTTAATGAAACTGAGAAAAATTGTAAAAATAAAAGCATGAACATGTTTGGTAGGCGGACAAGTTCAAATACAGTTTAACTGACACGCCCTCTCTACGTGGCGTGTGGTCAGTGTAGCGATCACCGATTGAAGCGCTTGAAAACTTTCCAACAAGCTCCGTGCTTGAACTTTTATGTTTTACTTTTTAGATGCCCATAAACATTTTATTACATTTGTCATAATGTTTTATTACATTTTTCAAAGTATGGATGTTTTTCAAAAGTGATTTGACCAAAAGGAACCAGTTTTTGTCTTTTTCAGCCATTGTACTTTTACTATTGAATTTGAAACGTTTTAACAGCCGATGGTATTTGGCGCGGTCTCTTTTTTGCTGTACGGCTGGTTGAATGGGTAGATCCATTCCCACGACCGTAAGGCGCTTTCGTGCGAGGAACGTAACTCAACAAAAATATTAAGTATTACCTGAACAAAGAAATTACTTCATAAAAAACAGTTTTCGTGTTTTGGTTGTCTTTTCTTTTGATTGGTTCATACTGCTACTGAAAAAAACCTACCGTAGATTTGAGGTTTTCAACTACCTCAGGTTACGTTAAGAGTAGACAAGGGTTAAGCATTTTTTAATTAGAAGTTGGCTTTGGGGGAATGATCAAATAACAAACTAACCTTAACCAGAGATTACTACGGAATTAAAAGGGGCAATTTGTTTGGACATTCTTCTTCTTCTGTAGGTGATAAAGCAAGGAATACATGCAAATAACAGACACCTCTATTGTCGACTTTAATTGCGTTCTGCAACTATAAACCTCTTGCAATGACGTCACACCTACAATCGCGGTCATATCTCGTTGGGCCTCCACCCTGCCCCCAATCAATATCGGCTCTCATTACGCGGCTGCACTCCAGTTGGGATTAACAACATTGAGTAGGGGAGCGGGGGATGGGGGTATTTTTATTGTCTGTCACAGTGGCCCAAGCATTTTGGCCGGGATTTGTAGCTACTATCTGTCCACGTTCTGCCATTTTGGGGTCAAAATGCTTGAGAGATAATAACGGTGCGCGTCCAACCGTTCTTGCGTTGCCTAAAATGCTCACTTTGGCTACGGCTTTGGTCTTTGGCTGCAGCTACAACGTTGCAGAATAGGACTTTTCGGCAATCCGGCCATAGCCACTGCCGAAAGACATCAATTTGGACACGGCATAACACACGGGGACAATGACTTCCAAAATGGCGCCAGCAAGAATTATCGTGTGATGACGTCAAGTGAATTGTGTCAATATGGTAACATTGGGACATCATCATTTATTCTAACAATGATTGATGAGCCATGATATAGGGACCACGTAACACACACGGAAAGACATTATCCATATATTATGAAAACGTTAACTGCTTGAAGAATTTCTGAAATCACTGGCACGACACGTTGCTGGTTATGTACGGAGCTTTGGATGTGCCATCTGACTTGTTGAGATTCTGAGATAATTATCTAAGTCTGACGTCATGACGCCAGCCGACAGATGTCGACGTACAAAAATAAGTAGAGCGAGCTGTTGATTTCCATGAATAGATAATTTCTGAATGTTTATTCTGAATAATTAGTTATCTACCAATGACGACACCTTGAATGAAGGAGCAAGTTCGCGGGTGTTGACTAATTGTTAGTCAATTGTTTCGTTTTTGTTTTGTTTTTTAAGCAGACGATAGGATTTAGGAAATGTTAGTACGTCATTTTTAAGTTAATTTTCTTTCTTTTTTCTCCTTCTATTTTCTTTCCTTTGGTGCAATAAGAAGTACCTATTATAACTATTGCGGGTACAACCATAAAAATCTCATTTGGGAGGAGTGGTGGCTATGAAAAGAGCCGTTGTGGTCTCGACGTTTCGGACAGTATACTCTGCTGGTCTTCATGAGAAATACTGTCCGGAACGTCGAAACGGCTCTTTTCAGAGTCACCACTCCTCCCAAAGAGATTTTTGCATGGTTGTACCCGCAATAGTTGTAGTTACTTCTTATCCTTCACACCATCATGCAAAGCTTCAAACTAATTATTTCACTTCAAAGAAACATTGTCGTCAAAATACTGAACAAAATCCCAATGTTACTGTTAAACTACTCATTAACTGTGACGTAACTCGCGAATTGACTAAAGGAACAAGTGCATCCAGGACTAGGTTGATTGAGTTGGACTATCTAGTCCAAAGTTTGGCTGACATCTGGAGCGACTATGGTGAAGTCTAGTCGTCTCTAGTCACCCACCCGAACTTGCTCTAGGATGACGAATTATTAAGTCGTCATCTTTAAACTTTCAGGTGTCGTCATCCCAAGTAACTGTTCTCAGGGGTTCGACAAGTTTGATGGCACCTCCAGAGCTTCTTAAATGTGACCCAAGTAACGAAATTCTGTTCTGAAGCCGGTTTGTAATTTGTGGCATTCCACGCATCAGTGCAAGAGGCCACTCTCATCCCTAAATCTAAACCGGCCCTGTCCATTGGGGGTTTTTCACTCAAAATAAAAACAAGAATGGGAGAAGTATGGGGAAAATGACAAATAAAGCTGCCACTTGATTCATTGTTTTTATTGACTTTATTAAAAAGGCTACATGTGTTTAGAGGCAAATACTCAAACGTTTTAAAGTGGTTGGGCATGGCCATTTTAAATGAAGTCGGTCACTTTTTACAACTATACTGTATACCCTATTTTTTGAGATGAACGAATACCATTTGAAAACAGTAAACAACATTGTGGTGTTTGTAATGACCCGTGTCTCTGTCTTCAACAGGGAGGGTAGATTCTTCCCATCTGATCAGGAGAAAGAGACCATGTACCATCGCTGCTCTCTACCTGACATCTTGGAAGGAGAGGCCAGCTTCTTGGATGATCTGCACAAGGCGGCAGCTGTTGCCCACCGAACCTCCCTCGTCTACATGGACCTTCTGAATGACGACGATACCAAGACGCCCCACGTGATTAACGGTCACGTGATGCTGCTGTCTCCGGAGCAGACGAGACTACAGGAGGAGATCACGAGATCTCGTGCGATGACACAGGATCTGGAGTTTTCTGTCGCCGGGCACAACGGCAAACCGATGGATACTACAAACGAAGGCAATGTCAAAAACATGGCGAAGAACCTTCCTCGTGGGCACAGAAGGAAGAGCTTGGGTGAAACTCTTAAATGCAAACTTCACCTTGGGAATCGGGTACAGAAAAGAAGGGAAGAGGACGGTGCTGATTATCAAAGAGACACAAAATATCGATCTAAGGGAATATTAAACACAATTAAGAAAGTAAACAAATTGAGGAGAGGAGGAAGCCCGGGACTGAGTATTAACAGTCGGGGTATAAACAGTATCAAAGACATTCCCCCTGAGCTACTTGCTATCGAACTCACACTGATCGACTCAAGCTTGTTCATCCGTGTACGGGAAGCTGAGTTAGTTGACTGTCAGTGGCTCAAAGGAGAGAGACATTCTCGAGCCCCTCACACCTCCAAGTTTATCGAGTTCTTCGAGCATGTCGTTGGTCTCGTTTCTACCGAGATATTACTCCAAAAGACCGCCGAGGATCGAGCGGCCATGATGGCTAAAGTTGTCAAGGTAGCCGAGAGGTGCCGTTTGATGCAGAACTTCCACAGTTTGAAGGCACTCTTGAGCGGGATGAAGGTGCTTCCCATTTATCGCCTGAAGAAAACTTGGAAGGCTTTCGAGGAGGAATTCTCATTTGAGTTTGAACAATGGAATGAGCTCGTTTCCCTGATGACGGATGATGGGAAGTGTGGGCAATACAAAATGGCGCTCGAGAAGTCAATGAGGTCGCAACCTTGCCTTCCCTTCTTCGGAGTCTTCGTTCTACAAGTTGTGGACTTGTACTCGGCGGTAGACCGGGCTGGGATGAGAGAGAGGAAATTGTTCAAGGTAAATCATAACTCAACCTCCAGCCAAAAGTCGTCAGAGCAAGATGTCAGCGGTATCTCAGATGACGTCACCGCAACGTCACTTTCTAAGATCTCATCCAAACCTACGAATCAGGGAGGTTTCTTTGGTGCCTTTGCTTCTGCCTGGCGCACCATTCGTCATCCTCCTGGTACAGAGCCGCATACCCAGAATTTGACAGACTCCTCGGGGGCAGAGACTCAGACGACTGGAATGACTCAGGCCCGGAAAGCTCACATAAGGAGGCTTGTCATAAGCTATGCGAAGAGTTGTGCCAAAGAGCGCGGGATATCATGGAGAGCAGAGACGCCAACAGACACCCTTGGCGCAGCCCTCTGGGCCGGACTCGGCGGGTCCTTGGATTGGGGGAATCTCTTTGCGAAGGTACAACCAACTGGAAATACAACGCCACCGAACACAGAGGAGGACGAAGAAGAGAAAAAGAAGAAGGCTGTCGAGTATGAGTTGTATGAAACGTTCTTTAGGCATCAGATTGCCGCTGTACAGTACAGATATGAGAGTAACAGACTCGTGAGAGACTACCTACTGAAGACCAGATACAATACTGAAGTACAAAACCATCGACTCTCGATGAGTCTCGAACCTCCTAGCGACTGATATGGAGACTAATTTGTTCCCCGAAATAATACCTCTGTAAACTAATTCAGACTGATAAAATGACGTCATAACATCAGCTTTTGTTTAGATGTTTGTTAATGTTTTTACAAACAATACTGTTAATGAATTTGAGATCGTAAGTAATGGCACATTAATGCAAGACAGTATCCTAGGATGTAGATACACGTGTACTTGATTCAAAACCAGACTAAACCATGAACGACTTCTGCTTAAGCCTAAAACAAATGTTGTAACTAGTGGTTCCTAATAATAACGGTATATAGCAAGCTTCCTACTCTGCAAAGACCTTAAGTCAGCATGCTTTTTTCGATTCCTTTGAAATTGTTTAACCTTTTACAAACCACGCATTGTAGCGGCGCTTGTTAAACAACATCGCAGCCGTAAAGTCACTAATCTTTTCCTTTGCCACGGAACCCTTTGCTCCGGGCTTCGGACTATTAACTATGTAAACTCCGACAGTGAGACAACTTAGCCGAAGAGACAAGAGAGGCCGGAATCGGGTCGGACGCCCCAAGATGAATGGCGGACGTGCTTGAGACATATTCTACCCTGGCTAACAATATGGGGGGATAATCTTAACCCGTTATTATAAAGCAGACTATACGACCACCGTTTTTTCTTCTTCTTTTTTCAATTCAAAGATGTGGGTGGTGGTGAACCAGTAGAGGTTTTCTCAACCGGCCCCGCGGTGGACGATTGAGGGGCAAAGTCTCCCGGGACGCCGTATTGAAATTCCGGCGTAGTGTGGTTTCAACGGCCTTAAGCTGGTGGGGTATTGAAGAGGTTCGCTGGGGCGCAATAGCAACAAGTCACCCGGGTTCACTACTTGGGCTTCTTGCTCAGTCGTTGGGATATCTCCTGTTGACATCTATACAAGTGGTGTGGTACTTGTTGTTAAATCAAACGTGCTCTAAAGGGTGTCGCGCTGGGTCAAAGAATGTATATGTAGCTTGTTTGTAATTCCCATTTTGTGACAAGTTATTGGGATGTGAATAAAAATGCACAACGCGCCGTGAAAGATGTGTCTAAACGCGTTTTTGTAATGAGGATGCATGGATTACTAATCGGAGTGACTGGAAAAGTAATGAGTTTGATAAAATAACGCTAACACAAAAGAAAAGAGAACCTATACGCGGTGTGAGACCTTCTTATCCGGTTGAACAAACTTTGAGAAAGCGGAATACAAGTGGAGCCCATGGCCCGCCCAAGAGCTCAGGAAGCTACGCCTCCCCTCCCCAATCGCTATTGAGTCAATTTAAGGTCACATATCAGTCATGTTATAGGGAACATGAGAATTATAGGAATGGTACATTTTATATGTGTCCGTTCCTGCTGGAAACATCATTCCTCAAATCAAACCGAAGAAATAACAGTGTTTCTTACTTTCTGGTTAATTTCGTGGACATATAAAATGCTAGTAAGTAAATATTTTTAAATTTTGTCTCGAGAGGAATTATTTGTTTGACTTCACTTACTCATTCAGCCATTTCTTTTAAAAGCAAAAAATATTTATAACCTCTCATTTCGACCCTAGCAGAGTCTTTCTCAAAAGCCAATAAATAGGGTTGCTGGGCTAAATTCACACCAGCTGAAACTTCTAAATTATTTACAATCTTTAAACATTCATAAAACACATTTTTCTTGTGAGCATCGGCCAAACCAAGGTAAAATTTTTAGGGAACACAAAGGGGTGCACCATTTTTTCTTTTTTTTTATGTATTGTTTTTATTTTATTTGTGTTGTTGTTTGTTTGTTTGTTTGTTTCTTTGTTTCTTTGTTTGTTTGTTTGTTTTTTGGGGGCCACTTTTTTCCAACTGAAACTGTAATTTCAGTTAACTTTGCTTTTTTGTCAGCAGCCCCCTTTCAGAACTCTAATTATGCCGTTAACTATTTTTTAAGATAATCTGACGTGGAAGTAAAACCAAATACACTCTCTGTGTGCAAATAGAAAAACAGTTTAAATAGTTGAAACTACTACATATAAAAGCTCATGAAATTTAACATTTTATTCCGTATTTTTAGATATATATTTTTTTTTTATATGAAAGATCCAGATTTGAAACGGGGCACCCGGGAGGCATCCTCGGAAAAAATGCATTTTTTTGGAATCCCTTTTGGAATCGATTCAAACAAACAACACATTCCCCATTGAAAATCAATCCGGCAGTGGCAATTTCGGACTGCAGAAAAAAATAAAACACCCGGGAACACGGGCATCAATTGGGTGGGGGTGCGTAACTGGGTTGCCCCTCCCCTTACCCCTCTGCATGAGAGCTTTCATAAACATTTGAAAATACACAAAACTGGCAACGTATTATGTGTATATCTCATTGCACAGAAATTAACAAAAATTTAAAAAGAAAGAACCAAACAAAATGTTAAAAGTCTACTGACAAATAACATCAATTGCCTCACAAGTTATTTTAACGTTAAAAAAAAACAGCCCCAAACCGGAAACACCTATCCCATAGAACTAATCTGAGCTGAAAACGATGTTTCTTTGTTGCTGTTTGTTTCTTCTTTGTTGTTGTTGTTGTTTGTTTCCTCTTTAGTATTTAAGAGTTTGAACTTACGATGAAAGGTAGAGCGTACTACAATAGCAGGAAAAAACATTAAAAGGTCGATCTAAATGGGGCTGAATAGTCTGATTGCAATGCAAGAATGTCATAAACAAAGATTAAACAAGAAGCTGTTGACATTTTTTTAAACCGAGAGAGCTACTAAATCCGGTAAGCTTCGTGCATTATATAATAATACGAAATGTTTACGTATTGTTCTCCATTTGAGTAGCGAAAGTGTCCTTAGCATTACAACAAAAACTATTTACCGCCCAAAATAAACTTTTCATCCTTGCAACCACATCAAATGCGTCTCTTTTATTGCCGCCAAAACTGCAAATGGTTCATAAAAGTGTACGGTAATCTTTTCGGGTCGTCTGATCTTTTGCTGAAATTTATCGGGAACCATAACCAATTTTTACGATCCCTGTAAACATCAATTTATCACTGGAGTTTTTACCTAAGCCGTTTGATCGCTGTCTGTAGAATGGGCCCAATTCTTTCATTCCAAACCTTTCAACATATGGACAATACAAATCCACTGAATATTACTTTTCTTTGTTAGGTCTGAATCAGGTTTTTGCAAATTAATATCTTAACGGAAAAAGAAGGAATTTTTGAAATGTTTTAGGGAGTCAAAAGATGTAACGCAGATAAGAGATAGCTTGCATTTTCAGTATTTCCTGTAGATTTAAAAGGACCTGTGTCTAGTGTAACCCACAGGTGAAAAGTTAACCAGGTTACCTTCTCTGGGGGCGGACCGACGACGCTTAAAAAAGGATGAAGATATTTGTGCTTCTAAATATACCGTAAGCACGGGCTCTACCTGCATGGTTCCGCCCTGGTTGACGCCATATGCTCACGCCACTTGGCCTTAAGCCCCAGCTCAACATTGGTAAGAAGAAAAACATAAATGTTCACAGATTTACATATACTTTACATGGTATAAAAAGGATGATGGTAGGAAACTTTCATTGAAAATATTTCTGCCTAAAGTGTTATCAGTTTTCAATAATAAATTAAATAAGATCCAAAATGAGTTTTCGTCTCAGTGCGACGAAAACTCTGCCTGTAGGAATGCGTACAAAAATGCTGAATGCATTTTTACCGCTGAAATGAGCCGAATTTTTCACAGGTTGGTTTTATTACATACATCTTGATTTGTGCAAAGAATTGCAGCATTTACAGTCAGGTTAACAATGTTGAGCTGGGGTTTTAACAACCACAGACTTATCCAAAACCGACGTCTATGGTTCTTGAAAAAGTCTTTCTAAGCCATTAACACGTTGCAGCTTTGCCACAGCATCGCAAGAAAACATTTGTTTACATCTTAGTCGAGGATTTTAGTAAATGTGGATTGCAAAATACCCCAGAAATTTTTAAGTCGGGTACAAAATTTGCGACAGTCGTTTTGCTCAGTCACTGTACAATTGCTTTCCAATGACTTTCTAAACAAATTTATTTTGATATTTTGGGTGGTTGTACCTTTTTCTGTGTGCTTACCAGGTCTACAAAACTATACATTAAAATATTTTTAAAAAAAATAAATAACAGTTCTACCCAAGTTTGAACTAACTTTTCAAAGCGTTTATATATTTTGAGGTCACAAAGTTTGCCGAGAATAATATTTCGTCCATCGTACCCTCTCGTGGAAGATTTTGAGAAAATAATATGAGAAATTACTAACGACATGTCCTTTCAAGTTTCAACATGAGTTTTCAAGTTTGGGTTCTGCTTTTCCTGGGCAGTATTTGGGGTTTCTTTGCTTCCTCTTCCACCTTTTTGTTTGTTTGTTGTTGTTTTTTCGGGGGGGGGGGGCAGGGGTTGATGGTGTATCTCTGTCGTCGATTGGGCTTTCATATTAGATCACTAGTGTATGTGAGCAAGTAGTTGTTAATTGTTTGTTAGGCTAACACTATTGATAAAGCCATCTTTCAATTCAGAACCAGTCATCTCTTAATTGCCACAAGGCACTTGATTGTCATTTCTGTTTCAGTCCTTCTTTTGTCTGACTACACGAACGGATTAGACGATGCTTTCTTCTAGAGAAAAGGGGGATTGACGTTGTTCTTTTTTAAGGGGGCTACCAGGCGGGGAAGTCACCCTTCGCGGTCAAGCCGTGTCGCCAGTCGGCCTCGCTCGGCACCGGCAACGGCTAGATAAGTTGGTTGAGCCACGGGTGATTATCGTCCTATTGAATTCGAGATCATTAAAAAGGGCTAAATGGTCACTTATCACTGGTCACTCTGAATGACCACAGACAGAGAAACATCTTAATATACGAGTTTCCTCTGAGGGTTTACACGTCTGTGTACAATACTGTCACCATGAAAAAGGGCCATTACCAGGAAGGAGGTGAGAGGTGTTTTTTTTTTCCTGCGCCAAATTGCGACACGGATACACAAATCAAGCAATTCAAGCAAGCGAGGTATCCTTCACAGTCTGTACACACCCGCCTCTCCCGGTAACCCCTGACCTCCCCAGGACCTCACATCACTGGAGCCAGAGAAGGCTGGAGTTCTCAAAAGAAGTATAATAGCCAGGCTTTTGAACAACGAGGAGATCCTATCCCCCACAATCTATATACGGGTGTAATCTATTGCTCCCAAATTGAAACGTCTCTTACTAGCGATTTGGGAGAACAAGCCCATGATTGGCGGTGCCCTTTATCACCATGTTTAGCTAAGCAGTTTCTATTCACGATCTCTTTAGTTCCCCATTGTGGGACATCTTGTCGCCGCGGCTGGGTTTCCACTTTGAGTGATTCTTAAATTGCTCCAGGATAAGTCATCTAAGTGTCATTCAAACTTGTAACACATCACGGGTATAAAAAAAGATGGATAGGTGTGGAGAGAAAAAATAATAAAACTCAGTGTTTTCACGATTAATTCAACTGGATGGTAATGAAACAACTATACGTTAGTTACAGAACCGAGGGTGTATAGCATTGATTGTGTCGGCCCATCACGCGTTACGACAACGTATTTGGCGTCAAAGCATGCGGTGAAACTTTGCTCGCGGCACTTCTACAGTTCGTCTCTTTTTTTATATGTGTATAACCTGGACTCGCTCAGCGTGTTCCCGTGTTGAACTGTGTTGAACACGGTGGAGTTAAATGTTTCCAGTCAGCGGTGCTGTACTATCCGTTGGAGGACGGTTTTTTTTTATCTCCCACGCTCAGACGAATCCCCGACATTGTACGTGAGTGTGTATACGGGGAGACAGAAATGACACGCTTTGACTGGTCGCGTGATTAATGACATTATTCATTGCTATGCGGATATACAGTCCGTGGCAAGAGACACGCTACAACATTTTCGGACTTGGAAGCGGGTGAGACTGGTAGTAGCTCCTGCTCGATGTACCGTTCATTTCACCTTCCCTAGTCTGGTGTACCGGGACCAAACCTTTACACAGTGTATCCTCAGTGGATGTTACGGCACAGCCGTCAAAGTCTCGCTACAGGTAGACAAGTGGGAATTGTTCAGCGCCTGTGATCTACCGCCAGCCGATATGTGCGTTCCCCCAGATGGAGTTTGAGGAGATGAATTTTAGACACCGGATGTCATGTTTTCGTTCTTCGTCGCGACTGTTTCATAGCTTCACCAGTGCAACTTTTCTCTTCGTCGGTATTAAGGTTAGGCGACCGATCTGCAGGTCGTGCATCGTTTACCCAACTGTTTGGGCGGCCACGACGACGTGACCTCTCGCCCAGTGTTTAAAAAAATCAGTCGGGTTCTCCGCACGCTAATACAAGGACAGGTGTGCCGATAGACGCGTCATGAGACCCGCGGCTCTGACTGTGAGGAAGGTTAGCTCCTCTTGCCTTCTCCTTCTACTATACCTCCTTTCCTTCACCATCAGAGCATCTCCTCTTGAAAGACGCATCCCGTCGATGGCTATGGGGAGACGACACCGCCAGTTAAAGGAGAGGAAATCATCAGGAAAAGGTCTCCCCGTGGAGGATCAGTATCCCGGACCGGAACAGGCGGAGATAGTGCGGCTGCTGGATGTGTTTGGGTTGAAGACTGTACCGAGACCCAATCGCACTGCAATCGCAGCCCCACCAGCGTTCATGCTAAATCTTTTCCACCAACTCGAGTCTACCGGTAGTTCATCTTTACATCAACCAGCTGCCTCCCCTAGAGCCAATACTGTCAGATCCTTCAACGAAAAAGGTAAGTCTGTCCCCTCTGTTTTTTAAGGTTCTCTTTTAGACATTTTCTTCACCAATAAACACCCGACCGCAGAGAATCATGGGCGATGATTGAATAGTTTGTACCTCGTGTGAGAGTATAAAATAAACACATTTTGGGTTAATTTGTTTTGCCCTGATTTAGAAACAACCTTTAAAGAGTGATTCACAAACGTTTTTTCCACACTCAATTCAAGAAAATAAGTTTAGCCCATCTCTAAGGAATTCCTTATTCTTTAACCAATCCCTTCTTGGATTATTGTGAAATCGTCCATTCTCCCCGCTACTCATCAATTATGTTCAACTCACAATCCCAAAAAATCTCCTTTTCTTTTGCGAGATCCGCTCTACTATTTACTTGCCTTCCCACTGGACTGGGGCTTAAGTCCAGTTGCCTAATTCCCCCTCGTAGCTTACAAGCTAACCACTCGGGATCTTGGTTAGTGAAAGCGGTGTATTCAAGCATGTTTGTTTTCCCTTGTTACACCCCGTGTACGGCAGCAAGTAAAGTTTACAAGCTAAAGAAAGTTGAGGATGGCTCAAGTCCTCTTGAGCTGACGAAGAGGTTCTTGAGTTGTGTTTTGCGGACTGACTTGACAAACTGGTAAAGCCTTTAACTGTTTCAATATTGCCCCGTCTTAGATACTTCATAATCAAAATTAAACATGTAGGATGGTCTATTCAAGATCTGAAAATCTGTTGATACTTTCAGGGAAGGAAGGCAAGCATAGTTTGAAATAGTTACAAACTTTCGAGAAGTGGGTCCTAACCAGTTGGACCGCCAAACTAGTGAAGTCTTGTACGATTCTTTATTAGACAATCATTGTTTGAAACCCACATATGTAATTAAGAAAACTTTTGATTGGGTGTAATTAATACGTTTCTGGATTTAAAGAAAATAGTGACATCTATCAATTACCTGGGTTGTTTGCAATTTGTCACAACAAGCAACCACCCAAACTAGTATTTTACTGGCGTTCGCACATAAAGTTCTCTAATTTTTAGATGATAAAACAAGAAGGGAAGAACCACACTCCATCAACTTGCAAAGTTCTTACAATAGAGTATGACATTCCAGGCATTTTCAGATTGTTTTAGAGAGCATCTATGGTGGGGAAATGCTAATAAGTAAGTTTGACCGTTTTTTGTTGTAAGGGGAATAGATGAACTCAGATGAACATGAGTGATGCAACGTCTCTCCGGAAGCAAATCGCCTGACAAGATTTAGGGGTTTTATTCAGACGAATATTGAGGTGGTGATTTAAATACACTTCGCCTAAGCCCTGATAAGATTAAGCTTAAAGTTTAATGTGATCATTTGAGCAGCTCTGGAAGTTGTTATTGAGCGTGTCATGACGTCACTTTTGACCGAATTTCCAAGACCCCCTGGGGATTAAAGACCGCGACCTATCAGATCGGTCACGTGATATCAGCATCATCAAATCAAGGTTTTTGTTTTCAACACGGTGGCGGCTCGGATGTGTATATAGCGATGCTGGCTTTATACAGACGTGTAAAATGGTGCTGCCATGTTTATCTTTTCCTCCATTCAAAACAAAGTGATCAAATCGAGGCTGGGAAGGGAAAATAGTCTGGCCCCTTTTCGTTGAGAGATCGTTAGTATTCGTGATTGGTAGTTGTCACCAGGGAACACGACGGAAATTGCTTCTGATTTACATTCTTAATCACACCACGAAGGGCAATATGCCCAATCCTATTAAGGAAAACACCACAATATGCTGTATAGATTTCCTATACAACAGTCTGCTTTTTTGTTCAAAGTGATTATGGTAGCAAAACATCAACGTGACAGCGTCAAAACTTGTTTTCAAATTGCCCAAAATTGCCGAAATCGAAACAAATTTGCACGACGTTCGTTAAATTGGCCATCCATCACTTCTTGTCAAAGTTCATTTCGACGGTCTGTGTTGAACCCACAGACTCTTATGCAAATTTAAACCCATACTTTAAGTAATGTTAAACGTTTAAACACGCCTTTGGTATTTCGCAGTCCCGGTGAACTGTTCAAGAATTTTGAAAGAAGTATTCTACATATTCCAATGCTCGGCAAGATGTTAAAATATCCAAAGGTTGACTCTTTGGTATAATAAGCTTTGACAATTTGATGTAAAAAGAGGCCACGTATATTCTATTTTTCCAATCCTAAAATCTGTTCCTTTACAACACTCTAATCAACCATTTCAGACTATAGGGTAAACAAAAACTTCCAAAAATTTGTTTGAAAGAGTGGCAGCTATTTGGCGGGAAGTTACAAATAAATTAACAATCTAGTGGCTGTAGTACAAGGTGTTAGCCATAGAATCATGGAAACTGGGAGTCTAAATTTATCATAATAATCTTACATGCAAAGGGCATACAAGAAAAAGGACATCAAGCTGTGATACAGGGTGGCAAGTAGTGGCCCAGAAAACCAAGTGGCTAACAAACAGTTGAATGTTTAACAAAATGTTTCCTAACATCTTCGCATCCTCGGTAATGTGTTTGTTTCAAAACATTAACCACAGCGTAATTCCAATTAATGCCAACATAATCAATCTGAACGCCGAATACTATGTTTTTTTAGCTTGTGGATATAAATTTAAATCCATTGGTTATTGTCAAAGACGAGTGTCCGCAGTCCGCACTTTGTGTTACCCAACATTGTAAATGTTTTTCAATTTTTTTATAGTAATTTTTATCATTGTAAAACCAAACAGTTTTTAGTCCTTGGACTTTTTGTTTGGTGAATAAAGACCGAAATGAAACAAAAACACAAATCTGAAGTAAATAAACCGGTAAAAGTTAAGCTACATCAGTTATTGGGGTCACGAGAAAAAAGTGAAAAAAACTTGTATGTTTTCTTTGTTTTCAAACAGGGTTTTGGGCTCGCGATCAAAACTAATTGTTTCGTTCCTCAAAAACTATAGTTTTTCAGGCAACAATTCTTCAAGGAAAGTTTTCCACCGTGAGCATCTGTATACCATGTAAGTTATATTTGCAAATCTGTGAACATTTATTATTTTTAATCCTACCATTTAAAGCCCCAGCTCAACATTGGCAAGAAGAAAAACATACATTTTCACAGATTTACATACACCTTTACATGGTATAAAGATGATGATGGTAGAAAACTTTCCTTGAAATATTTCTGCCTGAAGTGTTATCTTTTTTAAATAAGAAATGAAATAAGATCCAAAATTAGTTTTCGTCTCAGCGAGACGAAAACCCTGCCTATAATAAGAATGCGTGCAAAAAATACTGAATGCATTTTTACCGTTTTCTCGCAAAATGAAACAACGAATGAGCTGACATTTTCACAGGTTGATTTTATTACAAATATCTTGATTTGCGCAAAGAATTGAAGCATTTACAGTCAGTTTACTGATGTTGAGCTGGGGCTTCAAGATCAACGGTGCCATTGCCAAAGATGGTTTCAGCACAATTGCCAAACTAAGAGAGCCTGAACTGGGGGTTTTGAAAATTGCGGGGAAAAGCCACAAGCGTTAACCACGTGTTTGCCTACTGCAATTCGTCGCCATAACAACTCCAAGGAAACATTCAAAGCATGTTCACCCCCAAAGAATCAACGTCAGACATTTGTTTGTGTATACACAGCTCAGTGAATAGAATTTGAAAGTAAAGAAAATGATTGCCCCCTCAAAAATCCTACTGTCAACTTGCGTATACCAGAAGATAAATATGACATGATTGCGGTACTGTGTATTTC
Organism: Marthasterias glacialis; assembly: GCA_911728455.2. Taxonomy (NCBI): domain Eukaryota; kingdom Metazoa; phylum Echinodermata; class Asteroidea; order Forcipulatida; family Asteriidae; genus Marthasterias; species Marthasterias glacialis. The sequence goes on along the minus strand of OU452231.1, from coordinate 13,767,382 downwards.
CAGTGGAAGTTGATTGCTGGAAGAGTACCGGTCGAGATACGCCTTTGGAGCAGGTGACCGGTTGGTTCGTGGTGGGACAATGGCAATCTGGCTGGGCTTTTGGGTTCCCCAAGTCATCGATTCCTGACTGGTATACATTGTGCGGATTACAAGCTATTTACTCATTGTCAACTCATCTGTGACATGAACAATACAAAATTCGTTAAAGTCATTCGGGGGCTCTGCGTTCTGAAGCTGCGTAACCTCGAGCAAGATGAATAACCAGGCAGTGACAATGAACTTCAAATTTTACTTGAAAAGTGGCTGCCTGTGTTTAGGTTAGCGACTTTACAAGTCGAATGGGGTTCATGTCGTTTTGTCAAGGACAGTTGGTTTTCAAAATAAATATACGAGCCAGACGTTGGGTAAATCATGACGTGTCAAACTATCTGCGGTTAACGATCATAAGGAACTGCCTCACCAGTTTGGTTCATATTTTACTTTTCTGTCAAAGCTAATAGGGGTTCCGATGTCAGTCGTGTACATGTATGTTGCTATTATCGGACATAAAAAGGTTAATTTTGTCATTTTGTTTTTTTCAACAGACGCTAATAGGCGTTCTTTGTAAGGTGATACCACAACGAATGTTCGATGCACTCTTAAAGTGTGGCTTAACCACGTGCATTTTTAAATATTCAAAGCCAACGGGAAACAAATCTGCCAATGGCGTTTTTTTTTTTTTTTTTTTTTTTTTTGCAACATTGGATATATTAAAATGGAACCATTTGTTCGTTTTACAGTTTACCTTTATTCCGCAAGTGAATACTCGTTTAGCAACTGGGTGGTTTTTAAATTAAGCAAGATGTTGTTAAGCAAGAAATAATGTTGGTTATGCTGATCGTTTTATATATGTAACAAATGGAAGTATTACTGAGATTGAAATCATAACAGGGTGATCAGAAAAAGAAACATCAGGCTAAGCTGTTGTTGTCATTATTCCTTATTAACATTGCAGCTGCGAGCCGGTTAATGACCAAAATGCTTTTAACAAAAGTATCTCTATGAACTGCCTGAGCGTGTGATGGGGTTCTCACAAAAAATGGTCGCTGTCTACGTACGATAGCACGCATGCTATCGGACACGTCATGTTGAAGTTATCTCGCCCTTGTCTTTTTTTCAACACCTGGGTTTGTCTGTTGTTGCTTGCGTTGACCTTCAAAATATCACCAAATTGAAACAACATCACATGATTCTCTGGTCTAAACGGACATCGTGAGTTGAAAGATAAACGCATGGGCCTCGACTATTCAATTTATATAAATTGTACAAATTGAAGGACTTGTCAATAGATTAATTCCCATTTTCAAAATCAATTTCAATAATTATTCCATGCCAGTGAGATAAGGAAGAAGTTGTTGTTCTTCAGGTAGACGCAGGGGAGTCCAAGCATTTAAAAGAAATATAGACATGAAAAGAAATTATTTTTGTTTTCTCAGAAGGTGTACAGTTATTCTTATCATCTGAATAGTCTTCCTGACTAAATAAACCGTCGTATGAACGAATGTCAGTGTGGTTTGTCACATTTTTGGAAAAACTGCGCGTAGTGGTTAGATGGTTTGTTTTTTCATAACATGCTGTAAACAATTCTTTTGGACAACTTGCTGTTTTTTTAATTCCGTCATCCGTTTTCGCAAGGTTGAGGGCATTTCTACCGGAAATTATTGAGGGTGACTGGTATGTTACGAAATTTATAATAAGTGAACATATACTATGAATATTTTTAAATTTAAGTTGTTGCTAATAATGTACTATTATTTACCATTTTTCGGTCTTCTGTATTATCTACTTATGCATATTTTAAAACTTGTTCGCCTCTCTGACGGCTTGTTGTTCTGTGAATAGTTACTTTTCAAATACTTTAAGCTGTATTTGATATCAAATCAGAATAAAAGAAAAGTGCAAAAATGTTGTCGAGCTCAGAAACGAAACAAAAGAGAAAAAGCTATACGGGGCTGAGGATCAAATGAAAGGCCAAAAAGAAGTCGAAAAAAAGTAAGTAAAAAGGATAGAAAGAAGTCAAAATAAACAAATGACATAGAAAGAAATGCCTCACTAAATACAAAGGTTATTAACTTCAGAAAAAATGAAAGGTCAAAGGAAAAATACTATCTAGGTCAAGAACGAAAATAAAGGAAGTCCAGTTAAGGAGAAAATGGTTGACCGTTTTAAAGAAAAGACATTTCAGAACATTTGGCCATAGTTTTAAAAAGGGTTGTCAAGTGTAAAAACACAAACGTAAGTTGAAATGAGGTGTTGTTTAGGAACAATAATGAATGGCTAATGTACACAAGGATGAAGTAGATTTCAGAACAATTTGGTATATATAATAGAAAGAATAGTCTGGTTCAAAAACAAAAGTGTTGGCCACAGAAAAAAAGTATAGTCGAGTTCCCAGTCTCATTCATGAGTGAGTACGGGGCGAGGAAGCACTATGGTACCGTATAGTTTGTTGATTTGACATAGCCTTTTCAGGGGGTGATGGTGGCCGTGTTCCCATTTATCGTGTCTATTTAATGACGCAGTGTGACACTTTGCTCCGATTGCACATCACGCTGTGATAGGGGATTATTTCCGTGTCATTGTCGGAGATAAATGACATTTCCATGCCATTGTCAGATATGAATGACATTTCCCCTTCAAGTCGTTCACATCAACCTTCGTGCTCACCTTTGTTCAAAACTCACAATTGAGAAACTTGTACTTCTTCTATTTGTTCAAGAAGCTGCCAGTAACAGAATATTATAACACGATATACATGTATGCCTTTGTCAAGGGTCTTTGTCACTTTTTAGCTGGACCGTTTATTTTGGATAATCGTTTTTCATATTCTTTGATTTTTGTTTAAATCCCCCGAAGCATAATTCTTAGGTGACTGTTCGATTGTACACATAAGAGGCGGACACATCAAGGTCTCAATATAAAAATATGTATAATTAAATAACTACAATGTTGGAATCTTTTCTTATTTAAATGTAAAAGGACTTGTCCTAAAAACAGGCCGGCCATCACAAGTCAGAATGTCATTCTGCCATTTCTGATTTATAGTTCGCGATCATTTTTGTCTTGAAACGTCGAGGGTTCAAAAACGAACGTACTGTCCTAAAAAGGATTGGACCTTCTCCTTAGGGTTTGATGGGATTCATGGCCCTGCGTATTCAGTCGCAGAAGGACTCTATTCCCAACGGACCGACACCGCATAATGAATGGTAGCACCTTTTCAATCTTACATACACCCCAATAGCAAGGAGTAAATCTGTATCTTGAAGGATAACCGCATTATTCCTACATTCTAGTTCTGCAAATAGAACACTTGTTATTGTTTTCTTCCAAAGTTCACATCCATCCCCCCAGTAACCCGACGGCACCGTGTACAACAGTTGTCGTTCACCTGGCTTCTGTCAACGAGCGGAGAGGGATGATCCGTGCATTACACAAGGAAGGGTTTGGCCTCAGTGGCCCTAGGTGCACTCTCGGCTGCTTCCATTTCTAACAGCGCAATGCGTTGGACGAGAAATGGAACATGTGTGTTTATGAATGGATGGATGGAATTTGGGAGCATGTGGCTAACGGGAACGTGGTCTATTTTGCCCGATGCGGTTTCTTAGAGTAGTGGAACAGTCAGTCCCAATTCTTTTAAAACGCATCTGCAGGTTTCCGTTGTTACAGCGGGTTCTGTTTGCTTATTGATGTGTATATATTATTTTTGATGTAGGCTATGTTTGTTTTTACATTTAATTATAATATATTTCCTTTTGGTGTAATGTTACAGCTTTCCTTGCTTTCTCTTTAGACTGATTCTGTTTTAAATACTGGTTTTTTGTTGTTTTAATGTGCTCTCAGCTGGTAGGGCTACCGTCAAAATGGGAGTGAAATCGATCGGGGTAAATATGTGGGGGGGGGGGGGGGGTTCAAAACGCATGATTTCAAAGTTCCTGACAAAACCTAAGCTGGAGTCGAAGCCGAACCCGTGGCTTCGAAAATGCCCTGTTTGTTTTGGTCAGGGAAGAGCCAAATGCCAGGGGCACTTTACCGACTCAGGTTGATTGGCGGAAGAGTTAAACTGGAGTTGTGTTGGGTGCCGTCATTGCCCGCGCCCGTGTATTCGGATAGCAAGGACACCCAGTTCATTTACCCTTACATCCCAACCACATTAGACCATCACTCAGCCCAAAACATGCCAGCCTTTTCAAAAGTTGTTTTTGTACATAAACTCTCTGAGGTCACAATAGTCAGGCTGTGAACGTTGCATTCAGATAGTGGCACTGTGATCGTGGATGCAATTCACTGTAATAACATGACTTACACTTCCTCAGTTTTATGTACATTACATTATTATAAGTGATAACAACATGGATAAAAAATAACCATCTGCAAACATACAGTAACATGCGAAAGGCTCTGAATATTTCTACCGAGACCATTTGTATAAGTTTTGTACTTCAAATTGGTCTCATGCTTTAATCGACTCAAAAAACAGCGTAAATTTTACCAGTTTACCGTAAAATACTGCGAAGAATTTTCAAGCTTCATTCCAAAGACGTTCCCAGTTTGTGTCTTCGATGTTAACCAAACTTAAACCTCTTCGGTAACCTGTGCGGTTTATGTCATTCAACGGCAGTTTTACGTGTGGTGACGAACTAGGACGCATAGCGTCCGTGTATAGGCGATCCAGCACGTGGAGATACCACGTTGAAAGTTAGAATGCACTGTGCGATTTGGTCTTTCTTTGACGCAGACTACAATCCCACTACGGACTAATTATAACTTTTAATTCGGATTGGTTTTTATTCCCTACTACATCGGCTAACGTGGGTTTTCCACAGTTTGGGATTTCCTCTCAAATTTAAAACCCTTCGTCGTTCGTCTCTACACAAGTATCTTCCTGCCCAAGGGTTACAGTGCTGTGCTAATCGCTTTTGCGGACCCATTGGTTTGATTACCAGAACGATTTATATGTTTATGCAAGCTTAGAATTTCATGGAGGCCATTTGCCCTAATCTTGTTACCATTTATAGATCCTGTCATAGACTGTCTGGTTTTCTAGTGAAAATGTCACTGCCTCCTGAAAAGTGACTTTCCAGGACAGAATTTGTAAAATGGTATTTTTCTGAAAACATTGGACAAAAGACAATGATTCCGACTCCTTCTCTATCTTTGGGCAGTGAATTTATATATAGGCTACGCAATGACTCGAAAGCTGCCACTCAGCTCCTAGTGTGTTCATTTAACTCTCCTGTGTTTGTTGTCTCGAGCAATCGAAGCGTGATCACGGCAATATTGGTTGCCTTACGCAAACAGGAATGACAAGTAATTGATGGTAAACACACACATACCTGGAGCCGATTTAGTACAGAGCCGGTAGTCGAGAGCCACAAAGGAAGGACAGGTTTCAAAATAAGGCCGTTTCCAAACTAGTGGCTGTGTCTGCAGCTTTGGCTTTGGCTGTGGCTGCAGCTGCGGTTGTGGCTGTGGATGCGGCTGTGTTAACATGTGTTGAAGTATATTATAAGGCTGCCCTTTGCAATTTAGCAATTTGGACACGGCTTTTAGACGCTCATCACAGACGGAACTTTGTTTTACAAGAGCACCAACCAATTCTAAACTTGATGTATATTGTTTTTGACAGGCTACCTATATATGCAGCAAATAAAGTATTAAGAAATACATTCTGTAAAGCACTTTTGTAAAACTGGGTTCCGGGCCGAGCGGTTGCGAATACGACTACAGCCAACGGCAACCGTCAATCGCTTTCCACTCCCCACCTATAAAGTCGACTCGTTAGGTTCACCCCTCGGAAATAAACTTCCACGCGAAAAAACAGCCTTGAGTTTCGTTTTAATAACAAAAGCAGGAGATGTGGGAAATACAACAATTCTCATACTCTGGTGTAGTGCTTGGGTAAACCTGTGCGACAAACACAACATTTTTCGAACGTCTGAAAATGTGTCTAGACTTAAGATTGAAGAAATTAAGGCTTTTGAATGTTTTTTTTTTTCTGATAACGAAATCATCTGTTCCACGTAGGCGACATCTGGTTGAAGCCTGGTAAAACACGTGATTATGTGGTAAAATTAGGGTGTAAAGGAAGATGGGTGGGTGCGGGGGTGGTAAGAGAAGCCACTTGTTATCAGAATATGAACAAGTGTAAGGGACCCTGAACCTGAGAGCTAAGTGGGTAACAGACAAAGAATAAATCCAACACCACCTTAGATTCGAGTCTATGACACTGTGTCGGGTATTTTTGTCGTTTTAATATCATGCTGACATCATATTTGTCAAGTCCCCTATGTGCCATTTAAACAATGTATACTGGTTCAAATCTGTACCAAAAATGAACCAGACTACTTGCACTTCCAGCCTCACTTTGGTTACACTGATGTAAATGGGAGAAATACAAGATGGATGCCCCATGATAAAGGTCTATCTATTTAGATGATGTATGTGATTCCTCTAATCCATGTTTTATTTTGTACTCGCAACAGGAACTATTTCATCTCGGAACAAATATCTCTTTGACACAAGGAGTGTGCTTGACCGGGAGACGGTGTTAGCGGCCGAGCTACACCTCTACAAACAGAAGCCCAGATATTCCAACGGAAACGCCCAGGATATCCCCCACCAAGTGACGTGTGAGATCTACGAACTCAACAAGAAAGGCCACCCGACGATGAAAAGGACATTAGTGGACCGTAAGGTGGTCAACTCGTCCTACACCGGATGGGTTCAATTCAGTGTCAGCAGTGCCTTCGAAAGTGATGAAGTTGAGGCTCAGCACAGCCTCTCAGATAAACTCTTCGAGATTCGCGTCAAAAGCGAGCCAGAACTCCCTAAGGGAACCATAGCGTTTGCCAAGAGGCCACGCCCAAAGCACAAAGACCACAGGCCGTTGCTTGTACTGTTCCTAGACGACAAAAACGTTTTAGCGAGTGATATAACGCTACCGCGAACATCAGTTCCAACGGCGGGTAGCCAACCACTCTCAGGGATGGATAAAAAAGTGCCCAATAATGGCGGCAAGGAGGTAGGGTTTGCGATTGGGAAAACCCCCCAAGCGACTGGTGCAGAACACTCGAATCGGCGTCGGAAGAGGAGAGCCTCCTCACGGGCTACAAACAGAGGAAGGACTAAATGCCAACTCTACGATTATTATGTAGATTTTCATAATATCGGCTGGAGCGATTGGGTAATAGCACCAAATGGTAAGTTAAATGACGTATAAGTGGTAAATCTGGGTTTCCTCTTCATTCGTTGAGATGAAAATCTCTTAAAAATATCACGTGAATTCTTTAAGACAGTGAGTTCTCAACATTAATCTTAAGATGATGTTGTTCAAATCGCCATTGCTTTAGATTACCTTGATTTAAATCGAGTTAACAAAGTCATGCTTTTGTAAAATTAACCACGTGTGATCGTACTGCATTAACCACTTCTGCTGCATATCATAGTGTCGTGTATGGACGGATCATCTTTTATAAAAACCACGTGTCAAGTTCAATCAACAGGAAGCAGATAGCAAACCGAGATGAAGTCGTTTACTTGTGAGGAATATTCGTCTACTCAAACTTTTACCAACTAAATGGTCATGTTTTAGCCGAGTTACCAGGTGCTTTATGATGGGATTTCAACATGGTTATTTCTAAAGGGAGAAAATGACAAAATAGTTGAAAACACTTAAAAGAGTGCTTGTGCAAGCCCTTGGGGCACGTAGCATTATCCATGTGGTTTTGGGTTTGCATGCCGAAAAAATAACAATTTAGTAATGACAGTAAAGTGGTGGATTAGGAGTTGTAGTCAGTGCCAAATAGCCTTCCCGATATTGTGTGACTTCCACCCACGACAAAAGCGAACGGGAAGATTTAGTGTTCGTTTATTCAAAGCGAAAGCCGCGTCGCCTCGGGGGGAAAACAGTGTCTATGCCTACACCTGAAAAGTACCCATATAAAAAGTAGAATCTAATCTGCGCCGTGGTATTTGAGATCAGAAACCTTATGGATAGGGTATTCTGCCTTCCAAACTCAACCTGACAACATGAGTAATTAACCGGTGCCAAAACCAGGATAGATGCTCTGGTGTCGACACTCAATTCATCATTATTTTGTGTCCTTCTTTCCCTGGACCGTAAACTGGTTAATATTAGCTTCACTTGTACTTTCTATTGTGTTTCTGAGTCCAGGTGTAGGTATTAAAAGGTACAACCCCTAGTTAAGGTAAAGTAGTGTCATTAGCGTTTAGCTTCCAGCGCTGTAAATTACCAGCTGGTGTATACGTCTGATATAGACAGAGGTGTGACAGTGAAGGATTGTATTGTCGACATTGCTACAAGATGGTATTCTAAAAATGATGGGCGGAGTAGGTATAACAAAGAATCAAAATGCCATTGGACTTCCAGTGACGAGAATAAACTGGTTTTTATATAGGTCGTGCCAATCAAGTCAAGCTTCCTCTAAATCAAAGAGCTGATGGGACATATTTTTACAGCGCTGTCAAGTTTATAACTGCTGAGCTAATGGGTCATTCGCCGCTGGTAACGAGAAAAAAAGGGTTGCTAGTAAATTGCAGTAGGCCTATATGATGTTTGGTTCTGACGTCACCAATTTAATAGCTGGGTGCCTTTTAAATCAATTTTTAATATTGTAGAGTATTGCAGCTCTATGGTGCCAGAAGACTTCATCACAAGTCATCTTACCACCAGGACACGATCATATCCGTGGTTTTTGGATTCAGGGCCAGACTCGTCCTTGATATCTAAAAGAATGCACTTGGCTGAACTAAATCTGTTAGACACAGGTTGTAGTTGCAATCTGGTTAATCACTTCATTATGACGAGTTTGTTGAGATGAGATTTAGCTGTGGGATGGGGACTGAATATAGAGATTGTTATGGTTATTCCCGGGTAGTAATTTTGTTTTCGCTTGAACGCAAGATAACGACACTCCTGGACGAAGGAATATTCTCTTCTTCCGTAGTTTAAGGCTGCTTTCGAATCAAGCGACTTCGGCTACGTCTATGGCTGTTGGCTGCAACGACAATGTTGAAGAATAGGACTTTTCATAGATCTGGATATAGCCACTGCCGAAACCATCAAATCGGGCATGACCTAACAAAATATATCAGTGGTTAAACAACAAGTATAGTACCTAACCCCCTTTAAAAAGTCAACTTCCACTTCTTAGAATTACCGTAGTACTGTGTGGTGGTGTGATTTCTGGCGTGGCTTTCCTGGCGTCTGTCAAGCACCATTCGTCACAGAGTGATCGCAACGCTGGCGCTTCCAAGAATTTACTTCTGGTCTGATAGTTCCTTTTTGCTTCGCAACGTGTGGGATGTATGATTTGGGTAACTGAGAGATCCCTTGACTACAAACTCGGTGTATCTTTGCAAAACTGTCTGGGTGGTGTATGGTTATTAATTGGTTCGGTAACTTGTCGGTGGACCATCATCTATAATTGCGACAGCTTTAAGACATATATAGTTGTTGTGGTTTGACAGTAGCCAGATTTGGTAATTTGGTAGACCACAAATTCAATTACCACAACTCACTTGGCATTGGTGGAACGGGGGGGGGGGGGGGTGAAGGGGGATGTAGCCTCCCCCCCCCCAAAAAAAAAAAGAGAAAAAAAAGAAAAGAAAGAAAGAGGGGGTGGGGAAGGGGAGAGGCAGAACATAATCAGATACGAACGGTATGGTATTCCCTTCATATTTCCCCTCATTGTCCCCCTCATGCGTTGTTTTTGTCACCCTTTGACTATTAATTGTAATTTGTACTAAAAATCGTTCTTTCATCTCAGCCTCCTAAAAAATATATTCTGGATCCGCCCATGCTTAGGCCCTTTTCGAAATCACGGATGCGGATTTGCCTTCTTAGTAGGCTCCTTCATTAATTTTGAAAACGTGCACTGTTGATACGGAGCTTTAAATAGGCAGACGGAGCCTAAGACGGAGACGCTCATCAATACGCTCATCCTGGTGAAGCTATATCGTCACTCTCCTTCTACTCAAAGACATGTAACTAAATATAGCATTGCTATATTACCTATGAGTGGTCAGGAAATGCGCAAATAATATGCTCACTGTGTAATATCGTTGTAATCATTGCTAAATTCAGCTTCAACTTCTCAACAGTCATCCAAATTGATCATTGGTAGGAGCTAGTTGATTTATATCGTTTGAGTTCAATATCTTGAACTGTTTGCTAAGGTATTTCTACTTGTGTCTCTTCTTGACTGTAATTGAGGACAACCACTTCATCAAGCAGGTAGCCATGGGTGTCAATCATCGTCACAATGAGCACACCTGTCACTGTGTGGAATAGACGGGAGCTCGTCACCAAGGGGCTCAATGACCCGACCTGACCCCCTCCTCCTGCAACCACAACATCGATTAACAACCTTCGGTATCTATACGTAAACTGGCGTCGATACTAAAAAAAAAAAATAAAAACCGGTGGTATCGCGAAACACGGTTCCTCTGACACTCGATACTTATGTTAGGAGGTTATATGCATGGTTAAAAATTCGATTGCTGGGAGTTTTGGTCAAATGGTATTTGGGAGTCGTTCTTAAAATCGGTTGTTACATTCCCTGAAACCATTAACTCCCACAGACGCGGCTGTGTAGCAGTGAAAGTATCGCTTTGTTTGATAGCACTATAACTTCCTTCCTTGATTGAATGTACCAGAATGGTTTTTTTACCAGTGAAGTTGTCTGAAATAAGCCGCACAAAAAGTAGTCTCAGAAAGAACTTTTCGCTCAGTTTTTACACAATCATTGGTAACACTTAAGACTACTTTTGTATTTGTAAAGATCTCAGAAGCAAAGCTTATTTTTCCCTTTAATGTTCTATATTTACAGGTCTAACAGTGGTGAATCAATTTGTACCCCGCGATGGTAAAATCTACTCTCGGTAGAAATTTTCTTTGACACTGTCATTTTGGGAAAGGGTTGTACTTTTCAACGTTAGACAACAGGTACGGCCGTACCCATTCGCAGTCATGGTGGCTCACCTAAAATTGTTGGAAAGCCGCTGATTCAAAAACCGGCACCGCTCCGCTGGGTTTGTGCACAATGCCATTCACAGGGTATACTGGTAGAAGAAAAAAAAGAAAAACCCTGTCTGTTGTGAAAACGCTGTTTTACACTTCTTGGCTTTTCACTTTTTGCCGCCGGAGGATTTGTCGTTCGTACGCATCGTTGGGCCGCCGAGGCCATTGACTCCTCTTCTCCCCTTTAGAAAACCAACGCCACCCCTCTGGCTGCATGAGCGCATCTTGCTTTGTAGTGACGGGTGCAGTAAATGGCATTTATATGATCATAAATTACTATTAGGGGCACAATAGGAACTTTAGCAACAGCCCCTGAAAAATGCCTAGCTTTTGTTGCTTTGGAACCCATACCTGCATGCGCACCGATTTGTAAATGACAAAAAGGAAATTTGAAAAAAGTATAGACAAAAACCTGTCTCTCTCCCGCTGGGATACAATATTATAGGCCCTCTAGTATGCAGGCCAATAAAGTTGGGTAAAACCACACTGAACAATGTTTTTCATTTCTATGATAAATTTTATGGTCGAATCACTCCCGATCCGAATGCCATATAGTTAGGGTATAAAGCTATAGTCTAAGGAAAGAAGGTTGTTAGGTTTTGTAGGAAGTATCAACAAAAGAAAGACACCAAGAAGCATGTGTGTTTGCTTGTATCATTATTTACCACAATAACATACAAGTTATGAATAACATGGTTTTCAAAATATGCTGTATGGATTGTAACTCAGTTTGAATGGAACAACATGTTCTCGTGGGGATTTTTTCGCAACGTTGTAACCAAGTCATTTTTCCTCAAGTCTAGTCAAGTCACAAGTCAATTTTGTCCAAGTCAAGTCAAGTCAAGTCGTAAGTCACAAAAATTGGCGACTCGAGTCGGACTCGAGTCCAAGTCACCGACTCGAGTCAACAACACTGATGTTTTTGGGTATTAGCGTGCAGTATAACATTTGGGCACCTTAAAAACATTTACAACATGTTTTAGCATTCGTTTTCAAAAAGGGTGATGGAGTTTCTCCGCTTCATAAATTAGACAGTGTTATTTCTAGATCCGAATGCCATTTGATTGATATTTTGTTGGAAGAAAGTAATGTAATAAGTAAAAATGTTATTTCTGCATGGAAACTTGATACAGTATACGTATCGCCAGTGCGAAATGGGGTCACTTGGCTAAATACCAATGCGTATACGAAAAACAAAATGTCTGACACAACGGCTGCGTTCATGTATGCCTTAACCGTTACTGTACGGACTTAACGTTGCACTCAGTTACGGTTAACGCAGTTTTTGTTTACAATCCATAATAAATAATATGTTGATTTCCAGTGTAATTCATTGTTTCTGTGCAGATACCGTTTTAAATGACGTCACGACCCGCTGCGCCATTTTAGGAATACAAAACAACAATCACCATTGCATGGATTGTGTTTTTGAATTTTTAAGCATATTATGTCGAGTGGATATTTCTCTTGGCAGAGTTTATATATATGTAATCAAAAGTGACCAGCGATAATTGAAGTGTTGCGGTATGGTTGTCGCTGGTGCTCGGTAGACTGGAAAGGGGGATTCGACTTTCTTTTCATTTTTAAATGATAGCATGGTGACCATTTTATCCACGATGAAATCTCAATCTGTTTTGAAAGGGTGGCTGCACAGAAATTACAATGGCAACTGCTTTATTTGTGTAAGACTTTAGTAATATTATTTATGTGGACAGGCAAGGTGTTTGTAGGGATAACACAATGATCCGACTCGTATAAATGAGTCATCAAAAATGAGTAGACAAAAAAATTGGTTTTAAAACACTGTATTGAGCTTACTTTGTGTTATGCGTGTGTGTGCAGTGTACATAATCAGTGCTTCATATAACATAGTTGGCGCACTTCTCTCTCGGGCAAGCCATACAAAATGGCAATTTCAAGAAACACGGACTTGTACTTTTAATTTGTCATATTATTTTAAGATCACCGCTGTAGCATTCTCTGCTTAAACAGTAATAGAATTCTGCACTAACAGTCTGTAGCAAAGAAGCGAGTGATCCAGTCGGGTAAAGCAGGCCTACGTAAGCGCACAAGCAAACCGTTTTATTGGTGAACCCGTGACAATAAGCAGTGAATTTTCGCTTACAGTAAGCAGCGTCAACCTCTACATTTATGGTACGACCTTTTCATCCCAGGAACGAGGTTGAAAACCAAATAGTTATTAACCCAATAGCAACTTACAAGTTCCAAGCAATTTCCGTTTGAATAAGCGAATACCTTTCCAAAGTACCAATACCTGTGCGTGCCACAATATAGACAGAGCCAAGGAAATAACACTGCACGCACTTTTTGCCAACTATACAGCAGATTTTTTTTTAAAGTCTTTTAGGTCTATATAAAGCGAACACTTGCAACGTTGACTTTTTAAAATGTCAGTTTTGATGCAAATCGTATTGATGTGTAGCTGAACACAACAAACACACAATGTATATACCCAGGGGCCATGATTTGGTAGGGACGGCCTCCCTTCCACGCAGTTTATTTAGTACCAACCGCGAATGGATATTGGATAAGTCTGTGTGCGGTTAATATCCGCGGGAATATGGGATTTGGGTTTAAAGGGGTTGTAATTGTTGTTTTCGTTTGAATATTTGGTGGTTTTTTTGTGTTGTTTTGTTTTTTGGAAGAGGGAATTCAACCCCTTCCCCCAGCATAGCGTACAACCAAACTGTGCAAATTTCAATAAATTTTTTGCTGTCATGTTTTCCAGTAACGCCGAATAACTTTGCTATTCTGTCCCTGATCGTGGACATCCGGTTAGTCAAATCGAAGTGTGTTGTGGTAGATTTTTCTTGCAGATGTCAGTTTTTTTAAGAAGCACTAGTTTGTAGCTTTAATATTATTGTTTTATGTAAAAGTTGTGCAGCTTTTCACGTGTATTGTTCCAAATGGGTACATTCACTCAGGTGCGGCTTTAAGATAATATATATACATCTCTATCATGTATATTGTTTTCCTTCTTAAAGTAATTGCAATGAAAAGTTTATAAATGGCCCGTCGACTGAGTAAAGTCTAGAGCTCTGTGACGCCATAAGCCCTCGTGGTAGTTTTTTTTTTCGCCAATTGATGGCGATGCATCATCGCCGCGATCGGAATTGTCATTTTCTAATCTGGAACTTAAACGAGTTCATTCTGTGACACAATGTAGTCACGAGTGTACGATCGTGTACAAATAATTTGGACAACATTTTTTGTGTGTGTTACCAGTCTAATAATCTTGTATGCCGACTAATTCAAAACCCAAGGAGGCCGGGTAGAACTGTGAGCCCTCGAAGCCCGTGGAAAATGTATACGGACAAGAAGAACGTACAAACATCACTCTATTTCTCTTGCCTTTAGGTCTTCGAACTTTAGTGACCTGATAACTCCACATGCATGACCGTGTTTGTAAGGCCAGAGTCAAGGACTGGACGTCAAAAATAGTACAATAACAAATAAACAAAATAATAAATACTAAGTAAATAATTTGCTTTCACAACCTAAAACTAAATGAAATAAAATGAGAGTTCCTTGCAAAGTGTTCTTAGCAGGAATTAGCAGGGAACCAGTCTCACATTACATTGAGTTTTGGCTGGTAACCTGTTTCTGATAAGCAAGCTTTATCTGTGCTTAAACTAAGCAAGTATCGCTTAAACCGCTTTATGAAATTGGGCGCTGGGCCCAATTTCAGAGTTGATATAAGCACAAAACAATTTTTGCTTGTCAGAATAAGGTTACCAGCCAAAATGCCATATAGCACGTACCGTCTGTGACTGGATTCCGGCTTAGTGCAACAGAAAATTGTTACACTAAGTTTTCTGCTTAAACAGCTGAGTGAAATTAAGCCCTACATCCACCAACTGCTCTGGGCCCAATTTTATAGAGCTGCTGAAGCAGAAAATACTGTTTAACAATTTTTCTGCTAAGCAGAAATGAGCAGGATACCAGTCACAGCTGGTACATGTAACATGGTAGGTTGGCTGGTAAACTTATTCTGGTAAGCATGATTTTTGATGTGCTTGGCTACTTTGTTGAAGCAGCTCTGTGATATTGGGCCCTGATGACTGAAAACGACAGTATTTCCTAAGCGCCATGCGGCAAGATTCGGAATAAAGTGTCGTTGCATGTTTCGATTCTACAGTTCGGAATAAATGTTCATTTTGTTATCTCAGTTTGGTAGTATTTCAGAGGAGATGTTTCACGGGATAGCTAGTGCCCGTATCTCAGAGTCACATTCATAAAAAAAGCTTTGAAATTAAAACTCATTACCAACCATGCATCGTTGTTGCAGTGGCCAAACCCAAGTTCAGAAAATTCGTCTATTCATTACTAACTGCTCATTACTTTTTCTGAAAAGTCTACAAATCGTAAAAACTAAAAGCCATGAATTAAATTAGTTTTTTTTCAAAATTGAAGGCAACGTCAAATAATGTTATCGAAATACCGTGATCAATTAAAGTTAATTACCACCGTCGATGTCAGCTATTAAAATGACAACAATAAAAATTAAATTGCCAACTTTGAAGTTGGTTTAAAAAAACAGAATTGCGAGCTTGGAATTGGAGTTGGAATTTATGTAGCTTTAAATAAATCATAAGTTATTGTTAGGAATAGTATTGAAATACGGGTTTATAATGTACATGTGGAAAACAAACCAACCAACTCTGCCAAATGCCTTTAGGAACCGAAGCAAACTGACGCCACTGGCAGCCATTTAAAATGATGCCGGCATAGATACGTCAATAAAATAACCATTATCGTGAAAAGTTGTGTTTAGCAGATGCCTTTAGAGTAATACACGATAGCTCTCAATGTTCTTTATGCGCTGCAGCCGGTCACGCGTTTTTTTGCAACCGATATGTGGAAACCATTTCAGAAGTTAGGTTAAAATATTACTTTGACAAATTTATGTTAAACTCGCGGGGAACCATTTACGGTCAATGCATATTACATATTTAGGCTGGTAACCAATATTTATTTCTTACAGCGGGCAATATAATTATCAAATCAAATAGCAAACTTGTTAAAGTTAAAGTTTAAACTAAATTCGGTTATAGTCACGAGAAAATAGTGAAGAAAAAAAAAAACATGATCATCATTTTCATTTCCACTGTTTTTAAACGTCGGGATTTGGACTCGCGAGATCAAAACTAAATGTTCACTCATTTCTCAAAAAGTAAAGCGCTCCAAACAAACGTACTTCAAGAGAAGTATTCCACCATGACCAATTTTATACCATGTAAGTCACGTGCAAATCTGTAAACATTTACATTTTCACTCTTACCAATGTTGTCCACACCCTTTAAAGTAAACTGTGCCCAGCATGTATATTAATACACAAGACCTTTCCTCAGCCTGAAAACCTCTTCTCGTCAATGAATTAATAATGTTTGACAAAAATACAATGACAAAATACATAAAGCTGTAATATAGCAATGTTTGATATCATAACCTATGGCACAAAACTTTTGAAGGCAATGCAAATATACCCTTAGGTACTACTCAAATGGTGGCAACCTTTGACCTTTAAGATGACCCTTAGATGAACTTGCCACCGGAAGTTGTTTGTGTAGACTTTGTAAAGTTGTTTGCAAGCAATGAAACATTTTCAGTTATTATAAAGGTACACAATTGCTTATTCCACAAACATTTGTCAAAGTTTGACTGGAATCTTGTAGTCAAAGTGTTTACCTGATTACCGTATCAATCATCTCTGGGAACAGATTCATCTAAATTTATGATTTCTTTTTGGGGGAATCATAGGTTGAGATTAAATTCCATAGATTATATCCCCACAAAAGAGCTAACACAATGGTCATTATGTGTACGATGTATATAAAAAACTCACAGAGTTTTTTCTATGTGGGATATGTCATACATATATTTTTGTTTCAAATTGAATTGAAGTGACCTGATATGTTTTGCTATCTACACAAATGTTTAACTTGAAGAATAAATCGGAGTCAAGTTTCACAAAGCTGCCGTTTGCAGAAATAATGCTGGAGGACAATTTGAGTTGCTAAAAGAAAAATAGGGCAGGGCATCAGTATCAAGGAGTATACATTGTACGGTATTTTGCCTGGCAACCAAAATCTGGCAAATAACGTTTTGTGCTTTTAAGAATGTATATAAAATTTGACCCAACAGTTCAAAATTATACTGGTTTTAGAGCGACACAAAGTCCCGTAATTACTGTCGCTTGCGGTTAACCCCTTCACTGCTTTGTAATGGGTATGCACTTTGCGTAATAGGTCACTGCTTTTCCTGCTGTGTATAAAAAACTATATAGCCACCAAGTCTGGGATGTTATACAACTCTAAATTTTCATGTTTTCACTAATTTCCCGTTTTCTTTTTATGATTTCACATCCATTCCGTTTATGCAGGAAGTCATAATGACATTTTCAATCTCGTCGCCCCCTTTGTCAACCCGTTTCATGGCCCTAAAAGAATAGGAAAATTATGAGATGTCGCCAGTCGTCATTTACAATCAAACTTGTCTACTGACTCGGTAATCCACCCTTTCTACAATTTTTTAACCCTACTCTCTGGCATAACATATTTATATTTTTATACGTCAAATTCGATTCACCGCGGCAGATGAAAGGACTGGACCAGTCTAGTTGAACACAGACAATGCATAATGGCTATGCTTTGATGCCCTCAATGAATGTATTTTAACAAGAGGGGGAAAAAAGACCATTTCACTAGAACGCGTTTAAATTTGTACAGCTTTGGAAAGTTTGAGTCAAGTGCGGCAAGTAGATGAGAGAATGTAAAAATTGCTTTTGGTATACTGCGTGATATTGCTATTTATGGCAACAACATTTTCGCAATACAAAGCTGATTTTGAAAGATCAAGGAAGTAGTTAATACAAATTTTAAATTAATCTTAACTCCAAGCAAATCAATCTAAAACCCCTCATATTTTAAATCGACTCTGCGTCTTACAAAGCAGCTAGGTTAAGGCCAATGTCATTTAAAACAAATTAATTACACGTACCTGACTTGAAAGTGCAAGTTGATGATAAATAGACTCCTCATGTGCGTTGATTTGCCGACCAAAAAGGCATTTTAACATTTGAACATTCATTATCCAATGTAAAACTATAATTAAAAATATCGATAGTCACCATGGGTAATTGTTTATAAACACAGAGATCATTAGATTTGTCTGGTTTTGTGAGACTGGACATGAAATAATTATGACTTTGGTTTTGTTTGGACTGATCTTGATCTCCAAATTAATGGTCCAAGAATATTGCTTTAAAAGGCACATTGCCTTCAAATCTCTAAAAATGTTGCTGTTTGGAATTGCTCCTTATCCTTTTTATGAGTTATTCATGCAATAAAACACCTATAGCGTGTTGTAATTAGTGAGTAGTGATTCAGAAGACATAAATTTGCCTCTCGGAAATACAACCAGCGGAACCACACTCAACAAAGAAATACGGTCCGCCATTTTGCGGAGTCAAACATTTGGTTTCACATGGCGGACCGTGTTCTGACACGAAATTAAACAAAAACCACACAATTTCTAAGGATATTTATGTGAATCATTATATTCTACTTTTAAAATATCTTTCCAACCATATCCATTTAATAACAAAAGCTTTTTATAACGCTTTTCATAGCCCAAAAGCGCCCAACCCGAAGGCAAATTGACCCTTTAAAAACGTGCGCTTTCGGATAGTCGAAAAACATGTTTTTCCCCAAAAAATAGACCTTGAGGGCGCGCCTCTGACGTATTTGATCATTTTGGAAGCTTTGGGTTTACTCATCCATGTACTTGGCTTAAACATGTGAATCAAACAAAGGGCCTTTTCGAAACAATGGCTTCGCGGCGTCCAGGCTTGGTCTTCTTCAGTAGTTCGGAAAACGTGCGCATTCGGGACGGTGCCAAAGCCAGAGCCGAAGCCCAAGCCTATAAGCCAGAAGCCTGAGCCGTGGTTTCGAAAACGGCCAAAATCGTACTTTAAACGAGGCCCAACATTTGAATACATACAAGACTTGCACAGTCTGTTTCCCTGCAACCTGTGAGGTCAGTCACCGTTCTGGTTACATATTCATTACATAGTGTATTATTGGGGTAAATCCAACATAATACCCCAGACCTACAACCCAGGTTTAGAGCTCCACGTGATTCAGTTTCAACCAGGTATAGGCCTTTACAGTCTTTCTCGCTTTCTTTGGAGTAACAACAGTGTCACTTCCTCCTTGCAACACCTGTCGACAAATTTGCCTATTAGGCCGCATTAACCCCAAGTCGCGAAGCCATCTGGAATGAAATTAATAATAATCTTCCCAAAATATTTGTCCAAATTTTTGGAATTTGTTGAGAGAATGCTGCGGTTTGGGTATCGGTGGGACTGTAGCACTACACTTTTTCCTATGTAGGTCTAAAGTGAGATTTACTTCCTGAACATTGTTATTCATTTCAATTTAAAAACTCCCGGGTTTACAGTTTGGCTCGGGAGTCAATTTAGGGTCAATAAAATATGGAGTTATTGTGTCAAATTGACCCCAAGCACGGGTCATCAATGTGTTTTGATGATGGGCTGGGGTTATTAGCCAGGCATGACGTCACAGCGGTGTGAATTGTAGTAAACGGTGCCCAGATAAGAAAAGATATCCAGGTAGTGCGTACAGCTGAACAATGTTATTACTTTATTCATATTTTAATTAATTTGGACTAGAATGTACCCTTTTATTGGCATTTTGGATAAATACTACCATGTCCACGAACAAACTGATTTATAATGATAGTGAGTTTCTTTGACGGATTGGGAATTCGTAAATGGGCATCTTGAAAGAGCCTGACGTCATGCACGAATTGCCTGGCTGACAACATTAGCCTTTTTAGCTTTATGGCCCGAATTTGGGGTGAAACTGACTCGAGTAAGTTACGATTTAACTGAGATGTTTGTCCAAAACCAGTATATCGAAACCAATCTGAATTAAGTTTGTTACGTCGTTTATCATTAATATTTATCTTGTTTGTAAAGCAAAACTTCCAAACATTTGAAATTCTTACTTCGGAAAGAGTTACTAAATGGATGACCTTCAATCTGTATACCGAACGTGAACTCTTCAGTCGAATTTTGGCAGGTAAAACAAGAAATATGAATTTCGTTATTTTAGGGGTTATATCACTTTTCAAATTGCGATTCCGGAAAATGACACCTTCAGAACTGGAACACATCAGCCTCGGAGGATGGTGTTGACACTTAAGCCCACCTGTGCGGCACCTGAGGCCCACTTAGCGTACCGTCGCTTGCCCCAGCAGGTCCCACTACCCGTCTGGCCGGGACCCCGCTGAAACATCTCTCACGGACTCGGATTTCTCAACACCGTCAAACTTACCCCAGTCTTACTGGCCGTCTGGGGTCGAGAAACTACCAAGAGAAATGACAGCACCGTGCATTGACACGGCGTCCCGCGAGCACCCACCCTGATCAAACTTCCAAAACTTTTTAATGTTGTAAAAACTTACTTCCGTGTTTTAAATCAAGTGCCTCGGGGTGACTGATGGCTCGGTGTATATTAAAACGTGTCGGGGAGAACGGAGCGTGCCATCCCGGTCTGTGCACCACGCAGAGGGCCGTTAACTCGGTGCAGCAGCCCCGAGGGGTCGGGGACGCCGCCCGCCCGCACAAGGGTACGTCTTGGGTATGTAGCCCGGCTAGAGAGACAAGCCGTTAACTGATCCGACATCATGTGGATGTGGAGTTAGTAAGACAGGTGTCGCGGAGGCACTGCGGGAGCAAGTCAGGAAGCTTTTTGAGGTGTTGGGGCTGGAACTCAAAACAACTCGGGCAGTGGACCACACAGTCACAGGAACGATTATGACACCGCCTCGTTCTTTTATTCCCCCGCAGATGTTTGCATATTGCTGGATGCGTTACACAAACCTGGCATGTTTTTAGGGGAGGAAAATCACAATGTATTTATTTTTCAGTCATTGTGAAGTTTTTGTTACACTATCCTCAAACTACCTGCAGATATTTGCTTAAACTTGGCTACGGCTCGCGTTACGCCATATCAAACACAAAAATGTCAGCAGATGCTATATGTATTTAACACAAACGGAGAAAACCCACGCCAGTGTTTTGGCAAGAGGTGCTGTTGGGTTTGTCCCACAAAGTAAAGTTTGAAATGGTGAGGATTTCTTTTGGAAAAGTAGCGGCCAAATCGACTTAACATTTTGCATTTAGGCTTCTTAGATCTTGTCCGTGACCTGTTTTGCAAGACACTTTGCAAGACACTTGTGTTTTGATAATTTGTATCTAAAACATTATGAGCGGTCAGATTGAAGATGTTTATCCCAATCTTTTTCGGGAGAAAAATTCTGCGTATGGCCAGTCCTGAAAAGATTTACTGATGGCTTTTCGAAAATGATGTAGATTTGAAGTGTATATTTGCCATCCGTTGTTTTGTCACAAACTTGACAAAAACCTTTTCCCAGGTTTGTTTAAAAATTGGTCCTCCCATTGTACTTATTTAGTGTTATTTTATTGTATTTCTTTTATTTTTATTTATGGAAAATCGCCCAACACAAAGTCAAAAGGCCACTCGAGGTGAGGGGGGGAATATAAAATTTAAAGAGAGGGAAGATATGTATTGACATTTCTCTTGAACTGGAATAGATTGTAAGATGGTGGAAAACAAGATACAGCAGTCATGGGGGGGGGAAGCTAGCTGAAAATCTCATAGTTTGGGCTTTTGAACAGATACAGTGCAAGGTGTATTGTATTGAGGAACAAAAAGGCCCGCCATTTAAAATTTTTAACTGGTATGCTACACATAGCTGATGTCCCTTTTATTTATTCATTTCAGGATATTGGGCCAATTTCTGTGAGGGGAACTGTCCCTTCCCGCTGGACCCCAACTTTAACGCCACCAACCACGCCACTGTTCAGGCGATCTTGCACATGCAGACGGGGTCACTCCGCAACAATCGCCGGCTACCAAACCCGTGCTGCGTCCCGGCAACCTTGGAGAGCATCCACGTGCTGTATCTGGACGACTTGAACAACGTGGTCCTGAAGGAGTTCAACGGTATGATCGCCACAAGCTGCGGTTGTCATTGACCGTCTACTGACGGGGACATATAAGACTCCAGATCAAATTTACGTGCACACAATTAACCAGAAATGTCTTGTTGCTGAATCATCAGGAGCTTAAGGGGTCACTGTCAAGCGAACTACCCCTAATAGGATATACGTGTACCCTGATTGGAACCCTTATCTCCCAATCGGGAGACCCTGGAGGACACCCACATCTCTTGTTTTACTAAAATGGAAGATAGTACTGGAATTAAACAACCTGAAAGTTGCTCTTCTTACGAACATGCCATTTTCGAGAAAACAATGGATGGAATATACACTTTGGGTCATTAACCCCGCCCACCCCCCCCCCCCCCACACACACACACACACCCACCCCAACCCGTTCCAGCACCTCAATGGATTGGTAATCTGGAATCTGTATGTATCTCAGCTCATTTGCAAGAAAATGCGCATCAGACATTTACAACACATGTAGCTGTTATAATCAGGGGTTTTTTTCTTTAAAACTTGAATACCTGTATTATTAATTGAATTTGATTCTCGGTTAAGTTTTAAATTAAATACAATGTTTGTTTGAATGCAGAGACAGTTCAAAAAATAAACGTACTTTTCTCAACAAAAAAGAAGAGGTTTAAGTTGCTCTTTGAAGCTTATGCCAGCTCTTAAATCGAGCGAGCTTTAAAACAAATGCCCTGGTAATAATTTTTGAATCCAAGAGGATTGTTGATTTTTAAGGAAGGATTTGCGTTGACACCATGTGTTAAATCTCTTTCGAGTATGTGTGCGAAGGAACCGGTTGGCTCAACGTTTCGGACAGTAACTCAATCTGATGTTTCGCCCATCCAACTCTGTGAGACTGGTAGTAAGTCTGGTCTCTGTAGAAAAGAGGACTACCTTAGTCACTGTGTGTAAAGAAAACCTGACCATGATGGAGGTCTTAATGTAGAAAATGTTCTATAAAGTTGATTGTACTTTTAACGCTGGCCGTTTACCGGTCCTAAACAAAGCAGGGTCTTCTTATTTGAGCGGTACCCGCTTTCACCAAACCCACAGCTGACGGTAAACACATCGCCTCCTGCCCCCCGAAGCATCTTCCCCAAATTGGTTTGCAATTGGCGATGTCTGTCAGGTAAAATCATGACAAAGCACTTAGGGGAAATTTCTTCCGCGTTTAGAGGGTGAGGGAGGCTTGGAGAGAGAGAGAGGACGACCGGCGTTCAGTTATTGTTACTTTGGGGAACCTTGCCCGGGGCTGTATCTGGCTCAGTGCAGGTGATGACGACCGGTCTTCCTTCTTTGGAACACGGTGTTTTTAGAAAGCCGTTCCTGCATACCTTTCTCTACCCTCGGTGCCGAACGTGTCAACATTCTGCATCTAAAACACCACACTGCACACCAAACATAGCCCAGGTTTGGACTTGTGCAGACTCATGTACATTATGCTTCCAAAGTGTATAAATAAGCCGTCTCCTGTGACATTTAAGGCAGTGTTCGCATGTTGGTAAATTTCAAAAGCACTGTCATGTGAAACTACGCTGGTTCCCATTGAAGTGTGTGTACAACAGTCTGTACGTGATTGCATCGACGACGAAGATCAGTGACTTATTCTACAAAAGAGTATTGAAGTCTGGACTTCCTGCTGGCTGAACATTTACAAAGCTAGCTCAATATCCGTGGAAGAAAACGTACGATCTTACATTATGCAAATGACACTTCTGGTAACAACATTTAGGGAAAACGGGCGCATATCTAAAAACTACTTTTACAATACCTAATTTTCAGTAGAAATAATTGTATAACTTCCTTTTGGGGGGGAACACGGTACCTTGTCTTCAGAATAACCTTTTCTGCAATAATGTGAAAAATAGCACAAATTTCGTTGCTCTACAAAACCGCCATTTTCAAGAAAAATTACCAGTATTAAGTTGCTCGTCGGTTGATTGTTTCGAATTTGACTGGTTGCTGTTGTCTCAAGATTGGGTTTAACACAAGCTAATTTATGTAATAATATTAATAAATAAACTGATCATGTTTTAACTGTACAGATCATGGTAACTTAATTTGTGGACCCCACTCCCCTCCCAATTTGGATCTATCTATTTACAGTATTCTGTTCCAGTATAGTTGCTTCACCCCAATCCTTTTTATCTGAGGTTTTCGCGGTGTTTTTTGAGCCATTTCCGTTTGGATATTGTATCTGAAAATTCATTTCAAGATGAACACTTCTTGGACGGGAATTACTAAAAGAAAATCCTCACTTTTTAGACCTAAACACGAACCTTAACCAGTATTACGGGTGTATGATGTACATAATTTTAAAAAGTGTAATTATTTAGAGTGTTAGTGTACATACACCATGAATTCTCCATTGATCATTATTTTTGCCCTAGTAAGGGCTAGCACAACATTATTGATGTATTTTGGTTTATCTTCTTGTCTGTTTGTTTGTTGGTGTTTAGGATCGTGTGTTCGTTTATTGTCAAATTTGATACTTACTCAATTTAAAGTTGACAACTTAGCTATACGCTTTGCTGTTTCATTTTTCTGTTTCCACTTCTCCATGTATTTGTTTTCTTATTTTGTATTTTTACTTTTGTTTTTGTGAAGTTATTTATTCGTTTTTAATTATTTAGGAAGTTATATCGTGAAAGTTTACTTTTACTTTGAAATAATTTTACAGTTATGCGTTCAACATTACATGTAGAAATTGTATTTATTTTAGCGGTACTGTTGACCATAATTACACCTTTATCATGTATGCCATGTTGTTCTCCTATTCAAAGCAACATGGCCAACTCGAGGCTGAGAGAGAAAAATAGTCTGGCACCTTGTTGGTTTAACTAGAATCAGTATTCTTTATTGATAGTAGGAGCATAAATGGTTAGTACAAATCAATGTATCAGTAAAGGAATATGATGGTTTGAATGACATGTGGTCATAGAAGTTATGTTATATTATTTGTTATTAGGTATTTCAGCAAATACAACTGAGTGGATTATTGTCATCTTCAATTTTCTTCGTTTTTAATTCTTTCGCATAATTACTTTGATAGACTGGGGACAATACATTTATGTTGTGATGATTAAGTAATTCTATATCTCTTTTTTTATAAATGAGGCCATAGGTTTTGTATCTATTTAACTTGTAAATAGTATATATAGCTATCACTGAATTTTCTTTCATAAAGAGTCTATACATTATAACTATTAAGAAGAAGGGAATAACAGTTTTCAATTAATTTTGAAGTATAACCTTGAAATCGACGTAGTCAATTTCGTATCCATAGTTCCTTACTTAATGGACAATTTATAAAAGTATTATGAACGATTGTAAATTCAGTTTAATAGTTGCAAGGGATCTTATTTATTGGAAATATAGTGCATGTAATAAAAGTGCGTCAATTAACGAATGTACGATCATGCTCAATGTTTTTTTACTAACGGTTTTGCACTGTCTGTCTGTTGGTCGGGCGAGCCCTTCCTGACGGTATTCGACGGTTGTTTGTGACAGTCCGTGACGGTTTTTCGTTCGTATGATTTTTCTTTATAGCATTGTTATTTCAGGGTGGGTTATAGGAATTGTATCGGGTCTACAGTGCTGTCGAACTTGTGAACTTAACATCATTTTTAGAATGAACACAATAACCCGTCATTGTGGCACACCAATGCTTTACACTGTGCGGCATCTAGTGAGTTTTGTCCTGACTTGGTTTCACATTCGTATCTCATTGAAGAGCAACGTAGTAAAACTGTTAACTAATTATATTATACCACCGAACGCACAGCGCCTAATCTAGCTTTCCTGGGACAAGGCTGTAGCTTTGATGCTCGACTATGCATCATACCCTGACAGCAAAGTGAAAATGTTCCAGCATAAAGGATTCATTTTGTACGAAAGCCCAATCGTGCCACAGAAATAAATAAAATCACTGGAAAATAATCCGTTATAACGAATTAATAATCCGTAATAACGAATTAATAATCCGTTATAACGAATTAGTAATCCGTAATAACGAATTAATAATCCGTTATAACGAATTAAATAATCCGTTATAACGAATTAATAATCCGTTGTAACGAATTAATAATCCGTAATAACGAATTAATAATCCGTTATAACGAATTAAATAATCCGTAATAACGAATTAATAATCCGTTATAACGAATTATTAATTCGTAATAACGAATTAATAATCCGTAATAACGAATTAATTAATTAATTCGTTATTACGGATTATTAATTCGTTATTACGAATTAATAATTCGTTATAACGGATTATTAATTCGTTATTACGGATTATTTAATTCGTTATAACGGATTATTAATTCGTTATTACGGATTATTTAATTCGTTATAACGGATTATTAATTCGTTATTACGGATTATTTAATTCGTTATAACGGATTATTAATTCGTTATTACGGATTACTAATTCGTTATAACGGATTACTAATTCGTTATTACGGATTATTAATTCGTTATAACGGATTATTTTCCAGTGATTTTATTTATTTCTGTGGCACGATTGGGCTTTCGTAATTTTGCCATTTACAAAAGAAAAAAAAAACTATCTCCGTGTCGCATGGCCGGCCAAGCGCAGCGACGGGAAGCGCCGACGGGTCCATTAGGAACGTGCAACCTGGTTGGGGGGACCGTATGAACTAACAGCATGAATGAATTATTAAACCAGGATTATAAAACCAATATTTCGTCATTTTGTCAAAATACTTTATTAGGCCTACATTCGCACAGTTTGCTCTGTTGTCATATTTAGGAAAACCGGGGATTCCAAAGGATATGAATAAAAAACATTCATGTAAATTGGCAGATATTGATTCTTTAACAATAAACAGTGTATGTATTAAAACATACCCATTCATTGCACCGTGGAGGTAACTGTAATGGGAGCGTTCGATTAGCTTGCCTTGGTCGACCCGGTTGTCCTCATCCGGGTGAGCCCCCAACAAGAGCTAACCGACCGGTATCTTCCCCTTTAGCATTCATATCAACGCATCTTGGGACACCTGACCGGAACTACTTTCATTGTTAACATTTATACGTCCTAAACACTTCGTGATTCACGAAAAGATCACGTAAAATAATTATTCTCATGATGAAACGGCCCAGCCTAATACTGAAGTACACGTCTACGAATACAAAAATTACTAAATGCTCACAAAGTCGCCGCTGTTTCTAGAGTGTCCCGCTGAATAACTAAATGGCGGCCATTGAGAAAGTTGTTTGTCGTGACGTCATGCACCGGGGTCAGCCCCCAGTAACCTGCTCCAAAAGCAGGTTACTGTGGGCTGACCCGGGTGAGCCACGACAATGACGTCACACTGGGGTCGGACCTGGGTCGACCCCGGGGAAGCTAATCGAACGCTCCCATAATAATTTTTATTACACAACCGCTCCTTCGTATGCGACTGGTATTATACCGCCCTCTTTTGAAACAAACCGAACATGATTTGACCCCGGTCCGGTCTTCCACAAACCAATGATTTTATTGTCATACCTTTGATTTAAAATCAACAGTGGTGAAGGGTGGGATTGAAAATACCATTGAACCATTTCGATTAGTTGATGAGGGAGTCAATGAAGTCAAGGAAACATCACTTTGTACAACAAAATGCATAATTAAACTCGACTTCCAAGACTGCCAACAGAAAAAAATTATAGGTTATAGTTTTTCACTGTCAAGAATATAAGTAGGACATGGTTCCTATCGTGAGACGATTTCATGCCGATAAACCTCATTAATTAAACTGTCCGGTTTCCAGCCATTGTGTCACCGTGCTGCTCTTAAGAGAGGTTGCAGTTTACCATAACTGCCCTCAAGCAAGTGATTTTTCCCCGATATTATTATTATTATTATATATTTTTGGTAATGAAACCAAGGATACCTCATAAGCGAACTTAATCACTGTAGCTCTCAATCCTGAGAAAACCTGTAGGCAAGGGTGCATGCTAAGTGAACCAGAAACACCGGGTTCAAAGTTCCCCTACTCTTTTACAATAAGTGTTCTGGGTTCTTTTACGAGCACTACCCATCCTAGTACAAGGGACCTACGGCTTTAATGTCCCATCCGAAGGACAAAGCAATTATGGTAAAGTGTCTTGCTCAAGGACACAAGTGCCGCCACCGGGACTCGAACCCACACTCTGCTGCCGACAACTTGAGTCTGGTGATCTAGATCGCTCGGCCACGACACTCCATTGAACTGGAACATGAAAATGGTTCAAGATACTTTTCTATACTGATTATAAGACACGTGAAGAACGGGAAGACTCATCATGTTAATCGGCTGAAGGTTGCAAAAGGTGTGATGACATGTTTTGATTGGTTAAACCATGGAGCTATCTATCCTGTTGGTGAGCGATGACGTTTCAGAGACGGAAGTGCATTGAAACGAATGTTCATGTACATGTACATGTATATCATTATTTATACATGACACTTCCGGCTCGCAGTTTAACGAAACTTTTGTGTTGTGCATGAAATCACTTCAATATAATCCTTAGTCAAACGACCAAATGGCGCTAACATGAACAAATTATGTAAACAAGGGCCAATCATTTTATTAGTTCATTGTTTTTAAATATGTATATCTCTACAATGTTAGTTCCATTTTTGTCTTGTTCCTGGTTCAGCAGCAACAGTTATGAATGCTGGTTTTCATGACAATAAAAAAAACAGAATTTGTTCCCCTAAAGTGAAAGCCGATCGGGACTTGGTTATTTTTATCTTTTTTAATTTATTATTATCACTATGATTTATTTATTTGAGACACAACGGTCTAGCTTATACCATTTTATACTATTGGATGGTTCGAATCCTGCTTTGGACCAAAGCCTTGCTAATTAATCCCTATGTTTACCAGATTGCTATGAGTTGGGGGGGGGGGGTTCTTCCTTTTCCCCCACCATTCCTCCCGCCCACATCTAAAACTGAGCACGTCTTCATGATTGTGTGCTCTTCTTTATCTCCATGTCTAGGCTACAGTGCAAGTCTCTTAATTTCACAACCAGTGAGATACACATAACAATTTAAAGCAAAAGCAAGAGAGATTTTGTTAAATATAATATTGTTCGATACAATTCTTTATACAATATTAAGCCAGCCAAGCATTATGCTTGTAATGTTTGGTACAGTTGCCGAAAAAATGGTCATTAGTCAATGTGCGTCATTTTAGCAGCCCACGTCCACCGCCGCACAAACCGTTATCACGTCATTATACCACAACGATTAATCTGTAACAAATGAAAACGTCTTCGAAATAATTGGCAATTACTATGTGAGAGTTTTCGTCAACTGGCTTAATGTACTGGAACAAATGGCCAGCGTGAATTGGTTTTAAGTCTGCTTTTTATGTTCGCCACAGTCTTACACGAAAACCTTTTCTCTGAAAATGAAAGAAGTATAATTTTTTTATAGGCTTTTAATCCATACTCCAGATCCAGTTGCCATTGTTGTTCTGAAGTGCACTCTGCACGCGATGCTATATTAATTAGTTGCTTCCCATTATGGCAAAAATAGAAGGTACAATCAAACCTAATTCTGATGCAATATCTAGTTCATGAAGCCAATGGCGTAATTAGGCCTACTTGATCTTATTTGCAGAAGGTACCATGAACTTAATATATAACAATAACAACAAATTACATAGCGCGAAAGTTCACATTATAACTCTAAATTAGTTTTCATTATAAACTTTGGGACTACGAGGTTCAAGTCCTAAAGTGGTTTGAAGTTTCTTTAAAAAAAACCGCTAAGAGGTTTATATGTATTTCACAAACGTGGATGGTTCTCGTATCTTTATTGAAACGCATTATGGTTTAAAGGCAGAGTATACGGTATTTAGAACCGTACGTTTGTTTAAATCCTATAAATTGTAGATATATACCATAAAACTAACCTCTGAAAATTCTTTTTCAAAAGATGTTAGCGTTCTTGAGATATCGGCGAAAATCTGGAGCGGTTATTTCCACGCAAAAGGATCCGAAAATGCTGAAACTGCATGTTTTTTGACAAAGATCCAAATATTTTCGCGAGAAATTGCCTCTTTCTCAAAAACTACGCTACTTTAAAGGGAGTCGTTTCCCACAATGTTTTATACTATCAACAGCTCTCCGTTGCTCCTTACCAAGAGTGTTTTTATGGTCATTTATTTTTGGAGTAATGACAAAAAATATTCGCTATTTAAGGCTGACAATAACTTTAACAAGACCATTTTTAACATTTAAGATCTCCAACTGTCAACCATTTCGTGGTGTTTTTTAACGGGGGGTTGGGGGATGGAGAAGAAAGGTGGTTACGTAGATCTTGTAGACCAGACGAGTTACAGTTCGTCATACAACACCATAATAATTCAATCCACATTATTTTCAAAATTTTTAGGTGGGCTGAAACTTTATAAACACATTTATTTAAAGGTAGAATATAGGATTGGTACTCATCAAAATGTATTTTCTTTTTTATTAGTATCATTCTGAAAGCTCACTGATCCTGAAGTTCATACCAGTATCGATCTTCCATAGAAATATTTCAGTCTGAAATACTGTCAATGTAGAGAAAATATCATTTGAGGACCCCGATTTTAGTTTAGGTTGTAACAATCGAAATTAAGAACAATGTGTTTACATGCTGAAAAGTGTGCACGGTTTTTCACTGTTTTCTCGTGACTCAGACGACGAATTGAGCCCAAATTTGCACTGGTTTGTTTTTGTCTTCTTTTTTTTCATGTAGGCTTATAATATTGAATTACACAAAGTAAGAACACTGTACTATCAGCTTTTACCAATCCTATTTATCTTTGTTAAATATGATGACTGAAATTAATGTCCTTTTTCCACAGCCAAAATTTAACTGGCTGTTTCCATAGAATGCAAAAAAAATACCCTAATCCTCACTCTTGCCCTGAACCAATTGTGTGCGTGTGTAAGTTGCACTTTTGCTCCAATAAACTTCTACATAATAGTGAGGACAACACCGGACAAAAAGATATCAATCCTTGTATTAACTAGGCGTCTTTGGGATCAAATGTCCTTAATAAACTATCTTAAATTGGCCTTCATATCGCTGGTGCGTTCACTGGAACTAATCCGTCGTACTTTACCAACTCAACTTCTTTTATAACTTCTACTCGGCCAACAAGCTGCACTGTGTATTTTGAAAGGGACTTAAACCTGTTATACAGTTTTACATTTCCACAAAAATGCCACAATTACAAAGTAAAGTATTAGGCTAGGCAGACGAAAATTACAAAAATTTGTGGGAAAACATGTGGGACCATGGCTGGTCGTATATCATCGAAAAGGTCAAACAATGACACAACAAGCCCCTCCTTTGAGTGGGCGGGTAACCACGTCCCAGCACTGGTCAGCTAGCTGTAGTCAAATTGCATGATATGTAGTTACAGCAAAGTTTCCCGTGTTTCTGTGGCGTGGTGTTTGTTTGTTTGTTTGTTTGTTTGTTTGATTGTTTGTTTAGTTGTTTAGTTGTCGGGTGTGAGTTTTATTTTCAATTATTATTCGACTGCAGAGTAGGAGACCACAAGTTTCCTCCATTTGATGCGAGCCTCGGCTAGTTCTACGATAGCCTTTGGGTCCAGAGGAAGTTTTCAGTATCTCCCAATGAGTCTCCGCATAATAATACCAGCTAATGGCGTTTGCTGGCGACGCTGGGCTAGATTTCATAAAGAGCTAAGATTGATCTTACCTGTAAACCAATCTTAATTGTTAAGCCAAAGATTGATATTACAATACAAATCGTTATACTGACAACTCTTCTTAAGATGAATCTTATTGCTTTGTGAAAATGACCCAGGTCTTCTTCTGCCATGCGCGGTGGAACATTGTCGTGACTGGTATTCCCTTGAGGTAGTGTAATGACATGGCCCAAGAAACAGGGCCAAATTTCCTACTTAGTTTTGCTTAGCAGAAAATACGCTTCTGTAAGATGACTTGCATGATAATGAGTTTACATTTTGCATCGATAAACTAAATCACTGGCACCGGTGGCATGTACTTCTAATCCACCGATTGATGTTTCCATTGGACGTACACAGGGCTCGGGGCTCGTCGTGACCCTCCCCTGGGCCTACCCTCCCCACCTTACCCTCCCCACCTTACCCCCCCCCCCCCCAAAAAAAAACCTCCTCACCCCCACCCCCCCCCACACACACACACACACACGCACACACACCCTTCCATATGGCAGTTACGGGGTCCTCCTATTGTTGTTCTATTATTCCCTTTTCTGAAGAATTCCTCTATGGGGTAGCACTAGAACAAAGAAAACCTTGTGGGGTAGCATTGTTCCATTGTGTAAAGTGCCCCGTAAGTTGGTGAGTGTAAGGGCACACCTGTTTGTAATTCAGTAAAACGCGGACTTCCACTCCCATTGTTCGGACTTTAAAAATTTTTTAACGACGTTCCCATTGGTTTTGCACACAAAAGCAAAGCGAGGACTGTCCTCGCTCTGTCATTTTACCGTATCTCAAAGCCATTTTGTTCTAAAGTACTCGATTTGAACGTCGTAGACACGTTCACACACCGACACTCACCCACCACCGGTATCACTAACCTTTTTGAGATATGGCAGACACTATAGGAGTGCACTGTTTAGTTTGGTTGTGCAGACAAATTAATTTACCCCAAACCTAATAGTGCCCTAATAATCTGTCCACCGTATCTCAAAGCCATTTTGGGATACGGTGGACATAGGGCATTGGTTTTGGTAAATTTGTCTTGCATTTACAACCAAACCAAACAGAGCACTGCAATAGTGTCCGCCATATCTCAAATAGGGTAATTCCGCTCCAAGTTTCTGACAAAATGATTCGGTTAATAAGGTATACCTTGTGTGAGGTTCGAGGTCATTTCTCTTGCAGTGGCATTGACTGCGTACAATTAATTTATCGGATGAGATCGTTGAGATGAGGATGCTTTTATCACCTCATAATGACGTGCACACATCATGATCATTGATCCATTTATATCTATCCCAACTCGTAAGTGACTGACAATTAATTATTCATGGTCACTGGTCAGGGCCGCTCTAAGGTGACGTCACTGACTGTCCTCTAGCCTGGGCGAGAGTCTCTTGACAAGAACAGACTGAATCACAAAGAAATAACAAAATAGGTTGCTAAGGTCACGCACTGCTATTTTTGTGGGGTTTTCTCTCTCTTTTTTCAAACAAAAAATATAATGCAAAAAGTTCATGTCAAGTTAACACTGTCTAACAATTCCCGTAGAGGGCGCTGTGAAATTGTTTTTGTCAAACTTGGGCTATTTCCGAATCACTGGCTGCGCCTGCGACTGAGATTCAAACTCCTACTGTCCGGCTTCGTGTGCTGATCCCCGTCTAGGCAGGTGTGTGGGGGCGGGTTTCTGGTGCCTTAAAACCTGTTCGCTCCGGGTAGGTGGAGCTCGTCAACCATGAGAAGGTTGTCCACCTAGGAGACAGACACTCTTGATTTCAAACTCGGGATGGTGGGGCTTGCCGCTTTGGATGGCAGCCCCAGATAAGAGAGAAAAACCTCTGATTTCAAACCCCATACTGGATCATCCATGATATCAAGTCATGTTAGGGGCAGTGGGACCCAAGGTGTAGCAGTATGACAAAGGCGGATGAAATGTATGTAACTTCTACAGCCAAAACACTGATAAAAAAGGAGATGGGCACCGCCGAGCTGAAGAAGCCCAAAGAAACGACACTGGTGGTGAAAGTCAAATCAGAAATGAGGATACCTGATCGGATAAGGCCCGGGTCAACAACGACCGCATCCCCTACTTTCCATAGGGTGCAGGCGGGAAGTTGGCTACCACGGTTGGCAAAACTCGCAACTGTGACGTTGCAAAAGAGAGCTCTTTATACTTGCAAGAGAGATTGTTCACAGTCGTCAAAAAAGTAACTGCTCTGGTTTGGTCACGTGGTCAGATGGAAGGGGAGTCTCACGAACACGATCCTGGAGGTCAGGGTGGGACAGATGGTACCCGGAGAAGGGGGACGGCAGCTGAAAACGTGGGTAGACAGCATCAAGGAATGGGTCTTAGTTGGGCACAACGTCTTAGGACAGCAGAATACCGAGACAAATGGAGGTCGTGTGTGACAAATGCCATCACAACGTCGGCCGTAACGCTTTGAGACAGAAGGACTGTGCCTAATTTCTTCAAGAATACAAAACACGTTTTTTTAGATGAACAAGATATTTATCAGTTAACAGTTCCTCGACCGCGCCTTAAAGTCTACTGCTACAAGTTCTTCGTGTTTGAGAACCAGTTCATATTTCAAAACATTGTACACGACATAAATAAGTTAAAACTGAGAGTTAAGAAAAGAATGAGAAGAAACTTCTTTCAGTTTATAATAACTAACAAGTTTTATTTTGAAATTTGTGCCCAATTGCAGCATACAAGAGCTGCTATTTGGCTTGAACAGTGTGACCAGGTCAAACTAAGAAAACACAAGTTATTTGGTCAAAACAAAACTGGGCATGAGAACCACACAACACTGTACTCCGATCCTGCGGGGAAAAAATCCACAGGCATAGTACAGTGCTTATCACCAGTGTAAGGGTATAAACCAAAATAATATTCTTTATCCCCATGCAATTTTTCTCATCAATTGAACTGTGACGATTGGGGTTTTTCTGTCTCTGTTGACAGCAACAATGTGTGTGTTTGCGGCAAGAATAAAGTAACAATAATTCTGAAAATTTCGAGAATTAGTTTTTTTTTAAAATAATTGTCTTCGTCAAATCGCATTGAATTTAACACATGCATGAACAACAATGCATTTGTTTTCTCGAGACAAAAATTGACATCTAGTTTGATGGAATTAACACAAAAAGTTGTAATGACAATTTCTTTGAATATAATGCTCTTGCCAAAAACCAAAATAGTTTTTATCATAACTTTAAACAAACACAACTTCAATGGATACAGTAACAAAAATACAACCGGTAAAAACATGTTATCTACAGCGGACTAAGTTTGCGTCCTAAGAAGTCTTAGTATTGATAGTCAGTGGAGGGGTTTATTCTTTAATAGTTGTTTTCCACTGTGGCTGGTTAAATCTACTCAAGCGTCAACACATAAAGAACGATCATTTTTATTGGACCCAGTCATTATTAATTCCTCTATGACAGACAAGTTTCCTTCTTCAATCATTCATTTCACGTACCTGGTACATTTTTATATACACTTATATAATAATATGTAGTCAATTTGTATATTTACAATAGTTCATAATCAAATTCTCTGAGTTTTTTTGCAGCACTTCTGTGTTGATTAAATGCTAATTATGCAGTACAGTCAAAAAAAAAGTTTAACTGAAGACTTTGGAGATGCTAAATGGTTGCAGACTTCACAATTGTTTGTTTGTTTGTTTGTTGGGGTGTTTGCTGGGGTGCTGGGTTATTTGTTTGTTTGTTTTTATCATACTAAGACAAACGCCAAGATAATGATTGGGGGCGATTACCAGAAAACATCTCTCTCACAGGTTTCAAAAAGATATGCCATACAAGGCCATATCTCAAAAAGCTGTTAAGAAGAGTAAGTCAGTGATCACAGAACAGTCCTGCTTAGCGCAAATGGTATACATGTACATGGTATCACTAGCTAAAATACTGCATGATTTACTTTTAGTGCCAATGTTTTTGGCTATTCAGCCAACCTCGTGGGTCAAGCAAAATTGACATGCACTAATACTAAAATATGTGTACAGTTTCTCTTCAATTCATATAAATATTCCTCCTCTTAATGGGAAACTTCAAGACTCTTGGTGGCAGCAGACACTATAATTCAATATGGCCGTGTCTGAATCAAGCAACTTCGGCTCTGGCTATGGCTATTGGCTGCAGTGCCAGTGTTGAAGACTAGGTATCTTCAGCAATCCAGCCATAGCCGAAACCATCAATTTGGACAAGGGTTTAGTCTGCTGCCACCTAGCAATCTCCACAAGTTACCCACTTTTTATGTTGGAATTTCATTTGGCTCCGACATCTTTAAAATATATGAACAAATTTATCGATGCAAAAATTGGTTAGATGTAATCTATCTACACCAAAGACTATGTCAAAGACAGCAGACTCATATGGATGAGGTAAAAGTGGTTACAAAGAATTTATGTTGGTACATTTACTACACTCTCAAGATAATTACCTCCAAAAGCAGCAAATATAAAGCAACATCATTTCTTGAAGAGACATACCCTCAATGTTTTTGTGAGCTTGGATTTGTGTAATGTAAACCCTTCTACAATGTAGATAAATCCTGGTTTAAAAAAGACAGTCTCATCAGGATCAACAGAAGGCACATGATTGGCTGACAGTTATAACTGGCAGAAGGCTGTAAAAGCCTCATGCAAGACACCAAGTCTAATTCCCTGACCAAAGATTCCCTGACCAAAGATTCCCTGACAACTCGTTAAAAATCTTAGGTCGGGACCACTCACTGTTGAAAATAGAGCATGACACAACACGTCATGCCGGGTTCATCACCACAGAAGCCCTGTCTGCACCAGAAGCTATAGACCTTATGCTTCTGACGTCATGAATCCCATAGAGGGTTGTACAACAGCGCCCTCAACGCCCTTTACTGTAGGAAATTGGCTGTGCATGACCTCTATAGAAATGTTAGATGCTGGTGAGTTTTCTCTAGTCATGTTAGTTTTTAAATAGTTG
Source organism: Marthasterias glacialis (assembly GCA_911728455.2). Classification (NCBI taxonomy): domain Eukaryota; kingdom Metazoa; phylum Echinodermata; class Asteroidea; order Forcipulatida; family Asteriidae; genus Marthasterias; species Marthasterias glacialis. Next base: position 13,730,526 of record OU452231.1, on the reverse strand, counting down.
AATCAACTTCAATCAGTATAAAGTGCTTTGACTTGAGCGTGAACTCAAAAAGAAAAAAAAAAAGGAGGAAAAAAAAATGTCTGACCATCAACAATAGTATCCGAATGTTGATGATAAGTTCAGAATGTTACGGGTATTATTGGAAAAGGAGGAATTTCTTCCTTTTTCGGTCCCGTGACATTGGGTAATACTGTACCATAAAAATGACAGAGAATAGTCAGAGATTATTGGGCCTGGGAACCAGACTAGCATGACACCTGACAATAAGCTCACCAAATCAAATACATGTAATAATTAGACATTGCACCTTCAACCTCAATCTTGTACCCGTAATGCTGACTATTGTATTATCGGCCGTGCCTTGTCAGCCATTCCCTTTGCCTTGGCCTTTGCGTTGTCTCGGAGTCTGGCCATCCCAGCTGGAAGTCCTTCCGCAGGGAGCTTCTCTGGAATGTACATCTGGGCCAGGATGTGCCTCAGCCCCTTTGAAGCTCTGACGTGATTGGATTTGTACCTCTCGATACCGAAGTGTTGGATGGCTGTGATGAATCCTGTAATGCTGGAATCCACCCAGGAATGTTTCTCCACCTCAGTCCAGCTATCATTCTCCCGAGCAGGACGGTAGATTAGTTTCTCTGTAAAAACCTATGAGGATTATACAACAAAACAATAACATGCTTTTGTTTCAGAATGGTTCCAGCCTGATATCAAAACTTCTGATGGTATTAATTATAAAAAGACAAATTATAATAATACATTGATATAAAGCAACCTATATAACAGCTGCTATGCATTTTACATGACTAACATAAAAACAAAGTAAGTTGTGCACAAATAAATTGAAGTAAAATGGCCATTACAAAATGCAGTAATTAAAATGAACGTAGTAAAATCACTTTAAACGATATGTTTCCTAAAAAATAACATAGTTTGATAATTATCCCTCACCCTCCCCAAAACTTTTTTTTTCCTCTTTGCAAAAATGAAGGATCAAAAAGGACCGAGCGTTGTTGGCCCAAATAACAATGGGAGATTTTTGGACGATCCTTTTTCACAGTTCTCACCAGTAGTACACACGCTCAGAACTACGCGCGTAATACTGAACATGTGCTAGCATGATCAGAACTGTTAAAGGGGACCAATGTGTCTGCTGCCACCAGCCTCTCAAGAGTCTCGCACTGCTTAACACTGGGGTCAGGCATTCCAATCTTATCTAAGCCCGAACATGTGGGTGTGGAGTGACATAGGAGAGGAGGATACTGGAGGATTGAGGTCACCTGTGGGCCAAAAGGCCTAGGAAGTAAGGGTTAAAACCTGAGAGCTCACTCAATTCATAGTTGATACTCTATTAATCATCATTCAAAACATAATTTAAAGTTTATCGATTCAGAGCAATAACACAATTGCTTTGCTCTGAACTTGAGACCTGATAAATAAGCAAATCTTAAAGACTATAGATGGGTTTGTACTCGTGGGAGAAAAAACTAGACTGCTGGACTTGAGTGGTTGCTATGGTGGTCATGTCATCGGGGTGTGGGTTCCAATCCCGGTCATCACATTTGTGTCCTTGAGCAAGATGATTTACTATAATTGCAAGGGTACAGGTTGACATTGTATACTCCCCAGGGAGCTGAGAAAGATTACAGGAATGTTACTGGCCCAGTGACCAGGTCACTGATGTAAAGCTCTTTGAGACGATATTGTGAAATACACTGTACAAAAACTAGATATTTATTTTTATTATTATGTTAGGGTTCTTGCCCCAAACTAATAAGACTGGGGCCAGTTGTCCAGTGTGTGTTTTGAATCCCAACAGCATAAAAAGGTGTCAAAAGTCTGTCGAAAGTTCAAAACAGAGTGTCCAAACTACAGCCAGACAATACAATGCACACTGCTTCCAAGTAGTCTTGGTAATACTGAACACTGATTGAAAACAATCAGTTCCACACACTCAGTAAAGAAATAACGATTATTATCAAGATCCAGATCACAGAGATGGTGAATCAACAAAATCTATTATCTGTAAACTACAACACACATGTACATTGTAATAGATAACAAAGCAAAATGATGGCATCACAGATTGTAAAAACAGTTTGATAGTACAGTTCTTGCAGACTGCTCTCAAAATCAGTCAAATTAGAAAGGATTTACTCCCATGTATTCTGACAATTAAAAACTCATTTCGTACTTTGATAAAACAAATATTTACAAATCCTAATTCAAACCACATACCATAAATTTTGTGTAGCCTATGTTTCTGGTGTATATTGTGAAGGTTTTTCTGACGGGGTCTACCGATGACTCTTCAACGACGCAGACGTGGTGGGTGTTGTTTCCGAAGATAAAGTTCCCCCACCTTGGCATACGGTTGGTCTTCGTCAAGAGACGTTTTGTCACCAGCTCCGTTCCCCTAACGACTCTACTGATGACATCTTCCGTCAGGACATGCTTACTGCAACAACCAAAATAACAAATAAATAAAATTACAAACTTCAAAACATTAGGAAATCATGGGGGCCTCACCACTTAGCCAATTCCGAGAAAACATGTCTTAAACGATCACTCACTTTTCTTTCCATTTATTCATAAGTCGGCACTGTTAAATAATGCGCATAACTAAGAGTTTGCACTTTTTTACATGTAAAATCATTGTCTATTCGGAACAAGACCATAAATGTCTACAGTGCCTATTGAAGCCTGCAGGGGCATGCTGATAGTGTTACTACTGAATTAAATGATGGAATATTAGAAAAAATCCATTACGACATCATTGACACTGTCTGATGGTCACGGTGCGATGACAACGACGGCGGTACATCGTGTAGTATGGCAGACGTCAACATAATGACAGGGAAGATTAGTGATGATGATGCAGTTTCATCGTTATTGCAAGAAGAATTCAGTGGAATGACATTAATGCTAATGGAAAAAGCACAGCAATTGATAGAGTCTTAAGCAGAACTGCACCCACCGCCTCCGCAAGAAATACAATTAAATAGGATCAAATAAAAGGGATCCTTTATTTTTTTTACAGTCCGTTTTTTTTTCTTTCTTTTTTTTGTCAGTGCACTTCTCTCTTTCTTTATGCAATGCTAAAGAGAAATCAGAAATAACCAAATTAACCCTCACAAAACTTTTCCTTTTTTTTTAATTGTTGTTTGCTTACGCAACAATTGTAGTAGTAAGTGTTTCACAATTACTTTAGCAATCTCCAGAAGCCAGTTTTTAAAACACTATGAAATTGGCCCCAGATGTTTGACCAACAATTTAGGCCCAATTTCATAGTGCTGCTTCCTGCAAAATTCTGCACTTCCAGTGCTCCGAGAGCAAGCGAATTTATGGGTAATGGGCACACAGTTACATGTACTTAACCAGTTGGTCCCCCTGGATGGATTATTTTGTCGAAATTGCCGGAATTTTTTTTTAGGGTTCTGCTGGCAAAAAGAAACCATGACTTGACAAAGCCAAGATAACAAAGATTCTCTTTATTGGATCATGCGTTTTGTTTTCTTTACCAATAAAATGTTGAATTCACGCACCGTGAATTGCACAATATCTGCCGTTACCTAAGGCATAGGATTGGTACTAAACACGGAACCATGGCTGGATTCCCGGCTCACTCTGACTTACATCCATTGAGCCGAAATACAATGAATGAACAATAGTGGAAGCCTCTTGATGTTTTATAATCCTCTTCTTGGAACAAAAGGACAAAGGACAGGAATTGAGAATTACACAACAACCACCTCTCAATAGCCAGAAAACGGCAAACTATTCAAGACCATGTTTTGTCTTTGTGTGGGGGAAACAAAGCGTTAGACGGTGTGTGTGTGTGGTTTGTGCACGCTCAGCAGTGGAATGTCAGGGCAACCTTTGTTCCGGTTTTCTGATTTTACACTATGGCTTTCGTTTCCAGGCAGGGGAAACATTTGCATGTATAAACCTCATCGGGCGGCTACTTGTAGCTTGTATGTTTTGAAGCTTACCCTTCCCGCCCTTCCCTCTCTCCCATCTCACACTTCCCCTGCTATTGCCCTTCCCTTGGTCTTGTCCTACCACAGGTCTCTCCCTTCCCTCGGTCGTCCCCTTCCCTCAGTCTTGTCCTCTAAGAGGCCTTCCCTTTCTGCAGGCCCCAACAAGTACCTGTATGGATTAGGATATCTCTGCCACAATGCAGTAGCTACATGGTCCCACGTGTTTTTAAACAGCTCTTTAGTAGTGAAGTACTTCATGTCTGGTAGGCTGCCTGGTTGGACAGGGATCCAGGACCTGAGACAAATAGTACATAGTTTGGTTAGACGCAACTAAAACTTCATTTATTTTTAGAATAAAGAAAAATACATTTTGCCCTCCACTAACTCCATAGGTTGTTCTATAAAAGCAAAGATGCATAAGTCAATATACCCATTACAAAAGCATCAAAAGTGCCAAAATAAAGTTTTGCCCAATCAAGCTGTACATAAAATAAGATGTCACAAAACATATTCACTATTGCAACATCGACAACTCAATTAAAATTTACTTTTTATACAAGTTTTGGCCGGGTGTCACAGAGCTCTGGTCACTGTGTGGATCTTGAAACCTGTCTCGCGGTAAACTGGAATCAAACTGGGGGATTGAAAATGGTATGCAACCCAATGACCGACCAATCATCAACTGATCAAGGGGAAAACTTTGCCCCAAAAATGCAAGTCCCAATTTGAAAGTTCATCTCACGTGTTTGGGGGACATCGTAGTAGGGCCAAGGAGCGGAGGTGGTCCAGCATATTGGCACGACTGTTATACGAGATTTGCGTGTTCGCTGAAGCCCTGACTTGCACATTGTCTTGTGCAGTCAACACAGGATGCCAGCTATGTAGTTCCATTTGGTTGGCCGAGCGCACATGCTGTACAGCTGGTATCCTGCGTTGACTGCACAAGACAATGTGCAAGTCAGGGCATCAGCGAACACGCAATCTTCGTAGTGCTGATGCGACTTTTTACACATGTAAGGAAACAGTCGTTGAGTATTGCATGACTATACAGTATCAGTAGTAAAATGGCGATTGTAACGGATGCATTTTGAGTGGTTTTAGTGGGCTGAAAAATCATCGATTTGGAGGACAGAAAGTGATCGTGAGTACAATTAAATGCATTCTATTTCATCTTTGATATCTTGAGAAGCCAGTAGACGATTTTCCAGCATTTTGGCCACTTTTTTAGAGGTGTTTTAAATCCTCTTCGCCATAACAGCTTTTCAAATGAACTTACACATACTTTTCTGGGGCGGTAGTACGACCGACAATGTCAAAAAAATTTTAAAAGGAGTACAGCGCCCCAGTTACTGGGTCTAGGGGTTGCGCATAAATGTAAGAGGGCCCTCTTCGATTGGAAAACAGATTTTGTTAATGGAAACTGTGATTGACGAATGCTTTTTCAATACCAGAATGTACTTAAAAAAAATCAAAAAATTCTCAAAATATATTATAACCTGTACTTTCTCTTGATGCATAACATGCATCAAAGACTAAACTTTAAAAAACTAGAGTTTTAGTTTCAGGCATGCAACTTGGAGTTAACAAAAAACAAGGAAATTCCAATCTTCCCAAGACTTTGTACAGTGTTTTTTAATTTTCAATGGCACGAGTGACTGTAGTGTTAGGTGAAATACGAGGAAATCAGCTGATCCAAGGAAAAGTTGCAAGCCTGCTGTAGTGTAATTTAAAACATTTTTAGTCATAATCCACACAGCGGAGAATGATCACAATTGATTGAGTCCAATGAATAATGATAATTAATCATAATATTATAAAAATATACATGTGTACTGTAAAATGTCTTCATGATTTTCCTTTTATAATTACAGTTATAACAAAATTGTTTATCCGCACTGCAGAATAGAGCTAGTTTACGGCTAGTAATCCCTTGTGTAGCTTAAGAACTATTCTTCAAAATGCCATCAAAAACTGATGACTAAAACATCTACTTGAAAAATGCATGCTCGTGTCTAACCATGATCTAACTCTAAACCATGGAGGTAGAAATTAAATTTCTACCTCCATGGTCTAACTCAGTCACCATACGTCACGTGTGTCGTGATTCTGTGAATTTTACTTACCCAGAATTTGGGGGAAATTAAGTTAGTGTCTTCAGTTCTTTAGAACGTAGTTTCTGGAAAGAAGAAAGTTCTATTAGTATTACTGGAAAACACCTGGAAAACACCTGCCTCAAAAACACTGTGGTATAAATTCGTACTAATTTACATTTAACTGAACAGAATGTGGTTTTGTGAGACTGAGTGACGGAGACTCAAAATTAAAACTCCATCATGCATTATTTGTAATGCACGTCGTACACACACACCCGTGCCACACACTACACGCACAAAATAGAATGCTCTCAGTTCCAACTGCAACCTTGTACGTAATTTGTGGTCTTCAAGTTCTAATTCTAGGCAGCTGCGTCAGTTGCTCACTGAATACGAGGTTGACATTCTGAGGATCTGAAACCCAAGCTCCTCAAGCTCCAAAGCAAATGAATTTTAAAAGGAACAAGGGGATCGTGCTAAACTTTATTTAGACACTAGACAGGCTTTCAGTCTGTTGTTTATTCGTTGAGGTGTTTGGGAAATTAATGTATTTACATTTTAAGTATTCTAATTAAACAAACAAATTAAAGAAAATAAAGCAGTCAAATAATAATGTCTTTAGGGAGTAACAATGTTTTGGGCCTTTTTTGTTAGATACCCCATGGAGGTAGAAATGCACTTTTATAATATTATGATATCCTCAATATGGCTTCCAGACGTCTTTCTTTAGTATTTAGGACAATCCAAAATCAATTTGAACTTGGGCACTGACTACGTACTTGACGAGCTCGTTCAAAAGTGGTGGCGCGCTACCTGTGCCACATGAAAAGCTAAAAAACTACTACTACTGTATAGTACTACTACAACTAAAGAGTAAAGATGACATGAATGACGGGGTGCTAGTGCTACACTGGTGCCAGTTTTAGTGCCATTGTAGAGTGTACAGTTTTCTGGCAAATGTTACTTGAAAATGTAAGTATCATTGGCGAGCTGCGACGTAGATTGAGCGTTAAATTTTACTCATTAAGCTTCAACATATCATATATGTTTTGAGTTGTTTTATGGAAATTCCATGGGAATGTAATTAAAAGCGAAACCATTTATATACATAACATAAACATTGACAGCCATGTTTTGTGTTTCTCAACTCAACCAATTTTATTGGGTTTTTTTGTGTTTAAGAACTGTTAAAGTTTTTGGAATTTAAAACAAAAAGTTAGACTTAGAATTTTGTTTTTAAATGTTAAACATTGCCCTCGGCCTCGGGACTTTAAATAGCCAACTTCAGAACAAACTGGACAGTGGCAACTACGGGGGGGCATGTACCCGTATCCCCCAATTCAATGTCCGGTGGAAAAACTCATGAGTATGACACCGGTTCCAGTTTAATGACATAAAACAGTGCAAAACTTTAAATGACCATAACTCCTTATTGCAATGATTTACTGACTTGAAACTTAAATCAAATACTGCTACTGACATGCAGATTCATATGAAAAGTAGACCCAGTAACTGGGGCGCTGTACTCCTTTTTTGAGATTTTTGACATTATCTGCTAGTACGACAGATAATGTCAAAAATCTCAAAAAAGGAGTACAGCGCCCCAGTTACTGGGTCTATATGAAAAGATAAAACAGAGCAGAGGCTTATTTCACCTGGTCCGGTGGAACATGTTGAATGACACAAAACAATGAAAACTTAGAATGGCCATAACTGCATATTGTAATGATGTGCTGATTTGTTCCTTACCTGTAAGTTTCCTTTCCCAGTTGGCCCTCCATCATCTGAGCCCCTTTGCCACATTTTAAACCAAGTATGTAGTGGTCAAGTTAATGCTTGTTAATGTCTCCACCCCTTTGAACATCAGTTGATCAAAAGGATCAGTTTTTCTAATAGCCCTCTTTCCTCTATCGGGTGATCCGCGGCTTGCCATGGCAGCTTTCACTGTTCTGTTATTTTGCAGATAACTTAGGGATTATATTGGTGTACTTTAGTTCCAGAGCCCGGACATCTAAAGCCCAGTTCATACGTCACGCAAATGCAAAGGCGAAACGAATTTGACGTCATTGTAATGAACAATTTGCTCTCGAGTTGAACTGTGTTGAATCTTTTTTCGAGATTCGCTGCAAATGTAGGAGAGTATATGTCAAATTCGTTTCGTGTTCGCATTCGCGTGAAGATTACAACCGAGCTTAACTGTTTATGTTTGTCATGCAGGGTTTTCTGTCTTCCTGTACAATATCCTGACTCCTGCTAGAATGTGCCCAGTATGGACTCCTCTCAAGCCGCCACCAGGGCCTGATATCGACACGTTGTCTGATGATGCATGGACTATACTACATGCTCTGCGTGAGGCTCATAGAAAAAAGGAAGAAGCGAGACAGCAGAGACTAGTCCCATTAGGTACTTTGAAATACATTCGGAATAAGACTAAAAGGGACATTTATTAAACTTACATTGCTGTTGAAAACTCTGTCCTTGCTCTTTGGGTCGAATAAACCCTCTTTGTGTTTACCTTCTTCTGGATGGGTACTGCACCAAGCAACACCCCTTCTCAGGAATCACACAGGCAGGATCAGTGCGCATGGAATTACCAACCATGCCAGAAACACTGGGGCAAACCCCTTCACATTGCCTTCAAATTTCTTCAAATTTTGCTGTTTGGAATTGCTCCTTATCCTTTTTAAATTTAAGAGTTGGTCATGCAATAAAATACTTACACTCAGTGTGTTGTAAGTAATGAGCAGTGATTTAAAAAACTGAAATTGACGTCTTGGAAATACAACCAGTGGAACACACTGTACACAGAAACATACGGTTCGCCATTTTGTGGAGTCAAAAATTTGGTTCCACAAAATGGCGGACCATGTTCTGTCACAAAAATTTAACAAAAACCACATGATTTCAAGGGATATTTATGTGAAACATCATACTCTTTCCATTTCCATTTCTTTCCATTACCATATTTATTTCATAACAAATGCTTTTTATAGCCCCAAAGCGCCCAATCTAAAGACAACATGTCCATTTAACCATGTTAACAAAAAGTGTACCAGGGGTGGATTTCACAAAACTAGTCCTAACTTAGGACTGGTCCCAACTTATGTTTCGTCCTATAAGTCAGGACTAGTTACTCGTCCTAACTCAAGATAAGATGAGTCCTAGTGCTTTGTGAAATCCACCCCTGGTCCTTTTAATACGTGCATTAACACAACACACAGGACCTACGGCTTTATGTCCCATCCAAAAGACAAAGCAATCATGATTAAGTCTCTTGCTTAAATTAATGACACGGGTCAAGACCAGGACTCGAACCCACACTCTGCTGATCAGAAACACCAGAGCTTGAGTCCACGACACGCCACTGTAGTACTGCTAGGTAGTCCTAGTCTACTAGTACCAGTGTGGTAACCCTACATACCACACTCACTGGTGTAGTCTGGCATAGCAAAGAAGAGAGCCCAAGTAAAAATTGGCTGCAGGCAAGTTTTAAACTTGCATGGGTTTCTACTTTGCACTCAGCAGTAATACTAATTACATGTTAGTATTAAAGTACTGTAGTAGTCTTTACTATTAGAAGAGTACTAGTACTATATTTTGTAGATTTTTGTAAACTGGCCATTTCCACAATTTTTTGCAATTACAAAGTTATAGGGTTATGTCTTAATATTTGGAAAATCGTGTTGTTTTAAAATTTTGCTATTTGTGAAAATCTTTAAAAATTTAAACACGTAAATACTTTTTTTTCTTTAAATTAACAGATCCTAAGACATATTACAAGAATCTCTATCATGAAAGTTTCAAGGATGAAAACCCTAGTCAGGATGCTATCAAAACTGAGACCACTGACAGAAGTGTACCATGTAAAGCAGAGATCTTTAAAGACTCAAGAGAAATTAAGAGTGAGGATATTTTGTCTCAGGATCCTCATTTGTTAAGTGCAGGCAGCGAGCAAGCTTCTGCCACTTCATCGACATGTAGAGTTACCCATCATATAGGATTTACAGCTTCAGCAGGATACAGTAGGGATACACATAGGCTAGAGCGTTGCCACCGCAAAGATCTAATCCTAAACCAGGAGTCTTCCAGGGTTCATAGGTCAGATACAGAGGAAGTGGCAAGCAGTGATGATAGAGTTAGGTGCACTGCTTCATCTACATGCAGTAAGCCACCAAAGTTGAGATTTGATCCTTGTGGTACTCCACTTATTACTGGCAGTGCATCTGTTTTATCACAGCTTTCAAACAGCCCTCCGATTGACACAAATTATTATCAGGAGTTCCAACAGACAGTTGATAGGGAATCCAGCACTGACTTAATCAGCAACCCAATGCATATTGAGGCTAGTGGTGATCTTAGATTTATGAAAACCTCAGGAAATAGTGTCCGTGGTTCATCAGTGAGAAAAATCTTAGATAGACAGGAAACTTTTTATCACGATGGTAGAGCTAGAACCATTGGTGGAGATGGAGAGTTAGCCTTTCATCAAGAAGTTGTTAGTGTAGGAGAGCAACACCCTGGAGTAGGACAGTGTGTTGAAGTAGTGGCATCCAAGCTTCCAGTGGCTGGGTTAGAGACTAGAACTATGTATGCAAAAGAACATGAACATACATGTACATCAGATCATACAGGATTAAGGTACTTGGACCGAAAAGGGCAGGGTGGGGGTGGCGAATGTGTTACAGTAATTTCAGCAATGTGCATGATTTTCTTGTCATTTTTTTTTTTTCTGTAAGTAAGCCTTAAAACTAGTTCCCTTTAACAGGCAAAATTACTTATTACAAAGTAACACTTTTGACTTTTTCTGGTTTCATAGACTTGGTCAATGAGTTAAATGTTGTTTTGTTTTGGGGTTTTTTTTCAGACAAGTTGACCTCCAGAGGATGACCTTTGACAGCTCAATATTGCATCAGCAAGGTCAGATGAAAATTCCTAGCTTTCCATCAGACAACTTCATTATTTTGTCATTTTTGAAGTTGATGTTTTTGAGGTTAAAACTTCCAGTTTACGACTTAAATTGTAAGCTGTCAAGCTATGTGCAATGAACTCAAGTTTTATCAATACGAATATCTTATTTGTTGCATATGTTCAGATGTTTCTTCTAAGAAGAAGAGTCGACAGCTCCAAAACATACCGTCCAACATCAAGAAGTCGGGGCAACCTACACTTAATGAGGTAAAGAGAGGTATTTTATTGCAAAATATATTTCACCTTCTGTGTTAATTTACCCTTAACCAGTTGTCGCCGGATGACATGTGTGCTTGCAAATGTTTCCCCTGCCTGAAAACGGAAGCAGTGTACAGACACCATTGTGTAAAATCGGAATACCGGAGCAAAGGTCGCCTGGACATTCCACTGCTGAGCATGCACATATCACACACACGCCGTCTAATGCATTGTCTCACCCACACAAGGGGGAAAAAAGGTCCAAAAATGCTGGCACTTTGTGGCTATTCACAGGCAATTTTTCTGTAATCCCTGATGACAGATCTTTGTCCTTTTGTTCCACAAGACATCGAGAGGCTTTCACCATTGTTCATTCATTGTATTTTCGGCTGATTGGAGGTAGGTCAGAGTGAGCCGACAATCGAGCCATGGTTCCGGGTTTAGTTCCACTCCTATGCCGTAGGTAACGGCTGATGTTTTGCAATTCACAGTGCGAGGATTTTACATTTTCTCGGTCGAGAAACGGACGATCCAATATAGAAAATCTTTGTTCTCTTGGCATTGCCAAGTCAGGGTTTCTTTGTGCCAGTGGTACCCTCAAAGAAAAAAGATTCCGGCAGTTCTGCCAAAAGAGTCCTGCCAGGGGGACAGGACAAAAAAAAAAGAATCCTGGTGGCAACTGGTTAAAAAGCTAGGAGCATGTCCAAATTTATTTTAAGACTCCTGAAGACACCTGGACACAAAAGCTGGCTAACACCTCCTCTTGGTAGTCTAAGTTTTTATCCTGACTTTATTTGACTTTCAGCTGTTCGGTTGTTCTAACATCACTTCTAAGACATGTAGTGAGGAAGATGGAATGATAAAGAGTGTTGCTCATATGACAGCCGGATCACGAGTTGAAGTATATGAGCGATTGACTGGAGTAGATGAAGTGTACATGAGTCTCAAATACAGAGACGGTTCCTCACAGTTAAGAGAACCTCAAAGTAAATGTACATTAAATGTAAGTACATGTACACTCACTAATAGATCGATCCATTAAGAATAGATCGATCCTGCCTACCTTAGCAACAGCACATGGTGTGACTTTCTTGCCACGATCACAGCGGTGGTTTGGTTGCGACCACACACATGTATCGGATACACACACGTACATGGTTTTTGTGAGCGGTATGGATTTAGTTTCAGGGCCTTTTGAGCAGTGCCTTGAGTCCGAAGAACAATGCAGACAGGAACACTGATAAACCAATTTTACATGATTGTACAGGGACCACTGCTGTGGGATTAGCACCACCAGAAATACGAAAAATTTCAAAAAAAACAAAAGTTAGTGTGCTGTTGTGTGTCAGAACAATGGCGACGGTTTGTTTACTTTTCTAATGGGATTTTAACATGTCAGACTTTTGTCGACTTTCAGTGGCATTGTTTAAGGCTGTGATTAGTCAATACATTAGTAGGCGGTGCTTAAGCGATCAGTCTATTTTAGTGGTTTGTCCTCCACCAATATGTGATAAGTCCTGCAGACAAATATCTACAGTCACCTCAGGTGGGATGTGAACCCACAACCCAGGCATGGGATCCAGGGGTCAGGTCCAGGGGTTCAGACCCCTCCCGCTCTCATCTACCTTTTGTTTCTTCTTCTTTTTGAGTCATCTTTTTCCTTTTGTAAACTTTGAACTTTGTGCCAGCACATAATGTAGCCCTGTTTCTCGCTACAGACCTGTATTTATAATGCCCGCTTTACCCATAATCATCGCAACCTTTCAGATACCTTTGTGGTTTTGTTGTGTATGTGGTTGTTTTTTTTTTTTGGGGGGGGGCGAGGTTTCATGCCCCCCCCCCTGGTAAAATACCTGGATCCACACCTGCATTCTAGAGCAGATTCTTAGTTACATCAGTTAGATGTAAATTATATTGTTCACTCCCTCATCATATGACTGTACAGAAGAGGCAGTGTGTTGGACCCAGTGATGGTACTGTCGAGTGTCTGGTGTTGGCCTACACCCAGCCAGGAGCAACTGGTGTGCGGAAAACAATGAGTGAACTGCAGGGGATTTCCCTACCACTTAAAAATGACAACATCCAAGTGAAAGAATGGAGCAGGTATATCAAATCAATGTAGATGGTGAAGTTTTATTTGGTATTTGAGGTGAATCAGAAACAATGCTTGGCCTGAATAGGACATATTTTTGACAGCCAGAGGGCGCAGTACTAATTCCATTTTGAAAGTCCAAAAATATTTCAACACATTAAAAATGCAAATTTTCCAAGCAAATATCTTACACTGATTACATTGTAAAACTGTCGATAAAAAAAACCTCAAACGTTGTATATTAACTGCTTTATTAGAAGTCTAATTGCATCTGGTTTGTCACACTTTTTCCATGGTTTGACCCCCAATCTACCCCCAAAGGGCGCCCTCTTGCAGTCAAAAATAAGGCCTATTCACTAAGAGATAACATTCATCAGGAGATCAGTTTTGTTTAAATTGATTTGTGTTTAGACATCTTATTTTGTGTAGGAATCAAGGTTGATTGATAGCTTCCTTTAAATAAACAATACTCAAAATGAGTATATCAACTAGTTGCCTCGATACTATTACTCGTGAGACTTCAATTTTGGGTTGATAAAATCCAAACATTTAAAGTGCAAGTTGTCTAAAAGAAAGTTACTTTTGAGTCAGATTAATAAAGGGTCGGGAAAATTTGTTAATACCTGAAACCCCTATCGCATTTAATGATTAGTTAAGCTGGAAGAGCTTTTGATTCTCATCTTGAGTGCCAATTATTTACAAGGAAATTCTTTGGAGCCTCATGAGTGATAAATGAGTAATGAGTCAAACAGGAAGATTTGTATGAGTGTCCTTTACAAGGTAACTCTTTGGAGTCTCACAAGTAATAATAATATCGAGGCAATTAGTTGATATACTCATTTTGAGTATTGTTTATTTAAAGGAAATTTCTGTTGAGTCTGATGAGTAAGGAATGAAGGTGGTGGTTAGTTGATACTCATCTTGAGTACTCTCTGTTTACATGAAAACTCATGAGTTAATGAGTAATAAGTCAATGGGGTTAAGTTATCTTGAGTACTTTGTTTTACAGGCAAACTCTTCTAAGTCTGACGAGTAATGAATCAAGGTTGTTAGCTGATACTCACTTTGAGTACTCTTTATTTATAGGGAAACTTGTTGAGTGTGATGAGTCATGGTGGTTAGTTGATACTCGCTTTGAGTACTCTTTATTTACAGGGAAACTTGTTGAGTGTGATGAGTCAAGGTGGTTAGCTGATACTCACTTGGAGTACTCTTTATTTACAGGGAAACTTGTTGAGTGTGATGAGTCAAGGTGGTTAGTTGATACTCACTTGGAGTACTCTTTATTTACAGGGAAACTTGTTGAGTGTGATGAGTCAAGGTGGTTAGTTGATACTCACTTTGAGTACTCTTTATTTACAGGGAAACTTGTTGAGTGTGATGAGTCAAGGTGGTTAGTTGATACTCACTTAGAGTACTCTTTATTTACAGGGAAACTTGTTGAGTGTGATGAGTCAAGGTGGTTAGCTGATACTCACTTTGAGTACTCTTTATTTACAGGGAAACTTGTTGAGTGTAATGAGTCAAGGTGGTTAGTTGATACTCACTTGGAGTACTCTTTATTTACAGGGAAACTTGTTGAGTGTGATGAGTCAAGGTGGTTAGTTGATACTCACTTTGAGTACTCTTTATTTACAGGGAAACTTGTTGAGTGTGATGAGTCAAGGTGGTTAGTTGATACTCACTTTGAGTACTCTTTATTTACAGGGAAAATTGTTGAGTGTGATGAGTCAAGGTGGTTAGTTGATACTCACTTTGAGTATTCTTTATTTACAGGGAAACTTGTTGAGTGTGATGAGTCAAGGTGGTTAGTTGATACTCATTCTGATTGCCCTTTAGAATAGAGTCTGATGACTTCGAGTAATGAGTCAATCAGGGCAGATTTTTTATGTTCATCTTGAGTCGTCTGTATTTAAAGGGAAACCATGATGAGTAATGAGTCAATCACGCTGATCTTGATGTCCATCTTTAGTTCTCTTTGTTTACAGAGAAGATCTTTTGAGTCTGATGAGTAATGAGTCAACAATCATGCAGATCTTCTGATGCTCATAATCAGTTCTCTTTATTTACAGGGATACTCTTCTAAGTATCATGAGTAGTGAGTCAATCAGGAAGATTTGCTTTGATGCTCAGGAGATGATCCACACCGTAATAGTTAGCTTCAATCTTGACCCTATGACAGGTAGGTATGATATAAATTTTTGTCACTTCCATTATCCTATTGGTAAGTCATGACGACATCTGCTGCACGCGCAAGGTTTTCGCCTCTTCCGGCTTCAAAGCTGAAATATGATTGTGTGTAAAATCATTTATTTCATCATTCAAATGTTTTTTTTGTAACAGAAACTTAAATATATGAGAGGACCGTCAGTCTTTGATATTATTAACCGAAAAGCAAGTCAAAAACTTGTTCTTATATAAATCCTCAAAGGAAATCTAGCTCAACGCATGGGCCTCTGGCAATTGTTGGAGCCAGTTTGTGTGAAGTGGGCGTGGCTTACAGTGGATTGATGTGATAATTATAAACAGGATTGTCAGCCTGCAAGTAGAGTGAAGTACACATTGACCCCTTGTATGTATGCACACGCTGCGACTGTGCCACGCGCACCATTTTGGGAGTCAACAGGTACTTGTTTAAACGCTGTGTCACTGAAAATTGGTACCACTACTCCCAAAATGGTGCTATCAAGATTATTGTGATGATGGCGTCAGGTGAATTGTGTCAATAAGCACAATTCTTTCTCTTTTATTATGCGTACAATTTTATAGACTGGTATCTTGGGTTTTTGAGGGGGATGGCATTGCTGTCCATTTATTTGTCAATCTTTTTTTCTTTCTTTTTTAAGTTAATTTTTTTTACATTCTCTGACATTTTTTTCTAGTAATTTCCAAGTGGCTGGTGTTGGATCCCAAAGTGGCAGCTTGGCTCTTAGACGCTGATCATCCACCAATCACATTCACCGATCTACTCACAAAGTATCTGCCTGATTATAAAGTCAGCCAATCGGAATCAAGAATGGTAAACATTGTCTCATTTAAACCCGGAACCCTGATGACGTAATAACAAGTGGCGCACTTCACATTTTCCCCCATAAAGAGGATCACCCGATATTTTGTCAGATCAATGGTAAAAGAATACTTTAAATATTGGATAGGTATTTTCCTTCTTTTATTAATTTATTTCCTTTTTTTTATGCGATTCGCCCATCACAAGACCCAAGGGCCACTCAAGGTGTGAGCTACTTTTTGAAGGGATAGAAACCTGCCCCAATGCGCTGAAACAAGACATGACAAGATATAAATTCAAGTCTCTTCACAGCACAGCTAAGAACAGGGAGGGGTAAATGAATCCGTTGTGAGACAAACATAACTGCCTCTTCCCCTATTTGAAGCAATCATAGTTAAGTGTCTTGCTCAAGGACACAAGTGTCATGACCGGGATTCGAACCCACATCCTGATGACTTAGCCACCAGAACTTGAGTACAATGAACTAAACCCGCTCAGCCAGGACACGCTACAAACTAGTTAAGTAAGTTAGTATTTTTCATTTGGGGCACTGAGTGGCGTGGGTGGCTGGAGTGTAAAGTGTTCGCCTCTCACCATTGTGGCCCTGGTTCGAATCCCAGCTAGGACCTTATGTGGTAGAGTTGTGCGTTGGTTCTCTCCTGTGCCAAGAGGGTTTTTTCTCCGTGCCCCTCTGGTTTTCCTCTTGAAGGAAAATCCAACACTTTATCTCTGGCTGTGCTCTGTAGGCACGTGGGTTGATGTGACTGACTGCCAAAGGTGCCTGAGTTACATGCTGGCGGTTCAGCCATGTTGTAGCCACATCCTAGGCAGTTTAGCTTCTCAGCTGTGAGTAAGGATGATTAGCCTCCCAAGTTATTATCACGGATGAAAAATATGTCAGCATTTAGTACATGTAATAGATAGTTGAAAGATACAAATGAGTTATCGTCAAGACCGCACATTATCTTATGCTACTAATTTGTTTTGCGTGCATTGTGACCACCATATTCTGTCAAAATGTGTTCAGAGAAAACATTCTCAATTTTCTGGTCTTTCAACAAAAAATTTGATGATGCAACTTTTGTTTTAAAAGCTATGGTTTATTCAATACATGTTTGACCACCGATTAGAAAAGGTTTTTATGTACTGCATTTGGCTGGCTTAATCTGGCGCTATATCAATCTTTGTGTAAATTCCATTTTCACAAACATGTTTGTGTATTTTTGTAAAACTATTCTTTCCATTTTCGAAGCAAATACATGCTATTTAAGAATCTGTGGTTTTTTAAATTGGACTTGCATAAATTTTAATTCAAACCTGACTGGAGTGGGATTTGTACAAGCAACATCTGGAAACGTACCGGCGCTCAATAAATAGGCTATCCAGCCCCATGTTGGCAGTCTCCCTATTTTGTCAATATCTGTGTTCAGGGTAGCCAGGGATCATAGACCCATAATATTTAGCTCTGTGGATAACAATACTGCGCCATGTCTGTCATAAATGACACTCCTGGCGCCGAATTATCAAATCTGGTGGAGTGGAGATTGTTAGAAATGATTTTATGAGACGTAGCAACCATAATACAACACCTTGAAAGGGATACAAGGTGAGGTGGCGCATATTGCTGCCAGACCATGCCAGAAACACCGGAGCAAACCCCTTTTCTTTACAATAAGTGTACTGGGTTCTTTTACGTTCATTACACAACACACAGGACCAACGGTTTTACGTCCCATCTAAAGGACGAAGCAATGATGGTTAAGTGTCTTGCTTAAGGACACAACCTGGGAAGCGGCAGGACCAGGATCACCTTGGGGGAATGCGACATTTATTTATTTTTTTATTGTTATTACTGTTTTCTGTTTATGTTTATTTTTGTTTGACAGAAATGTTCAGCCACCTCCAATGACCTGGCCCTACTTGGATCTGTTATGAAGCATTTATTCCCTCTCCTCAAGGAGGCAAACCTATGGCAGCTGTTCCAAGATGTAGAGATGAGACTATGCCCGATCCTAGCAGGTAAGATATCTTGACTTGAACCGCCTTTGGGTATGGAAAAAAGGAGCACACATTTGCTGTAAAACTACCCTGGATTGCAATGCTGTCTTGTGGTATTCCAATTGTTCGATCCATCGGCACCCTTGATGGCTGTGTTGGGCCGTCTCACCTCACACGTGGCCCATGCACACAGCCCACTGACATTACACAAATTTTACAAGCTCCGAACTGAAGCGACACACAGCTCTCACTGTACACTGAGTCCACAGAGTCTGTCCACGGACTCAGCATGCACACTGTACACAGGTTTGAGAGTTGTGTGTGCGGTTTCAGTTCAGGTCTCGTATCATTTGGTTTAGCGGATTGTGTGTGTGGGGGGGGGATGACTACCCATTGAATCTGAGGACTTTATAACAAAAGGGATCCAGGTGTTTGACAGAGCAAGGACGTCCTTGCTTTCGTGTAAAAAAACAATGGAAACATCGCTAAAAAAAACAAATCGAAACAATGAAAGACTGAAGAGAACTTCTTGATTTACTGGATTTACAAATATGTGTGGTCCTGTGTGTGTGAGAATGTTGTACTTGTTGTCTCTGAGGACGTTAACAATGGTGTGATAGATCAAGGACCTCCTTGGTTTGATTTTATGTACAAAATCACGATAAAAGAAAAACAAGTCTAAGCGTTTTACATGGAGAAGTTCTTGATTGATTTACTTGGTTGATAAATGTGTGTGTGTGTGTGTGTGTGGAGGTAATAGACCGGTCCATTAAGCCCCGCCCCTTTAACATATTGACCAATCACAGCATTGGCTACTTCACCACTGTACACGTGGGCAGCACAGTGTGCGTCTCTTCAGTGCCACACAGCACGACATGAATGCACACGCTAAAAAGTATGCGCACACATTTTCCAGTAGGATTTTATCGTGTCCGACTTGTTCAACACGTAAGGGGCGGGGTTATTAATGGATCAGTCTATTGGTTCTGCATTCACAGTCTACAATCATGAGTGGCTGAAAACAGGTTGCCAACCCAAGTTCCAAGTGAGTATTGTTTGTGACTATTTCACTACTGAATCTTGCTCTGCAAATCTTGTTGCATATTGATATTTTCTGCTAAGCAGCTGTGTATGAAATGATGGCATATCAGACCTGTGTTACAATGTTATTCTTTCTATCCCTAGCAATGGAGGTTCAAGGAATTTCTGTTCATTCAAAAACTTTGGTTGAGTATGCTGAGATACTACAGGTGAATTCTTGTTTTTTGTTGTTAAGATATTTAATGCAAGATCATACAAACATCAATTTTATGTGTTATAAAGCATTTCACCATAATAAACCATTAGTTTTGGGAGCCAGAAAAGGTTGAATGAAGAGTCGCTGCTCCTCAGTCTCTTATACTTCTTCAAACCTCTAATTTTCCACACTTGCATTTTGTGTATGAATTTTATTAGACCCCAGAGCAAGGATTACATAAACCCCTGCTTGTGCATTCTCTCCCTGCCTAATATTCCCTGCCTCACCCGTAATTACTGTCCCGCCGTTTTGATAATAATTCCCCCCCCCCTCCTTATCTCAACCTTAAAGGGGCTGTGTCGTCATGATTATAGCAGGCCTGTGGCTGTGCACACGTGAACGCTTAAAGTCAAATCACAAAGGATGCCGTCTTTGTCAAACTATGATGTGACTGCCGGCGCGCACGTGCTCGTAGTAACTGGGTTATTCCATTTACTGCTATAATCATGACGACGCAGCCCCTTTAAACTATAAAGCTTCTTGATCTCCTAAACCTATTTAAATCTTGTCTCTTCATTTTACTACCGTTCCTCTGTTGCAACATCATCAACCATCTTGTGTTGTCAAACCTTTATCCTCAGAGTAAAATTCTCCAAGTAGAGCAAGAAGCCCACAAGGCAGCAGGTCATTCCTTCCAGATTGCTAGTCACTCTCAACTACGACATGTAAGTCTCCTAATCGTATCCTGACCGAGCACCAGACTCTAATTCCAGTGGTTAAGCCATCAATTTGTGGGTTTAAACCTACAATCCCAGCCAAAATGCTGCGGCCTCTGTGACAGAAAACAGAAGTACTCTCCCCCCCTTCCCCCGCTCTCCTACTCAATGTTGTTAATCCCAACCGGAGCGCAGACCGCGCAATGAGAGCCAACATTGATCAGGGCCGGGGGAAGCCCAATGAGATATGACAGGGATTGTAGTTGCGATAATTGCAACCCTCAATTATCCAGATATGGGCATGGGAATGTGACAAAGAGCTACAATTATCGCAACTAGTTCAAACCCTGTTCATAATGTTCTTGAATTAGACATTTAACTACATTTTTTTTTTCTCACCACCCAGGAGTAAAAAGGTACTTGAGGAGTAGAGATTGTTATTGTGGTTGATGTAGGTATCTTGTACTACTTCTGCTGTCAGGGCATGTCACAGATCATAAACATGTTTTGATGCTTTCCGGAATGTGGTCACTGAATTTGCTGACATTTTTCACAGATTGGTTGTATGGTGTGTTACTGGATGGGAATGAACTTGTTCTTCAAAAGAATTAATGATTAAAAATGCTTAATAAACCATTTAAACATTCTTGCCGATACTGTGACTATTTTTTGTTTGTCCATTAGGTTTTGTTCGAAGAGCTGAACCTTGACAAGCAGTGCCAGGGAAAGAAGCTAGCTCGGACAAATGTCCTGAACCTCAAGTCAACTTCAGAAACCGTGGTAGGTCTGCAGCTGCGATGAGAAGCTAGACTGAACTGGTCAATTCCTGAAATTTATTAATTGTGGGAACAACAGCACATTGTCTTCATCTCTCAGACTAATCGTTGTTGTGATTTGTTTCTTATTTCAGTTGAATAAACTGCAGTCGCTGCATCCGTTGCCAAAGTTAGTACTGAGATACAGACAGGTAAGTAAGACACTATGCTACTGGCGAAAGTGATTGTCAGACATGGCGTCCAAAATAAAAGTTAAATACGCAGTTAAGTGAAGTGTGTAGCTGGAAACGTACCAGTATGTGTATGCAAAATCGCAGTCATGTGATAAGTAAAACTCAAAAGTGTTTATTCGCAGCGATTGTTGTGTAAACTCTCCCTTTTTCAGGGTTTTTCAATTCTCTTGACATTGATAAAAATGTACTGAATTGTCGATATAAACTGATGTTATAAAGGTCCAAGAACTAACTTAATGTACCACTCCATCTATATTATTGTGAATTGTAGTCAGTCCGTCTTATATTTACTGTATAAATGCCTCAGTTTTCTTATTTCATTACACTCCAATCAGTGCAATTAGCACCAGTAACAGGATGAGTAGGAAATGAGAGGAAATGTTCAGTTTTAGATGTGGAAGGAAAACCCCAAATGGGGAAAACCCACGCAATCATGCTCGGGGCAGGACTAAAAACCCAATCCACATGCAAGGCTCCAGAGAGATGAGATTCAAACTGGGGTCCATAAAGGTGAAAGGCTGGGAAAGAAACCACTGAGCCAACATGATCCTTGCTGAAAACCTGGAAATGTGATACAGTTGAAATAGATCAGTGTGTACGCACTTTGTTTTGAAAAAAATGTTTTTGAAAGATGTGCATCATGACCGAACTTTGTATACACACTGCGTGTAACTTCACACACCATCCTGAGTGGAAAATTGATTTGCGTGCTTGGTACACAGTGAAACTGCATCCAGTATGAACTTGCCTTTGACAACTGTTGAGTTGTCGTCACAATTATAGCGGTATAAATGGAATAACCAATTTACTACACACGTGTGCGCGCTGGCAGTCACATCACGGTTTGACATAGACGGCACCCTTTGTGATTTGACCGCAAGCACGTGTGTGCAGTATCTGGGTGAGAGTTCATGTTTCCATGCACAGCCACAGGCCTGCTATAATCATGACGACACAGTCCCTTTAAATGACTGTCTTTCCCTCTGCTTTTATCATATCAAAGCTTGTCAAGCTCAAGTCAACCTACATTGATGGACTGCTAGAAAGTGTTGACCATGTAAGTACATTGAATTTACACCGTACTAAAGTTGGTCTAACTTAACTTAGACCGGTTCTGGTTTAACTCTTTTGCATCTGAATGGAAAACAGGTTAGACCAGAACAGGTCTAAACCCCAAAACTTAGACCGTCCAGCAGGATGGTCTAAGTCTAAACCACTTCGGGTTTATCTTTTAACACGGCGTGTGGACAGAATGTAATCCGGTTTTAAGTCTTCCCCAGCAACTGTTGACCTGAAAGACGTCTTACGTATTACCTAACATGCCATAAATTGGGTACAACACATGTTTACCAATGATCTAAGCCATGCTACATCGCTGGTTTATGTAAATAAACCGGATGTTGTATATTGGGTCATGATGCTGTGTTGACCTCTTAAAACCAAAGATAAACCGTGTCTGGTTCAACTTTAGACTTGTTTAAATGCAAGGTTTTATTTTTTACGACAGCTTCCCTGCTGCTCGTAAACGTTAGACCGGTTCCGGTCTAACTTTAGTACTGTGTCTGAACCTACCCTTCTCCATAGAAGAGAATAATTTACATAGTTGTCACTTGCATACAGTTCCATGATATTGTTTGTTGTTTATAGGGGTATATACATACCTCCTGGGAACAGACGGCTGCAGCTAGTGGACGTTTGCAGTCAGCTAATCCAGTAAGTATATGTTATATGTTTGTAAGTGTTATTGTATGCTTGGTATTGAAACCAAAGAACTCTCAAAAGTGCATTGCACTTTAACCTTTATGCCTGAAGATTCCTGTGAAGAGAACATGTTGAAGAAGTTTCAGTTGTGGACGTAGGAGGAAAAGCCCAACTGGTGAAAACCCACGCAATCAGGTAGGGCTGACCCAGTCCTCATGTAATGCAAGGCTCTGGTCCAAAGGAGGAGCTAAACTGGGGTCCACAGAGGTGAAAGGAAGGGAAGAAACCACTGAGCAAGCCTATAACTGTACATTCAAACATTCGGAATAAATTTATAGGCAATTTGATTTGTCAAGATTGTTACTAATTTCATGATTTGTTGTCTCTCTGAAGCTAAAGTTGATTTAAAAAGGTGAAGTTGCTGCCAAGAGTTGAAATATGTTTTTGAAAGTATCCACCATGGGATGGGGAGGTTGGAGTTGGGAGACAGGAAAAGAAAGTCGCTTTTATGCTACCTTGAAATTTTGTATAATGTCTTCTGATATGTAGCATCAAGAAGTTCACCAGTGGTGCAAAACCCATTTTCCACTCTTTGCTGATTTACAAATGAGTAAGCGTTCATCTGCACATCCTGTGAAGACTCAATCGTTCCAACCCTCCCCCCCCCCCCCCCCCCGATTAAAAAAAACCAGAGTATGCAGTGCTTTTTTAACACATTTGGTGTTTGGGGTCATTCAGAGTTATCAATGTTTTTAACTTATCAAACTTTTTCTCTCGAAAATGTGGTTGGCTGGTTTACAGAAAAATTGAACATTGACATTTGATTTTCACTTTGAAAAAAAAGGA
This sequence comes from Marthasterias glacialis, assembly GCA_911728455.2. Taxonomy (NCBI): domain Eukaryota; kingdom Metazoa; phylum Echinodermata; class Asteroidea; order Forcipulatida; family Asteriidae; genus Marthasterias; species Marthasterias glacialis. The sequence continues at coordinate 13,706,684 of OU452231.1, read as the reverse complement.
ACAAATACAGAAACAAATTTTGAAATAAAAAATTTAAATTTGGGTGGGTGGTTGGGTCGAGAAACTTTGGGGAAAATTTGAAAACTTGGTAATGGGATACTTTGGAACGGCAGCAGTTCCATTGTTTGCGCTTAACATTCAAACATTCCGAGAACAATGGATTTACCTGCTAAGTCTGCTGCCACCTAGTGTCCTCAAAACTCTCCCATTCTGAATGACAGTCTCCTAGGGCAGTTATACTAGTTTAACTTTGATTCTAAGCTTTCTCTGATTGCCTTCTTTAACTTGTACAGAATCTTCAGAATATCCCAAAGCAAGCAGTTGTTGTTGAGGGGACAGTGGTCAATGATGGACGACAGGGATGTGTTACAATCCTTGCCAGGAAACCGTTTGTCAGTCACAGCGGCTGGTCATTCATTGCGGCAGGTAATGTGAATTCAATTAGAATAGATTAGTTTTGTTAATTTCAAACCATATATTAATGTGAATTTCAATTTGCCTTACACCGATGTGTGATAAGCACTGTATACCGAGTACACAGTGCTTATCACACATCGGTGTCAGGCAAATTGAAATTTATATTCATTCCCCCGATGCAAATATTAACATCTATCTAATTGTTGCGGTACCTGCCGCTAATAATACTGGATTCGAACTGGCCCCTCGTCCCCTTGTCTAGTGGTTAAGACATCTGCTCTAGTCATGCGGGAGTTGTGGGTTCGAATCCCACCCGAGTTGCCTGTGGATTTTTTTCCACAGGACTCAAAAGCACTGAGTATACAGTGCTTATCACACATAGGTGTAAGGCAAATTGAAATTTACATTCATTCCCCCGATGCAAATATTAACATCTATCATATATTAATGGTTGCAGACTAAATATATGAACAAGCTGCTTGGAAGTTAAATTTGAACAGCACTATGGGCCTGGAACTACACGGAGGGCAAGGCCTCTGTTGCCCTGGTCTTTGCCTGGTGCTTCTTCAAATGTTTCTCATAGAATTTGAAATTTTCCAATGGAAGTGCCCTTTGCAAAATGAAAAGGGCCTTGCCCTCTTAAAGGTCCCATGAATTAGTTTTTTTTTATTGGTTAAAAAAATAAAGTATGCCTATTATAGTATATCTTTACTTTTTTCACAATTTTTACATGCGTATTAATCGTAGAAATAACGATTTCTAAAATTAGGGTGTTGCCGGGCTCCACCCACCCTTCCTCATTAACATAAAATCTGTGACGTAGACAGTGGAACGGCTGACCAGGGCCATGTGTGTGACAATAACACACAATGCATTGTTGACCACTCGGCACCAGAGCTGTCTTTGAAATGTTTTACCACAGCCTACGTCATGGATCATTGCGCAATCAAATGGCACACATTTTCGGGGCTCAATTAAAGTGTATTAACGCATAACAGACACAGCGAAATAGCCAATACTATGTTTTGTTAATTTCAAACTATATATTAAGCCACAAAAATGTTCCGTGACAAAAAAACCTCTGCATGGGCCCTTTAAAGATGAAAGTCCACGCCTCAAATAGAGTCCAGAACAATGTTTATGCAGAGCAAGAGACAGTGAACACCCTGTTATACAAAATTTCCAGTGAATGTGTGTGGCGCAGGATACCAGACTCTAGTGCTTGTCTTAAAGTTGTTATGCAAAAGCTTGCCCAGATCCACAGGCCATATATCGGCACTGTCTTTTGTCAAGCAAACAGAATTCATATGTTTTTCTCTTGTGACCAGTGGAAAAAGGATGTGTGGCATGGTCCAGCTTAAGATATCATGGAATATGTGCTGCGTGGAGTGCACGATGTGGTAACCGTTAGGACAATGAATTTAATCAAATTTGTCAGCAACTGCTGATGAGGTACCTCATGTGATCATTTTAACAATTGTTGTATTTATACCATCAGTCATACTGGTTGGAAAGCAGTTTGCAACGGGCAAATTCCCTTCTTTGTTTCATTCGAAAATTATTTGTAAAGCAGTCAACAGCAATCAACTCCTCTGTAGATTTTCCTTCATAATAATAGTAATGAATTCTTAGAGGTCAGTTTACTTTATCTTCTCTATACTTAATAGACTTTCAGTCGATAGAGCTTCGTCTGCTTGCCCATCTGTCCAATGACCCTGTCTTACTTCAAGCATTCAATAAAACAGACTGCCAAGATATCTTTGCTGAGTTAACCTCCCAGTGGTAAGTCAGCTTTTAAAAGGGTTTAGTTTCTTTGTTGAAGGTAGTCACCATTGACCTACATCATGTTTCCACCATTCGGGTGGCACGGGTGGCGTGTGCGTAAAGCGCTCGCCTCTCACCAATGTGTCCCTGGTTCGATTCCCTGCTAGGGGCCATATGTGAGTAGAGTTGTGCCTTGGTGATCTCTCCTGTGCCACAAGGGTTTTTTTCTCCAGGCCATTCGGTTTTCCTCCCTCTGGAAAAACCAAACGCTTTCAATCTCAGGCTGTGCTCCTTGGTCATATATGGGTTGATGTGGCTGGCTGCCAAAGGCGCCCTTGAATGCCTGCAGCTCAAACACGTGTAGCCACTTCCTTTGCAATTCAGCTTGTCAGCTGCCAGTGAAGTTGATTAGCCTCCCAAATTATTTGTATTATTATCTTTGTCATGTTCCCTGGATCATCAATATTGATTCACATAATACCATCACAAGGGGCCAGGCTATTTCCCATTCAGCCTCAGTTTGGTTACATTGATTTAAATGGTAGACAAACAAGATGGCCACACCTTGGTAAAGATCAATTAATGACATTTTTGCAGAGCATTGTCCGTGTTGCAAATCCAAAAAGAATTCAAAATTTTCAGAACAAAATCTGAAAATAACGTGGTGTGCTGTAGAAAGTTTGATGCTGAGGGAAGAGGAGGGTCTAAACTTTTTCAAACAAACCCTGAAGTTAATAGAAAATAGCTTTTAAAAATTTATCTTTTCTAATTCTTTTTAGGCTGGGATTGCCAATCACTGAAGTCACCACGATAGAACGAGAAAAGACCAAAAGGATTGTTTACTCCGTCATCTATGGAGTGGGTGAGTTATTTAGTAATTTAGTAATGGAGTGAGTTATCAAGTAATGAAATGACTTATTAAGTACTGGAGTGAGTTATTGAGTAATTGAGTGAATTATTGAGTAATGAAGTGAGTTATTGAGTAATGAAGTGAGTTATTGAGTAGTGGAGTGAGTTATTGAGTAATGGAAATAGACAGACGGAAAATTTACACCATGAGTCTCATCTAATATGTAAGAGAGATTTGTCATCTGTTCTTGCAAAAACAGACAAAACTGGGTAAATGTCATCAATAACAAGTAGCAATTTTTTAATAGTTATTAGCTTTACATTAATACAAAATCTCAACTTTGAAGATTAGTTAGGTTCAAACCAATCTGCCTGATTTCGCAAAAAACATATCTTTACATGGTTCAACAAACTTAAATATTTCCCACTTTGCAAAGTTTCAAAACTCGATCCACTCATCTTTCTACATTTTAGCAGCAGCCCAACTTCATGAGTTATGTACTTTGGTCCCGTTCCCAGGTCCTGAGAAGCTGGCCGAGACACTGAGCGTGAGTAGAGAAGAAGCCAAGACCTTCGCGAAGAGTTTCCTGAGTGAGTATCACAATTACATCTCATCTAATGAAAAAGTTATCTAGCTCGTTGAGTATCACAAGCAAATGAAAAATTATCCAGGCATGGTTGCTTCGCTCTTGACAGGGCAAGTGCACCAAGGCATTTTCTTCTGGATAAAGGGCACCTCTATGAGGAAATTGTAAATTCTATTGGGACATTTCAAGGGCATGAAGGCATTCACCAGGGCCTCTGTGAAGTATCAGAACCGGTTATCTATCTCCATTTGTTGATGATTGGCTTTTTGTGGATTGCTTGCAATTGAAGAGAAATATAAGATCCAGGCTAGTGATTTGTCAGAATTGTACCCGATTTTCCATTTTTTTTCCTAAAAAAATTTCACCTTGCTTTCAAATTAATGTCAAGGGGAGAAAGTCATACTTGTATCTGCCTGTTTTTTTTCCAATTACTAAAATATTAAATAAACTATAATTTGTTTTTGGGGGTGAACAAAGAAAAATTGGCTGGAAAGGGATTTGAACTTGCAGCCACTGGTTAAATTAAACGTGTAATTTAAACTATAATTTGCTTGATGTAATCAGTTTTGCGGTACCTGCTGCTACATGTATTTACAGGATTCGAACTGGCCTTTCGTCATCAGGCAACCTGGTGGTCTAGTGGTTAGACATCTAGTCTAGAATATAGGGACGTGGGTTCGAATCCCACCTGAGTAGCCTGAGTCTGCACCGAGTAACCAGACAATACAGTGCTTATCACACCCGGTGTAAGGATTTAAAAAATCATTAAAAACTCAACTTTTTTTTGCCGGCATCATTACAGGCACATTTCGTGGGGTGAGTTCGTTCACAAGATCCTGCATCACCTGCTGTCAGCGTCACGGCTTTGTCCAGACCATTCTCAAGAGACGTCGTATCATACCTAGCATCAACTCCTGTGACTTCCACGTCCGCTTTTACGCTGAGAGGCAATGTGTGAACTTTGTGGTCCAAGGTATTCCTCAAACTCAAGAGACAAGTGTATTCTCCCACATGAAACCAACCTGTAAATGTTTCATCTACATTTAAAGCTGAATTTTTTGTCATGAACGCCATGGCGTACTTTCACCAAATTATATGCATGAACTGCAAAATGAACTCCATGACAACAAAACAGTTGAAGAAGTTGTAGTTGAGAAGTATGAAATAATTTGATAATTGTGAAAATATGGTGTTATCTTGGCATTGGTTCAAGAGCACTTTGGTAGCTTTTTAATGGAAGTTCTTTTTAGACCACCCCAACACCTACCCTATTGAGCAAGATCAGTGATGGCATTGTTGATTAAAACTGTAGACAAACATTGCCAGACCCTGGAGGTGAAGAGGGGTCACATCCCCACACACCACACCCTCACCACCACCACTTAAAAAAAAAAACAGCTACTGCTTATTTCATAGCACACTGGGGGTGGTCCTGCCAAGCCCCACCCCCCCCCCCTTTTCCCAACGACTCTCTGCCTCCTTGTAAACTCTTGTAATTATACCATTGCATTATTTTGATGGTCTAGGGTCAGCAGCTGATGTTTGTAAGGTAGCTATGATTCAAGTGGTCAGTGCACTGGCAACCAGACCAACGCTCAGAGCAAGGTATATTATAGAATGTTTCATTTGATAACCAAAAACATTCCTTAAGTTTAAAATACTGACCCAAGAGAAAATCATTGCTCATTGTTTGTATTGTTTCGTTCTCTCATTAGGCTGCTGCAATCATTTTTTGATCATTTTTTTCCATTAATATTATTTAATATTTGATAATTATTGTTTGTGTAATTGTTTGCATAACTGTGCTTGTTGTTTGCGTGTCGTGGCCGAGTGGATAAGAACACCCAACTCAAGCTCTGGTTTTTCTGATCAGCAGAGTGTTGGTTCGAGTCCCGGTCAAGACACTTGTGTCCTTAAGCAAGACACTTTACCATTCTTGCCTTTCTACACATGGCAGTGTCTCAGCCCTCTTCTGTAAAGACATCTAACTATCAGGCTAGAGCTGTTGTAATAAGCAAGGCACTCTTTGCATGACATAAAACTCATGCAAGGTGCCCATTTACAGCTCACCATTATTCTAACTTTATAAATCACTGCTATATACCACACACACAGAACCTTATTGGTGGAACACGTATCACGTGTCATCCTTTCTTTTGCCATATATACTGCTGCGACGCTCCATGATTTAATATATCAGGGTGCTATTTTCCCTTCATTCAAATTTGTAACTGATCAAAAGTTGTCCGCAACTTTATTTCATCCATGTTGCCTCTTTTTCTTGTCTAACAATCAGTATTGATTCCTCCTAAGCAGACTTTTAGTACAGATTCACGATGAGCTACTCTTAGAGGTAGCAGATGAGGATGTTGAGGAGGTCAAAGGTCAGTAGCTTGACATCCAAAATAACCCAAGATGACCCCTAATCCCTATGCATACCGGTCTATACCATAGTCATTCCTCAATGCTAATTAAAAAGATACTTTTAAAAGGGGAAATGGGAGTGCAAATGTTTGCTGTGATAACATTTTTGAACCGTGGCGTTTCTTTCTTCCGTGTAAGATTTTAGACAATTCTTTGGCAATATTGTTTAGGTATTTAGCAATGATGTAAATTAAAAATGCATTTTTGGTGTTTGAAGTGTATGTTTGAAGCCTTCACCCCCCCCCAACCGCTTCATGCCCTCCCCCATTTGAGGTTGAAAGAAATGCACAAATGAATGGTTCCATACATCAAACGCCCCCCAAAATAGATAAAATAAATAACATAAATATTAAAAGAATCAAAAGAAATTTTAAAAAAAATACAAAATAAAAGAAATAAAAGAAAGAAGTAGATAACTAAATGAAAAATAATGTCTTGAGAAATTTAGCACATCAATTCCACAAAATACCTAGAATATATTTTCATCTTCCGTTTGAGTGAGTAAGCAGACAATTTATCTTGCCTATGTAGGAATTCTCAAAGCCAAGATGGAGGTGACAGAATTTAACTTTGGATCTGGAGTTCATCTACAGGTAATTCCTGCAAATCTCATAGATGTTATTCAAATATATCACTTTCCTTCTGAGATATACCTTTAAAAATTAACAGAAAGAATTGTGCTGGTTTTCCATACACCATTGAAGAATATAACATTTGTTACGTAAATTCATACACTCAAAGGTAGTTTTCCTAATTATTAAACTTGATCCATTAAGCCCCGCCCCTTAATTGTCAAAGACAAGTATCTACACTTTATGTGACCCAACATTTACATGAAATAACAAACCATTTTCAAACATCGAGTTTTGGTCTCACAAGATCAAAACTAATTGTTTTCACTCATTTCTCAAAAGTTACAGCATCTCAGGCCAAAATACATTTCAAGAGAAGTTTTCTACCATGACCATGTTGATACCATTACGCCTGAGTAAAAAGGCTATTTTTTTATAAAGCTGTAGTTTTGTCCGTGATTGCCCTCATAGCCCTTCAATTTTGTTTGATTTTTTATGTAGTGTAGGCCTACATCTCCTTTTTGTGTTTCGAGAGTATCTCTGCTCACTTCCAGCGCGAAAAATGGAAATGCATTGGTTTTTATTTAATGCTTGTTCAATTTTTGTTTTATACAGTGAGACACCTTACCCCCCTGCTTTCATGGCGCATTATTTGTTGCTTTTTGCTGCAAGTTTCATTTTTACATTTATTCTACCTGGTACACTGTTGATGAATTTCATAAGAACATAATGCCAAATCAAAAAAAAATTAATTGTATTGTACCTATTACGCTGAACATGTATGTTTTACACAGAGAGAGTGAAGTTTCAATTTTTTTTAAATCTAAAAATTTGTTCTTGTAACTTGCTTAATCTTTTTTAATATGTATTGTTGCTTGCTGCTTGTTTTTTTAGAGTAAAATCAAATCAGAATGGTACTTTTGTGGCTCACAAAAAAGTTGTGAATCTACACATTAAAACATTTTCTTTTTAAACTCAAAATGTACGTCTTGGTCTGTAGATTTACAGTGAGATGCACACATTGTTGATTTGTCGTTCAAATTTTGCTTCAGGTGCCGTTACCAGTGACAATAAGTACAGGAACAAATTGGGGTCAACTGGAGTAATATACAGTGGCTGATCCGTGGTTGTTATAGGAACCCCGCCCCCACCCACACCCTGCCCCACCCCCGGTTCTCTCCCCACCCTACCCTACCCAACAGTGAACTGTGTGGACCCACCAACTATTATCAGATATACACATTGATATACCAAACAGAAAAGAAAATATACAATTAAACATCTAAACCATTGATGACGCCTTCGAGGATGGTGGGGTAGGGTGGGGGATGTTTGCTCAGGAACCTTGTACTTGCATTGGAATAAAAACTTTAGGAGAAATCAGTTCTGTTACATTAAAGCCCCAGCTCAACATTGGTAAGAAGAAAAACATAAATGTTCACAGATTTACATATATCTTACATGGTATAAAGATAATGATGGTAGAAAACTTTCCTTGAAATATTTCTGACTGAAGTGTTATCGTTTTTAAATAGAAAATGAAATAAGATCCAAATAGTTTTCGTCAGTGAGACGAAAACTCTGCCTGTAGGAATGCGTACAAAAATGTGAATGCATTTTTACCTTTTTCTCGCAAATGAAACAACGAAATGAGCTCACATTTTCACAGGTTGGTTTTATTATAAGTACCTTGATGTGTGCAAAGAATGGAAGCATTTACAGACAGTTTACCAATGTTGAGCTGGGGCTTTAAGATGCTCAGAGAAGCAAGTTCTATTTGCAGTCATACAAAATCTCAATGACTATTGTGTAAATGATATGCAGTCTTTATTTATCTTAGCATCAGAAGATTACATTTTAAGAAATGGTACACATTTGTAATTGAGTTTTGAAAGAGAAATTCTATTTAATAGAACGATACAACAGCTCAATGAGTACTGTAAAAAATTCCATTTTGTCATAATTTGCATTGCATCCGAACAATACATGCTAAGATTTCAGTTTTCCAAGTATTATTAATTATTAATTGTAGCAATTTCCATTCGTATACAATTATATTACCGTTCAAATCTCTATCATTACAATTTTGCATTGTGTTTTCTTGTTCAATAGAAAAAAGTTGTGATTAATGATTGAATATGATCTAATGGTAAAAACAATCAATAATAATTAATGTGCTTCATATATACATTATGACTCGTAAAATAATCTTTGCCGCTCTCGATCCTTGTCTCTTGTTTCGTAAGTTTGTAAGTCATGCATATTATCGTCTTTGCATATGTGCAAGTTAAGTAACTGAAAGCATGCTTCAAGTTATCTTGAATTTGAAAATTTGTTGGTAATTGTTTGGGGGAAACCAGCGGAAAATCAGCTGGTATTCCTGTCAGCGGGAAACCGAGGCATTTGCGAAACAACGACTAAGGGTTAGGCTCCGGCATATGCACCGCCCGCCCGTTTGAAGTCCCGTCTCGTTTTCAACATTAATGACAGAGCCCAAGCAGTGCTTTTGAAAAGGCCCATACTATGCCAGAAAAAATGGCTGCCGTATGATGTATCAGGATTCAAAACTAAACTTATAAATATAATGGCATTTTACAAACAAGGGACTGCGTTAGACTGGATTACATCATTTTTAACTTAATAGTTTCAGTACTGTTTAAAGTGGCATCGCCCGATTGTTCTCCGAGCGAATTTACTATCCCACGCACAACGCGCGAATGCCTGTACTTATTCAAGACATCTGCTCTAGAATGGCAAAGGTCGTGGGTTCGAATCCCACTCGAGTAATGTGCCTGTGGATTTTTTGTCTTCACAGAACTCGGAGTATGCAGTTCTTAAAGTACCAGCTCAACATTGTTAAAAGACATTAATGTTCACAGATTTACATATACCTACATGGTATGAAGATAATGATGGCAGAAAACTTTCCTTGAAATATTTCTGCCTGAAGTGTTATCGTTTTAAAACAATAAATGAAATAACATCCAAAATTAGTTTTCGTCTCGGTGAGACCAAAACTCTGCGTATAGGAATGCGCACAGAATCACTGAATGCATTTTTACCGTTTTCTCGCAAATGACAAAGAATTGAGCTGACATTTTCACGGGTTGGATTTATTACAAATTATCTTGATTTGTGCAAAGAATGGAAGCATTTACATACATCGGTGTATGGGTAAAACACAAATAATATTCTTTATCCCCGATGCAAATTTAACATTTGCTAGAAACTATTCAATTGTTTGTACACGGGCTGTTGGTAATGTGACATTGGGTTGTCCCCACTACGACTAGTCCTGACGATAACTCACTGGTTTATAGCTTTGAACTAACTTACATGTATTCCTAATCGTTGACCAACTTGTTCGTTCATTGTCTCAAATAAAAGTTGATCAATTCCAGGAATACAGGAAATTGGCTGTTTTATTTAAATAAAATCAGCAAAAACTCAGGCGATTCATCTTCAACTGTCTCCAAACTGGTATTTATGATTAACAATTAAACTAAATTACAACGAAGTACTGATGTTAGTAGAAAACAATTCACCATTCTATGAATTAACCTGCAATTATTTCTGATGAAAGACACTACATAAATTTAAAGGCATTGCATACGTTTGGTAATGACTCTGAAAATTGTTTGCAATAAAAACTTACTTGGTAAGGAGTACAGCAGCTTTGGATAGTATAATGCATTTTGAGAAACGTTTCACTTCGAAGTACTGCAGTTATGGAAAAATATATCACTTTTTATCCCCCAAAAACTTGAATCTGAGAAGCGTTATGGCCGTAACGCTTCTCAGAATGTGTAATCCAATGAAGGATACTTTTTCTGCGTGAACGCAACCGCTCCAGATTTTTGGCGATATCTCAAAAACGCTGCCACCTTTTGAAATGAAATTTACACAGGTTAGTTTTATGGTATATATCTACAATTATATAGCATTAAGGCAAACGTACGGTTCCAAAAACCAAAGGTATACTTTGCCTTTAAAAACCCGGCTATGCACATTACTACGGAAGCGTAGTGCCGCCACATGAATAAAAAAATCCCACTCTTATCATGTATGTACATGATAATTATCGTGTACGTACACGATAACTATCGTGTACTTACATGATAATTATCATGTACGTACATAACTATCGTGTACGTACATGATAACTATCGTGTACGTACATGATATTTATCGTGTACGTACATGATAACGGGATTTTTTTTTATTCATGTGGCGGCACTACGCTTCCGTACATTACAAAAGAAAACAGTTGTAAGTCTTTATACATTTCATGGCAAACAAGTTCGTGCACATTGTACAAATCGTTCTACATCATATTGTACGGAGTCCCTTAAGGGGATTTCAAAAATAAAATACACAAATCTCGTGCGCGCTGAGTTACAGTACCAATTATCTCGAGCGCACGAGATTTGTTTGTATTTTTTACACCCCTTGGGGGTTCTGTATTGTACGAACAGTAGTTCAAAAATAACTTTGTTTGCCCTGTGCGTCAGACACATTTTGAAATTCCAAGCTAAGCATTGATTGTAATAAACAAAACATACTGATTTGAAAAGATGTATTGCCCGCCTGTCATAACAATTACGTTGACAAAACTAATAATTAGCCTACGACTAAACAATACGACTAAAATCCGTGTCATTAGAAAATAAAATGAAAACACATGTTAAAACGACACAACACACCATATATAAATTTACATTATAAACATTAGTTACCCTTTTCCGAACGTCGGTGACATTTGTTATAGGTTTTGAGGCATTGCATGGTGAGTTTTCAATGTATATTTCGTTTGCGGTAACACCATGAGATTATTATCTACTTTGCTATATACAGTACAGTAGATTGTACTTGTGAGAACTTGTCCTGTTATTCTACTACCGCGGAGTAGATTTTGGAAATCGGGGACATAACTTTATAGTTCTAAAAAGAACTGTCCTGCTAATTAAGTACTACCTGGATAGGTAGGAAATCGGCCAGGACTACATGTACATGTACTACTACTTTCGCTTAGTGGATCGAGGGGACTTCTCAGATAACTTCACTGCCGTGGAGTGAGTTTATTAATTGGTCTCAACGTTTCGACTAGCTTGCTCTGGTCATCGTCAGGAAACTGAAGAGTGTTTGAGATGCTGGTCTCTTTATAGGAATTCAGAGGTTTCAGTGTAGAGTCAGCACTGTTCTGATTGGTTCCTCTGAAAGGAGAAATGTTGTTGTTTTTCTTTTCAGGCAACTTATTTCGCAAACAGCTTAAAAGTATAACAATTGTCAGTTAATATTACATTATCTTTATCCGGGTCAGAATTAACCAAAATGAGGTTTCAAATGGGATAGAACCATGAACCACGAATTGACCCGTATTCGGGTCAACATGACCCAGAACACATTGCTAATCACGATTACTGTGACCCGGTCACGTACGTTGACCTGGGAAATTGGTCTGTGACCCTTCTTCGAGTCAATTCTGAACCAGGACTTATTATTAAAAAGGATTATTATATATGTAAGCAAAAAAAATTCTAAGCAACACCATTAAATTTCACAATAAAAATGCATACATAATATATTGTTTTGTAATCTAAAACAGTTTTTTTTATAATGGCTTATCAACTGCAATGTAGAGTGTATTATTTGGCAGTATTATTCATCAAGTATAGCAACAATAAACACAAAATTGACGTCAATATTTGCAAATCGGGGCAAAGTAGCTAAATTTAACAAAAATGTATATGCTCTAAAATCTAGAATGGCAAAGGTTGTGGGTTCGAATCCCACCCGAGTAATATGCCTGTGGATTTTTTTTTCTTTCTTTCTGCTTCTTCACAGGACTCGGGAAATTACTGAGTACACAGTGCTTAACCCACATCGGTGTGGGTAAGCACAAATAATAAAGTTTACCCCGATGCAAATTTAAAATCTATTTTGAAAAAGAATATTGCCGTCAATATTTATATCCCTTTGAATTCATCATCGCGCCAACTTACTTCTTTATTTGTACAAGGTCATCATTTATTCAGATTGTTTGAAACGGTATGAAACTGACAGTATTCTGCACATTTACAAATTTCCGAAATGTTATTGCCTTTATGTTATTGTTGGTGTATATCCCTCTGGACGGGGAAAGGGTTCATGAATAATTCATCATTGTCGTTTACTAATATTCATTTAAGAACAATAACAACGGATGACAATTTGGCACTCTTACGGATGTCCTAAGAAACTATAATAAGGTGACTATCTTGTTTTTCTTTGATAGCAGTACAGGTTCACCACTTAAGATTTATTTCGTGATGCAGATTGCTTTGGGGGTTTACAAATTTATTTTGTTAAAGTATAAAGAAAAAAACATTCTTGAACATAGTTTTCTGTTCAGTTAAAGTACCATACATAGATAATTCAAATCAAATCTATCCAGGGAAAATTGCATTGACCCGAAGCACAACAATAATGTTCAGCACAGAACAAGTTGGCTTACCAGAAAAAGAGTTACCAGCCAAAACAGAAATCACGTTATGTATACATGTATACCATTGTGACTGGTTTCCTGCGTAAGTTTTGCTCAGCAATATTTTCTGCCGAAGCAGTTCTATGAAAATTGGCCCCTCACAAAGAAGAGTTATCTGGACATATTTGCTGTTAATACAAGACAAATTATGTTCATAGAACACAACACTCACGAGGTGTCATTTTGAATGTAACCTGGCAAACTTTTTTAGTTGTTCAGCAAATTTTTAGTGATAGGAAATAATTATATAACTATGACCAGTAAACTTTCGGGTACAATCATGTATAAATCTCTTTTGGGAGGAGTGTTGGCTCTGAAAAGAGCCGGTGTGGTCTCGACGTTTTGAACAGTTTTAGTCTGCTCGTGTTCAAACGGGAAAATGTTTGAGTGCTTAACTCTAATTGTATAAAGCTGTCAGAAAATGTTGCTTAACGATTTAAGAATTTGCTCATCAAACTAGGCAGTGAAGCAGTCTCATTAATGTTAAATTATTTCTTGGATGTAAATCAATGTTCTACTAAGCAATATTGTTATTGGCAAGCACGCTTTGTGCTATTGAACGGCTATTCTAAAATGGGGCCCTGTGTGATTCTATGGCGCTGCATTTTTAAGTTGACCATACTGCACAAAGTGAAAGACGTCTGCCTTGATCTGCCTCTCCTTCGCCTGGTCGTAACAGTCTTGAGAAGCGGGTGATTTCAAGGCGAGGAGAACTGTCGGGACCACCCCGGCAATTATCGCCGAGGAGAAGAGTTTCACTGTGGTGGATAAGTTACTTAAGGAGCCCGCGATGGACAGTATCGACATGCCGAATCCGATGCCGAGTATGATGACGAGAAGCTGGAAGAAAGTCGAGGCAGCCTGGACTCTGATCGGCCGATATTTCTCAACAATCGGCCAAAAGAGGTTTAGATCCAACTTTGGGATAGCCTTGGCGTTGACACTCACAAGGGGGGCATCAGCGGTTTCCTCGGGTGGCGGCGGGGGTGATGTTCCGTTGTCAGGCTGTCCTTCCACGGGTTGCATCTCGACGCTGGCCTGACGTCTCCCAGATGAAGCCCTTGCTTGCCGTACCATTCGCCTACGGGCTGGTGCACTTCGTCTCCTAGATACCACCTGCTCTGCTCCTCCTTCGCCCCTGTTACTTTCAACCGCACCGTCGACAGCCTCCGCTACCTTCATGACCTTGCTGAATAACACACAGTAGCCATCGTAAAATTTAGTGATTGCACTGACGATGTAACCGGCTATAATGACAACCACGAGGACCGTTGGGCCAACAATATCGGCGTTTACTACGAACCCCATAAACGAGTACCCGAGCAGCTCGGCTATGTACACGAACGTCGCCACAAACTTGAAGAACCAAGCAATGGACGCGAAGACGATCAGCAAGGAGAACATCATCTCTGAACACTTGACGTCATTACTAATTAAAGTCTGTAAACATCTCGTCATACAGTACATGAGTGGCAGTGTATTGAAGGCGAAGAAGATCAAACCAAAAGGTAGATAGAATGGGAATGCGATGGTGAAGATTACAGCGCATAGAACGGTCCTTGGGTTATCGGGTGGTGCGCCGACGTGTTCAGCGATTGTTCCCCACAGCCAGCCGTAGATGACAAACCTCCACGCTTTGACGTCAACTCCCATCCTTGCCCTCCAACGCATGTAATAAAAGAAAGCCTGTGAGCTTTCCAGTGATGTACTTGGTGCCCATAGCTCCGCTGGTGTCTCAACCATTACCATGTGTTTGTATATTATGTTGCTTTCATCCTCATTTACTCTGGCGGCACCATCATCAGACACACTCGTAGACTCCCCTCCATCACCGTCGGGGATCCTCGCTCGCTCCCTTAGGAGTGGTTCCAAGAACTCCTGCCCGTCATCTCGAAAGAACCTCTCCATGAGGACGATAGCAGCAAGAAGGAAAATAACATTGATGAGAAGATGGGATACAATACTAACCAAGGCGCTCTGTGGTCCGGCGTTGTACAGGGCGAAGGATCTTTTTATGAATTGATCCCTATCAGTCAGAAATGAAATAAGAACCGGTACGTACTGGATCATCATGAAGAGAAGTACAAACAGGGTCCACCTTATTGTCGAAACGCAAATATTATTCTTTGCCCAGAAGCAAGTTACGTATTTGAGTCCAAGTGGTAGGTCAGATACCAGACTGAGTCTCTTGACTCCCTGCTCGTCGGTCTCGGGTGGATTTTTCTGGATGAAGAAGCTCATGGCAATTGGGGAGAACAAAGCTAAGATGAAGCCTCCAGCGAAGATCCAGTTAAGCCAGGTCTCTTTATACACTCTCTCGCTCTTGTTCGGCTGGCCGTCGTCCGACCAGCAGTCGAAGGCAGTGCTCGCCTGCATCGCGGTGTACGATGAACCTGGTAAATTGAAAAGAGCGGAAAGAGAGATCTCCTTCTTTCCAAGCTGTTTCTCAAGACATATTAATTCATCCCCGACAATACCGTCGTCACTTTCAGCATTTTCATCACCGTGTGCTGCTTGAATCACGTCTTGTAGAAAGGCAGCAATCACAAGTAACTTCTTGCCATCGCTTCTATTCGTGCCAAAGCAATCGGCAGATCCTTCTACAGTTAAATTCAAGGAATAAACACCCGGGCTTAAAGTGGTCAGTGATAGTTGATTGAAATCGAAAGGAGACGCCAGTAAAAGTTTCCCCCTCCCGCCTTTCGCCCACACCCAAGTCAGCGGATCAACAATGTTCCCGATGTCCTCCAAGTAAGCCGAGAAAGCGTCACCAAAATCCCCATCAATGAAATCCAGTTTCATGTAAACGAAAATGGCACCGTCGTCTACGATCTTTTTGAATTCTTCGATTGGATTATTTTCTTCAGAAGCAGATACGGATAAGTTACATACCGAGGGTGCATCGGTGGTGGTATTTCCTGAAATGACTGCATCACCATCAGTCGTATTTCCCACGTTGGGCTGACGAGTGGTTATTGCACACTGGGCTGGCACAATCAACAGCACGACAAACAGCAGCGTCAGTAACATCATGGTGAACGCTTTCCCGCCTCCGTTCTTCCGGTAAGTTAACATCCAGCTTAGCTCAGGTATTAGCTCTAAGATTTCAGAGCCGTACAGGGCTTTCTTCTTTTAGACTGAGATGTTTGTTTTTAATTCGACACAATAGATATCTTATCCAAATTATAAGTTTGAGCGAAATGTTATGGGATTTTCCGACGGTTACATGGAGTTTTTTCTAGTCATCAAAACCCAGACAACAATGCGCACAATGGGTACGCACTGTGTGCCAACTGAAGGGTAGACGAGGTCACTTTATTCGCCTACAGGTGCCCTTTTACATGCAAATGATGTTAAAGTACACATTCCTATACTGGTGGGTGACTTTCACACGGTGCTCTCGGAGCTCTCTTAAATATGAGTATGAGCGGCCTTAAGGGCAAAAAAGACAACAAACCAAAACAAGTTGGAGACAGTATGAAAATTAAAAACAGACAATTTAATGGTGAGGTTAATGTAAAACAGTCTGTCAAATAACAGTACGAACTAAACGAATAAAAAGTAATGGCAAAATAAAAAGATAGGAAAACGAAATGCAAACTTTAAAATGGCTATGGCGCGAAATAAAACAATATGCGTTTTTCCAAATAAAACTCTTTTATTAAAAAAAACTTACAGAATACAGTATAGAAATAAGTTTTGAAAAAAAATTAGAGAAAGGGTTTACATTTAAAACAAAATTAAAAAGAGGATTGACAAGTCCTGTAAAAAGATATAACAAAGTAATCAAAAAAACATTTTCCCCCAAATAAAAAACACAAACTCACTAATTCTGTACGAAGTTCAACATTTTGCAATTTAAATTTGCCAAATGAAAATTACACACCATTCAGAAGACAGTTGACTGCAGTCGTTGCAAATTATAGATTATTTTACAATGTGATGTGTAACCAATCACTCACAAAAATATACACAGAAGACTACATACCCAAAGAACAGTCGTCGGATCTCAAATGCATCTCAAAAACGGATCACATAATGTGTGTGCGGGGCGCGGGGCGTGTGTTTTATGCATGGAGGAATGGTTCCGTTTAGTGATAAGCTTAAAATTTAAATAAATAATATTAACTGGTACAGAAAAGGAAGTAAATTTGCCTGCATGGTCTCTCAAATGCCTTTGTTTTATAGTGCGGCTGTATATTGTGGAATTGAGGCATACGGAGCTCCACAAGTACCACCCGGAATGATGGATGAGCTTACATGGGGAGGTCGACATATTTAATGGCATAACTTCGACTTCCACAATTTAGGTGTCCCCCCACTGATGTCAATGCCCCCTCCCCCGCCCCATTTGAAATCTGGACCTTTTTATATTAAAAATTACCAGTGAGACTAATGTTACGTTTTATGAACTTTTATGTAGCAATTTCAATGTTTTTAAAACTATTTGTTTTATTATTTACACGCAGAATGTATTTTGTTTTACCTCAACACGTCAGCAGAGCGCTGAAAAGGGGCTTGTTTAGGAAAAATACAAACGGAAGCTGCAGTTTTAATTGACCAAAAGTGCACCCTAAAAAAAATGGTGCCTCCCTAAAATTGTACCCTAGTTACGGTGCTGTCGTCAAGGCGACATACTAAACCCATGAAGTCAGTTTAAACTGATAATTCATCTCGCAAAAGCAACGTACTGAAACTAAAAAGTCCATTTAACATTTTAGTTTGAATGAGTCGTCGTGGCGCCATGAATCAGATATCTCCCTGCCTGGATTTGTGATAGGCCTAGCGCTCCTGGGGCTCCGTACTTCACTTACTTAACTCGATATGGGGCGGGGTGGCAACTCCACGACTCGTCAATGAAAAATAAGTGCCGGTAGTCTTCTCTCGGGCCAGTTTTATATGGTTATTCGTTCTCTTGAATTGAAAGCGTTGAATTAATTGAATCATATTTCTGGGGAGATTACTATAGCTTGAGGAAAGGTCGGTTGGTCTAGTCCTTGCTCATTGTTTCAATTATTCCTTACTTCTTTTTAAAAGCCGTTCTGAAACGGGGACTTCTACCTAGCTGTTGCATGTTTTTAACCACAGCGCCCTCAAGCACCGACAAGAGTTGCCAATTTCAAGGAGACGCTGTGATATGATTTCATTCATCTTTTCTGTTAAAAGAACTATGCAGGCGTTCCTTCTAAAAACGTACTCTATGGATCCAATACACACCAAACGGACCGAGAAGTACTGACAATCTGTCCAATATTCTTTTTGAAAGTGACACAACAAAAAGTAATGTGTTCATGGCAACGTTTTAAGTTGATTACCACCCTCTGTAACACGGCCGTTAAACAAACATCAATGCAGGGTGGATACAAGAGAGGAAAGCAAAATATTAAAGATAAAGCATATGTTGTCATTTAACTGAACCTCACGTTATCTTTAAGTGAACTTTGACACTGTGTTATACATGTGCTCAAACAAACACACGAGCATGACTCGCAATTTAACCACCTGTTGTGTTAGAACTGGACCAGTTCCCCGTTTGTATTCACTCGGTGTACCAACAAGTTAACCTTCTTCAGCAAAATGGGGAAAATAGAAGCTCCTCAGTCTGACACCTCGTCTGTGGCGAGTAAAGAAAGTGTAGTTTCCTTTTCTTCAAGAGTGGAGATGAAACGAACCATCTCTTTGTTCAGTGGCGTTGCTATAAACATTGGGATCATCATCGGGTCTGGGATCTTCATCTCGCCCAAGGGGGTGTTACGGGGTGCTGGCTCGGTTGGCCTCACCCTGGTCCTCTGGGCCGCTTGTGGTGTGTTCTCGCTCCTCGGAGCCCTGTGTTATGCCGAGCTGGGTACGACTTGGCCGTCGTCTGGAGGTGCCTACGCGTACCTGAAGGCAATCTACGGGGACCTTGCTGCTTTCCTCTTGCTATGGTTGTCTATTCTCATTGCCCAGCCGTCGTCGTTTGCGGTGATTGCTCTGACTTTCGGAAACTACTGCATCCAGCCACTTTATCCCGATCCATTGTGTCCGCCACCACAAATCGTTCCCCAGCTGCTAGGAACGGCCGTCATACGTAGGTGTTTTTATTCAGTAGAACTTTAAGCACGGTGCAGCCATCTTGTTTTTTTTCCCCAATCAAAGTAGTGTACCCAAACCGAGGCTGGAATGTAAAACTGTGAAACTGTTTAATTGATTGATTTTTATTTTACATTTGAGAATTCGTCAGTATTCATTATGCTTTTGTGAACAAGCGCGTATTTAATCATTGTGCTCCTTTAAGTTCGTGACTTTGTTTCCATCACAGGTTGAAATACTTATCTGGAACCAAAGGTCCTCAAAACATTGGAATGCACACGAGACTTCCGTGGTCTATACCGCACACGGGGCCAACGTAAACAGCCCACTGTCACTAAACGTTAAATTCAAGTTGCTACGGTTCATTTACAGCAGTTAAATCTCATTAACTTGAATTCAACAGCCCATTTTGACGAAGTATTCAATTAAAGTGATGCCCTGTTCTACATTTTTTTGTACGTAAATGATTGACACTTTATCAAACAGCAAGAGTGAACAAATCGAATGGAATTCTCGTCTACTCATTCAAATCGTTGCTGAAAATCGAGGGGATAGTGGCCTGGGATCGCCTGAGGTTGCACCAAAGAGCATCTCCAATCAAACATTTTCAGGGGCCCTTGAGCGGGCCCTGGACCCCACGCCGTAAGGGCTTGATTGTATAAGTTACTGTTCACATCCTAATTGATTGCATCATTGTAATTCGTAGAAAAAATCGCTCTTGATTCTTAATCACCCCATTAAAATATATTCTTGATCTGTCCATCATGCACTGCACATGTCCCGTTCTACATGGGGCATTAATAGTGAGCTAATGTTTGTAAGGTCTGCTCCTATTTTTATTTATTTATTTATTTATTTTTTTATTTTTTTTTTGCAGCGTTCAAAGTTTCCATTCTCTATGCTTTCCCCTTCCCCGTCTTTTTGTTCACGAGAAAAAATATATAATTATCGTTTACGGTACGGTGTAAGATGCCGAACAAAATTAAGTTTTTTTTCTATAAAATGTGCACATAATATAATGGGAATTGTCTTTAAAATGGTCATATTGAAAATTGTTTCTTCCTTTTTTTCTTAGATTGAGTCATTCTTTAACTGATTAAAAATGGGATGAATAAATTGTGTGCAGTTTGTCTTGCCTCATGTACATGTATTTAGGGTCAATCAGAGGGGCGAGTTGATCCTTTGTTGTGCCAATGCTTTTACAATCTGTTGATGTAACAATATTTCCTTTCATTTACATGCGATGCCAAGTGGATTTATCAAGGGTTTGCCTTTAACAGCGGGAGAAGGTATTGAAGCTCAAGTAACATCCAAACGCGCAAGACAAATCATAGGTATATCTCAGAGGGGGCAATGGTTGCTGCATAGAGGTGCCATTAAGGTTGGCTGGATCAAAATAGAAACATGAAACCTACAAATGTATTGATGTCTTATTAAAGGGAATATACCGTAGTGTTTTGGAAGGATGAAGACTTTTTGAATGTTCTTTACTGGCTACTTTTTGAATGTTTGTTATGTAAGGGATTATCAACAATAGTGGGGACTGACAGCTTACCATGCATGCTCCTGACATAAATATAAGAACACCTTTTTTAACGGCAGGGTATTCCTTTGGTATTTGGAACCGTCTGTTTGTTTCAATCACCATAAAACTAACCTTGAACTTGTTTAAAAAGATGTTAGCGTTCTTGAGATATCGGGGAAAATCTGGAGTGGCAATTTCCACGTAGAAGGATCCGAAAATGCTGAAACTGCTTGTTTTTCATTATACGTGAAAAGGGCTTCATGCCTTTCTCAGATTCTAAGGCCGTGTCCGAATGAATGGCTTCGGCAGTGTGAATGTCTTCGGCGGTGGCTACGGCCGGAACGCCGAGGATTCCTATTCTCCAACGTTGTCGTTGCAGCCAACGGCCATAGCCGTAGCCGAAGTCGCTTGATTCAGACACAGCCTAATATTTTAACAAGAAATTACCCCTGTTTCTAAAACTACTGTATTACAAAGGAAGTCGGTTCTCGAAATGTTTTATACTACCAACAGCTCTCCGTTGCTCCTTACCAAGAGAGTTTTTATGGTCATTTATTTTTGGAGTCATCCCCTGCCTTAGTATTTCTAAGTAAAAATGTACCTCTATGATATGAACAAGTGTCATTCGAGTTCTTGTTTGGTGGTCAACTGGTCTGATGGGTACATTTTGGTGGAAACAGGGCATTGTGAAGGAATGACCACTGACTAAAATGACCCTGAACAAACAAGTGACGGGTTTTATAGTGTAATAAAGTCATTTCAGTCTATCTATTGTCCATATAATATATAAGTCCATATTTCTTGTCAGTTTTCAAGTTTAACCGCCTGTAAATTTCATCATTTAATCGTTTGATGAAAGAAAACAACAACAAAGGCTTATACTATATGTTCTGTCAGAGATTCTGTGCATGTCAATACTGCTTATTTTAATAGTTGCGATTTCGGGGCGTCTTCGATTTTTGTATTCACTTTCTTTTGACACATTTTTAGACAAAGCAGTATCTGTAGGATTGATACTGTAACTTTATAACAGTGAGCTTCCACAACTTAATCAGCTTTGTTCAACCATTTTGCTTGTTTGTAGTATTGCTTGGTTTGACGAACGTATTGAGTACTCGACTCACAGCTTTCGTGCAGAACTTCTTTGTTGTCTGCAAATTGCTTGCCTTGACGATCATCATAATCGCTGGCATATGGCAGCTATTTTTAGGCAAGTATTATCATGCTTTACCCATAATTATGAATCGCCAAATAGGGTAAACTAACTAGTGGTATTCTTTATAAGGAAAGAAAATGTGCTGAACAAATTTAGCTGAGTTAAAAAATAGCCCAAGATTAGTGAAAAATTAGTCGTCGTGCAGAATTGGTGCAGAGTGCCTCTGGCTTTTTTAGTCCAAGCCAATCAAAAAAGGGCATTGAATATGTATATCAAACAAAAGCGGCAGACAATATCTAGACAATGGCAAGACAAAATGTTTGTATTAGCCCGTATTTGATGGTCAATATTATGCACTGCTTAATGTTTTCCTAATGTTACTAAACAATGCTTCAATCAAAGTTCTGTTTACAGTCTAAAATTCAACTTATAGCTCTCCCATATATAGTAATTAATACTTCATAATCTTCATACCGTCAAAATTGACGTGCGATGCCACAATAAGTCGACCAACTCGACACAATGCATCAACATCGCACCATACAGACGCCAAGTGAATTTGACAAAGCTGCATCCTGCACGAACACACGGGGCATGAAAATGTGACTTTTAAAAACTTCATTTTCCAACAAAAAACCTCAGCCCTGCGAAGCAAGCACGTGGCATTTGGGCTGTTTTTGCTAGCAGCATATGTCTGTGCTTCTAGCGAATTACCGTACTCTGTCTACGTAAAAAAAAACCGAATGAGTTTTGTAGTCACTCATACTGCAGCGTTGCTTTACAAGAGAATAAAACAACCAAGATCATAGACTCAGGACATGGAGACAAATGTGGTTTTTTTTCTGTGATTCTCTAATATACCGGTAACCACTGATTGTTCCGGGCTGAAGATCGCGATTTCACCAAAAACTTGACACATTTTTAAACTAGACCATGAGAAATATTGAGACGATATTTATTTTGTTCGCAGGTAAAACCCAGAATTTCGAAAATGCTTTCGAAGGGTCGACCTTCTCGGGTCTTGGTGATGCATTGTATTCGGGACTCTTCTCTTATGCAGGATGGTAAGTCGAATAACAGGTATCGATTCCAACCCAGGAGCAGGGAACCCGCGACTCGGGGAGCCAGAACCCTGTATGGGTCAGCGTGACCTGGCTTAGGGGGTCAGAATAACCCGGCGTGTGTCAAACCACAACCTGGAGACAAATTCATAGAGCTGCTTCAAGCGCAACAAAATTATGCTTACCAGAATAAGGTTACTAGCCAAAATACCACGTCACGTGAACCATCTGTAACTGGTATCTTGGTTATTGTTTGCTTAGCAGAACATTTTAAGCAATATTTTCTGCTTAAACAGCTTATGAAATTGGGCCCTTTATTTGCCCCGGACCCAAACCCGGCCTGACCCGAAATTCTGTGTATTTAACCCATCGTGTTTCAACTCTTTTCACCAAACTACAGGTACAGTTTGAACATCGTTTCCGAGGAGTTAAAGAATCCAAACAAGTAAGTATATTCGCCTTCGTCGTGTTCCTTGTTTGCAATAGAAATCAGTAGTACTGAGTCTTATTCAATAAAGAAAAGAACCCAGGCTATTTGCCCCTTCCAGCCAGCCTGTGTTTGATTCCGTTGATTTGAATGCCGGGTAAAATAAAAACTCCGCAAAAGGGGACAATTATTTCTTCTTCTGTATTTCGTCTTACACAATTTTTTAAATGGCTGATAAATTAGTCTAAGTTTGTACTTTTGCCATTAATGTGTAGTTTTGTATTCCCCATGGAGTGCATTACTCCCCCAATCATTTTTTTTTTTTTTTTTTTTTTGGGGGGGGTAGAATGGGTTGCTTCCAATGGAACTATAACGCATGTCTTCAGTGTGGGAAGTCAAAATAGATGTACGTTAAATAAATAATACATTATTATTTTTTTATGTGGTGGGCTCGATTTCACAAAGTACTGAGATTCATCCAGTCAATATTATCATTACAGTGATTTGTATTGTGACATCATGCTTAGCAGTTAAGATTGGTTCGCACTGAAGATCAATCTTAGCTCATGTGTGAACTCCAGCCAGCTGAACTTCTTTCCGATCTTCCAGTTTGTCAACACACCATACATAAATTGTAGAGTTCAAATAGAATCATCTAGTTATCAAATTGTTCCTCAAAGAATTGTATAGAAATTGTCACTTCTGTTCCTACTCAACTTGAAGATTAATAATCTGGCGCTATTTGATTGAACATCTCCAGAAGTTCTATTTAATTAGTACAATATTTATTTCTCTTTACTACATTTAACGTTCATACATGTTTTGAAGCAGTGGGACAGTATGCGTAAATAATTTTTTAATTTCCAATTTAAATCGTTTTACTTAATTGCATGGCCCGACAGCTTTTCGCCGAAAGTTTTTTTGTTGTTGTTGTAATATATCTTTTAATTCTGTGAACGAATTTTGACAGACGATTCTGTTTCAAAACGACATACAAAAACTTTTGCGTTTGCCACGGACAATGCACAAAATACATGAAACATGCAAACAAATTCTACATGGCTGATGGACGTGAGATAATGGTGGGATACCTACAATAGTTCTTTTTCAGTTTTTAATTAACTACCACTTATCATTGGAGGATATACGTTTCGAGCAATACATTAATTAAATAAAAGCTTACAACTTTTTCGAATCTATAGAAATAGCTAGAGGTATTAAAAATTTTAATCTAAATTTCCGGGTCAAATCGACAAAAAAAAATCGGACTTGGCATTTTTAAAATTTACTTAAATGTTGATCACTGTGCGAAAGATAGTGTTGTTAATATCACATGCCATTGTGCATAATGTTAATTAAAGTTTGTCTAAAATCACCAGAAGTCTGGGAGCTCCACCTCAGGAAGCTTTCATCCTGATTTGTACCTGATAATGTTTCTTAGCAGTTGAACAATGATGATTTATTTGCTACCTGTAATCTTTGTTATTTAAGCACACAAGTGGAAATAAACCAAACAAACAAACACCAAAACAAACACTAATCTGTGAAGATTTCATCATCAGATTATGTCGTTTTAGCGAAAGCAATGAAAAAGATGTTCAAGTTTTGTTGGGGATTTTTGAGCACATTTCGTAAGCCTACGTGGTTGTTTCAAATGCAGCGATCAAATTAATAAGCAACTGGAATGTTGGTGATTCTTCAAAGCAATGCTTTATGACAGTACATGTATTTAAGACGGAAATCTTTATCTTGGTCATAGATTAGTCTTGATTCAAGACGTTTATTTGCACTTTATTTCAATTGCGTCGTTCGTTCGGCTTACTAAACTCGTTCACAGAGGCAAGTTTTGTGTAAGTTTTTCTTTTTCAATTTCTACCTCAACTCTCCCCTCCAGGAATCTCCCACGAGCAATTTACATCACCATAGTCTCAGTGACCATCATCTACACGCTGGCTAACGTGGCCTATCTCACCGTGTTGACGCCCCAGGAGCTACTAGCTTCGAACGCAGTAGCAGTGGTAAAAAGACAAGCATTTCTGACTGATTGTTATCAATTGGATGAACAAAGAACAAGTTTACAACTTGGGAAGTGACAGTAAGGGGATTACCATAAGGGGATGTGACATTTTTTTCTTTTAACGGGATTTGAACCTGATTTTAAAAGAAATGATACATCATTGGATTTTGAAAGAAATTCAGACCGCACACAGCCACTTCTTCAAAACCAATGATGTATTATACAGTTTTAACCAGTGTTTGTAGCAATCCGTTATTTTCACGATATTTCCGTACTTTTTGTGGTCGACAGACGTTTGGTGAAAAGGTGCTGGGTGTTTTTGCTTTGGTCATGCCGATTTCAGTTGCTCTCTCTACCTTCGGATCCGTAAACGGTAACATGCTGACGTGTTCCAGGTAAGTGCAACTGATCATGTCATAATCAGTGCTGGTTTACACTCTCATAAGTTTAGGGTCAGAATTGACCTGTGGAGAAAGGTCATATAAAGGTGTCAGTCCAATGTCCTTGTCAACATGACCCAGAATCTAAGGCCGTGACCGAATCAGACGACTTCGGCTTCGGCTATTTGTGGCCCGGCTGCAGAGTAGGCCTACCTGTATGACTTTTCAGCGATCTGGAGCGCGTTTTGGCGACCTCGACCAGAAACAAGTTTGAGCTTCGGTCATAGGTTTAGCGTTTTTGCGTGTTCCGTTTAACCGCAGTGACGCAGCTGTTCCGTCCAAACCGTAACCGAGTTGTTGGCTCGGTTAGGCTTGGTTTCAAGATGGCTGATTCCACAAACATACAAAAAGTGTCTTTTAAATATGAAAAATATTAAAGCATACCAACCCAACAATGTTGATAAAATTACAAAAACTAAGTTCCATTACTTGAAAATAAAAAGAAGGCTGTACATTTTGAGAACATTAATTTCTAAGAAATGTCCCCACGTCACAAACTGTTCCTGGTTACCTACCTGTTTTTGCGTAGCTCTCAAAATTGTTCTGAATTTGACGTCAGAAACTTGTTTCTTGTCGAGGTCGCCAAAACACGCGACTGGTATGGGTTATATTGCTTGCATTGTTTAGGAAATTGTGTCTCCCGAGAATGGACACGTACTCCTACAGATGTTCTCCCCGGCCAGACCTTTGTGGAAAGGGGAATGACTTACTATGAAACCGGTCGACTTCAGCCACTGCCGGTGCCGTCAATTCCGACAGGGCCTCAGTCTAAAAGCATTACTGATTCTTGGTCAGTGCAACCTGAATAAACGGATCATGCTGACCCGGAAAATTGGTCCAGCCCCTCCATGGACCCTTTTCCGGAACATTTCTGACCCGGCAATTTCTAATGTAGGAGAAATGGAGGTGTGAGCATATTCAATATTGTCACCATCTGATCTAGAATGGCAGGATAGTGGGTTCGAATCCCACCCGAGTAGTATGCATTGGAGTTGTTTTCCGCAGTACCAGGGAAAGCGTTAAAAACCAAAATAACGGTTTTTGATCCCCAATGCAGTTTCTTATTTATCTTATTGTGTGCAAGTTTTTCCTTTAACTTATTCAAAAGTGTAAACCCATTCATCACAATTTTATCCTATCATAAAATATCACCGTACATCGTCTGTGTAATGATGTCTCATAATATGAATGAGTTTCTTTCTCTGAAGAATCTTCTACGTTGGTGCGCGAGAGAAGCAACTACCATCATTGTTATCAATGATTCACATCCGGTACCTAACCCCCCTCCCGTCCGTCATCATAACCGTAAGTATGGCTTCATCTCTAGCTCTTGAGGACTGATGTCCTGGTCCAATTTCAAGGCTCTGCTTAATACCGCGGAATTCTGCGCTTACAGCCCCATAGAATTACATGCTTTGCAAGGCACCGTGGTAAGCGCAGCATTCCGCGGTAAGGAGAGCCATAATTAGGCATTGGTTATTATGAGGCATCGTTTCCGGGCGGACATTTTTGTTTCATCTATAATTTAAATTTAACATCTGAGAAGCTACTAATTTTCACCCCATTCACATTCTATGGCCAAATACTTTGTCATTGGGGTTTATTTCACGAAAATTAATGATAAAAGAATAATACTTTTATGTCCAAACCCGGAGGTGAAACTTGCGAGCTTTTTACACGTATAGATTTATTCAAAGATAGCACATAGTTGACCTGTAGTGCGCCTGACCCTTCCCAACTTGGGCTCAGTAGGCCTATCTGTGTACAGCACCGAGGAAGAGTCCTACACTAGTGCCATTTGTAACACAACACAATTGTGTGGGGTGTCGTGGCCGAGCGGTCTAGTGCGGTGGGCTCAAATTCTGTAATTTACGGAATGTGTGTTCGAATCCTGGCCTGGTCGGTCGAGGCACTTGTGTCCTTCAGCAAGGTACTTTATCATAATTGCTTCTCTCCACCCAGGACTAAAAATGGGTACCGGCGAGAGCCAGGGAGTAACTTGCAATGTATTGGTATCCTGTATAAACACCGGCCTGATGGGCCACATTGGCTTGGGACACACTTTACTCACTCTTTTTTTCACAATTGTGAGGTGGGGCTAAAAAGATGACGTTTCCTTCCGGGAGTAGGCTTAGTGATCTGCCTGTCAGCTCAACTCTGGACCCGGGTTCGAATATAAAAGAGGACTGGGTTTAATTTAAAAAAAATAGAACAAATGCTTCATTCCTTTTCACCTCCCCTCTTTGTTTTCTTCTTTTCTAACTTTTTTCGAACAAACGGCATCCACAAGGGATACAGTGACGTCACACAAGTCTGCACTGATGTTGGGGGAATTTACAAAGTTCCAAGAACCAAGCTCCAGACATCTAAGTGCATACTCGTTTCCCAGTCAATCATTCTGTACGTTTTTCACTCCACTACAGGTCGTCCTATCCATCATGTATACCTTTTCTAACGACATATACACCTTGATAAACTACTTCAATTTCGTGACTTGGACATCCAGCGGTGCCGTCGTAGCCGGGATGATTTGGGTCAGGTACAAAGAACCGAATAAGCCACGCCCCTTCAAGGTTAGTCTGGGAGGCCAGTCGCTAAGATGGTTCATCAAAATCAATTCGAAGTCTTAAACTACACTGACAATAACGTTGTTGAGTTTCAAGAGGAAACTTTTTTGTGAAGCGTTGTTCTCTCGTTTTACCGTTCAGGTGTACTTCAGATCTTTGAGACACAAATTAACATTTTGATTTTGTTTTGCAACGAATAACAATAATTAAAGGAAAATTTAGGACATTGATTGCGCTGTCGTATTTACTGGCAAAATGGAAAAAACACAGTGACGTATAATGGTGATAATCGTTGGCAGCCGTTGTTGTGAATTTAAGAAAATACGGTCTGCGCCCATCTTCAAGAAATAGTAGGCCATGGTCAGTTTGCCAGTGATAAAATCTTAAATATAAATGCTGTTCCTCAATGAGACATTGAAGTCTTCTCTGGTTCTCCATCCACAGGTCAACATCCTGATCGCCATTTTGTTTGTCCTGGCTTCCATCTTTCTAGTGATTGTAGGAACCATCGATTCACCCGTAGATACCGCTATTGGCCTCGGTATCATGCTTACTGGGATACCTGTTTATTTTCTGTTGGTTTACCCCAAACAGCTGCCAAAATGGCTGAGTAAAGTACAAGGTAAAATACAAACTTTTCATTTTCAAAGACGAGTCAGTGATGAATATGTATGACTTCAGTGTTCCCAGAAACAAATCTTTACCTAAAGAAGTGTCCTTTAGCAAAGTTGAAATAGACACCCAAAATCATGTCATCCTTAAAGGCACTATATAGAATTGGTAAAACTGATAGTTACTCTGTCTGGTTCAATACATTCTGAAACACATTGTCCTTAATTTCTGTTGTTACAACCGAAATCAGCTGTTCCAGTTTTTGTTTTGTTTTTTGTTTTTGTTTTTTAGATTTTCAAATACAGTTTTCTCGAATATTATGACAGCATTTCAGATGGAAATATTTCACAGAGAAAAATGGTGCTAGTATATGAACTTCATAAACAGTAAAGCTTTCAGACTGAAACTAAACATTGATGTTTTTATCCTTACCAACCATGTACAGTGCCTTTTAATTTAAAAGCTTATCATCCATGCATTAAGATAGTGTCAGTGCATTTCGACAAAATGCACCCTGATGGTGACGCCACGATTTTTTTACAAAGACAAACATTAAACTGTTCCAAGCTTGTTAGTAATTGTTTATAATATTTCCGTCAAATCTAACAGATGGGATTACACATCGTCTCCAGAGACTCATGCTCGTTACCAGAGAGGAGAAAGAGGGACACGAGTAGACAAGAGGAAGGAATTGAAGGACTGTGAACTTTTTGCCATAATGAAATGTGCATCATGAAATAGTTTGCCTTGCACATAGTTTATGCTCAAAAACAACCGATAAAAAAAGGGCAAGTTTTTAGGCTCTGTCGTGTAGCGTTTGGGGTTGTTTTTCGTTAGTTTCAAAGACAGTCGAGAGTATACGAGGAAGTTTGAAAGACGGGGCTGGGCGGGCTGAGCAAAAAAAAGCTTTTTAGAGTATTCTGGCAGGCAAAATGTGGGTGGTCCGGTGTGGTCCTTCCCACGACCCACGTTAAACCGCCTCCTTCGAGCATGCAGCTTGGTTTTCCGCTTGTGATTTTTTTAAAATAAAACTTCGACTTTTTAAACTTTATCTTTGTTATCATCATATTGTTTCACGTTTTTGTTTCCTTCTTACGTTGACATCAATTTCACGTGAAGGGTTATGAGGTTTTCCGTTTAATTTTATCACGGTGTATAGCTAGCAAGAGATTTTTATACGACGAGGCCTATAGTTTTTTACTGGCTTTATCCTATTACAAACACTTGTCTTTATGTTTTAGAATCTTTTAATGTTTTCCCAAATAAATTATCTCACAAAGACCAGACCAACATTTCTTTGTTCATTTTCAAGAGATATAGGGTCTATGATAGTAGAAGTATAAAGTCAATATTTACCATCAAATTGAAAGTGTATCAATAGAACATCTTTTTGTTTTGTTTTGTTTGTTTTGTTTGTTTTGTTCTGGTTTTTTTTTTTCGTGAACGTAAACAAGATCGTAAACAAGATTTTTATTCTGTTATTCTGACATCTTAAATATGGAATGACAGTAGTGTCTATTTATTTATTTATTTATTTTTTTTTGGGGGGGGGGTATTTAAACAGCCATCGGTCATCAGGGCTATTGTGATTTATGTACAGGATAACTTCGATAACTCAACGTCAGATTTTATGAAAAGCTCTAATTGAGTTTTGACAAGAGTAGGCCTATAGCAATATGACATCAACGGACTCTAGCTTTTTAGTTTATTGGCAACACTGGGATGAACTTGAGAAGTAACACGCGGTCGGCTAAGTTTGCCTGGTCCCCTCATCCTTTTTAAGACAACTTCAAGTTTACGAAGGGTTGTGCACTGTTGCACAGCTTGGACACAGGCTACGTCTCAAGCGACGTCGGCTACGGCTATGTCCGTTGGCAGCAACGACAACGTGGGTATGGTGACGGACAATATTGTCAAAGAACAGTTTCCCCATTATATTTGACCCCAGCATAAATCCATGAAATAACAAACATGTGAAAGTTTAAAGGGCCCATATTTTTAAAAAAAAATTTATGCAGTCCTTTGAACTACACCCTTGTGTCCAATTTATCCTTATTTTCAATTTCATTTTGCCATTTTCAAGGGTATTTTCGTGCCTTTTCGGTTTTTACTATGCTAATGCAAATTTCCAAATCCACTGAGCAAAAGTGTGATGTCATATAAGGCAGAAACCTCAGTGTTGCAGTTAGTGTTTAGGCCTATGCACTCAAAAAAATTACAAAATTAATATTTTACTGTCGTATTCATTGTTGTGTCAGCAGTTCATGGCAGTAATCCAATGAGCAAACTTTTCAATAATTTGGGGGTTCACAATTTAACGAATTTCAACAGAAAACCACAGTGTCTCCCTGAAATGACATCACGACAACGGCGCCCTCAGTTGTCTGGAACTAAACATGGGCATTAGTTTTAAATGTTTAAATAAAATTAACCAAACAGGGATGTCAGTTAGTTTTCATACACTTAAGGGGATAGTACAAAATATGTTCCTATGCATTTCACACTGTGGGTCATTTTAAGCTCTATCGGTCATCGGAGTCAAGTGAGCAACGCTGTTATGTGTTGTCACGATTTTCAAACATTATTTGGGTTTTGGACTTCCAAGATCAAAGATGTGTTTTTTCCCTTCTCATTTCTCAATAACTATAGCATTTCAGGCAAAATTATTTTAAGGGAAGTTTACCATGACCACCTTTATACTATGTTAGTTATTAGTTATGTGTAAATCTGTGAATATTTATATTTTCAATCTTACCGATGTTGTGTTCCAGAGGCGAACCTACGCATTGAAATCTTGACCACATTTAGATTAAAATATTACCAAAATAAACTATTACATTTTTATAAGCTTAGTAGTAGTATTACTGTTTAAAACTATTTTCTAGATACACTAAACTATATATAAAGCAAGGACTATGGTTACACGCAGACAATGCGTTTGCTTTTACCACGATGTCTTATAATGAAAAAAAACCATAGTAAACAGCAGTCTGGAAAGGGGCATGTTTAAGAAGTAAAAATGCAAATGAAGACTAGTTTTAATTGGGCAGAAGTGCCCCCTAAAAAAAAATTGGTGCACCACTTTGTGGCCCCCCCCCCCCAAAAAAAAAAAAAAAAAAAAAAAAGAAGAATAAAAATATGTACCTTATTAACAAAAAAGTTAACTCCCTTGTGAGTTGTGTATAGTCACTGATTTCTTCACCCCCTCCCCCGTCCTCGCCCCGCCCATACCAACACACCAGCTTATCTGTTGTGTGTTGAGTGGATGCTGGGACGTTTGTAGTCAGGCACTTAATTTTAGTTTATGGATAGATATTATGAAAACAACACTTGTTGCCATACTTTTAAAGCCCACTCTTTCCCTGGTGCCCCTCGTCACCCACTAAATCTATCAATGCATATTCGTGGGCACCAGTCCAGTTGAGAATCATTCTTTCTTTTGCCGTGAGGCCCGAGCGAACGGGTACACTTTTTTGATAAATTTTATTCACTTTTGGTGCTTTTTGGGGCCAAGTATGGCAACCAACGATGGAGAAAATGTGGACAATATGGCAGTAGTACCCGTCGGGCTAGAGGCTGTGTACTCGGCGTGCAGGCAGCTTTACCCGTCTCAACCAAATCCGTTGCAAGTTACTGCTGTTGTTAAGTTTTGGTAAGTTGTTTACTTTTTTTTCGGTGTCAACTTTTTTTACTATCTCGTATCTGTATAACTAGGACGGAATACCCTATTATCGCGGTATTTGCTACATTTTTCACCAACCTGTGCAAAGTGTCCTGTTGTTATTGTTGCTGAAGTATTACTTTCAACTTTGACTCGAACAAAATCCAGTTTTCAGATTAAATTCGTCGAAAATGTCTCAGAAAATTCAACTTTTTTCAATTCAAATTCACATTTATAATTTCCATACTTCAATGAAAAATAAATCAACAATTACATGTAACTATGGAGTAAAGCAAAAAATAATATTAAGTAGCAGTAATCAGGATAAATGTAATAAATAGAGTATGGGGCTGTTTTGATAAGGAGAAGCTTGTAAAAAAACAGCCAGACATACAAACAAACAAATAATTAAACAAAACAGACAGACACGCAAACAAAAGGACAGACGAACACAAGACATGACAGCTACTCTGACACAAGATACATAATATAAAATGAGCATATGCGCAGTGTGATTTTAGAGGAGAGTCTCATCATGGAGGAAGGGTCTCATATATCCGCGGGAGTTTTTCAAATGGTCCGCAAAGCCTATTCCTTTACATTAATGGAACTAAAATCAATCATAATATGAAATAAGTAACTTTCAATGGATTACGATTTTTAATTTCCCACCAGCCGGGCAAGTTTCGTTCTTTTACAAGGTGTTTTAGTTGAGGAATACAAAATTTTTGTAGGACACCCCTGCACTCCATTTTGGACTAGTCCGGTATGTCATAGAATTGTTCCATATTAAGCGCAAAATAGTAACCGCGTAAATAGAAAACTGTTCTGCGCCATTTTGAAAATTGCGCGCATTTGCCCTGTCGAATTTTAGCCTTCCTTAGCAACTGCCTAGTAACAGTACATGGTGTGACTTTCTTGGCAAGATCGGTGGTTTGGTTGTGGCCACACACACGTATCGAATACACACACATATGGTTTTTTGCGGACGATATGGATTTAGTTTTGTGTCCTTTTGAGCAGAGAAGAGTGGAAACAGGAACACTGTTAAACCACTTTTACACAACTGTACAGGGACCACTACTATGGGATTTGCACCACCGAAATACAACAAATTCAAACAAAACTAAACGAAAGCTAGTACAGTTGTTTGCGCTGTTGTATGTCAGAACAATGGCTGCGGTTTAGTTACTTTTCTAATGTGAGTTTTAATGTGTCGGACCTTTGTCGGACTTTTAGTGGTGTTGACGAGGCTGTGATTGGTCAATACGTTAGTAGGAGGGCTTAATGGATTGGTCGATTCTCTGGGCTCCCTCTGATTCTTGGCCTTGTTGCTTGGAGACATCAATGGATTTTTTCAATTAAAAAGTGGTTTTTTTTAGCCTATTTTTTTCAAAAATTGTCATTTTAATATCTCATAATTGTGACAAGGAATAAATAGCTCTAGAGCTGCCCTTGTGTAATTGGGTATTTTTTAAATGTTCAAAAAAATCATCAAAAACTGAACATCCGCATTTGCATAATTTGAACACATGTGGTCCTTCATAGGTCTTAGTCTTAGAATGTAAAGGACATGATCAAGAACTACTGTCATCGCAGCTAGGGCATGGGCTGCCATACAAACAAGCTAATTTTGTGGCTTTGTGCAAACTTGTACACATCTTATCTAGAACTACAGGCCTCGATCTTGAGAAAAACGGGGGCAGGCCTTTGCTGGCCAAATTAGAGAAATTGTACAAGGGCATGCTGGCCAAGTTGGTAGTGACAGTGTAATTTTTCTAAAGGGCATGCTGGCCAACTCGACAGGGCATGAGGCCAATGGCCTCGGTGTCCTCGGTTAAGATCAAGGACTGGAACTACCATGTATGAGGTTGAGGTAAATGCTTCTAGTGTAAGCGCAGCCCATAGTGTAACCTCAACCTCAAGGTTCTAGGAGTATGGTACCAGAGGGTGGTTTTAATTCCTTTGCCCATTTTGGAAAGAGTGCCAATAATCCAGCCATCTCATTTTCACACATTATGACTAATTATAGCAATAGACCGATCCATTAAGCCCCACCTACAAACCTATTGACCAATCACAGCCTTGACAATGCCACTGACCCCTGGACCTGACCCCTGGATCCCATGCCTGGGTTGTGGGTTCACATCCCACCTGAGGTAACTGTAGATATTTTTCTACAGGACTTATCACATATTGGTGTAGGACAAACCACTAAAATAGACTGATCGCTTAAGCACCGCCTACTAACGTATTGACTAATCACAGCCTTAAACAATGCCACTGAAAGTCTGACAAATGTCCGACATGTTAAAAATCTCATTAGAAAAGTAAACAACTGCCGCCATTGTTCTGTAACACAAGAGCACACACAACTGTACTTAGTTCTGTTTTGTTTTAATTTTTTCGTATTTCTGTTGGTGCAAATCCCACAGCAGTGGTTCCTGTACAGCCGTGTAAAAGTGGTCTAACAGTGTTCCTGTCTGCATTGTTCTTTGGACTCAAGGCACTGATCAAAAGGCCACGAAACTAAATGATTAATCCACACCGTTCACGAAAACCATGTACGTGTGTGTATAGGATATGTGTGTGTGGCCGCAATCGAACCACCGCTGCGATCGTGGCAAGAAAGTCACGCCATGTGATGTTGCTAGGCATTTGCTAATGGATCGGTCTATTAAATAAGTGTCTTAGTCACCAACCGAGAGGTAGAATTAATTGATAATAATGAGTGGAAAGGTGAGAATGATTTAAGTCGACTTACATCAACTGTAAATCTCTGTCTTGTATTTTTGTAGGTTAGGTGGGCCGGACCCGCTTGACTACATCAGCATGTACAGTAATCCTGGTCTTCCAGAGAGAGGGATACCCCCACATTGGCACTACGTCAGCTTTGGACTCACAGATCTGTATGGGGACGGACGGGTTCATGAGTAAGTACATATCGGGTCAAAGATCTTCCATACAGAAAAACTTTATTGTTATTTTTTCAAGTCAGGCGTTCCATTTTGGCTAACAATAAGCATTTTTGTGTGTCTTGTCCTGGTCGGTGGTTGTTTGGCATTTGTTATGTATTTTTAGCATGTTCGAAGTTTCAGTCCTGAATGTATCAACCAAAATGGACCTCTGTCCTACTCTCCTTGGTTCCCTGGACTGTCTATTTATTCCCTCGTTTGAAGATTTTAATAAAGTATAGGAAATAGACATTCAAATCTAAGAACATGGCTTTACCACAATGCACTCAGTAAAGTTCATGTAGAAATGTACAATTTCCTTGAAAGCACAATATGAATTCCCTTCCCAAGCAAAGTTTAACTCTTAATAGATAGAATGAAGGTTGTTTTTTTAATTCAGCCTTAGTAGCGTGTGTACTTTCTCTGATTTTAGATTTTTGCGTTGGTATTTTAATTGCAGATTCACCGGTCCGGATGCCATTAGTGGTTTTGGGTTTGAGTTAACCTTCCGACTTAAACGAGAACCGACAGAAACGGCGCCCCCGACCTGGCCTGCCCAACTCATGCAAGGCCTTGCTAAATACGTTTTCCAATCAGGTAAAGTAAGATTGAAAGTTGGGACTGAAACAATAGTTTGGTTGCAACATCTGTGAGACCTCTAGAAACTGATGTGTATATAATTTATGTAATAATGGCATTGCAGATTAAGAACATTGTTTTGGTTTATCACCTATGTGTGATAAGCATTGTAAACTCAGTGCTTTCTTATTCCTGTGGAAAAAATCTATGAGTTTCTCGGGTGGGATTTTAACCCACGTTTATAAATACCCAAAACAGTTCGGGCATTCCTATTGGTTGAAAGGTGGTCACATGGCAGTGTTTACCTGGTATTAAACGGCTGATAAAGACACAGCTGGAGCTGTTTAAGACCGATTATATTAGTTTGGTTTCCTGCTTTGATACTCTGACACCAGAAAACGTGTATGAAGAGGCGTGAAACAGACCCATGTGGCAAAGCTGGGCTCCTGAACGAAAAAATTGAAGAATTCTTGCGGCAACTGGCTAATGGCTTTGTGACAGCCGCTGGCCAGAACACCTTGAAAGTTAATTATTCTTTGCGCTGTTTCTGTTTGTCACAGATAACACCCTGTGTGCCGGTGACCATGTTTCATGGCATAGTTCACTGGATAAGAGTGAATCACGAGTGCAGCATATGTTAATGTCGGAAGACCCCCAACTACAACCCATCTCAACACCGTTTGGATCTGTCAATTTTGTTCAGGTACGTCTTGAGCATCAGAATCATTGCCTTATGTTATACTTTTGTAGAGGCCTCGGAAAGATTGTGTATATTTTATTGTCATATTCCCCTCCCCCCCCCCTAAATTTTCAACAGCTGCTTGGCTAACCCCCTGGGTTTTGCAACAGCCAAGCTTCCACCAATCAACAGTGCCCATCAACACCACAGTGAGATTTAATGAGTGTGATCTCACAGCTAGTACTTCATGCTGGAATAGACTAGTCATGTCTTTTGAGTCTATTTACTATGCATACATGATGTAATGTAAGTGTTTCATACTAGATGACCTCGCAGTGTAGTACATGCAAAATAAACTCGTTCTTCTTTTAATTGCCCTTCATTGTTTCATCGGTATTTTGCAGAATCTACTCGACGGTAAGAACAAAACTAATCATCCTGGGTGCAACATTTTGACTTGTCTTTTTGGTTTGAACTTGTTTGTAGCCTCATGGGACTTCAATTCAATGTTATTACATGTCACCAATGTCGTATCTTGTGCCATGATTTTAGGAGATCAAGGGGTGGATTTCACAGAACTAGTCCTAACTTAGGACTAGTCCTGACTTATGACTACCGTAATTTTCGGCCTATAAGCCGCGGCTTGCTGGTTGTTTTTCGCCCGCAAAAAGTTCCACGCGGCTTATGGGCCGGGCGGCTTATGGGCCAACGTGTCAGTAATGTAAGCCGAAAATTACTGCACTCGCACAACAAAATTCAAGACGACAATGAAAATGGCAATGTGACAAAAAAAACTAACCAGAAAACATAAAAGCCTTTTTTTTTAAGTTCAGCTATGACAAATGTTGATATCCAATTCCAATCAAAACACGTTAAGCCGACCGAGCTAGCGTTGGTGAAAACACATCGGCGTTCAATCAGATAAATTGGTATACGCACGCCGACCTGTGCATTGCTGATTATGCATTTGTAAACCAGTGCGTCAATACACTACATGCATGTAAACAGGAAGTTGCAAAATGTCGGATGTTATCGACCGTTTTGCATTCATTGACGGACTTTACCGGTCTTTGCCGTAAGCTGCCACTGGAGGGCGCTATAAAAATGTAGCGCGCCCTCTGCCGGTAGCGGAGGAAACTTCTGGAAACGTTACGCTGCTGTAAATTCTTGCTTATGATGGTCGCTGCAACGTGCACGATCGGAAGACCGCAACGTAAGGTACGCACGCTGGCTGGGCTTGTAAATTGCTTGTAAATGACATATAGATAAGTTCAAAAGTATTTATAGGAAAATACAGATCTGGACTTGGCCACTGTTTCTGTGTTGACTACAGTAAATGCGGTCACGCTATTGTTCACCTGAAATTAAACGTGCTCAATGGCCTTTATTTTCGGTCTTTTTCTGAAAAAATACTGCGGCTTATGGGGTATAGCGGCTTATGTGCCGACAACTGAATCTTGCTTTGTAAATTCTTGGGCGCAGCGGCTAATGGGCCGAGCGGCTTTTGGGCCGAAAATTACGGTAGTCCTTTAAGTTAGGACTAGTTACCCGTCCTAACTCGAGATAAGACTAGTCCTAGTGCTTTGTGAAATTCACACCAAGTTGATTCATATTTCCCTGCCTTTCACCTCAGTGGAACCTTGTTCGGATCTGGCCCCGGAGCAGAGCCTTGCATGCAGATTTGGTTTTCAATCCATACATGGTCATGTGGGTTTTCCTGTTGAGTTTAAAAGTGACCATTACTTCATCGTCTCATCCACAAAGGTTAAATGTACAGTTATCTTAAGGCCGTTTAAGGTTACAGTGCCAGTTACTTTCGAGGGGCCGGAAAGATTCTAAATATTCAAATCCAAATTAAGCAAAAAACAACTGCAGGGTCCATGGTTACCCAGTGATAAATTTTCATTGTGCTCTTTGCAGATTGTTGGTGTATGTACAGAAGAACTACAGGCAGCACAACGGTGGAACGGCCCGTCAGTTTTAGAACTCTTGAAATCAATTCCTGTGTAAGTTCACATTATTTGAGCCAAAACGTGTAATATCTGAAAGCCTAAAGTATGGGCCTGCTGGCTAATCATTTGAAAAAGTGAAGCGGTAGGCCTAAACCCTGCTTTTGAGATAAGGTTTGAAGCTTTGCATGATGCAGCAGGTGGAAACTAGTCTGCTTGTGACAACCAAGTACTAATACTAACAGTGTTTCCAAGAAGAACCATAGGTGAGATAGGTTTTAACTTTTGGTGAAGTGCTTGTAATCCTTTTTTTTTCATCTTGATGACTGTAAATTATCTTGTAATGTCAACCAGTGCTGGCGGAGAATGGCTGATCACGGACATGCGCCGTGGAGAAACCATCTTTGAGCTGAACCCACACCTTCAG
Source organism: Marthasterias glacialis (assembly GCA_911728455.2). Lineage (NCBI taxonomy): Eukaryota > Metazoa > Echinodermata > Asteroidea > Forcipulatida > Asteriidae > Marthasterias > Marthasterias glacialis. The sequence continues at coordinate 13,667,422 of OU452231.1, read as the reverse complement.
GATGAAGTAGAACGAGGCATCGACATGGACGGCTCAAACCTGAGCGGGGTCAGTGCCAGATGCTCCTGGCAAGAAGGAGAAGATACCGACCCTGTTGGGGAGAATGAACCCCTGTCACAGAGGATATCTCCTCAACGTGAGTAGTACTCCACCTTCCGGAAGTTCTTACTCCTTCATCCTTCTGACGCTACATCCATTTTCATCGACAAGTCACGCAAAAACGCTGGTGACAGGGCCTTTTCATTATGAGTGACCCCTCCCCCCCCCCTCCATTTATGGAACCAGCCTACCAAATTCAATCAGAAATTCAGACAGCGTTTTGTCCTTAAAGCCCATATTCACTTTTGGGAACACCGAAAAACAAAATGTTCACAGATTTGCACATAACTTACATGGTATAGAGACGATGATGGTAGAAAACTTCCTGTGAAATATTTTTGTCTGATGTGTTATTGTTTTCGAATAATTAGTGAAATAAGATCCACAAATGATTTTTCGTCTCATGAGACGAAAACTCCGGCCGTTAGAATGAATACAAAAGCGCTGAATGACTTTGTATTGTTTTCTCGTAAAGGAAACAATGAAATGAGCTGAAACTTTCGCAGGTTGATTTTATTGAATAACTCTTGATGCTCATAAGGTATGGAAGTATTTCCAGACACTTTACCAATAGTGTATAATGAATTTAAAAAAGGCTATGATGTCCCGCTTGTTTTTAACTGTAGCCGGTTTTCACTGTTTGCTTGTCTTTCCAGCACTATGTATCACTTGATAGTTTCAATTTTTTAATCCAGTGTTAATCCAGTAACTACATTATTGTTATTACGTTCACGCACACTTATGTAATTTGTTTTTTAACAATTTCCCTGCCTGACTACAGAATAATCTACAACCTGATATTCACCACTCACAATCTACATGTATTGCCATTTTTAAGCAGATAGTTTGGGCTTTTTGTTTTAAACATGCTTTTACAATGAATATAATTGTCGTTACATGTGTTTTGTTCCTGTACTTGTGTTTTTCAAAATTCTTTACTATTTTTGACTGCCTGATGTACTTTATTTTTTTGCAGTCAGACATCTTTTGTCACTGATCTTAACCCGGCTAAGCTGTTACTTGTATTTTTTTTAGCTGTATACTTTTATTTTTATGAAGTTTATTTTAAGGGATGTTGCTACTTGTACGTAATGCATGATTGATCATTTTTATGAAAGTCGTCACTACAAAAATCCAGCTGTTATCGATTTCACTTTAACAGAATCTGAACAGATCAAAGCAGCTCTGAAGATGGGTCTAGCCAGTGAGAGGCCAGCCCTGCCCCCCATCACTGGACCGCAGTCTGACAAGACCACAGCTCATCCCTCCAGCCTTCAACCTCAGCGCCAGGAATCCTTGGACAGCGACAGTGACCCACAGGGTAACCTGGTGGAGCTGGGTAATCCACGGTGCCTGGACAGGGTACACATCAAACTCAACCATGAAGCAGCAGCACTATTTCCCCTTGCTATGAAGTGAGTTCATTCTGCCGCACTTTCTCTGTGATTGCATGTTTACAATGTTTATGAGTGTTATACATTTGACCTCTATATATTTTATGAATGTGTTTATGCCCAATTCTTATGCTTTTATGTATTTGTTTTATTACTATTGCATTTCTCATCTTTTGTCGTGTAATTTGTTGATACTATACTATACTGGCTCTTCATTGTATTTACATGTTTTGTTTTTCTGCCCGTGTTCTGAATTTTCTCAATTATAACCACATGTACTAAATATTGTTTTGTGAATCAGAATAATTTTTTATTTATTCTCTGTTGCCTTTTCATTATTTTGAGCTGATCAATAATTCTAGTAGCTTTTTATGATGTAAGCACAATAATGTTAAAACCTTATATATGAATTTTTCTCTGTAATTTGTATTGTTTATGTTTTTAAAAATTTTAGAGTAATTTGTTATCATTGTAAACCAAAAAGTTTTTGGTCCTTGGACATTTTGTTTGGTGAACAAAAACCGAAATGAAATGAAATGAATGTACCACTCATAATGACGGGGAGTCACGTGTAGCTTTACCCACAGGTGCTGTTGACAGGCAGTTACTATGATGGGCGGGGTTTAGTGCGTTTGTCCTTTGCAAGCCACTATTAATATTGTTTATAATCTGTTTTCTGTTTTACTAGGGGGCGGTTAAAACACGGCCGTCACTTCACCTTCAAGAGCGTGGTAGGAGACTGTGCAATAACGCTTGTGTCGAATGGCGTTGAGGGCGCTTTTGTTGATGAATCCCATCCGCACGCTGCGAGAGGGCAGTGGTTACAGGTAAGGATGTGGCCTTAGTCTTGTTTCAAGACGTTAACATCTGATGTAAAGGACTCCTCAACCGAGGGTGCATACTTAGTACTTGGATTGATTGTTTTGCAGTAACGTTTTGAATATTTGGGATGTTGAGTGGTGTTCCAAAGAGATTGCTTGATTGGGACATTTTACTGAAGAGTTCTTTCCTTTGAAACATCCAGATCTCCCATGTTGGACAACTTGAATTCCACAGAACAAAGAAATTGATTGCAAACTTGGTATTCTTAATGATTTTCATGTACTCTGTATATTCATTCATTTTATTTTGTCCTTGTACATCTCTGATTAATATTATCAAATGTTATTGCTTAAATGTTTTTATTATTCTTGATGGGCATATAAACATATTTGGAATTTGCACAATGAAAGTGACTTGTTATTAAAACTACTGTATTAACACACTGGTTCTGATGCCTTACTGCAGAGTCTCCTCAAATGGAATGTAAACATGCAGGCGCTCAAGGCTAAATTTGATTTTGAGGAGTGTCATTGTATGTATAAATGTAAACTGTGCCTTCTCTTCACATAGAATGTCTAGACCTTTAGACCTTGTGCACGTGACGTCACCGACCACTTGCAATCATTTTGGTGATCACTAACGCGTAATTTAGTCACGTGCAACTGTTAAAATTATCCGTTGCGCGATGCAAAATGCGGTATTGAGCCAATCAATGCAAAGAAATATCGTCTTCGTTACACTAAATTAGATGCGTAATGTTGCTGCGCGCCAGGCTGATGCACGTGTCCATAAATTTTGTGTAATTTTACCACATAAAATTTTCTTTTTAAACTCATAATTCAAAAATCTTCATTATTAAAGTAAGCTTGGAATGTAATATTTGGTGACGTAACACTCGTCATTTTTTGGAAACAATTGCATGCCAGAATCTGTCAAATATTTACAATAAACATGAACTTTGTGTGCGTTTCTTTGGGCAAAGTGATCACCGAAATGGCAACGTTTAAAGCATGTGTGTGATCTGTGACAAAGTTGCCCAAGATCTATAAGTGATGTGACATCTGAGATCAAACCAAAACATTAAGGCGCTCATGGTTAGATGTGGGCAATAAATTTGATATTTAGGATACTTTTGCCTCATTATATGAAGGGTGCCTTCTTTTATAACTGTACAAAGTAAAGATGGTGTGATCTCTGACATCATGGTGAAACCAAAACATTACGGTGTTCATGGTTAGATGTGAGAACTAAATTAATATTGGTCCCCTATAGCCTTAACCCTCCCAAATCTTCAAAAATCTCATTTTAGGAAGTTGTCTGATTGCAGAGGATTGAGGACTTTAGGTCTAAATAACAATTGCTTATCATTAGTCCAGGCATACCAAGCTTTTTCAAGTCCAAACATCTTTGGTGTCGAGTTACCATAGAGTGGGGGATATTAGAGGATTCAGAATTGTCTCTATGGCCAAAGACACTATTTCTTTTTATATGTACACACTATGTTTCAAAACAAATGTTCCATTCCAAATGAAACAGAGAGGTTTTTTCAACCAGTCTCTCAGCACCACTTGAAGTTTTCATTTTGTTCGTATTTGTTGTTGTCTTAGGTGCTATTCTCTAGTGAGTCAATTGACGTAGTAGCAGAGGACCTAGATGAAGTGACTGCCTCAGAACAAGTAAGTATTAATACTCAAGAGAAGCAAGTTCAGGCGCAGTGTTAAGTAGCACAGAAAACGTTTATAATCCGTGAGCCAATCTACCTGTGGTATTGTCATGGGGTCTGGTGCACGGGACTCATGTGCTGGTGTTGTCAGAGTGTGGGTTTTGGTCCTGGTCGAGGCACTTGTGTCCTTGAGCAAGACACATAACCACAATTGCTTTGTCCTTCAGATGGGACGTGAAGCCGTTGGTTTTGTGTGTTGTGAATTGCAGTATTGCACGTAAAAGAACCCAGTACACTTGTCATTTGCGCAGGTGTTTCTGGAATAGTTGAGTTCAAAATGCACTGCATCTTCTTGTAAACTCCTTCTACTGTGCTGTATAAATTGTTCTCATAATTCAAACATAGCTCTTTATACCCGTCATAAAAATACTGAGTACTTTGAGATGCCTGTGGGTGGGTGTGAAAAAGCACAATACAAGAACTACATATTACTATTAGTACTTTTTGTGTTTTAATGTAATCATCTTTTTACGCATGTACTTTGTCCTGTTATTACCGAATTAATGTCTGTTTTCACTCTTTTTCAACATTTGAACCTTGTATTTATTTCAGCAACTAAATCTACCTAAAACTTACCGCTGGCAAGACATGGGGTTAACCATTACCATCATGCCAAACGACTGAAGCAACTCGACTGAAGAAAATCACCACACCCACCAAGAATCTGCCTTCTTTAAAAGTCATCATATGACATTGATCATCTCAGAAGAAGTTAACCATCATTTTGTATAAAAGTTGTTGCCACATATTCTCCACCTAACACCGATTTATCGAAATTGTGCACACTGGTACCGCGTTGGTAGAGAAGGCAAGCTGTGAAATCACACTAGATATATCATTTACATCCGTCCTTTTTAAAAAAAAAAATTACCATGTCAGCATTTCCATGGTTCTTTATCATGTTTGTATTTATTTGTCTATGAATTTGCATGAATGTCATTATGTATTGTTATTATTCTGTGTTTGTAGCCGTTTACTTCATGTGTATATATACAAATGTATAATATTTTACCCAAAGAGTGTATAAGTTACAGTAGAATATCACAAATATTCATGACGTCACCATAGTTGGTACCAGTTTGTACTTCATGCAAACATGTACAGCTCTGCTTAGCCTTGCTTTCACCTCAACAGGGATAAAATCCAAGTGAGATCATGTCGGTCACAACATTGGAAATTATTGTAAATACCATTAATCATAATGAACAATGTTGAAACACCTTTAAGTAAGACATACTGAGTAGAGTTTGCACTTTCAACAGTTACTGCTTGGTTGTGCAATGACTACCACATCCACAACAGCCATTGTTAAAATGAATTCCTTTGAATAAAGGGGAAGCCATAACTGGGCATTGTAATTCAGACGCCTTGCACAAAGTGCCTGGCAGCCATTCACATTGCCTGCTTTTGAGACAGCTTTAGCTAGATCACTGCAAATGCACATTTGTCACTTCAGCCAACGGCATCGCCCTGAGTCAATCAAAGTCACTCGCACAGGCAGGCTTATAAACCATGGCTGTGTTCCATATTGTGCAGAGTTGCAAACGTTTGAAAACAATTACGAGAGGAGCGAGTTGTGCACCACAATTAGCGGTGAACATAATGTTGTGTCTGTGCAACACGATCGTAACTCCTTTGTGCAACATTGTGCAACAATGTCGTATCTTGGCGTCCCTTAACTTTGTGTATACATCCTGTTATTTTAACCAGTTTGCTCCGGATGGGGTGAATACACAAAATGATTTTCCATGCCAATAAACGGGTGACATCCGTTTTGTATTTTTGTCTGAAACTCCAAGCCCTGAACAAAGGTTGCTTCGTTCCACCCACACAGAGGACACATGGAGCTAAATATTTTCTCAGATTTTTGTGATTATGCAGGAGTTATTTTGTATGCCCTGATTCTAGACCTTTGTCCTTTTGTTCCAATAAGAGCATTATGAGGCATCAAGAGGCTTCCACCATTGTTTATTCATTGTATTTGGGCTCAAAGCTCACGGCTGTGGTTTTGCAGTTCACGATGCGTAAATTTACTCAACAGAGAAATGAGAAATATGGCACTTCAAAGAGAATCTTTGTTTGCTTGGCTTTGTCAAGTCCATGTTTCGGTGTGCCAGCTGTACTCTTCAAAGAAAAATGATTCCGGCAAATCAGAGAAAATAATCCCACTATGCTGGTCGGGCAAAAATGGAAAACCCTCATTGGCAACTGGTTGAGCGAGATTCGACTTTTTCTAAAACTCGCAGTTCACGTAAACTCTACAACCGTGTTGCACCGACACGAAGATAAGCAACATTTGGTAAAGATGTTTCTGATGTGTTGGCAGTTAGTGTCTCTCTCCTCACTGCTACAGGGTTGCTGCTACTGTGTACCACCATTTTTACTTCGATCAGTGCGCCAACATTCTGTAGAACTTGAACGCACTTTTTCCTATAATTTGTCCAAGCGGAACACGCACTAGATTTTAGACTCTGCTGTTCTACATTTAAATCTGCATAATTTATACACAATTGTTGTGAAAGGGTTTAGGGAAACTAGAACATGACAAACACTTAGTTTCAGGGCAGTTTAATTTGAATCTTAAATCCGTCCAAGTTGCTTTAGAGACCAAAGAAATATTGTTATTTTCTCAAACACCTTAAACCAAAAATATGTCATTTCGGTGCAAAAATGTATCTCTGAAAAAACTTCTACTGGGAACACATACTTGAAGCTGCTAAAAATGTATGGAGCAATCAACCACAAGGGAAACTGGGTACATTTCTAGTTCAATTTTGAGTGAACAAAGAAAATTGACTGGAGCGGGATTTGAACCTGCAACTACCGGTTTAACGTACCAATGTTCTACCAACTGAGCGATCCAGCCCTATATTGCTGGCCTCCCTATTAGTATCTTTGTTCAGGGGGGTGCCAGATGGAAGCCATTCAACCGGCTACTGCCATGTAGCCAGGGATCACACCCAAGGTTAGGATACACATCATAGAGATATAGTATAGCTCTATGGATACAACCTGGGAAGCGGCAACATGGGGATAATGGGGATAAGGGTAATGCGACTTTGTAGCCAGTTGAATGGCTTCTGACTGGCACCCCCCCCCCCACCCCCGAACAAAGATATTGACTAATAGGGAGACTTCCAACATAGGGCTGGATAGATCAGTTGGTAAAGCATCGGTATGTTAAGCCTGGGGTCACAGGTTCAAATCCCGATCCAGTCAATTTTCTTTGTTTACAAAAAATTGAAGAAAAAAAAATTCACTATTGACCCCTTGCACCAGTGTCACAAACGACTACTCTCTGCTATTGCTCACCATTATGGAGTCACATTGTATGCACAAAATAATGGTAAGGGTTAATGGGGGACATTGACGCCCAAAATGACACAACCAAGATCATTGTGATGATAACGTCAGGTGAATTGGGTCAAAAGAACTATCCCAGATGTACACACAGACCCTATTATGTTGAGATAAGTGGTTTTGCATAAAGACTCTTGTACAAGGATACAACAAAATTGATCTATGTTTTTGCACTGACGCAACCAATATGTTATTTTGGGGGAAGACCTGATAAAGTGTGTATACGATGTTTGTAAACCTTGATTGGTTTTTGTATGTTAAAGTTTATTGATCATGAGGTATGTTCATTTTAATGCATGTTTCTTCGTTCGATGTAGGAGATGTAATATATTTTTACCATTAGTAATTTTTTACTGTTTTATGAAAAAATTCAACCGAGGGCGAGGGACTCAATAAATAATGGTCTCTCAATACATAAGACATCAATATTGTACTAACAAATAATGCATGGAGGGTCCGTTTTGCAAAAACAGACATTTCTTTGTGCGGGGTGTGTTTTAATAGACCGATCCAGCAAGCCCCGCCCACTAAGCATATTGACCAATCACAGCATTGGCTACATCACCACTGTGCACGTGGGCAGCACAATGTGCGTCTCTTCATTGTCACACTGCACAATGTGAACGTGCGCGCTAGAAGTACGCACACATATCGTTTACATTTTCCAATAGGATTTTATTGTGTCAGACTTTTGTCAGACTATCAGTGGCATAGCCAAGGCTGATTGGTCAACACATCAGGGGGCAGGGCTTATTGAATCGGTCTGTTTACACACTTCGATAGGTTGTAGATTTGTAACTGATTTGGAACCATGACCCCAGGTGCTCTGGCCAGGGGCTGTACCAACAACAAAAATTCGTTCTGTGAATTCTCAACTCCCAAATGTTTGGACTCAAAAATAAATTGTGGGTCAAATGCAAGCCATATTATACAGACTATGTAACCTTTGTTTACAAAAAAAAGAATGTGACCATTCCAGGGTATGTCTGGCAGGCAAGATACTACACTGGCCATATGGGAAATTCCACATTTTGTGTCATAATTTCCACATAAGTTCAAGAGATATAAAATAACAGCTCAACCAGTTTTGAGATGTGCCCCTTTTCTTCGTATCCAAAGTTGATAAAAATCAGACAGTGCAATCTCCATAAAATACAAGATTGTGTGTTTTTGTCAATTGGGATGTGTACAGAAAGTCTAGGCTCTGTGGCTCTTTTGTAAACATAGGGTGTTACATGGTCTATAATGTTTTCATCCATAGTTTGTAATATGTGTGGACTTCACTTCCAAAGCAAAATGTTGATTTCATAATAAGGCTTTCATGCGAGAGGATTAATTTTGAACTTTAGGTTATGGTTTTTTATAATCATCATTTTTTTATTACCAATCAGAGACTTGTGTGGACACTAGGTGTGGCAGTCAGATAAATCCATTATTCTCTGAAATATACACATGCTCAACAACACGTGAACAATGGAAAGTTATCTGGTATGTCTGCTGCCACCTAGTGTTCAAAATCCTTCAGTTGTGCAACCATTTTTAATTGTACATGTACTGTACTTCTAACTTATAAATGCTGTACACGTATTTTCATAGTTTTACATGTATATGTTGTATTGTTTAATTAATGAAAGGCAAATTGTCCACTTAGTACAAAGGTCAAGTTCCTATTTGTTGTAATGTATGACAATGAAGATATAAAGCCTTGGAAAGTATTTGAGTAATTGAAAGAAAGTACATTGTAATTCACGCCTGCAATGTCAATTCTGTGAAAAATGTTCTGTTGTTGATGCAAGAACAAATTGAGGATATTTTTATATCATTATATGTATGAATTTTAATGGTGCCTTTTGTTATTACATGTAACTAGTGAATGTATTGATGATGTATCCTCCAACGCCAAGGCAAAACCAAAACTTTATGTTCCTGCCTGCTTGCACACTGGTCGTGATTTGTATAAATTTGGATTGGAAGTGACATCACAGGTCAGATTGCCTTTGCATTATGTGTGACCTTTGATGTCACTCCTCACCAAATTTATGCAAAACATGATACGCATGCGCACCAACAGGCAGATTTCAATAGAGGGCAGTTTAGATGTACACAAAGACCACATGGTCTGTACATTTAGTGCAACAACATCACAACTCAATGTTTCCGATTCAAGAGTTTTATAATTATAAGAAGTCATGCAATTTTCATGAATTTTGCGGAATCTTTCTCGGCACCCATTTCAACCAAGTGCTAAGTACACATTATCTCTCGTCCAGACATCCAACAGGCATGGAATTACACGAAGGTCACTGAGACCAAGGCCTCTGCTGCCTTAGTGGTCTTGGCCTTTGCCCCCCTTCAAAAGCTTCCCATTGACCCATTTCACCTGACATTATCATCACAATAATCTTGGTGGTCAATGTCACCGAGTTATTCAGTGAAGAGCGCATTTTAGGAGACGTGGTGTTTACACGTAAACCTATTGACCACCAAAATGGTGAGCGTGGCACAGTCGGCGCGGGTGACGTGCGTGCAAGGGGTCAATAGACTGTAAGATTGTTTTCAATGGACGTGCCCTTTGCAAAATGAAAATAGCCTTGCCTTTTCAAAGATGACAAGTGTTAAAGACATTGCATTTGCCTTGAGTTTGGGTTCAGACGATTTTATTAAGTTATTTTACTCAAATTTATTTCCAGTTGCGAGTCTTCTAAAGGTATAGCACCAAGTATGGGCATACGCTAGAGTGTCTTGTATGACATACTGTGGATGGCAGAATGTCGTAATTCTTTTGAGGTTTTTTGGAAAACAAAACAATTGTCTGCCACTTATGAGGATAAACACACCAGCTCTGTACAAATTTATCAGATGATGAATCATGAAGAAGAAGGATGAAGATATAATGTTCAGGTTCATATTAAATGCATACAAGTGCTATTTTACTGTACACTAAAAATGAATCGTCACAAAAAATTGTTTGTAACAAAATCTTGGCTTATATTCTGTATTAAATATAGACAATAAACCAAAGTAAAAGCAAACAGTTGTCCTAATCTTAGTCTGTTTTTAAACATGTACAAGGGAGACATTGATGTGTTACAATACCTTACAAATGTAATACTGACTTTAAATCAATATTTTTTTAAATAGTATTTATATTCCGATGAGGTTGTGCATAGCAGATACTCTGAATTTCAGATTCTTTGCCTTTTCTTGTTAAGGGGACTAGTCAGGGGACTAATCTTTGACCACTATTGCCCTGGTCTTGGCATTGGTGCCACTGGCTCATAATCTAGCCAAGTCTGGGCACCACACTATACCTTAGTGTCCATCCTAAAGACACAGACTGATATGTTGTATGCAATTCAAAACAAATTGTGTCTATTCACTGCAGTGTATTCAATATTATTGACTATACATACAGTACAGTAATACAGCATGATCATTGAACACTGGTGATCTTTTTGGAGTGGGCAAGGCCGTTGTCAATTTTGCAAAATCTTAAAGTCTGTGGAAACCATTTGATGGGGGCACTGAGGCAAATACCAGGGCAGCAGAGGCAATGGTCTCAGTGGCATCCGTGTAATTCCAGGCTAATGTGGTCATGTACTACTGCTTATTTTACATGTACACGTACATGTAAATCTGACATGCTTAAAAGGTAGAATACAGGATTGGTATTCATCCAAATTGTTCCATAGTCTGAAAGCTTACTGGTTATGAGGTTCATACCAGTAACAATCTTCCACATAAATATTTCTTTCTGAAATACTGCCAAAGTCTAGAAAGTAGAATCTGAAGACTTTGATTTTAATTTCAATTGTAAGTAACAATCAAAATTAAGGACAATGTGTTTACATGCTGAAAAGTCTGCACAGGTTTTCCACTATTTTCTTCTGACTCGATTGACAGATTGAGCCCAACTTTTAACAGGTTTTTTTTCTTCATGTAAGTATTGAATCACACAAAGTCAGAACACTGCATTACCGATCCTGTATTTCACCTTTAAAGCTCACAAAAGATGCACAATACCAACCCTCTTTTATGATTTGGAAAAGTAATTCTACAATGCTCCCTCACAATGACAGTTAAACTGTCTGCAATTAGCTAGTATCTCCATTCTTATTTGGAAGAAAAATTAACCTTCTCTCATAAATGCAAACTAAAAAGCACCCATTACTGCATTACACTTTTGCTCATCATTGGTAAAATGTCTGCAAATGCTTCAATTCTTTGAACAAATCAAGCTCATTTCGTCGTTTCATTTACGTGAAATTCTTTCAGCATTTTTGCAGTGTATTCTTAGGGTCTCACGTAAGACGTAAATTTATTTTTGATCATATTTCATTGATTATTAAAAAAAAAACTTCAGGCAGAAATATTTCAAAGACAATTTTCATTTACGAGAAATGCATTCAACATTTTTGCAGTGTATTCTTAGGGTCTTACGTAAGACGTAAATTTATTTTTGATCTTATTTCATTGATTATTAAAAAAAAAAAACTTCAGGCAGAAATATTTCAAAGACAATTTTCTACCATCATTATCTTTATACCCTGTAAGGTATATTTACATTTTTCTCTTTTACCAATATTGAGCTAGGGCTTTCATGCAAACCACTCCAATTATAACTTAACTTTACTTAAAAATTCATCTCTGATCCATTTCAGTATAAAGTATATCAAACTTCCTGTTAATGGAATGGTGCACCATTGGTTCCCGAGAAGCAAAGACAAATTTGCTTTAATAAATAGAAGGAAAAAAATTCTAAAAAGGGGTCAGTTCTTTGAACACAACATTCCTCAATACAATTCTAATAATTATGTTCACTTCTCATGTTTATAACTTGGCAAAATTTAAAACAAATACAAAAATTTCTGATTTAATACTTTGACAATTTTTTTCAGGCAATTGTCAATCTTATTCAAAATAAATAAGGTGGAATTCTCTCCAGTTTGAAATCAAGATAAGGTGCTCTTTCCCAAATTGCCAGTTATGATTGAATACGTAATATTAAGATGCATTTTTACTGTTCTCATGTAAACAAAGCACCACAGTTAAACCAACTTAGCCAACATCACCATCACAGTAATATTGGTTCTGTCATTTTGGGGCATCTTTTTTTTGCGAATAATTATGTGCGCACATTTGAGATTTGATGCAAACATTGTGTGTTTATGCAAGAATTGTTAAACGTGCAGTTCATGATATCTGCATGGTCTCATACAGTCATTGGTTTTAACTGCCTGTTACATATTGCATCAACTGTTTGGTAAAATTTGGTAGCCAATCAAATACCGAGCTTCGTGACTGCTCGTTCAAGTTCAGCTATATTAAGCCATGTAATGGTCTCCGGGAAAATAATCCAGGAACCAGTCACAAACACTAAACATGACATGATATTTTGGGTGGTACCAAGCAAAATTGTTCCATGCTTAACCTATATTTTGTGCTTCAGCAGCTTTCTGAAATTGGGTCCTGCCTCGAGGAAGATTAACTGAATTTCACACCAGTTAACTTATCATCTACAGTGATATTGACCAAATAGCCATTTTAATTTACAGCAATTCATATTTGGGAAAATGTCAAACCATGGGAAAAGGATAGGTTGCACACCACTAACAAAGCTGAGTTTCTTTCCATTGATAACACATTTCTTGTTTTGCTTGTTGCCAAATGCAAACTGCAGGCCTGATACTTCACAGAGGCAATGGAGGCAATTGCCTCCGTTGCCCCTGGTCATCGCCTTGGTGCCCTTGAAATGTTCCAGTACAAATTTACAATTTCCTCATAGAGGTGCCATTGCCCTTTCAAGAGCCAAGCAATCAGGCCTGAAACCGTGAGCGATAAACATTTCTTAGAGACAACCAAAGCCGCCCCCAACCCACAACAGTAAACGTTATACACATAATGTTTATATATTGTAATGACTACTTCCTTCGTTTAGTCTGACTGGTTGTTCTATCATCCACTGATCTCCGTGATGATCGGCGGCTAGTGACAGCTTCTGAAGCTCTTCCCCTGTCTCCGCACCTTGTGGAAGGTTGGTTGCGGGATCCACGATCGTTGTAATAATACATATCTGAATAGCGATTACCACGCTTCACCTCCTCCCTAGTGGAGGAGCGTCTGGTGAAGTGCTCATGGGAGGAAGGTGAGGAGCCACGCCTGCTCGGTTTTGCAGATAAATTAGGAGCTGTGGGTGGGTGTGGTGATGACGTTGAGGCCCTTCTCTGGGAGGACCTGGTGTCACTTGGAGAGTAACGGTGGGGTGGTGAAATGTGCCGTTGGCGAGAAGGACGTGTGGGTTTGTCTGGTGTCTCCCTAGTTGTTCCTTCGGACTTCCCACTATCTGAAGACATCCTCCTAGTGACGGATCGCCCCGACTTGACTGGCTCTTCCTGGGATACAGGGGACTGGGAGTAGCGTCCACGTTTCGACTGGCCATAGTAGTAGTAATCGTCATCGAGGGAGTCGCGTGGAGAAACTGCGTGACGCTTAGGTCGGGTCCCGTAGCGACTCTCTGGCTGGTTGGGTTCTGAAATGTCACTAGTGCTTGGTTCCTCAGCTAGGGTCTCACTTGAATCTGGTTTGTGACTGTCTTGGATGCTTTCAGTGGCACCCTGATAATCCTCACTTCCAGTGTTTTCAGATTCAGGACTCCCTTCCACAAGGTCTTTAGTATCATCAGTGCCAGATGCATTGCTGTCTGTAGAAAGCATCCTGACCTCGCCAACCCTACTGCCGACGGGTTTGACATCTTGCAAGGAGGTCTGACTGAGCTTGAAAATAGACCCCAGGGGCAGGTGTTTTGGACTGTGAACCGTGTAGATGGGGATTGACGAACCTTTGTCGCTCTGCTCCTCCGATTCCGAACCCGACTCGGAATAAATGGCAGGCTCATCTTGTGTGGGAGTTGGTGGGTTGTCGTCGCTTGTGTTCTCCACTAGGGGCACTTTGACATTTTCTTCCAGTGCAGGCTCAATGACTTGCTGGATGGGTATGGAATCGGTGTGAGGAATGACTTCTTGTTGAGTTGCTGCTTGCTTATTTGGTTTTTCCCCAGAAGCCACAATCTGGTTGGTCTCAGCCTTCTGAGCATCATCTTGGATTTGAGTATCTTTCTGTGGCTTTGTCTCATCATCAGCCTGAATGGTCAGTGTATCATCTGCATCTTCCTTCTTACCCTGTGATGATTCAATGTTGGTTTTAACACGCTCTCCCTCTAGGTTTTCCTGCAGAGGTGTCTTTTCATTGTTTCCTTCATCTGCTTTCACATTCTCCTCAACTCCATCTTTTCCTTCTTCCTGCCCTTCTTGCATCTCCACATCTTCCCCCTTCTCCAATTCCAGCCTTGCTTTCTCTGGATCTTTTTCTTCTCCTTCATCCTCATACTTTTCAGACGGCTGTACCTCCTCTTCTATCTTAACATCCTCACCAATTCCGGCCACACTTTCCCGCATTTCCATAGATTGCTGATCTTCTTTGACACCAGATGGAATAACTTCTTCAGGATTTACACATTTTTGAAGGGGGTTTTCAGCAGCCTCTAGTTGTTCAGCAGGAGTCTTTTCTTTTGAAGGTAGATGCTGCTTTATGGTTTCTTCACTGCTTTCTTGCTTGACACTAATAGGCTGGTGTTGCTGTTGTTTCTCTTGATGCCCCTCATCCTGCTGCTGTTGTTCCTGCTCTTTTTGTGCTTCTTCTTGTTCCTGCTCTTTTTGTGTTTCTTGTTGTTCCTGCTGCTCTTGTTTAAGTTGCTGCTGCGGTTCCTCCTCTTGCTGTTCTGGTTGCCTTTGGTTCTGTTGCTCGTGTTCTTGCTGTTGTTGGGAATCCAGCTGCTGCTTTTCAACAGTCTTCTGTTTATCTCCAGCAGTTGGCTTGCCCTTCTCCTTACCGGCAACACCTGCAGCAGCCTTGGCTAGTGGGAATGAAAACTTGGCAATTTTGGAATCTTTCCTCTCCTTGCGCTTGCGGGTGCTCAGTTTCCTCTGCTGCTCCCCGCTGAGTCCATGGTTGAGGAGATGATGACACTTGACCTGAGACTCTCTTCGCTCACGGTAGACAAGATGGAAGCACTGAAGCTTCTCTTTGGGAATGAATGCCTTGTATGGAGTTAACTCAGGCTGTGGGGATTTTTCTTGGTTTTCTCTTTCCTCCTGTTCTAGCTGCGAAACTGTCTCCTGTAAAACGGTGGAAGAAATCACAAAGTTACCATGAGTGTTTCTCATCTTCTCATCCCTTCACTGAGTCTTTTTGAAAGCCAGTATGAGATATTCAATTAGCTTCCCCCACCCCTACCCCCCACCCCAAGTACTGTTGCACATTGGAACTCCCTACCTTTATCTTGCCTTCCACCATCTTACAATCTATTCAAGTTCAAGAGAACGGTAAACAGATATCTTCCCTACCTCTAACTTTTCTACGTTTCCCATGTAGCCCCCTCCTCGAGTGGCCCTCTGGCCTTGTATTGGGCAGTGTTCATAATAATAATAATACAACAAAAATCTAACATGATAAAGATTATGCATTTATAAGGCAAGACCAAATGATGATCCAACTACTTAGGATTGCAAGAACAGTGGACCTCGTAACTATCCAAAACCCAACAGTAATCGCACCACTTCTACAAAACAAAACAGAGATAGCCAGCTGCCATAATCCAGAACGCCCCCAATGCCCGACTCTCCGTAAAAGCAGCAACTCGTCCCAATCTTTGACTTCTAGGTCAGAGACTTCTAAAACTGACCTTCAATCCTTGCAGTGATGAGGAGAACTCATCAGAGAAGTAGCGCTTATTCAGAGATCGTCTACGTCTGACCTCTCGTTTCTTCTCCAGCATCTTCTGCTCCTTGAGCTGCTTCTTGGTGGCCTTGGTAGGGGACGCTACTTCCTCTCTCTTCTCCTTCTTGGAATCTGATGATTCTGAAAATAAAATTTCCGAAGTGTTGACAAAGCAAGGTTTTTTTTCATAAGTCTGAATGTATGTCAAGTTGAAAATGGTTTTATTTCAGCAATGTTAACATTATTTAACCCTAGCAGTGCCTGTGTTTGGAAAAAGGCATGCCTCAAATTTTACAGAGGCCACGGAGGCCATGGCCTCCACTGCCCGTGGTCCTTGGCCTTGGTGCCTCTTAGAAATGTTCCCATAGATAATCTGATATTCTAATGGAAGGGCCCTTTAAAACATGCAAGTGCCCTTTACTACAGACAAAGTGGCCTTGCCCCTTCAGAGATGAAATTTGAGGCCTGAAAAGGTAGACTTACAAACAACTGTAAGGTATGTTCACACTGGACTAATATTTGACCGTGAGCATGGTTAACTTTTCAGTGGGTTAATCTTCCTGCTGTTCACACTTGCATTATTAGACAGGATTAACCAGGTCTGTGGCTAACTGCAGCATGCCTCGCAACAAGATTATTTGCGACATCTGCAGTGTTTAATTGACCTAACCAATCTTCCTTAGCAGAAGTTGTTCTGTTAACCACTTATCGCCAGGGTTTTCGAAATTTTTCCACATATTCTTCCATTGAGCAGAATACAATGATAAACAATGGTGGTACCCTATCGATCTGTTGTAATCCTTGTTTATACAACAAAAGGACCAAGCTCTGGAATCTGGAATTACACAATAACCACTGAAAAAAGGGACATTTTGAGCATGATTTCCAGTACCCTTTGTCCCTCTTAATTTGGGGAGACAAAGCCTTGCACAGTGAGTGCAAGCACTGTGCAAGCTACACAATGGAATGTTCTGACATGTAAACGTTCTGGTATTCCGAATGTGTACAAAAGACTGTTGCCACTGGACTTCATAAAATGCTCCATGTACCCAGAGTCTGGGTTAGTTTTACGGGAAATAAAAGTCCAGCGCGAACGCAGCTATAGACAATAAATGTATGTTATGCACACCTTCCAGGCTTTCAGAATCTACAACCCTTTTCTGTCTTGTCACCCTGGTGAATTTTTCTCTCTCCTCTTTTGCCAACTGCCTTCTTTGAGCTCTTTCCTCCTTAGCCATGGCCTGGAGAAAAACAGACAACAATCAACATTGCTTATTTTGAGATTTTACAAAGTATTCAAAAGTATTCAAGAGCAAAACTGACAAAGTTTTTAACAAACTTGGAAAAAAGCCTCTCAGTCTTGTTATGGCATTCGTTCCACCAGGGCCCAATTTCATAGAGCTGCTTAGAAATTTTCTGCTAAGCAAAATTTAGCAGGATACCAGTCGCAAATAGTATATGTGACGAGGCACTTTAGCTGGTAACCCAATTTCTTAGAGCTGTTTGATCATTTTCTGCTGAGCAAAAATTAGCAGGATACCAGTCGCACATAGTATATGTGACAAGGCATTTTAGCTGGTAACCTTATTGTGGTAAGAAAAAACGTTTTGTGCTTAGCTACCTTTTTGTGCTTAAGCAGCTCTATGAAATTGGGCCCAGGTCAAATGTTTGCGGAAACTCACAGCTTTCTTCCGTCTCTCCAGCCGTGAATCTTCGTCTTCACTATCTCCATGATAACGGCTGATGGCCAAGGCTCTCCCAGAAGCCGTCTGACCCTTGGGAGACCTCTTTGAGGAGGCTCTGTCTGATGAGACGGAGGCTGGCCTGCTTGTGTCCGTGCTGATGGTCACTTCAGATGGGCTCTCTGAAGGTGCTTCTGAACCACTGTCTGATGGACATACATTGGTAGTTTTCTTCTCTGAATAAAACAGGGGGAAAATTACAACAATTCAGGGGATTCACACTAAAGTGCGCCGACTAGGGTTTGTCCTGAAATTGCCACTGCTACATGCATCATGCGGGAAAGTCAACCTTCTTCAAAGTACAAACAGAGACTGTGTTTAGTGCATCAAATAACATCTGATCAATTAGCAATGCTATATCCTTTTGGAACAGTCTCCCAAATAAAATCCATTCTGCACAGTCTTTAGAAGTGTTCAAGAACAATCTCAAGACATTCCTGTTCAATCCTGTTTTTGTTTTTAAGGAGAAGGATCAATAATAATCTTCAACTTACTCTTCTTTAAGACCAGCTTCAGCTCAGTCTCCTCGTCGCTACTAGAATCAACACTGGAACTTGAGGAAGTGGAGCTAATACCTTCATCAAATGAGGACAAGTCACTGGTGTGGACGGAACTCACAGATATGTCCGACAGTCCGCTCTCGCCATCTGACTCCTCGTTTCCCAAAGGCATATTAGTGTTTTCATCCCCAGCCATCTCAATGTCCATGTCCATGTCCACTGCTGTTTCATCCTTTGGCTCAACTGATGTGGGATTCATATTTGATGAGACAACAGGAAGACCTTTCTGGGATTTTTCCAAAAAGTCTTGAATGCTCATCGCAACGGGTTTGAAGTTCTCAGTCTCTTTCACGCTTTTACCATCTGAAACAGCCTTACTATCTAGTAATTGACTGGAAGAGCCTTTGTTGTTCGATTCTGGTTCTGATAATTGTGTAATATTCTGTGAATCTTGTGACGTTTTTTTAACTGCCCCTTGAAAATGCGTCACATCTAGGTCTTTCACTAGCAGCTTGTCTTTTATATCAGCAACAGGTTTGATTTTTTGAACAGCAGCTTTGCCAGGGATGCTGACTTTAGGTTTGTCAGGATTTAAAACTTTAGCTTTATCTGCAGTCTTAAAACTGTCTGTAATTTTTCCGCCAGCAGCTAGTTGTTTTGCTTTCTCTTTTGAGCACGGTTCAACTTTTTTAACCATCTTGGTGAGTTGCGACTTTTGCTGACCATCCTTTCCCTGTTGTTTCTTCACATTTTGGTCTTTAACGCTTACATTCTTGCCGGCTTGACCTTTAGTCGTTTGGCTGGTCATTTTGTATGCACTTTCACTTGATGAGTCCAATTTCTTATCTCCTTTAATATCAGTTAACAATGGAGGTGGATTTCCAGGATACTTCTTCAGTATGTTAGGTGTTTCCCGCCCCTTGCTCGATGTAGAGGATGGTGTATTACCACCCGATGGTAACGTTGGTGTGATACTCCCATCTGTGGCTGGGGAAACTTTCGGTGAGGTTCCAAGATGAAAACCTTTAGAGGGTACCTCAGGTTCCTCGGGCAGGGAGTCCGGAGGTGCTTCTGGAGGTTCATCTGGAGGTGCTTCGGGGGGTGCCTCAGGGGGTGCGGCAGGTGGCTCTGACGGGGGCAGTGGTGGGGCAGGGGTGGGTACTCCTGGGGGCAGGTCTGGTGGAATCGGTGCTGAAGTTAGATGTGAACCACCTTGATAATATACAGTCAAATAAAATAGTTTGTGATCAAGTTTATAAACAAAAATCTTTGCTCAAAAGAGAAATAACTTTTTTTAATTGAAATTGTCACCTAATTTTATTACTTCTGTGTTTTCAATTCCTACTCACCCTGCCATCCTGACGTTGATGTGAGATCTTTCTTTACATTCTCCACATCCTTATCTTTCCCAGGACCCATGAATTCCTCCACAACCTGCAAATATCAACCAATCAAAATAACAAATAAAATTCTGGATTTTATCAACTTGCACTCTAAAATTGTTGCCTTAAACTGGGTGCGTTTTGACCCCCGAGTTTGAGTGCCTTTGACATCGATGTCAGGGCAGATCCGGATGCATGATATCACAATGAAAATGTTTCTTACTAGCCGCCACTTTTTACTTATTCAGATGAACACTTTCAGGAAGTTTGATACACATTTTCACATTTGAAACAGCAACTTTGTGAGCATTATGGTTTTTTTTCGGAAGACGTGCACTTTTGTATTTACCTGAGTTTGTAAAATAATTTGTTGTTGTAGTTTTATTATGAGAATATACATTTTATGATCTTTTTGTTAATCCACGAAGACTTCTGGCTCTCATGCTATACACAATAAAAGTAGTTCCGGTCAGCTGTCCCAGGAAGCCTTGGTATGAATGCTAGGGAAAGTCGACGTTCAAAAAGCTCTCATCAAAGAAGCCTGGGATTTCATCTTTGCGAGGGCAAGGCCATTTTCATTATGCAAAGGACATTTTCATAGGGAAATCTACAGATGACCTCAGGTTGAACTTGCGATGACACAGAACAGTCGGCGACTGACTTTTCAGGATGATGCTGTGCCTGAACTAAGACTGTCGGAAAAATATCAGTCGCTGATTGTTTACGACCTAGGTATAACTATGGTAATGTTAAGACAATCGGCATCAGTCGCGTTCAGAAAAACTCAACGGTCGCAAGAGTAGAGATGCGACGTGTTCCTGATGCTTGTTCCACAACATTCACATGATGTCTCAGTTATAGTGACCTGAGCGTTAATTTTGTGCTTGATCCCGATGGTTCCGTCCCAGCGCAAGCAGAACCTAGGTCAACCTGAGAGGGTGGCTTCAGAGTCTACAGGTACAGGAATACTTTGAGAGGGCACCAACAACAAGACCCAGCGGCAACAGAGGTTATTGCCTGAGTGACTTCTATGTATTTCTAGGCCTGATCTTTAACATAGTCGTACAGTACGTACCTTTTCTATCTGTGGTCTGAATACATGCTGCATCTTGGGTTCAATGACCTGCTCAATGATTCTCTCTACACCTGTTGATAGCATCTCAGACCTACAATCACACAGTAGATCAATCAAACGAGGGAAACATATACAGATGATGAGTGCATGGTGCTAGCAAGCAGATCATTTTGAGTGGCTCAGAGTGCAATGGGAGGAATATTAATAATAATATTGAACATTTATACCGCGCCATGTCTGTCAGAATTGACACTCCTGGCGCATACACGGTATTTATCTTGCATGGTATTCGGAGTTATGTAGTATGAGACCTGTTCCTTTAGCACCATGTAACGGTTTACAAGGTGCTGTGGCGCAATCTGCTGCCGATCAAACCAGGAACACCGGGGCGAACCCCTTCTCTTTTCGATAAGTGCACTGGGTTCTTTTACGTGCATTACACAACACACGGGACCTACGGCTTTACGTCCCATCCGAAGGACGCAGCAATAATGGTTAAGTGTCTTGCTTAAGGACACAAGTGTCACGACCGGGATTCGAACCCACACTCTGCTGATCAGAGACACCAGAGCTTGAGTCCGGTGTTCTTATCAGCTCGGCCACGACACGCCATATTATCGCAAGGTAAAATTTGGACTGTTCAAGTGAAATTGAACTGTCCATATTTTACCGAGCGATAATATTCCACGAATTAAAGCCACTCAATATTTGATTTATATAACTGACATATAGATCCGTGTTCTTTGAATTTTCTTCACAAAAACTCTGAAAATTCTAAAACCCCTTCTATCTAAACAATGTGGACGACTCCATGTAGACACCAACCTTGTGATGACACAGACATGCTATATTTTTCTGTACTCCACGCGCACATGATAACGAATTTATCTTCCAGCAAACTTGACGTGCGGCTTAAAATAGCGCAATACAAGGCAGTAGAAAAGTTCAATACGCGGTTAAACAGTAAAATGTTCCAAACCCAGTCGGGAAAAAATAGAAGGCAAAGACAGTTATGAGTCAGTCCTTTCTTCTTTTGTATGTTCAGACCAAAGGGTGGAATAGTCTGGAAGTGCCTGTTACCAGACTTGTTAGTACATCCTATGTATGTCATGAATAACTTAATTTTCTAGAAAACTAGGCTCAAATGTGATCTTCTTTATTATAATGCCTGGTCGGAAATTTCAAATTAGATTTAAACCTAGTGTTTACTTCATTTGCAGTTAAACTTACTGATTGATTTGTCTTCTAAGGCTATCTCTCAGCTGATTTTTGTTCATCTTGGGTTCCCACTTCACCTTGGAGAGGAACGTGGACACATAGCTCTCCACTTTTTGACGGAGATTTTGGTAGGCAGGCTGTGGAGAAAAAAGAAAGTTGTCATTTGTAAAACTGTAAATGGCATATTGAACAAATAGTAGTGGGTTTCTGCACCAGCCAGAGAACCTCATTTTGCATTGGTGATCACCAAGAGTACTGTAACGTGTAAAACAAGAAGACAGTTTTTCCTGAGCTGGCCAAATTGTTGGACTTACTAAGATGTAAAATTGAATTAAGGTATAATAAAAAATAATAATAATACGCAGTTCTTATAAAGCACTTTATCACAACCGATGGGCATCTTATAGTGCTCAGTATTTTTTT
This sequence comes from Marthasterias glacialis, assembly GCA_911728455.2. NCBI lineage: Eukaryota > Metazoa > Echinodermata > Asteroidea > Forcipulatida > Asteriidae > Marthasterias > Marthasterias glacialis. Next base: position 13,644,909 of record OU452231.1, on the reverse strand, counting down.
CCTGCAAGGTATGCCGAGTTACGTTTTGAAGTATGAGACCTGTTCCTTTAGGTAGCGCCAGGTAATGGTTTACAAGGTGCTGTAGCGCAACCTGTACAGCCAATCAAACCAAGAACACCAGGGTGGACCCCTTCTCTTTGCGATAAGTGTCACTGGGTTATTTTACGTACATTACACAACACACGGGACCTACGGCCTTACATCCCATCCAAAGGACGCAGCAATAATGGTTAACTGTCTTACTTAAGGACACAAGTGTCACGACTGGGTCCTGAACCCACACTCTGCTGATCAGAAACACCAGCTTGAGTCTGGTGTTCTTATCCGCTCAGCCAAGACACGCCAAGAAAACAACAGCCGCTTCCTCTTTTAGGCTGATTCAAAATTTTGTTTTTCTAATCTGTGTCTCTAAAACTTAAGGACCAAAGTGATAGAAGTGGAATAAGATACCTAAAATTGAAAACAGAGACCATGACAAATTGCTAAACTGGTCAGTGAGGACAGGGGATCATAGAAGTTGAGGGTGAATTATGTGGTGGTCAGTGGGGGTAAGGCCAGGGATTGTTGACCTTGAGGGTGAATTATGTAGGTTTGGTGAAAAGGATATGTAGTCGAAGAATGACAATGAGATTTTAATTGGGTTTCTGTGGAAGGGGCTTTATAGATGATTTTTATGTGCTGGCATGGCTGGCGACCTAAATGAAACACCTGTGACAGCAAGTTTTATGGTTTCCATTATTTTAAGATGCTAATAACAAATTAACAAAAGTATGTGTACAAAGTTTTGCATCAACGCCTACAATCACTCTTATTAATACTATGCTTGCTTATAAATTTAGAACAATTGTTCTTTATAAACTTCTGCGGCTTTCTGATCATTGAAGGAAGCTAACCTTGGTATCAACATCTTCTAAGCAGTCTCTCCTGAATTGATCAAAAATGCCCTGGGATTTGAGATGATTTGCAATCTTGTCCACCATCGCTGGATCAGCTCCACTTGAAGTAGTCGCCATGTCCACATAGGCTCACCAACAAACCTGAAATATAGAACTGTTAAACCATGTCAGTCAAATAATGGTCAAATCATTGAAAGTGCCCTTTATTCTTATCGACAGTGCCCTGAATATTCTTATTTTGGGGGATAAAAAATAAAGTTGAAAATAAAACCGCTTCAGGATTTGGTTGCGGAACGTGTCGGGAGTGTGGGTCATAGCATTCGTAGGGCCAAGAAGCGGAGGTAGTCCAGCGTATTGGCACTATTTATTGGGCTAACTTGAGATAAACTTCATTTTTGTGCAACATTGGCATGCCATAAATCCTACTTAAAACAGGATCTACACAACAGTACAAGATGAAACTTCTGTTTGGAATTTTACTGTGGATTACATTTTTGGACACACTATCTGACTAATGATTAAATATTGGTAAAATAGTGCAATAGTGATTTTACCGAAATTAAGACTTTTTAATATCTTTTTATAACAAGTCTTAATTTCGGTAATTGCACTATTTTAATATTTATAAACTTCTGTGTGTTACTGTTGCTCCCCTGTTACTTAGTGTTAGGCCTTGAGTAGTACTACCACTCAGTCATTATACCATCGACAGGAAACCTGATCCATATGGTAGCACATTTATAGTGTGGATTTCAGAATAGAGGTATCTACTAGTACTACTAATTACTTACTGGTCCCCGTGGATCTCGACCATTCTCACGGTAAACGGTAATAACAGTTGATGATCGGAAATATATGTCGATCAGAAACGGGTGACGGCACGATAAGTAATTACTAAATTAGTTGACCATAGTACAGCAGGCTTATCACACGAATATTCTTCAGAGCTAAACTAGTTAAGTATACATGCATTACCTTTTCGACATGCAGGAACGTAAAAATTGCCGTTCATATGTGAGTAAAATGACGTGAATGACTACCTATCTTATCGTCCGTGCACGGTGTATGTCACTTGTTTTGTCTGTCCGTTCTGCCGCTGTGTGTGTATGGCCTATGGGTGCAGCGCGTACGTACGACGAGCTAGCGATGAAGAACTTGTGAGTGAAATTTCACCTCGTTAACGTCTTCATGCTGACCCTCGTCCCCCTATAAGTATACACTAATCTGATTTGGTGCATAAAATGGTGCAAAAAAAAGTACGCTGTAAGGCTAAAGTAAAATGGTTTATAGCTGTATAAGTTCTTCGGTGGGTAACGATAGCCCGGTTAGCTCAGTCGGTAGAGCATGGGACTCTTAATCCCAGGGTCGTGGGTTCGAGCCCCACATCGGGCGCACTCTGTTTTTTTTTTCATTCAATTTTGTTTCACTGCTCAATAACTTCTCTTATTAATGATTTTATACAGCGTAATAATCCATTGCTGATTTTTAATATTGCTTCTTCTTTGTAATAACGGTGTCACCGTAGTAGCTAGCAGTAGCAGTTTATCACCCGTCCCCCCTCATTGCACCCATGTACATGTGCCTTGAGTTTATTACCTGCCCCCACAAATTTCCAGTGGCCCCCCAGGCGCCCTGCCACCATCAGAAGAATCCAGATAATGCAATTCATTAAAAACATGTCTCCTGCCCCCCCCGATAATTAAGCAATGCCCACCCTGTCCCCCCCCCCCCCCCCCCCGCGTGACAAAATCCTGGCCACGCTCATGCTGCCTACTGCTGGCAACATGTGTCAAGTGAGCCATAATCCACAGGTTTCTCTAGATGAATAGTGTTAATAGAGTATAGAGAATGTTGATGCCAAAAAACAAACCTGTGTGCAGTCTATAGTGTGTTTGTTCACATTCAGCAGTCTTGTTGTTTGTTTGTGGTGTAGATTTCGCTGCATCCCCACCAAATGTTTCGGTCACCACCAAATTGTCCTGACTTTTCCCAATATTTATCTAGGTTTATATTGTACGGTGGCCCACAACTGTCACGGCAAAAGCAAAAGGGCCACGGCAAAAGCAAAAGCGCCACGGCAAAAGCAAAAGGGCCACGGCAAAAGCAAAAGGGCCACGGCGAAAGCAAAAGGGCCACGGCGAAAGCAGAGGGCCACGGCAAAAGCAAAAGCGCCACGGCAAAAGCAAAAGCGCCACGGCAAAAGCAAAAGGGCCACGGCAAAAGCAAAAGTGCGATGTAGATAATGGGTAAAAGGTTGAATTTGGTTACGGTGTAGTAAATATTCAACATAGACGATGTGCAGTTGATCCTTGACCTGCATAATGGTCACACATTAGTTCAGGTCCTGACTCTGTTTTCCTGTCTGGGACGTCTCTGTGTGATAAGAGTAATTTTTGCTTTGTTCATTGTTTACAGGCATTTCTAAACAAGACTTTTTGTCTTCTGAATATGCCTCCATAATTGCCTCTGTCTTATTTGTGTCAATACAACCTTATTTATCACTGTTGCTTTCTTTAAATTTGTTTGTCGTAATGACCTTCTGCAGTGATTGTTTGTTGTGCATTTTGCAATTTGGAAATAAATGTTGAGAAGAATTACATTGAATTGAATATAGGCCAAGCTTCGAAAAACTTTGAATGCGTCATTAACGTTCTTTAACGTTCGGGTTGGGGAATGTAGGACAGTAGGAGGGACGAAGGAGCAGAGAGAAAGAGAGTTGGAAAGGGGGGTTGAAACGGAGTAATATTGTGAAGAAAAGAAGTTATTATCAGGGGGTCAGCTGTTATCATGGCAACTGTTTATTGGACCTTGATTTGGGGGTCTTTTTCTACAAAATATACATAATTTTGTAAATAGTTTGATTTTTTCCCTGTGCATTTCCTTAATTCTTCATGTTTCTTTCTCTGTCCCTCCCCAGGGCGACAGAAGTCAGAATCATGTTGAGATTTGCCCATTCATGTCTATCCCTCATCAGTTAGATAGGACTGAAGATCAGAAGCACTCCGAAACAGCGTTAGCCGGGTGGGGCGGGGGCACGTGCCCCCACAATTTCACAATATTTTCAGTGCCCAGGTATCCCCCCTCCCGAAAAAAAATCAAGATAAATGTAATTCATTTAAAAAAGAGAATGAAAACTGTAAGCTTATGCTAATTCTTCCGTTAGTGTCAGTAGTCGCACTACGGCTTTCTGATCATGATGTAGGAAGAAAAGCCATTGGTCAGCCGTGTGGCCAACGCCCACCGTACGCCCTCTTCCTCTGTCCATTTCCCCCTCCGCTTTGCGGCTTTTGGAGTGGTCGGTTTCCCAAGGGTAGCTTAATGAAGTTATGTTGGTTTTCATTTTACCGCCATAAAAAGCTGCATCACTGCTTATTTACTTATTTGCTTATTTAACTTATTCTTTTTTATGAGATTAATAAGACTTTTGATAAGTTATTCGACAATGCATCGTCGGGTGTCGTCTGGTCGACGACAATCTCGTTCAGCGCATGCAGCGCACACACATGCAGCACGCACGACGTACTCTACATTTTACATACACGTCACGCAAGCATCAGGGGCAGTCTAGTTGGGCATCAGCAGCCAGCATTAGAAAGCAGCACACGGACGTGGAAAGTGGACAGAGTTCCATTCGCATTCTCATCTTGTTTATCCACCGATTTCCCTGCACTCTACAGAAATGGCGACTACTGATGTAAGTTGACTGCTTGTATTGGTAATGTGTGATTCTCTTAATTTGTGTCATTTCTTTCAGTTTGTGTCATTTTTGAATTTGTGTTGAAAACTTGAATGGTCAGTCGAGGCAGAGCATTCGTGATATTGCTTGTGTGCAGTTTACAACCACTTCCTTGTTGATGCCCAGACCAGAGCATCCATCCTCCATGCCCAGAGCACGGACTAGCTGCAGTTTGTGCGTTATCTGTTTTTACTTAGCTCTGTTTAATCGGATCCCCGATGAAATTTGTGTGTTTTTGTATAATTTTTATGTCATTGATAATGATAGTCCAAGACCTTGACAATATTAAGTCAATAGTCATGGACCTTTTTTAAATAGATGTTAAACTGGCATCATAAATAAAGAATATTATTATTTGTGTTGCTCCCTTACACCGACATGACCGATGTGTGTTAATATTAGCACTGTTTACTCACTTTACTTCCGATCCCGGGTTCTGTGAAAAAAAACACAGGAATATTACTTGGGTTGGATTTGAACCCACGATCTTTGCCATTGAAGAGCAAATGCCTGCCCTTACCACCAGCACCAGACCACCTAGATTGCCCGGTCACTAGGGACAGTTTGAATCCTTTATTTTTAGCAGCGGGTACCAAAATGATTTTAATAGATGTTTAGACAATAGACAATAGACATTATGCATATGAGGTCATTTGAGTAGGGCGCCCTTGGCTCTAGAGATCAAAAGAAGGTAGTTCATTGGTCAATTTAGTCTGTGCTCTACGTGTACATGTACGTACCTAGTGCATTTTCCATTGTTTCATCATCGTTTCCTGTAAGATGGTGGGGGAATGAAATCATAGCATAAGGTCTAGTAACCGAGTGATTCTCCTGACCTCCATCATGGATCGGGAGGAGGTTTCTTTAATACGACCATCACACTATTGTGTTGATTTTAGTCTTGGTCTTGCCACGTTCTAAATTCTAGGGCCTATGTCCAGTGATACATGTATGACCCTAGAGTAGAAGAAGCGAGATTGTAGATTAAATTTGGGGAAACATGAACATTTATACTGTGGTAGGCCCTGTAATTATATTTATTGAATTAATTAATTTAATTTACTTCTTACGTTTTACAAAACTATAATGGAACCATGGAAGAAGGAATTTAGAACTGATCATCAAATACATGTACTGTAGTGAGTGAACAATGTTGGTAAGCCTCTTGGTTTAACAGTTACCTTGATGCAAACCACGTAGTAATATAATTTAAGCTTTAAAATATCCTGGAATGTGAGATGCTTCATGGCCTTCACACCAATTCTACCTCCACCAAAGCTTTTCCTCATTTATCCGAGAAGCTAAATCATATAAAACACAAACTGACTATCAGAACTTGGTCTGGTTGTGTGATATGCAAATGAAAGTGTTATGTAATGCAACAAATGCCTGGTCCCAGTACATGTTTGAATATGCAGGGTGTTCTCCCTGAAGCTTTCACTGTGTGAATGAACACTTTCAATGGTTAGTAGACCTACTGTGTAAACAGGAAATTGACGCCCATCAGTGGGTTTCACCCTGGAGGTAGAATTCACTACCCAGGGATTTTACATTGTAGGTAACATTCTGCAGTGAACTGTTACTTTAAGATGAGTGAACCTGAGCTGAAATTGGAGAATACATGAGGCCTTTTCACACTATCAACGTCCCATCTGCGTCGAAAATCTACACGGGTCAACTCCGTGTTGACTCGGTAAAATTTTAACACGGTTCAAATCCCCTCGGCTTTCATTTCACACTGGCTCTGCGCAAAATCAGTTTGTGGGTTAGACGTGTAACTTTGGACCCGTGTATTGTGCGATCGTTTCACACTGCATTACTGCAGATGGCGCCACGCACTCGACATGGATAAAAAATGAACACCGGAATATTCACTTTACGGCTTTCAACACGTGTTGGAATTTTCAACACAGATCGAGAGATCTTAACCCTCCTCCTGACTAGGGTTGGTTCGACACGGATCGAGCACTCTACATGGGTCAATGCCGGATTGAAATGTTGTAGTGTGAAATGATTAGTCAGACATACTCGGATCGGACCAGTGTCCAACAAAGAGATTTTTCGAAGTGTGAAAAGGCCTACAGTTTTTTCCCAAATAATGTACATGTACTCACATACTTCATTGTCTGGTGGGTATGCATAAGGAACTGTCATAATTAGTACACATGAGAACGTTATTGTTTCTTAACAATTCTTGTGTTCTAAAGTGTGTTATGGTCAAGCAGGTTAGTGCACTGGACTCAAGTTCTACTGGTGTTGTCAGAGTGTGGGTTTGTGCCCTGGCGTGCCTGGTCATGGCATTTGTGTTCTGGAGCAAGACACTTCAAACCATATTGCTGTGTCATTCACATAGGAAGGTAAAGCTATACATGAAGGTCCCATGTGTTGTGTAATGCACAGAGAAGAACCCAGTACATCGTATTAGAGAAGGGGATTACAGGAGTATGTCTGACTTGGTCTAGCAGCAATATGCACCGCCTCACCTTGTGTCCCTTTCAGTGTTATGTATGGTTGTTTCGTCTCAAAGAGTTAAAGAATAACTGTGTAAAACCACGGAGGTAGCTCCATGGTAAAACCTTGTAATTTGACCACCAGTAATGTCATCACAACGCCACTTGTTGATGCGCACCTTTAGTATGAGGCCTTACTGTGTGCCAACTTTCAATAGAATGAGTGGTAGATGGAGGTCTCCATGAAATAACCAAATTGCCGTCTAGAAAAAACGTGTACAAAGTCTATGGCATTTGGGTTAGAAGGACCTGAAAAAAGAGAACAAAAGAAGAATCGATACAGAAACAATGACTTTTCTGCAGTAATGCGGAAAAGCAAAAAAAAAAATGAAATTTGTGGCCTGATGAGTGTTGTGTGGCATTATTATAAATAGCCCCTTTATTAGTTAACACAAGCACGAGTGGAATACAGAAAACATGTAGTGGTTCTGCCAAAGGCCAAGTTGGATATATGGGACATGTACGCGGTGTGTAGTAACAAATTCATTTTCAAGGAACTTGACGCTTAGCTTAAAACAGCGCAATACAAAGGTTGTGATAATGGACCGTGCAGTATGGTATAATTTCACACTGTGTTGCCATGGATCGACCAATTAGATTCAAGGATTCAAGTTTGCTTTTAAGAAGATAAACATTTATTTATTTGTTTATTTATGTATCAACATGTCAAGGCTCTGCCACAGCTGCCCTTGTTTGGTGTTGCACTAAGATAAGATAATGACTTGATAAGCCTTTTGAGATAAAGTCAGTTATATTCTGGTCAAGGTTTAATTGGTAAAACCCTGGGTCCAATTTCATGTAGCTGTTTACTGTTAAGCAAACTTTTGAGCCCACTGCAGCAGAAAGTTGTGTGTTTATATTGTAAGCATTCATAGTATGTCTGATTGTTGCATCACTCAATTGCTTACAAGAATTGCCAGCAAAATTCCTGTTGCTTTGCTGACTAAGGTAAACAGTCATTAGGAAATGAAAAAAAAAATGTTCACCAGTACAAGATTTTATGAAATACAATGTAGTAAGACCCCGGGCCTCATTTCATGGAATTGTTGAGAGTTGGTGCTTAACATATTTTGTATGCAGTGCTAAGCAAAATTAGCAGTGAACCAGACCAGAGCAATGTATACACTACATAGGTATTTTGACTGGTAAACAATTTTTTTTATATAAATCTCTTGTTTTTGTTTGTTTAGGGTGTTTGTTTTCCAAGCTGTCTTGAAAGACTTGAACTTGTGACCATCAAAAGAAAAAAAGACATGTACCCATTTTATGGTCAAATCGTTAGTTTCCCATTTAGAGAGTCTTTAAAACTGTTCTAAAATGTAACACCCTGGATGTTACTGTGGGGTTTCTCTTGCAACCAAGAGTTGCCACCACCCATTTTTCAGGATCGATTTATTTGTGCGCAACCAACTAATAGAGCAGCACATGGCAAGAGGATGTTGCAGGACTTCCCCCATCCCCTCCTTCCCCACCCCTCAAAAAAAAGGACTAAAAGAAGAAAAAAGGGAGAAAAATAATGGGAAAAGAGAAGGATTTGTTCTTTGAGAGTTTTGTCTAAGACCTTGAAGCAGTCAATATACATACCAGTCTGTGTTTTTAATGTGGCCTTCAGATAACCTTCTGTAAGGACACATGCAATCATTATGTACATGGTTTTATCAATGTAATCTGCTATAGTACATAATAAATGTGTGTCAGTCTGGTCCAAACAAAAACAAAGGTCTGGGCACACCGTTTTTATTTTTATTAATGAGGCGTGTATCTTTGCAGCTGATCAGCTGATTTCATAGTCGGATTCTTTGCTGTACCATTTAAAATTGGAAAAAATCACAAAGTCTCGTCTGTGTTTGTAGATTTGCTTTTTTTATTGACAAACTCCAGATGCATTAATGTGGACAAGGTACACTGTATTTAATGGTTGATGAAAGGACGGATTCTTGAGAGATTGTGTAAAATTTTAATTGATTGACTGACAGCGAGGACACGGTCAAAGATGAGTAAAAACATTACTCCAAGTTCTTTCACTAAATTAGAGGGAAACAAATCCTCATTGTTGATTGGGAAGGTGTTATTTAGAAACTTAGACATTTTGATTTGTGAACCAATACAAAAAAGTTTAGTCTTTGAGCCAGTACGTTTCTTTTGCAGTCATCATGTGGCCAATGGCTTCTACACACGATAACAGCCTACACAGGGTTCGCTCTTAACTAATTTAGTGACTGGCCAGCAGCACCAGTTAACTTGTTGTTTCACTAGTCCGGCACTCATTTTTTTATGTCCCCCCTTTTTAAATCTGTCTTGTTAACTAATTAATTATTGTTTCCACCTTTTGCCCACCTTTGATTTTGTCTTTTGTGTTTCCAACATCTTGTTGTCAAACCATACTCTTCCTTTAACCTGCCCCCCCCCCTTTGTCTCCCTCTTCATTGTTCATCCCTTGCATTTTCTGACTGCTTTCTGCTTCTCTCTTTTCACTTCTTTCCACTTGACTGCTTCTGTTACTCCAGTATACTTGTATGGGTGTGTTGTGTTGTGTTGTCATTCAGCCTTTGAGAAAGACTCTGCTTGGGTGAAAACGTGAGGCCATTAACATTTTTTCCACTTTTTTGACCAGTTCAAATTTCAAAAGAAATAGAGATGCTTTTAAACACTGAACTAGCCAAACAGACCAGTTGGAGTGAACTTGGACCCACAGGGAAACTGACTGGATCTAAATTTTAATTCAGTTTTACAATTAACAAAGAAAAGTTGACGAGAACGGGATTTGAACCTGCAATGGTCTTTTGAGTGTGTTTTTAAACTGGGTTGCTATACATATGTACATGTACATGTGTATGCAACTGCAACTGTAATTAAATGCTATTGCATAGGTATAATAAACTTGATGAAATTGTTTTAATGTTTAAGCTTTGTCAGTTTGTAAGACAGTTTGTTGATTAGCTTTCCTGCCTTCTCCTTTCTTTACACTAACAATAGAAAGTAATATAAACAAAATTGGCGCTACAATTCAGGAGTACAAATTAACCGTTAACAATATCATTGTCAATTTCATCATGCATACATGTAGTCTGGCAGTTTGTAGTAATAACCGAATAGAACCCGACCACTACATGTAATATTAACTACATGTAGGAGCAAAGCCAAGACTAGCAAGTAGCAAGGTGCTTATTGCGCGCTGCCAGTTGGTCTGCACTGAAGCATCCTTTTTTTCTGTTGTGGTTTTCTGGGTGCCAGTCAGCAAGCACTGTAGTATGCATGGTGAGTGCAGGTAATGTTGATGGTGTATTGTGTGAACTAATGGAGAGGGGAATTTCAAAAATCAAAAAATCAAAAATCCCTGCCGACCTTCATAAAATTGAAAGGTTGCTAAACAGATAATTGGATTTAAGTGTCGTGTATCTTAACTTTGGACTCGAGCTCTGGTGTTTCTGATTAGCAGAGCGTGGGTCCGAGTCCCGATCAGGACACATCCTTAAACAAGACACTTTTAAAGCATTGCTTGATCCTTCGGACGGGATGTAAAACCATTGGTACATGTGTTGTGTAATGCATGGAATAAAACCCAATTAGGACCTACATTTACATGTACACCCTTTTTTGCTAAGAGAAGTGGTTTGCACCAGTGTTTCTGGCAGTGGCTGTTAAATGCACTGAAGCGTTCCACTTGTTCATTTTTCTTTTTCCTAACAAATCAGTCGAGCCATACTACATGTATACCAACATGTACATATACATGTAGGTCAGACCATGTGCTCAATAAAATCTTCCTACTTTTTCACAAAGGCCAAAAATGATGGTGCCTGCCCCTCCCACCCCTCCCACCCATTGTTCTATTGTGGTCTATCTACTATCCAGCTATATGTTGTACAGTACACAGTCAATTGATATGCAAGGTCAAACCAAGCACCTCTTTGCCAGTTGAGAAGTGAGAATCTACATGTACATAAATTTACAAACCTGTTCGGTCAAAGTCCTTGATATACACAATGTCATATTCGGAAGCATTGTTAAACATTAACAGACAATTCAATGGTTACCCTTGGCCCATTTACAGATGACATTGCAGTTTAAAAAAATATACGTACCAAACTCTTGACTTCCTTCAGGTACAAAGCAGGCTTGATACTACACAGAGGCAATGGAGGCAACTGCCTCCTTGCTCCTGGCCATTGCCTTGGTGCCCTTAAAATGATCCAGTAGAAATGTTGTTTCCCCACGTAGAGGTGCCCTTTTTGACTGAGGAAAAACTGTTTTGACATGAACAACCACTGGTGACCACATTGTTTGAAATCTCATGGGTGAAGCACACATTCTCACACAACAGAAAGCTTGTGTTCATAGTATATACCAATAAACCAGAGAACTGGTACGTGTAGCCGCGTCATTCCTTATGACCTCTCAAATAGTCTACCCTCGGAAATCCAACATTTGCCAAAACGAATGGTAGACAGCACATCAAATTAACACGCCTAAAAAATATGGCATGTTTTCTATGCGTGATCCATGCACCCATGTCCAGCACAATCATGAAAGTGCATGGCGTGACCGCGATGCGTGTGTTTATATTCCATGCGTTTTTGTTATTATGCCGAGGCATGTCGAGGGTACACTATTTTGTGCTTCGGAGACAACAGCAATGGTGGCGAAGTACCGGTTCTGGGGTTCATTTCTGTGGTTCAAAGGCAAATTTTACTAACTCTATTATCACCTTGAAGGTATTGTTTTACAGCAAAGTAAGTTTAAAAAAATGTCTTACCTGGTACTTATTGAATTCCGTTTCATATAGGCCTACATGTAATCCAAAAATCATTGAGATCGGCCTGGTCTTGGTCTTTGTTTTCTTAGTTTTATCTGAAACTCAAAACACATTGTGTTACATATGGCGCTCCGTAGGTGTCTGGCATTTCGCATCTTTCCACTCCAATTTGAAGAGATTGCATAATAGCAACCTTGTTTTATTTAACCATCATATGAAATGCACCTGTCAGACTCTACTGTTCTATACTTGGACACACCCCCTATGGCTCAACCATACAGCAATACCAATCTTGACACACCCACTTAGCACTGATGCTGTAACACTTGGTACATTGTAGAAGTCTACCCCATCCCTGAATGCCAACATGTAATGTTCATTGTATTCATCTTAATTCACATATTCCGTGGAGGGTTTGACTTGTTACCATCTAAAGAAAAAAAGACATGCAGAACCCATCTTATGTTCAAATCCCTTGTTTTCCATTTTTATCCATTTGTGTTGATGTAGAGAGTCTTAACAAACCTCTTAAAGGCAAAGTATACCTTTGGTTTTTGGAACCGTACATTTGCCTTTATGCTATAGAATTGTAGATATATGCCATAAAACTAACCTGTGTAAATTTCAGTACAAAAGGTGGCAGCGTTTTTGAGATATCACCAAAAATCTGGAGCAGTTGCGTTCACGCAGAAGAAGTGTCCGTCATTGGAATACACATTCTGAGAAGCGTTACGACCATAACGCTTCTCAGATTAACATTTTTGGGGGATAAAAAGTGATGTATTTTTCCATAACTGCAGTACTTCTAAGTGAAACGTTTCTCAAAATGCATTATACTATCCAAAGGTGCTGTACTTCTTACCAAGTGAGTTATTATTGCCATAAATTTTCAGAGTCATTACCAAACGTATACAGACCCTTTAAATGTAACACCCTGAAAGTTAAGTGGGTTTCTGTCCCGACCAAGAGTTAACCATCACCCATTCTTCAAGATCCTTTTGTTTGTCACAACCAACTAATAAAGAATCTTTGTACTACAACTTAGAAGAAGCATTATAACTCGCAACATGTAAATTTCATCACTTGCAGTTGTTGCGGTGATATACAAACAGAACCCAACTACATGTAATACAGTCACTGACTGGGGACAAGAAGCGGAGCCAAGACTAGCAAGTAGCATGGTGCTCTGTTTTTTTTCTGTTGTGGTACATGTAGTTTTGGTGCCAATCTGTTTTCCCAGGCACTACATGCATAGTGACTGGTGAGTGCAGGCAAAGCAGTCGATGGTGTCTTGTATTGACTGATTAAAGAGGAGAAAACAGAAACAACAAAAAATCTCCCTCCCCACCTGAAAAAAAGGGATGCAAAACGTCTAATTTGATTTACGTACAGGTTCTTATCTTTTATAAATGCTGTGTTTTGTTTTGCTGTGCTTATACTTTAATTCACCTTGGTTAGCTCCATGGTCATACAGCTTTACCATGCTGTAAAGAGCCTCTTAGTCTTATACCAACCAAGGCCACCAGGCCATGCCTCTTTCTGTTGTTCCCTTCTCCCCTCCCCCTCCATTGTTCTATTGTGGACTGACTACATTATGCGATTCAGATCCAAGCAGTCTGGCCACCAAGGTTTAGTCCAGGCCATGCCTCTTTCTGTTGTTCCCTTCTCCCCTCCCCCTCCATTGTTCTATTGTGGACTGACTACATTATGTGATTAAGATCCAAGCAGTCTGGCCACCAAGGTTTAGTCCAGGCCATGCCTCTTTCTGTTGTTCCCTTCTCCCCTCCCCCTCCATTGTTTTATTGTGGACTGACTACATTATGTGATTAAGATCCAAGCAGTCTGGCCACCAAGGTTTAGTCTAGGCCATGCCTCTTTCTGTTGTTCCCTTCTCCCCTCCCCTCCATTGTTCTATTGTGGACTGACTACATTATGTGATTCAGATCCATGCAGTCTGGCCACCAAGGTTTAGTCCAGGCCATGCCTCTTTCTGTTGTTCCCTTCTCCCCTCCCCCTCCATTGTTTTATTGTGGACTGACTACATTATGTGATTAAGATCCAAGCAGTCTGGCCACCAAGGTTTAGTCCAGGCCATGCCTCTTTCTGTTGTTCCCTTCTCCCCTCCCCCTCCATTGTTTTATTGTGGACTGACTACATTATGTGATTAAGATCCAAGCAGTCTGGCCACCAAGGTTTAGTCTAGGCCATGCCTCTTTCTGTTGTTCCCTTCTCCCCTCCCCACTCCATCGTTCTATTGTGGACTGACTACATTATGTGATTAAGATCCAAGCAGTCTGGCCACCAAGGTTTAGTCTAGGCCATGCCTCTTTCTGTTGTTCCCTTCTCCCCTCCCCACTCCATCGTTCTATTGTGGACTGACTACATTATGTGATTAAGATCCAAGCAGTCTGGCCACCAAGGTTTAGTCTAGGCCATGCCTCTTTCTGTTGTTCCCTTCTCCCCTCCCCCCTCCATTGTTCTATTGTGGACTGACTACATTATGTGATTCAGATCCAAGCAGTCTGGCCACCAAGGTTTAGTCCAGGCCATGCCTCTTTCTGTTGTTCCCTTCTCCCCTCCCCCTCCATTGTTTTATTGTGGACTGACTACATTATGTGATTCCGATCCAAGCAGTCTGGCCACCAAGGTTTAGTCCAGGCCATGCCTCTTTCTGTTGTTCCCTTCTCCCCTCCCCACTCCATTGTTCTATTGTGGACTGACTACATTATGTGATTCAGATCCAAGCAGTCTGGCCACCAAGGTTTAGTCCAGGCCATGCCTCTTTCTGTTGTTCCCTTCTCCCCTCCCCCCTCCATCGTTCTATTGTGGACTGACTACATTATGTGATTCCGATCCAAGCAGTCTGGCCACCAAGGTTTAGTCCAGGCCATGCCTCTTTCTGTTGTTCCCTTCTCCCCTCCCCCCTCCATTGTTCTATTGTGGACTGACTACATTATGTGATTCCGATCCAAGCAGTCTGGCCACCAAGGTTTAGTCCAGGCCATGCCTCTTTTTGTTGTTCCCTTCTCCCCTCCCCCTCCATTGTTTTATTGTGGACTGACTACATTATGTGATTAAGATCCAAGCAGTCTGGCCACCAAGGTTTGGTCCAGGCCATGCCTCTTTCTGTTGTTCCCTTCTCCCCTCCCCCCTCCATCGTTCTATTGTGGACTGACTACATTATGTGATTAAGATCCAAGCAGTCTGGCCACCAAGGTTTAGTCTAGGCCATGCCTCTTTCTGTTGTTCCCTTCTCCCCTCCCCCTCCATCGTTCTATTGTGGACTGACTACATTATGTGATTAAGATCCAACAGTGGTCACACAAAGCTCTTTTTTCAACAGTTGAGAAGCTACATGTACATTGTGTACTCTAAAGGACAGGTCATGGCAGACAGTCTAGGGCATTGGACTCAAGTTCTAATGACCCAGTCACTGGAGTATGGGTTCGAATCCTGGTCAGGACACTTTTGTGTCCTTGAGCAAGACGCTTAACCATAAATTGCTTCTCTCAACCCAGCTGTAAATGGAAACATGCGAGGGTTGAGACGGTCTTCTTTTGGATTAACCCCTTGGCGCTAATAAAAGCAGCTTGAGGTTGTATGCACCCCAGGGAGCTGAGAAAGTTTGTGGATTAGTTAAAAAGTATGCCTGATAAACAAAATAATGTTGTACAGCACCTTGATCAGCTGCTGGGGTACCTACATGTAAGCACTATTACAATCCGGCCTCAGTCCTGTTTGATCAAAGTCCTTGATATAATATACAGGTAAATGTAATATTTGAAAACACTATTAAACATTAACACATGCAATGGTAATCCTTGGTATCGATGCATGACACCACAGTTTTACAGAAAAGCATCAAACCCTAGTCTTTGTGCAGGCACAGATTGTTCACACGTTCATAGAAGAAATTGTAAAATGTCATACTTCATGGAGACCACTCAGTGGAGTGTTTTGTGACCTTGCAATGATAAATGACAAATTGTGACAAACCTTAAATGACATATGAAATGGAGTTTTCATTCATTACAAGTTAAGAAATGTATTTTCGGAGTGTAAATAGCCTACACCTTTTTTTTCGTAAAATGTTTCTTGTAAATATTTGTAAAATTAATTTTGCAGATTAATTTCAACCATTGAGCAATGCCCACCTTGACACGCCCACTTGATCCTGAGACTAAACTTACACTGTGTGATTCAGTCTATTACATTGTGTACCAATAACCCTTGTACCCTACAATATGCCAAATATGCTACACATTACATATGTGTACTACATTTATTCCATTGTGGGTTTAAGTTCTTCTTCTTTGTACATTATCGCACCCCCCCCCCACTTGAATGGGTTTGGTTCAACACTTCTGTAGATCAAAGACCAGAAAGATAGATCTGGATAAATCTGATTGAAGTGTGAAATCAATGCCGACTTGAATTGAAATTGAAGACCCCAAATGTTTACTTGAAGGTGGTATGGTGGGTCTGAACTACTGTTATGTACATTAGGTAAATTCATACCATACCACTCTGTACAGAGCTCAGATTGGACACACCCCCTGCGGCTCAACCATAGAGCACAGACCATCCTGACACACCCACTCAATTCTGGTACTGTACACAATACAAGTCTACAGTGTGTACAGAGGATGTTGATAGGCTCTGCATTGACAGGTGTATGATATGAGGGTGTATGCACATTAGTTACTGTACCCTTGTACCGTTTACCTGTCAATAAGTGCCTAATTAACATAACTCCCGCCCCTCAAAAAAAAAGATTAAGGGCTCAGCCTGAGCCCCCCCCCCCCCACTGGACCAAAGACCATTAATGATTTTGTGCCATTTCATTGAAGACCGGAACTGTCACATAAATAAACAGGAGGCCATTCCCTTGACGTAGTGTACGTAAAGGACTGTTATCATAATGCTGATAAGATATGTGTCTACATTGGTTATGTTATAAAAGCTGGCATTGCGCAGAACTTTTTTATTCTGGTTGAAAACACATCACGGTGCGGACGAACATAGTTTGAAGTTAATTACTACAATAAATAGTCCCTCTTATTAAACAATCTGACATAGTGTAGAGAGAAAAAAAAACGCGAACAGCAAAATGAATATTCATGGCAATGAGTCCAGTCCTGACAACAAGCATTCCTGTCATGCCAACTTTGACTCCAATATAGCAACAAAGGTAAAGTGCATGTACATGTATGTGAAAATCTCAAGTTTGCCATTCTTTTAAATTTCATTAGAAGCACACGCACTGTGAATCCTCCATGTTGTTTGGGACATATGCATGGCTGGCGCGCTATTTTCGCATCACGCGTACGTGGGGAGGCCTTAGCTGCGGTGGTGTAAACCACCGTGAATGAACTGCTTGGATTAGTATAGCTCTCAATTTTTTTTAAATGAAGGACCGACCCTTGTAGGTGGGAAGTTTCTTGTCATTTGCTATATGTACAGGTCCAATGAATGTTCAGAATGTTTGTAAATTTAGGCTCAACTATGTTATTTTGAGTAGGATCTCAACTCCGACTTGAAATCTGCATCAACAAACCAACATCTTAAACAATGTCTTGCATTTTTTTTTTTTTTTTGAACCCTTGTCAAAAAAATGCCTTCTTTCAATTTGTGTAGAATTTTAAATGGATCAATGACGGCATACGCTGGAGGAAAACATCAGACGAGGAACTCAGTACCAAACCAGCTGTTGAGGTTTATAAACTTGAAACTTTTGTTTTTATCTCATGAATCCATTTCAACAGCATCATAATTCTCTCATGTCGTATATGCGCCAAGTATATTTACATGCATCATCAAAAATAAGTTTCAAAGTTATGTAATATTAAATGTCTGTTAACTGTTCGTCAGTTTTTGAGACTTGTGATGTCCACCGCGTGATGTCCACTGCAAGGCTCAAAATGCCCACTGGACCCCAGACCTGAGTCCAGCTTAATGGTCCAGTAACCTCAAAACCAAGCAAGTCAGGTCCACTGTTTTCTAAACATATTTTTGATGCGTTCACTCACTATTGTGTGAAAAGCGGAGTACCGAAATATAAACATGCCAGGACATTCCATTGTGGAGCTTGTGCAGTGCATGAGCTCACCATGGAAAGCTTCATTTTCCCCCCGTACAAAAGAGGGTCGGATGGTTCTGGAATTCACGCTCAAAATCTCCCTTTTTCCGGGGGTTATTGTGTAATCCTTGTGTCCTTTTGTTGAAACCAAGAGGATTACGAGAGGTTGATAAGCTGCTACCATTAATTATCATGGTATTCTGCTCAAAGGGAGGTAAGTCCGCGTGAACCAAGATTCCAGCATAGATTCCGGCCATGGGGCTATGGCTTACGGCCAAGGTTTTGCCATAAATGCCCTACTGCGGCTTATAGAAAATCGCACATTACAAAATATTGTCTGCCCAGTGAAAGTTCTCAACAGCAAGACCTGTGGCTGAGTGGAGTTTTTCTTGAAATTTGAGCTTTGGACTGAACAAAAGGCAACACCACAACACCATGTTTGTGTCTCCCTCATATATTCATCAGAAATGTACATGCATTTCAGAATTGTCCTTGCAGTGCAAATTGTTCACCTTTTTGTAAGTTTTCTGTTCATGAATTCATTCTTCAGATTTACCACCGTCATACACATTACGAATTTCCGCAAATTTTTAATCAACATTTACAAACATGTATGGCTTTTTTTCTATTATCAAATTTGGTAGCCCATTTGGTAACATAATTTATAAACTAACCAAGTAATTTACTAAATTGAACTCATTAGATGACAAAGTTAAATCATCCCTGCAATTTGCCCCAGGAATTTGATTATATACCCCCACCCCTTCATATTAAGAAACCTGAAAATTCAGCATTTTTGGAATACAAGTTGGAATCTACCATTTTGACATAAGGTAATGAGGATGATTCAAACAGTGGATGGTTAAAAACAGGTGGGTACAAAACTGGCTATTGAAAGCAATGGTAAAAGGGGGGGGGGGGGGAAGCGTCGGTTGTCTATGCACTGATGGCAGAAAAATTGACCGATAACATTGCATGTTCAGGTTTGTGAAAGGTTTTTGTTAAAAACCCTGCTCAATATTGGTAAGAAAGAAAAAACAAATGTTCACAGGACTCGAAAGCACTGAGTATACAGTGCTTACACACATCGGTGAAAGGCAAATTGAAATTTATATTCATTCCCCCGATGCAAATATTGACATCTATCTAATTGTTTGTGGTACCTGCCGCCAATAATACTGGATTCGAACTGGCCCCTCATCACCGGGCGTGCTCGGTGGTCTAGTGGTTAAGACATCTGCTCTAGTCATGCGGGAGTCGTGGGTTCGAATCCCACCCGAGTTGCCTGTGGATTTTTTTCCACAGGACTCGAAAGCACTGAGTATACAGTGCTTACCACACATTGGTGAAAGGCAAATTGAAATTTATATTCATTCCCCCGATGCAAATATTGACATCTATCTAAATGTTCACAGATTTACATATACCTTACATGGTATAAAGGTACATGTAGTGATGGTAGAAAACTTTCCTAGTAATATTTCTGCATGAAGTGTTATCGTTTTTGTATAATAAATGAGATAAGATCCAAAATTAATTTTCGTCTCATGTGAGACCAAAACTCTACCTAAGAATGAGTACAAAAATGCCTTTGCTGCATGCTATTTTACCTTTTTTCTCGCAAATAAAGCAATGTAATGAGCTGTGTTTTTTGCAAATAATGGAAGGACTTACAGACACTTTTGCCTGTGTCTGTTGAGCTGGGGCTTTAAAGAAAATGATGAAGATGTATCGAGGTTTGTTAATTAGTGTTTATGGACCATGAACTTAGTGTGAAAATGGGCAAACTAACACTGTTTGGTGTGTCATTCCTAAATGCTTTTAGAAGTGAAGTTTGCACCACTTGCTTACCCTTTGACCCCAGCCTCTTCATATCCTTATTTGGGCACGCAGTAATGTAAAGAAGCCGGATGTCTGATGCCTGATTTTGTAACGGCATAAAAAAAAAAAAAACACTTTAATCTCATTGTGATGCGTCATAAAGTTGGTAATGGGTGAACTTTATGTTGGTAAGATTAGCACAGTTATGATATCCTTGTTATAATTATCTGCATTATCTTGATAACATGTTTAAATTGTAAACAATAACATTTCATGCCTTATCACTTCTGCTAAATTTTGATGTTATAAGTCAGATAAGTTGCATTAGGCCCCCCCCCCACTGTTCCGGTAGGTCTAGATCCTGTTCTCCCTACCCCAAACCACTTGGAGTTTTCTGTTACACACCTTTTGTTTGTTGAACTATCATCTGTACACATTGAACCTCCGTAACAAATTAGCTATGCAATAGACCAATCCATTTTAAGCTCCTCTTAATGTACTGATCAATCTCAGCCACAAATTTCCCTATGTATGACAAAAGACCATTTACAAAATAAGAACCAGCCTCCACCACCATTGAGATTGTTGCATTGCGCATACTTGAGGGGAGTGGGGTGGTTACGCTTGTGTTCATCCAGGCCCAATATTTCGTTTTTTTCGAGGGCAAGTCAATTTTGCAAATGGCATCTCTCTGAGGTAAAGGTGCTATTCTGGGGGAATATTTCAAGCCTGTACATTCCATAATGCTGATTATGAGTGGACGATATTGCAAGGCACATTATCTGACATGTGACATTTTGGCTGGTTGCCAGCATGAACTACATTATGGAATTTTCATAAAAACCAAATGTTGTACCATGAACTCTTGGATGCAAAAAAATTGTTAATGGCCTCACGTTTGGACCCTAGCAGAGTCTGTCTCAAAGGCTAAACAGCAACATAACATATATGCAAGTGAGGAACAGAAGCAGTCAAGTAAGACTGTCTCTGTTCCTCCAGTATACTGTGTGTGTTGTGTTGACATTTAGCCTTTGAGAAAGACTCTGCTAGGGTTGAAACGTGAGGCCATTAACATTTTTCGCATGATCTACATTGTAGACAACAGGTCCTTTTGGTTGGTAAGCAGTTTGCAACAGCAACAGCTAATTTTATTTTCTCATGAACTCTTGGAGGTACGAAGCTCTACCTCACAGAGTGCTTAAGGGACATGATGAAAACAAATTAAAGAACATCTAGAAATACTTTGAGTTTTTCATTTTGTGCGCTCAAAATCATTTCATACGCATGAAATCATTTCATGCACTCGAAGTAAGCTATTTCATGCACTCCAAATAAGTTATTTCATGTGCTTGAAATCATTTCATGTGATCGAAATCATTTCGAGCGCTCAAAATAATTAATTTTGTGCTTTTCGTGAGCTCCAAATCATTTCACCCTAAATTAATTATTTTGTGTGCCCGAAATCATTTTGTGTGCTCAAAACCGCACGAAATTATTTATTCTGAGCTCACGAAATGGTTAGCACAAATGACATGATACTTTGTTAGGAGCGCACAAAATGAATTACTTGGAGCGCTCAAAATGATTTCGATCGCACAAAATGATTTTGGGTGCACGACGGATTGTGAGTGCACAAAATGATTTTGACTGCACCAAATAACTTATTTCAAGTAAACAAAATGATTTCAGGGGCACCGTGGAGGCCACCTCCATACACTAAATGAATTCGAGCACACAAAATGAAGAACTCAAATTATTTCTGTGTTTATTTTTTCATCATATGTCCCTTTGGGGACTCCGTACTATATTTACGGTTGTACTCATAAACATGTACAACTGTAAGCATTTTGATAGATGTTAATTTTTGCATCAGGGTTAAAGAATATTAGTTGTAATTTTTCCCCAAACACTGATGTGTGTTAAGCACTGTATACTCAGTACTTTCCTGAGTCCTGTGAAAAAAATTCACAGGCATTTTCCTGGGATGGGATTCGAACCCACGACCCCCGCATTTCTAGTGCAGATGTCTTACCAACTAGACTACCGAGACTGCCTGGTAGCTAGAGGCAGTTCAAATCCTATTAGCAGTGGGTACCGCAACCATTATAATAGATGTTAATTTTGGCATTGGGGATAAAGAATAGTATTTGTAATTTTTACCCACACACCGATTAAGCACTGTATAACTCAGTTCTTTCCCGAGTTCTGTGAAAAAAAACGAATTTTTTAAATGTAAGCATATAAACTTGTCAAGATGTTTTGGGTCATGTAAATAAACTTTTGATTTACCTGTTCAGCCATTTACCCTGTAAAAAGAGCTTATCAATTTGATAGTTTGGCTTTTATTTTGTTTACTTTATCTTAGATTGCTGTTTGTAAAACCAAACCTTACACTTGGAACACCCAAGCTGTATATAATGACTAGATACTAAGTCAATGGGCAGTCAGTTGGAAGTGGGGACTAATTTTATATATTCCTGTATGGTGAAATAATGAAGTTCAAAATTAAACACGGTGTATAATTATGGAAAGTTCATGTTGACAAATGTGTTGCACTTTTGAAAGCAAGTAATTGAATCGGACTCAAAATCAACATTTAAACATAAGTTTTTGTTCATGAGTTCACTGGCCTGATGCTAAAATCACTGGCCTTGGGCCTGCGGTCCAGTATAAATTGTGACCCATGGGTAGGAAGAGCAAAATAGCCTGCCCTCTTTATTGTAAAATGAGAATCAGTGTTCACTACTGTTTTTACAAACAGAGAACAAGGCAAAGAAAGTGGCACCATGACTAAAGCTCCTTGCACATTAGAAAATTTCTCTTGAACAATTGGTTGACCTTTTCACACATGATTGGCAAACCCTGGCTTTGGAGAAGTAGCTACCCCTGCTTGGTACATGTAGATAAGTGTTTAAAAGCAAGATAGCTCTGAGGATAGTGTACCGAGTGTTCATTATTCCCAGGAAAATTACAGCACATGTTTTCGGGGTGGCGGTGGGGTTAAAAATCTCCGAAGTTCCCTTGGTTTTATTTCCTGGGAACTTGCTGTGTTGTGTGAAAAGAGCTATAATTACGTAAGTGTTCATTATTCCCAGGAAAATTACAGCACGTTTTTTCGGGGTGGCGGTTGAGTTAAAAATCTTCAGAAGTTCCCTTGGATTTTTTTTCCTGGGAATTTGCTGTGTTGTGTGAAAAGAGCTATAATTGGTTTATGAGGCACCCGTTTAATGTAAATGCAAAATATAATGCAGCGGTAAACACTCTACAAATCAGTATATTAATTTTATAACTGTGTATTTTGTGTAGTACCAGTACATTGTGCATGTATTGTACAGTCAGTGATGCAAGAGAGGATTTTGTTGGAGTTGCTGGAGGGATTGTTGATTTATACTCATTACCAAACCTAATTCATTTTGTGGATTATTAGGGCCAATTGATTTTTGTTTTCCATTACATGATCTTTCAACCCTACATGTTGTAGTCCCTGCACTATCACTCGACATGTTTAACCCGTCACACCTTTGTTCCGTCATACAATTTTGCAGAAAGGGCGAGAACATATCTGAGTTTGTTTTTCATGCTTTAATTATAAATGCATTCCACAGTTGGGATGAATCACCAACCAGCTCAAAATTAACTGTATGCAATAACGATATCCCCCTTCCTCCCACACTCTTCAATGTTTAGGTCACAGAGGTCTTGGAGAGCTTCTCGCTGTCGAAGGCTAACTTACAGGAGATCTCTCAGCTCATGAGGCAGAACATGGACCGAGGCCTTAATAGTGCCACCAATGCTTCAGCTGCAGTCAAGATGTATCCCAGCTTTGTCCGCTCTCTACCAGATGGCTCAGGTACGTAAATTCATAGTGGTTTGTTCAGCGTTGCGCAGGATCCATAGAGCTGCTTTTCAACACAACAATACCTAAACATGAAATAATTTTGCTTACTAGAAATAGTTTACTAGCCAGGTTTATGTCGCATTATTTATAAAAGTGGAACTCGCTACCCGTCAACATTCATATCAACTCTGCTCATCAATTCAAACGTAAACTCAAGTCCTACCTATTTTTATCTTGAGGTTCTTGCTCATTGCATTGTTCCAATTATTTTTCTCGGCGCATTGCAACCAGTGGGAAAAATGCGCTTTATAAATGCTTGTATTATTATTGTTATTAAAGTAACTTTAAAAGTTGATTAAAAAGTACATTGTAAGTAGGTACTCTGAAGTGTGAAGTGTTAGTAGCTTAGTAACTTGACATTTTACAGGCATGATATTTTTAACCTATTTTAACCAGATTTAAGATTTATTTGTTTATTTTATTTTCTTGTCTTAGTTTGGTTGGTTTTGTTTTCTTTGCTCTGAGAATATCTGGCACTTCAGAGTCATGCTGAACCAAATTATTGAAATAGGTACATGAAAAGTTCGACATCTGAAAAAGTAAGGTGGGACTAAGTGTTAGAAGTCGAAAGATCGACTGTTGCAGTCGGTCGGAACGACTCTGGAGTGTCTTGAGTTCAGGCATCAATCTTGTCATGAGCCGACCTAATGCAAATTGATGTTAATTAAGTTCGCCTGTCTGAAACCGAAATCTAGATTGTCCAAATCTATATGGTTCGGCACGACTCTGGAGCGCCAGTCTGAAACAGGTGTTATTTATTTCAGCTTTGCCTGCATTAAGTTCAAGTCTGGCATACGATGGAGATTTCTGCCTTGGTCTTAGTCTTATGATTTTCTAACAGAGAGGCCCTTTGCTTAATAGGAAACTTGAACTTGCTCCCTCAAGTTTTGAAATCTTGTCATTTTCAGAGAAGGGTGATTTCTTTGCCTTGGATCTTGGCGGCAGTAACTTCCGTGTGCTTCTCGTGCAGCTCCTTGACGGTGATGTCAAGATGAAGAGCAAGATTTATAAGATCTCACAGGAGACGATGACAGGAACTGGGGAGCAGGTAAGGTCCTTCATTCATCCAACAAATATTGCTCTCTCTTTTTGATGTAAACTCAGTCTTGCCAAGTAAATGTTCATGAACTGAAATGTTTCCAGCTGGAGTTCTGCCCTAAATATCCTCACAAAACTTGAACACTTATTCAACGTTTTCTTAAAAACATTATTTGATATCAGTTTCAAAGGTGTGGTGTGTTTATCGATAACTATAGACCCCTTGTGTATGATGTCACAAGCTCTAACAGCGCCCTCGCTGAGGTCAAAGAAAGAACTATCCATGGTTGATCATTGTGCATGGCATGTACGTGGTGTGTGCACCAGACTCGCTACACCGTGGACAGCGCGTCATATCAATACCTCTCGTCACTAACCCCTGGTGGGGATGTACTGAAAAACAATGCTGATTGGCTCCTAAAGTGACTGCTTTGCGCGCACGCCCTTTAACAACTTTTGAGCGCTTGTAGGGCGCTTAGTACACGCAGGTCAAAAGGCAAGTATTTTGACGGGATCCCACTTCAAATGAAGCATGTTTTTACACGGTCACCCTAAACAGCATACAGTTAAACTTTGTCACAAAATCAAAGAAGTATGAGAAGGGACCAGTTGCTGTATGACTTGATGCCTCTCTTGCAGACTGCCATACTTGAGCGCGCCTGTAGAGTGGAGCGATCACAGGCCTAATTAAAAAGTGCCATATACTAGCACATTTTAATTAACCACTTCCAGGGGTTATGAGCGAGCGAGGCATACTGGGGAAAATGGCTTGGCAAGATCGATCACCCCTGGGAACGAGGTTTCATATGCACATTTCAATTGTTTGAATTCAACAATGGTGGCTAATGGAAGGGGTCAATAGGTGAAAGGAAAGAATGAACGCTTCAAAAAATGAATGAAGTATTGTGTATCTTGAAGCATTCAAACATTGTAGGCAGCCGTTATCGATAAATTACTCAAATATGCTTCATTGCAGTTGTTTGACAGTATTGCTGATAGCCTTGCGGAATTCAAGGCTGAACAAGGACTTGGTGATGTCGATCTTCCCCTCGGATTTACTTTCTCCTTCCCCTGCAAGCAAATGGGATTAGCCACAGGTAAGGATCAAAGTTTGTAATTAACTTGCAATGATCGTCTTGGTATGTTATGGGATAGCAGTCTAGTGCACCAGACTCAACACCTGCTGGCTAAGTCATCCTGATCGTGACACCTGCGTCCTTGAGCAAGACACTTAATTATAATTGCTTCTCTTCACCCAGGGTTAAATGGGTACCTGTGAGGGCAGAGATGGTTCATGTCATTGATTTAGCTTGGTGCGCTACATACTTGGCAGCACAGGCTGTATACTCCCCAGGGAGCTGTGATGGTTTAAAGAATGAAATAAGTGGCCCAATGACCGGGCTCATGCACCATGAGCATCCAAATTGTCATGTATGTAAATGTTCATTTTCGGTATTATTTTTACTCTAAAATTCTGGCCATCCTTGCTCAAACCCGGCAGAAAAAAAGAACTGTGCCCAATTTTACAAAGATATTAATATAAAAAATTATTGCTTAAAAGTTTTCTTGGCAAATATGAATAGGCAATCTGTCATAAAATGTACATTACATTGCACTTGTCAGGTAACCTGTTTACTTCGCCTTGCAGATTGGTGGACTTTATGCGATTTGGCCCTGCTGGTACCCAGACACCTTCTAACCCCAAGAAAATATGAAAAATTGGTTACACACCTATGTTCCAACATCCCTATGTTCCAAAACCCCTTTGGTCTGATACCCTTAATGTATTTTCCTAATCCTAATCCCAACCCTAAGCATAGTGGTAGATCAGGAATGGTAGTTGGAACATAGGGGTGTCAGAACATAAAGCAGTCTCCGAAAAATCTAGTAATTGAATTAGTTAGAACAACATGTTCATTTGTAGTCTCCATCTCTTTTTGTATCAATAGCTACACTAGTGAAGTGGACCAAGGGATTCTCAGCATCAGACGTTGAAGGCAAAGATGTTGTCTTACTCCTGAAAGAAGCTTGTAAGAGAAAGGTGAGGAAAGACAAAGGGTGGTAATTGCTAAAAGGAACAGTACAGGTCCAAAAGTCAGACAAGCTGCCGCCATTGGATGGCTGCATTGTGTATTTTGTGTGTGGCAGGGTGCACTTGCTTAACCAGTTGCCGCTGGGATTCTTTTTTTCCCGTCCTGTCCCCCTGGCGGGATTCTTTTGGCGGAATTGCTGGAATATTTTTTCTCTGAAGGTACCGCTGGCACAAAGAAACCCTGACTTGACAATGCCAAGAGAAGAAAGCTTCTCTTTATTGGATCACCCGTTTTGTTTCTCAACCAAGAAAATGTCAAATTCACACTCCATGAATTGCAAAGCATCAGCTGTTACCTATGGCATAGGATTGGTACTAAACACGGAACCATGTCTCTCTGACTTACCTTCATTGAGCCGAAATACAATGAATGAACAATGGTGGAAGCCTCTCCATGCCTCGTAGTCCTCTTCCTGGACCAAAAGGACAAAGGTCTGGAATCGGGGGTTACACAAAAACAACCTCTAAATAGCCAGAAAACGCCAGTATATTTAAGACCTTTTTTTGTCATTGTGTGGGTGAAACGAAGCATTGGATGGCGTGTGTGTGCTGTGCACGCTCCACAGTGGAATGTGTGGGTAACCTTTGCTCCATTGGTCCAAACTTACACAATGACGTCTTTACACAGCTTTCGTTTCCAGGTAGGGGAAACATTTGCGTGTATGCACATCATCCGGTGCCTAATGGTTAGTGATCGTTGGGGGGGGGAACATATGTCCATCCTATGACAGCGCTATTGCAAGGTGGCTGCTGAGGTGGGCGGGGATCAAGACTCTTGCGATCAGTAATTGTGAGTTCTTTATTTCTATCATGTGGATTGCGTAATACATTTCGGGTGTTTTCTTCTTCTTATCTGTTAATAGAATGTGAATCTCCAGATTGTAGCCCTAGTTAACGACACTGTTGGAACTCTGATGTCATGTGCATATTCATGCAGGGATGCCTACATTGGTCTCATTCTAGGTAAGTACTTCATTTGAAGAAGAGGGCACAAAATGGGGAGTGGGGTTACCCCCGGACAAAACTCTTTGTAGTTTAATTACATAGATTCTGGAGCTGCTGCTGCCAATAACTCAGTGGCCCCCATAGAAATTAAACTTGATTGCTGTCTGTGTCTGCAGTGTCAGCAGAATATCAATGCCCCACGATACAAGTGTATGGTAGACTTTATCCCATTGACCAAATGGCTACACGAGATAAACTCTTGCAGATCAAGACTTTGACTTGATATTGTACAATGAAGGAAAGCACCAAGTACACAGTGCTTATGATCACAGTGCAGTGTAAGGATGAAACTAAAATGGCATTCTTTATCTCCAGTGCAATTATTACATCATTTAAATTGTTAGCAGTACCTGAAATGGCCTCTCGTCACCCAGCACACTCTTGGTGGTCTAGTGGTTCAGACATCTGTTCTAGAATGCAAGGATCTTGGGTTCAAATCCCACCTGAATAGCCTGTGGATTTGTTCCCACAAGACCCAGCTAGAACTGAGTTTACAGTGCATATCAGGGTAAAGACTTAAGTTTTTTTTCCTTTTTCTTTTTGTGCAATTTGCCCATCACAAGGCACGAAGGCCACTCAAGGTGTGGGCTACTTTTTGAAGGGATAAAAAATCTGCCCCAATGCGCAGAAACAAGACATGGCCAGATATAAACGCAAGTCTCTTCACAACACAGCTAAGAACAGGGAGGGATAAATGAATCCGTTGTGAGATAAACATAACTGCCTCTTCCCCTATTCCCCTTCTGCCTCTTCCCCAAAATTGATATTCTTATCTCCAATTATTGCATAATTTAAAATCTTTGTATTTCTCTTTCTTTTATAGGCACCGGAACCAATGCATGTTACATGGAGAAGTTAAAGGATGTAGGAACATGGACTGGTGACGACAAAGAGCCAAGAGATGTTGTCATCAACATGGAATGGGGAGCATTCGGTGACGACGGGTCTCTGGATAAGTACCGGACGGCCTTTGATCAAGAGATGGATGGCCTCACCCTTAACAAGTCAAAGCAGCTGTGAGTATATGTTATATCAGGCTGTTTAACCTTTTACATATTTGACTGAGTATTTTCAGTAAAAATATATCGAAGAACGTTACAAAACAGAAATTTTATTTTGTTTTAGTAATGTAGATACTATGTTGGCTTGTTAAACATTGGGAAATGTCAACGCAGGTCATGACCATTACTATATGACCTTTTCGGTTGATTTGAAGTAGGTCAAATCTTGCAGCCATTTGTGGCCACTGTGGGCATTTTGGTACAAGCCGCTTTTTTTCTAAATCATTATTCATGGTTTATTTAAATTTGAATTTAAGACTAGGCTAGACTCTAAAAGGTAATTGTTATAAGCATTAATTTGGTTTTTTTAAACCTAGTACCAAAGCTTCTTACACTGTACTACCCCAGTTCATTAGGCCAGAGGCATTCCTGAAACTATCACAACTCATTAGGAGTATGCACCCCCTGGCAGCATGTAACACACCTGGGCCATATTTCATAGAGCTACTTAAGCAGCAAATATTGCTTAAGAAAATTCTGCTAAGCAAAAATAGGCAGGATACCAGTCACAGTTTGTACATGTGACGTGGTATTTTGGATGGTAATCTTATTCTGGGAAGCATAATTTTGTTGTGCCTAGCTACTTTCTGTGCTTAAGCAGCTGTATGAAATTGAGCCCAGCTGCTCTTAGAATCTGGAAAATTGTGGGTTCAGATCCCACTCAAGTGCCTGTGAATGTTTGCCTCCAGGACGCGGAAAGCTCCGAGTGTACAGTGCTTTTTCACTCATCAGTGTCTGGCAAAAAACTAACATTATTATGGTATTACATTCCTTTAAATGCCCATCGAATAATCTTGTTACAGAAATCCTGACAATGAAGAGGTGTAAATTTCTTGTGGTTTTTTTTTTCTCCAATCAGCTATGAAAAGATGATCTCTGGAATGTACTTAGGAGAAATCGTGAGGTTGGTCTTAGTGAAGCTCGCATCCTCTGGCCATCTCTTAGCAGGAAAAATCTCTGAAGATCTGAAGACACCATGGAAGTTTGAAACTCGATTCCTGACAGACATTGAAGGGTAATAAAGGAAAAATTAGACCAATATGAGATTCTCTTGAGTTTTCTTATGATCACCGGCATGGACTCCATTGTGGAAAGTCATGCCCTGACTCAAGTTCTGGTGTTGTCAAGAGTGTGGGTTCAGGTCCTGGTCGTGACACTTGTGTCCCTAAGGAAGAAACTTAACCCCAATTGCTTTTGTCCTCTGGATGGGACGTAAAGCTATAGGTCCCCTGTGTTGTGTAAAAGAACTAGGTACATTTATAGCTAAGAGAAGGGATGTGCACGGTGTTTTAAGGCATGCTAGTTGCAGATTGCACTGCATCACCTTGTAAACCCTTAAAGGTGCTAAATAAATGGATCTCATCATACATTATCTCGTCATATCTTTCGTCAAAATAACGAGCACTTCTAGACACCCGCCATGCCTGATGTGATAAAGCGCTATATAAGAACTGCTTAATATTATGCAACTTCTCAGTTGATCAGCTTACTTTTCCCTTATTTGTTGTCATAATTTCATGTCATAGAATAATGAAAGCACTGTACTTTGGACAGTTTCCTCTTTCCTCTTTTTTGTAACAACAAAGTTGAATCTTAGTCCTTATTTACTTACATTCACTTGTAGTATTTCTACATCTTTTTGTTTTGAAGATCTAAAATTGTTTCAAGTTGATCTGAAATGAGTTGTTTTAACACTTGTTTAAACATGTTTTCATTACAGCGATGCCAGTAGTGAGAATGCCGAATGCAAGAGCATTCTCACCAGCCTTGGGCTGACACCTTCTCCGTCTGACCTCAGCATCGTCCGCAACATCTGCGCAGCAGTGTCCACCCGGGCAGCCAAGCTAGCGGTAGCAGGCCTGGCAGCGGTCACCGAGAAGATCGGCCTGAATGAGCTGACCATAGCAGTGGATGGCTCCCTCTACAAGAAGCATCCGACATTCAAACCCAATATGGAGCAATTCCTTAAAGAACTTGTCCCCAATGTAAAGGTCAAGCTGATGCTATCGGAGGATGGCAGTGGCAAGGGAGCGGCACTGGTTGCTGCAGTCGCAGCGAGGCTATCTAGCTAAATCATTACCACAATCTTCCAGGGCCAATTTGACATATTTTGTCTTGTTATTCATTTTTCTTTATGGGGCGTTAGTTTTGAACAGATTCAAATCTCATACAGAAAAAAAGGGGAGTGCTGTGTGGTCAGTCTGAAGTTTTATATGGTTCCAACCGAGTTTGGAACTTTGTTTTTAAAGTAGTGTTTGATTTTTGAAGGGCACTTTTTTAAAGACCAATATTTTCAGAAGTAAATTCATTTGACTTCAACACTGCATTTGAAATGAGCTGTAGATATATCTATAAACCTTTGTTGTCATAAAGGTGAGTACAAAAGAATGAAAAGGTCTCTATTTTTGAGCTGCTATGAAGTACACTATTTGCCACCAAGAAAGCTTCACTTATAAGATATGACTTATGTACCAGCCAAAATAACTATATGATATGTACTTTTTGACTGGTGCCCTGCAATTTTTGCTTATGGTAAATCAATTTATTAAGTAATATCTTCTATCAGCTCTGGGGCTGATTTCACCAAAGAGCTAAGTTTCATCTTAAGATGAGTTGTCAGTATTACCGTAGTGATTTGTATTGTGACATCACACTTTGCTTAACAATTAAGATGGATTCGCTGATAAGATTAATCTTAGCTGTTTTTGAAATCAGCCCCTGGTGTGGCATTCACACAGCGCTAAGACTAGTCCTATCTCAAGTTAGGACGAGTAACTAGTCCTAAGTTAGGCCTAGTTTTGTAACAATCCACCCCTGCAGTGGTACATTCCTCAGTTATATATCTTTTTTAAACATTTTTTAGACTAGTTTTATGCCATTCATTCCTTTGATGGGAAATTTGGTTGAGGGACCAACTGGTCTGTGTATAAACGTATACTGTGCATTTTTAGTTCAAAGCGAACTAAATGTCCAAGTTGCAATTGTCAAAATAAGTCATTAACTTTTTAAAAATATCTACCACCAACATGGCACTTTAGTAAGTGGACTTGTTGAAATCAACAAAATGTATATTAATCTTGTTGCTGAAATACTGTTCTTGTCCTGATAATTCCCCTATAAGGAGATTACTCGTTAACATATATTTTTAAGACTTGCACATATATTTAAGATAAAAGAACTTTTATTTTTTAAAAAGCCTTTTTTTCAAACTAGATTGTATGGCCTCAGGCTAGGCTTAACAACATGATCTGCAAATTGATTTTCAGTTTTGGTCTTACTGCCCCAGCTCAACATTAGTAAGAAGAAAAACATAAATTCTCACAGATTTACATATACCTTACATGGTATAAAGATGATGATGGTAGAAATTTTTCCTTGAAATATATCTGCCTGAAATGTTATCGTTTTTAAATAATTAATGAAATAAGATCCAAAATTAGTTTTCGTCTCAGTTATACAAAAATGCTGAATGTATTTTTACCGTTTTCTTGCAAATGAAACAACGAAATGAGCTGACATTTTCACAGGTTGGTTTGATTACAAATATCTTGATTTGGGCAAAGAAGGAAGCATTTACAGTCAGTTTACAAATGTTGTGCTGGGCTTTAAATTGAAATGGCTTAATCCTGTTGGTACATGATGACGTTTTGGAGTCAGAAGTGCAGTGTAATGAATGTACATTTACATGTATGTATACCATTTGTTTACATTGCACTTCCGGCTCCAAAACGTCATCACTTAGCAACAGGATAGAGTTTTTACTCCCTGCTGTTAAAGATATATGGAAATCAAACTAGTTGTTTGATAATTTGATTGTAATAATGAAGCTGTTCTGTTTGAGTGTACAGTACTTCCATGAAAGATTAACAAATAAGTTTTAACAATGTTTGTAATTAAACTATTCATGTCGTGACTGTATAAAGAGGGCTACAACAACAGTAACAATGTCATCACAAAGTAAACAAGATTGTGCTTGAATTCTGCCAGCCCAGTTCGTTCGCGGCACCTTGTAAACCCTGATAAGGTGCTACCTAAATGAGTCTCATAATTCAAAAAAATGCAAAAGCCTGTCTTAAAAATAATTTAATGAGCACCTGTAGGTAATTGTGGGTAGGTAGGTGTGCAATCAAAGACTCTGATATTATTATTACTATTAATAACTTAAGAATCCTTTGTGTTACTACTACTATTTTCAGATGTAGTAAGAAATCATATTGTTGATCATGTATGAAATAGCGTCATAACCAGTTTTGTTTTGTTGGTTTTTTTTTTTTTTTTTTTGGGGGGGGAGGTTACGGCAAAATAGTTCAAAGACAAAGTAATTGTAAAACAATTTTTTGACTAGTTTCAATCTTAAAACTCTCTGATTGTCAAGTTCATGGCAGTACAAAGTCTCCAGGAAGTATTTTCATCTGAAATAACGTCAAAGTTAAGGGAATATCATTATTGAGGATTCCGTAAATCACTTTTGCTAATACTTTCACAATCAAAATAATTCTGGATGTAGGTGGCTCAAGATCTTTCAGACCAAACATCAAAAACGTTTTGTTTTGTTTTTTTTTTCTGTGTTTTTTTCTCTGAAATGTGAGCACCAAAACTTGATGAAATTTTCACACGCTTTTTTTTTTGGGGGGGTGTATATTGAAAAGCTAGAGGATGAGGACCACTTTCTTCTTTGGGTCAGGTTGCCCAAATGAAGAGCTGCTGTGGTCCTCAAAAGACAGGGATGAGATTTTTCAGACTTTTATCTGAAGTTTTAGACTTTTTATGTCGGATTGGTAAACAAAATGTTATTTTCTTCAGGTATGAAGAAATCTTGCTTTTTGATCTACTTCTGTAGTGCTGAGGATACTGTGCTAAGAAGCTGATTTCAATCTATAACTCCAGACAAAATGTCCTCATTTTAGCATACCTCCTTAAATTTGAATCCCAGTTTCAGACCTTTTTGTCAGTACTTACTCTAATCTCTGAAAAGAGTGCACCATCTCTCTAGTAGAAATAGCTTTCATGTCGTCTGTCCATGAAATATTTCACTAACCCCAAACAATGAGTTTTGTCTTGAAGGAAAAGAATGGTTGCTGATGAGTTAAATGCTCTGTCTGTGAGTGTTTGTCAAAGTAACTGGCATCGTGTAAGGTGTGATAATGTATTATGAAATAACTTTATCATCATGTACATGTATGTTAATTGACAATAACGATATTGTAAGTCATATCTTTATTTTGGGTTACGAATACAGGGCAACTGTTAACCCCTTCGATTTAACCCCTTCTACATTTGTTTGTTGATTTGTTGAACTTACGTCAGAATTCATTGCAGAAAAAAATGTTATTTTCAGAGGCAGTGAGTTGCATTGGAAAGGGTTTGATAATTTAGTCTAGCCTTATATTTAACTTGTAGTGATTTATATTTTTGTTGGTTAACACACAACTTTGTCTAACGAGTTTTCTTTTTACTAATACTTATTATACTGTGGCTTCAGAAATATCTGTTACTCTGGTAACAGTGAGATATTTTTGTACGTAATAGTAAGTGATTTGTCAGTTTGAATTCATATCAGCCGAAATATTGAAGCCATAAAACAGAATTAAAACAGCATATAACAAGTTATTTTTCAACTGTTATTGTTACAATTATGTGTATATGGATCCTTTTTTAATTTTGTTATTTATTACTATTTTTTTCAATCCATTGTTTTCTTTGTGTTGTTAAAAAAAACCTAAGGCTTTTTTTTCTTTGATCATTTTTAGTTGGTATGCACAACAAAGAAGCAGTGGTGGGGTTGAAAATAAAAAATGGTCACGGTTTTGCACATAATGGTATAAAGATGAACATGGTGAAAAACCTTCAAATATTTTTGCCTGAAATGCTATAGCTTTTGAGAAATGAGTAAAACAATTACTTTTGATCTCACAATTCCAAAACCCGATGTTTGAAAATTTAATTGGGTGTTTTTCGCTATTTTCTCACGACTACACTGTGACTACACCGTGACTTACTGAGCTTAAATTTTCACAGGTTTGTTACTTTGTGTAAAATGTTTGGTCACATAAAGCGGGGATAGTGTTTGACAATGAACAATGTTGTCTGCGTCCTATAAAAAGATGATAAAACAGTAGTCTCGATATACTACAAAGGTCTATGATCATCATTTACACTATTTCAAAGCTTGAAAAATAAGGCCAGGTGGTTGAAACTTTGAAAGCGTTATCACCGATCATTTTTACGAATTGATAAATTGAATGGAAAAGCTGTTTGAACCAATAATGATCAAGAGAGGGCGCTATAACAAATCATTGAAAGAGAAATTCTCCGATTATGATGACCGGAAGCTCCGTTATTTATGTTTGTGAAGAACAAAGAGGAAATCGTCAACATGGACGCCTGCCTTAGCGTGCAAAAAGAAGTGGATAAAGTACTCGGCAAATTCGATGGAATAAAATCTCACTCAAAGCGTACACTGGAAGAACTAATCGACAGTTTGAACAACATCAGACATGAGTTATCAAGTGGTAAGGCTTGTTCCCAGAGGAGTTGCGTAGCGCTTGTTTTATTTATTGATAACAACAATGCAGCTGCACTAGTAACGTGATAAAATTGTAAATTGGATTATTGTATTGTAGGGCCACTTGAAACTTGAAATGTTTCATTATCCGTGCATTTTATAAAAATGGTTATAAAAATGCCTTATGTTTGAAACTATAGTAATTATACTTGAAAAGTTTCCATATCTGACTGCCACTTTCTAAAATCTGTTTTTAAGGGATTTTTTTTTTCAATGAATAAATTGGGCTTTAGGCCTATTTGTTATTTCCTGTTTTTTAATATTCCTCTTGCTTGAGGATTTGGTAGCAAAAACAGCAAATATTTGACCTTAGTTTTAAGTGGACATTTCATCGTGCGGCCAGTACTACTGCCATTTTATGCCTAGCCCTACTCCTAGAACTATGAGGTTCGTTCTGCTATCGTCTCCACGAACCTCATAGAGTGACATGTACAAAATCCTATTCGAAACTTTCTGCCCTTCACGTTTACATGGCTACAGTTCTTTTTTGAAATCAGATCTCGCCAAAACTAGGCTGTATGTGTTCTTTCAACTCTCATCGAGCGTTGCGCTGGTCCAGAAAATCCACTCCGCAAGCTAAAAGTTGTTAAAAAGTGATAAATTCTCACCGTAACTCAGATCCCATTCAAACAGTATTGCAACAAATATGGCAACCGGAGTTGCAAAATTAACTGGTACGCGGAACCAGCCCATAGGACCAGCGCACCGCATACCAGCATACCAGTTAATTTTGCAACTCCGGTCGCCATATTTGTTGCAATACTGTTTGAATGGGATCTGAATTACGGTGAGAATTTATCACTTTTTAACAACTTTTAGTTTGCAGAGTGGATTTTCTTGACCAGTGCAACTCTCGATGAGAGTTGAAAGAACAAATAGAGCCTAGTTTTGGCGAGATCTGATTTCAAAAAAGAACTGTAGCCATGTAAACGTGAAGGGCAGAAAGTTTCGAATAGGATTTTGTACATGTCACTCTATGAGGTTCGTGGAGACGATAGCGGAACGAACCTCATAGTTCTAGGAGTAGCCTAGCCCCATACATTGTGCCAATACGCTGGACTACCTCCGTTTCTTGGCCCAACGAACCATGTTCTCCAAAACCAGACATCAACATTCGAATCGAGACTTACTTTTTTTGGCAAATCCCTCAATGATCGGTCGGTCATTGCTGTCAGAGTCTGGAGAAGATTTCTGCAAAAATCGCTTCGTTACAGTTCCCACATATATTACGGACTGGGGCGCTAGTACGAACGATAATGTCAAAATCTCCAAAAAAAAGTACAGCGCCCCAGTTACTGGGTCTAAAACTAACTGTGATTGTCATAACCCTTTGATCTCTAACAATAAAAAAGGCTCTGAAAAACAACCGCACTTTAAATTAGAATAGCACAATCAGGATCACTATCCACTCAGCCAAATTGCCAAGACTGGCTGCTGGTTGACAAGGCAAGGCCAGCAGGCAAAGAGGGGCACATCACTGATAGTTATAGTTCTTGTACATGTGTGTACTTTCTATTTCTGCATTGTACTTGGTAAAAAGTCTGTAAGTCGGGGTTTATAATGCCAAAAGGCACAAAGTGTCTTGCTCAAGGACGCAAGTGTCGGGACCAAAATTCAAATGCACACTGCGATGACTCATCCACGACAACGTGAATTTGATACCCTAGAGTAGACCGCTCAGCCACGACATGCTATTTCTAGCTAGGCTTTCACGCACGTTTTTTGTAAGTTTTACACCCATAAAATGGGTACACAAAGATCTCCATTATACTCTGTGTAATATTGGACTGTTTAAAATATCAAACCATTATTTAAATTAATCCTAGGTCTTACTGTAATGCTTTTACATTATTCTGTTAGTGTTAATGTTATCACTTCCAGCTGAACAACACAGTGAACTCAACAGAGTGCATCAGCTGATCCTAAACTCAGCTCAAAACAGAACAAAAGACATCCTGACCAGAGTTAGCAATGAACACAAAGACATCCACAGTAGTGTTTCCAAAGTAGGCAAGGCCATTGATAAGGTGAGTGCAATCCCCACCCCCAGCCCCCACTCCCCGAGCCCCACCTCATCGCCAAACAAAGATTTGTTTCCTGTCTTTCCTCTTTTATTGATGTCTACTTTGGTTTTGTTCACAAAATCAAGTCAAGGATGTAAAATAGTGATTTGCAAACAGCAACCCCCCCCCTGATCCATTTGAGTCCTCTATGCTGTTACGGGTAGATTTTTGTAATTGATTTATTGAGGCAGTGGATATTTTGCCAAATCTGGTTTTCTTTTAGTTAACGTTACGAAGCTGCACTGGCACTGAACATGTGCAGTGACTATTCTTTGAAACTTACACCTTGTAGTTATCCTGACAAAAGTTAGTCTGGTTCCATGCCAACATTGGTGTGACTCCATTTCGGACTTTTTTTCCTTAAACAAAACCCTTGAGAGCACGTAATAAGAAAAAGAAAAGGTAATTCTATCCATTCAAATGTAGGAGTCATTTTTTAATGATAGAAGAGTAACATTCTTACTTTTCGTGATGAAAAAAATTTTGTTGATCCTAAAATGCTGTAGGATTCAAATGCGGAGCATGGCGTTTGCTAAGCGGGATCATTTCCTCAGAATGTAGACAAAAACCTCTGTATTTTAATATATTATATAATATCGGCTACTCATGTACGTTTCAAAGAGGGCACTATACAATTTCCCTGCTTATATTTACGAAAAAGAAAGCCGGATCGGGCAAGATATCCACTAGGCCTATCATTTATTAAAGAGAAATAAACAAAATAAAAAGGAGGAGGGCGCCTAACACGACAATTGAACCCAATTAGTACATTGAACATTATTTGCTATAATAAAAAAAGATATATAGGGAGCCAGGTGCTTAAGAAAGCAAGCAGTGTTAAAATTCTTTATTATTGCTTTGTCTTTATGATATTATTGGTGAACTCTTTAACATTATGCTTCGGTCTTTTAATTTTGTCCACTATTTTTATCACATTTATCTGTAATTTTCGCATATGTTGCTTTGTCTTTTTATCTTGTATATTTTTGTGCTAGTTGCCCTTTTTACATGTTTTTTTGTTGTTTTTGTTTTTTTGTCTTAATTACCCAAGTTTTGCTTATTGTTTTAAATACTGTACATAAGAGACCACAATTCAGTTTTTACTGCGAATGTCTTTTATTTGTAAGGAGTAAATGATTAAAATAAACCATTAATAATAATAATGATAATAATAATAATGTAGAATTCATATTTTTGTGTCTTATCGATCAGAATTTTGTGAGTGATCTGATCCAGTTGAATGCAGAGCAGACGTTTGAGTCGCCAGAGAGGATGCACCTTCTAAATGAAGTCATCTGTGAACATTTCTTACGTCAAGGGATGTTAGACATAGCAGAGAATCTTACAGAGGTTTGTAACACTTGACAAATCCGAGCTACCTCTGTTTTCTACTATTGTTGGGATGCCCGGCTGTAACCCACATCTGATGCTTTGAATAGTTGTGTGAATATCAGTGGTCAAAGGTACTCCTCGAAACTTGAGGCTAGTTGGGCTATTTTCTCCACAAAGCTCCACCAACTTTTGAAATTGAATCTAGCTAAAATTGGACTCTATGAGCTCTTTGTGTTTTCATTGAATTTGAATTTGTAAAAGGACAGTGAGGACAAAACAAGGGCAAGTTATCTAGCCTCTGTTGCCCTCGTTTTTGCCCCGGTATCCTTTTACAAATTAAACAAATGTTTAGTGACTTTCGTTTTTTTTCTCCATGTTACAGTTTGAATAGATGTAGTAATTTCATTGGGGATATAGAATATTATTTATATTTTACCTTACACCGGTGTGTGATAAGTGTTGTATACTCAGTGCTTTCCAAAGTCCTTATAGGATTCAATCTGTCCTCTTGTCACCGGGCTGGCTTGGTGGTCTAGTGGTAAGACATCTGCTCTAGAATGGTGGCGGTCGTGGGTTCGAATCCCACCCCAGTTGTATGCCTGTGGATTTTTTTTGGGCTGTGAGTATAAAGTGCTAATATAACACATCGGTCCAGGTAAAGCGTAAACATTGTTAAAGTTTGGGGTTTTTTTTAAACATGGTTTTCAAAAGAATGTTCCTGTAAAGACTGATTGGTATATTGTGTTTTTAATAGTATCATAACCACTGGTACCCAGAGATGTTTATTTCCGTGTTTGTGTTTCAGGAGGCTGGATTAGATATGTTAGATTCGGCCAAAGAACCCTTCATCGAGATCAACCAAATTCTAGAAGCGCTTAAACAGAAAGACCTCCAACCAGCATTAAAGTGAGTTGGCAATTTCTACAAGCATTTATGAACTTTTCAGTCCCTTATTATCTTAACCCTACCAGTACCAAATCCATCAAAATCAATCGGCTGGTTTTGGTTGATTTCGATTGATTCAGTACACCACCAGATTGAAACATTCAGTTGATTTTTATGTAGTTGGTCTTTTAGCATATTAAATCCTGGCTGATTTTGATGGAGTTGTTCTTTCATCCCTCTTGAACCACTGGTTGATTTTGATGGAGTTGGTCTTTCACCCTTTTAGAACAATTTGAAAGGAGTTTTAGTATTAAGTGCACTGGTTGATTATGATTGATTCAGTACAGTTGCATATTGACTGTCCCACAATTGATTTGGGCGGAT
Source organism: Marthasterias glacialis (assembly GCA_911728455.2). Classification (NCBI taxonomy): domain Eukaryota; kingdom Metazoa; phylum Echinodermata; class Asteroidea; order Forcipulatida; family Asteriidae; genus Marthasterias; species Marthasterias glacialis. The sequence goes on along the minus strand of OU452231.1, from coordinate 13,604,788 downwards.
TTGGTATCTTTTCTAGCAAAAACACAGAGGGAGTTTAGGCTTAATGGCAGACATGTGTCATTCCATCGTAAATCATGCCCAAATTACACAGACTGACTCCAGTACATTGACCATGTTTTATTTCAAGATTTCCAAGAGGAACAACAAAGCTGTGGATCGAGATTTGATTAGGTTTGAGATTGGATTATGGAGTGTCGTGGTCGAGCGGTCTTCTGCACCGTAGTTGAGTTCTGGTGCTGTCAGAGTGTGGGTTCGTGTCCTCATCGTGGCACTTAGTGTCATTGAGCAAAACACCTAACTGTAATTGCTTTTCTTTTCGTTTTTTCTTTTATGATGTATTTAGTTGGGCGTCAAGACATCGGGAACAGTTACAAGCCCAAAACAGTTCCTTAGAATTCAAGCTCCATCGGTTACGCTTCATTGAGCTCGTCTGCCAGGGTGGAGTCAAGCAACAAGAAGCCCTGGCGTTTGCTAGGAACTTCTCCCCATTTGCACAGGGTCACGCTAAAGGTAACTTCAGTTCAAGACTACACTCAAGGGACATGTAAATCTCAGACAACCAAGAACTGGCTTTTGACTGGTTGGGATTGTTCGTCAGGAATGTTTTGTCAAACTCACCTTGTCATCAAACTCTCCTAAAGACATGAACTTGGGGGTAGAAAGACTTCCAAATCTTGTTCAAACCTTTGGTTCTTGACAATACTTTTCACTTTTTTCCATGTCTCAGAGGAGACTGTTACCCTTATTTCAGGATGGTTCATCTAAACTTTGAACAATCACATCCTGGTAGCACTGCTGGTGTGTTAGAAATAGACAGGTGTTTACACTCGCCCATGGTCCACTCAAGCTACGCCAAGATCTATAACAAAGAGTCATTCCAACAGCTTTTTCCCACTTACTGCATCTCGTTGGAACTCGTTGCCTGATGCATGTTTCCCTCCATCCTAAAATCTAGACTGCTTCAAGAGGAATATCAATTCCTACCTTCACCTCCCCTGAGTTATCTTCATTTGAGATATTTTCTTCTTGAAGCCCCTTACCAAGAGTGTCTTTTAGCCTTGTTTGAGGCAAGCTTCCATTTGAAACAAAATCATTTACAATTGTCCACAGTAGAAAAAGTCACTGCAATCCAGTCAATTGTAACAAAGAGATTTATTTTATATGTCAGGGTTCGCACGCCTCCAGGAAAACCTGGAAAATCCTGGAATTTTATACCCATCCTGGAAAGTCCTGGAAAATGCTTAATTTTTTTAAAAAGTCCTGGAAAGTCCTGGAAATTGCAGTAAAATCATTATTACTTTTAAAATGAGACAAAAAATGATCTAATATTATATAATTTTATATTGAAGAAGCAAACAAAATTAATAGTTATTTCAGGTACAGGTATAGGTATGCACTTGCTGCATTGTATTGTGTTACTATTATTGTATTGTACTGATATATTGTATTGCTGTCTAACCCGAATCAAGTCCTGGAAAAATCAAACTTTTGACCTGGAAAATCCTGGAAAAGTCCTGGAATATTTTTTTCACAAGGGTGTATGAACCCTGATATGTGATCCTAATGTCCCACGGTTTCTTTTCTTTATCTGTGCCATTTCAGAACTGCAGGTTTTGATGGGCAGTCTCCTCTTCATCCGCCAAGGCCTCGAACATACGCCTTACTCGCATCTTCTAGATCCCATTCAGTGGGATGACATATGTGACGTCTTTACCCAAGATGCATGCTGCCTGCTGGGGTTGTCTGTAGAAAGTCCTCTTACTGTCAGGTAAAGCTGGGATTCATACTGGTGGTTATGCTGCTCCCTGCCAGAGCTCACCATAACGAGTGGTGTTACTGTTTCATGAAGGCTGGGTCAATTTCTGGGACTGCCGTCTCTGGTGATATTCTGATGTGTCATGGCCGAGTGGTCTAATGCACCAGACTCAATCTTTGGCGTTGTCAGAGTTTGTTTGTTTGTTTGTTTGTTTGTTTGTTTATTTCCATTCACACATGTACATACATAAACACCGTTTGGTAAAACCCAAACATGGTGCAATACAAGTTAAAAAAAACATAACCTTGAATAACTAGTACCAAAGTATGAATGTGGGTTAGGGTCCCGGTCATGACACTCGTCTCCTCGAGCAAGACATTTAACCATAACTGGCTTCATCCTTCGGATTGGACGTAAAGTTGTGGGTCTTGTGTGTTGTGTTGATGCACATGAGAGAACCAAAATGCAGCTTTAAAGAACCCCGTACACTTATCGTTTTAAAAAGAAATGGTTAAAGTTTCTTTCGGATTGGGCACTTTTGGGCTATAAAAAGCATTTGTTATGAAATGAATATGGTTGGAAAGATATTTTAAAAGTAGAGTATAATGATTCACATAAATATCCCTTGAAATTGTGTTGTTGTTGTTGTTTTTTTTTGACAGAACATGGTCCGCCATTTTTGTCGAACCAATTTTTGACTCCACAAAATGGTGTACCGTATGTTTCTATGTAGAGTGTGGTTCCACTGGTTGTATTTCCGAGAGGCAAATCTATTTTTTGAATCACTAATCGTTAATTACAACACCCTGTAGGTGTTTTAATGCATGACCAACTCTTAAAAAGGATAAGAAGCAATTCCATGTAGCAAAATTTGAAGAGGTGTGAAGGCAGAGTGCCCCTTTAAACCCTTATTCCTTAGTGTCTTCGGCTAGAGACTGTCCAAATCCTCCATTATTCCTCCAGAAATGTCTGATAAGATTGGTGGGTAAGAGGGGATGGTTTTGAGGTACGGGAAAACGCCCTTTCAAATAATCATTAAAGGGACTTTGTCGTCATGATTATAGCAGGCCTGTGGCTGTGCATGGAAAGATGAACTCTCACCCAGATACGGCACATGTGCGCGCTTGCGATCAAATCACAAAGGATGTCGTCAAACTGTGATGTGACCGCTGGCACGCACATGCGCGTAGTAACTGGGTTATTCCATTTACTGCTATAATCATGACGACGCAGCCCTGTTAAGAAGGATCTTAGCGGACATGGGAACTGTTTGGCTGAGTGGAAGCTGAAAGTGGATTTTTTTTGTTGGTTCTTTACAGCATATCAGCAGGTTGTGTAGCCCTCCCAGCCCTTCTCAACATAAGACAGGTCATGCAGCAGCGGCAATGTCAGGTGGTCTGGAGTGCAAAGGACGAATTACCGGTTAGTTGCAAGGAACCTGATGGGGTGGGGGAAGGGGAAGGGGGAACTATTTAACTCGGTGACGAATCGAATTTTGAAAATGGGAAACCAGTCACTCTTGTGAGTGTATGATTATTACACAGGTGTGTGATTTCTGAAGTTTTTCCTGCTTTCAGGATTTTCTCAAAATCTCCCTGAACCTTCATCTTTTCTTGAAAGAACTTCGATAAGAAGCCACTATTGTTTATTAAGTAAAGCAGTCACCAAAGGCAGAAAGAAATAGTCCAAATTGTGTCTGAAACTGTAACATCAGGGAGGTTCTGGGTCTAGAGTAGGGAAGACCCAGGTCTGCAAGCCATTTTTTCAGGAATTTTCACATTCATCAAATCTCATCCATGGTTCCAGATAGACCTTTACCATGATGCGGCCATCTTGATTTTCTCCCATTCAAACCAATGTCACCAAACCGAGGCTGGAAGGGCAAATAGTCTGGTTCCTTTTTGTATAATGAATATTAGCATATATTACTGTTATTGGATACAGGGCACATGACCAAGATGGTTGCAGCATGATAAAGGTCTATAGTGCACATTTATAGATGTTTCCATTTATAATTTGAAGTCAGTAATAAAATTCTTCCTATTTTAACATGTTTTTCCCTCAGTAAGATTGTTATTAAATAGCCGCCTATACCAGATGAATGTCTCATTGTACTCAATAAAAAGATCAAATATTATGCCTGGTAAGTGGTCTGTTTATGATTCATGCTCTCAGAATTTATGCATGAAATTAAAAATCTGACTGCCAAAATGGCACAGCCAAGATTTATCATGTGTAATGACGTCAGTTGAGTTGGGTTAATTTCCACCTTGATTCCTAATCATTATTTGACTTGTTTGATCCCAGATTGAGGTTGACCTTGGGGAGACACATCGTTATCATTCCATCTTTGCGTGTCCGATCCTCCGGCAGCAGACGTCAGAGTCCAACCCTCCAGTCAAGCTTGCATGCGGGCATGCCATCTCCAGAGACTCCCTCAATAAACTCACCAACGGAAACAAGTAAGTACCTGTTTCTAGCTTTCTGGCGTGGTATAGTTAAAGGATTGTAGGGAGCTAGTTGTTAGAAACACAATCTCTGAAGTTTGAATCATTAATAGTTCAAGCAATAAACCACAAGGGAAGCTGACAGAGTACATTTTTTGATCAATTTTGGGCTGAACCCAGTCAGTTTCCTTTGTGGTTTATTGCTTGATATTTACAAAATAAAAAGTTGCATCACCCTTAAGGTAGGTCCCCGTGCTGCCGCTTCCCAGGTTATATCCATAGAGCTAGCTCTATGGTTGTATCGTATATTATGGGGTGTGATCCCTGGCTACGCGGCTGCATGGTTGTATGGCTTCTGACTGGCACCCCCCGAACAAAGATATTGACAAAATAGGGAGACCGCCAACATTAGGGCTGGACAGCTCATTTGGAAGTGTGTCGGTACGTATAGCCAGTGGTCGCAGGCTCCAATCCTGCTCCAGTCAATTTTTCAGAAAAGTTCATTATTAGTTCATTAGGGTCTTGAAGTTGTAAATTATGCACCTGTTACAAGACTACCGTATTACATTTCAATGGCAGTTAAAGTTTAAATTCAGATTAGTGCATCCATGAGATTCTTAGACAGCCCTCAGTCTAATATCTGGGCCCAATCTCATAGAGCTGCATAACCAGTAGCCGCCGGATGACGTGTATACATGCAAATGTTTCCCCTGCCTGGAAACGGAAGCCGTTTAATTATAGTCTTGTGTAAAATCGGACTACTAGAGCAAAGGTTACCCGGACATTCCACTGCTGAGCGTGCCCAGACCACACACACACACCGTCTAACGCTTCTTTTCACCCACACAAAGACAAAACATGGTCTTGAATATTTTGACATTTTCTGGCTATTGAGAGGTGGTTTTTGTGTAATCCCCCGATTCCAGACCTTTGTCCTTTTGTTCCAAGAAGAGGATTATGAGACATCGAGAGGCTTTCACCATTGTTTATTCATTGTATTTTGGCTCAATGGAGGCAAGTCAGAGTGAACCAGGAATCAAGCCATGGTTCCGGTTGTGGTACAAATCTTATGCCATAGGTAATGGCCGATATTTTGCAAGTGACATTTTCTCAGTTGAGAAAACAAAACGCATGATGCAATAAAGAGAATCTTTCTTCTCTTGGCTTTGTCTGTCAGGTCATGGTTTCTTTGTGCCAGTGGTACTCTCAAAGAAAAATGATTCCAGCAATGCCGCCAAAAGAGTCCTGTCCACCCTGATGGGATTATTATGTCGGAACCATTTTTCTTTTTGCCCCTTAAAGTTTTGATTAAGAGGACCCATCTTTGTTTCCTTCAGGATAAAGTGTCCGTACTGCCCCATTGAGTCAACACCAGCAGAATCCAAGCAACTCTATCTGTAGACTGGAACCCCTTCTCAAATGATGACACTGCAACTTGAACTGGAGATGTAAAGACTACAGAGGCAGTGGACTTCACTCATCTGCAGATATGAGAATTAATTTCTGAAACCTGGAGAGCTGTGTGAAATTAATTTTGCGCTGTGATATGACACCCGTGGGAAATTGCACGCTTTCTCACATATTCATCAAGTACTGAAATAAAAAATCTTGTCAATCAATGATTTTCATCACTCAGTTTCCACATAGGGAGAAATATCATTTTAAATAGTGGATTTTGGGTTCCTGTGGTCAATGTTATGAATACTGAGTAACCGTGGTAACACAAGAGCAGGCTAATAACTGGAGTGAGCATTGAATGAGGCTGTTGTAGGGTACCAGACCTACGTGAGCTGCAGAACAGCAGTCTGTGAATCATGAGATATAGTCACGTCCATTGGAAGGTATGGGACTCTTTTTTTCTTTGCCATTACATTACCTGTGAAATAGCAAATTAATATTAACATAATTTTATCACAGAGTTTTAGGTATACTAAAAAAAAGAAGTTCGTGTACACACATCATTTTTCAGTTTTAAATCAAGTGTAACAAGAAACAGTTGTCTATTCTTTTGAGAAGTTTTGTTTGCAAGTCGTCTGTAAATAGTTAAAAACCAACTCATTTATCTTGTGTTCCTATATTTAAAAAAAATTTACACATTGCTCTTTATTGGCAGCCAGTTGTTGTAGAAGGGTGTGGCAATAAGGTGGGGTTAAGGCCACGTCCATGTCTCAAACAACACCAGTCTCCAAGCACAATCACTACCTCTAAATCATGTGGGAAACGGATTTTTATAAATACAATATAAATAGGGGTGTTCTTTTTTTTCACGAGCCAAAAATTAGAGTAGCTGTACATAAAATAATGTGACAATTGAGAGGAGAGAGGACCTGAGGAAGTTTAGTTGAAGTTGTGCAATGCGACACTTTAAAACCTAGTGCATAGGAGGCTGTAGTCTGGTCCTATGTCTTTATCCACAAGGATAAAGGGAGGCACTGGCCTTTTTACCCAATGGTTTTATTGGATAGACATACATGCAATGATGCATAACTACCAGACTGATGATGATATTACATACAATGAGTGTAGTCTGTACACACACAGTATTATGGCATGCAAGGTCAAAGGTCCATCTGGCAATTAACTGCCAGGTTCTTAAGGCTGGTATCTGGCGTTGTTCACGAGCCTCGAAGTGTGACGTCAGATGTTCAGGCAAAGGAGGCTGTAGCTGATCACATCCAAGAGTCAAATCATTGGGAGACTTTGTGTCACTAGGTGGCAGCATTGCAGCAGACATACGTAGTCATTTTCCATTGTATTTCTGAGCATCCACACATTTCCGGGAACAATGGATCTACCTGGTAAGTCTACTGCCACCTAGTGTCCCAAAAGTCACCCGCTCTAATTATACGTCCTCGTTTTTTTAGATCACAAGAACCCAACACCAGCTCATTGTGTTTTTAAGCAAGGTACAAACCATACACTGTTCCAGTGATAATGACTTCTAATTTGACTTGGTACACAAAAGTTGCTGGGATTTTTTAAACACTACGTCTTAGGTTTGGCAAAAAACTATGGGGGGAACTTTGTTAATTTCTTGTATATACTTGGTCGTGGTAGGACAAATCAATTAATTACAGTAAGTGTATTATTTATGAAGTGAATTTTGTAACATTGTATTTTGTACATAAATTATTTCCTAAAACATACGATTTCAGCAAAGCTTAGTATAAAACTACAGGTACTCCCAAGATGAGATTCAGCCAGCAACTTTACACTTTTTACTGCTTCAAAATATGTCAGCTTGTTCCAACTCTAGAATCCCAAATGCTTGCACCCTGAAAATATGAATACAGCATGTGTGCCGTGACCAGGGTTTGTATGTTGGATTTGAAATTTTGATGGCTTCAGCAGAGGCTACGGCTGGATCGCTGAGAAGCCCTATTCTTCAATGTTGATCTCTGCAGCAAACGGCCATAGCAATAGCCGAAGCCACTTGATTCAAAGGCAGCCTGAAGGCTGGTTGGTCGCGCGATGATTAGTGCCGGACGCTGTGAGCGCTGGACGCTGAGCCTTTTCATTGCAGTCTATGGTCGCTGAGGTGTCAGCGTCGACTATAAACTGCGTCGCGCGGCAGTTTTACCACCGTTCAACCATTGTGCGACCAAATATTAACCAACGTTAAGGTGTGCTTCAACACCATCACATGTTGTTTCTGCCAACTTTACTTTCCACGATTGGTTCTTGTGGCCGTTAAATACCAAGTTTAGTCCATCTTGGGCAAAAATCAATCATGTGGAAACTAGGTGGCAGTAGACTTAACAGGTTAGTTAATTGTTGGACACTAGGTGGCAGTAGACTTAGCTAATTGCCAAGAACTTTGTAAACAATGGAAGTTTACCTGGTATGAGTACTGCCATAGCGCTCTATAGTCACAGAATGGGAGACTTTAGAATGCTTGGTGGCATCAGATATCTGGACCAACATCTTACAAGACTTAAGGATTTCTTTCTTTTTTAAATTATAGAACTTTTTAGTTGGTTTTGGAATAGAAAAGCTTCAGAACACACTAGTAAAGCTTCAAAAGTGGTGTTGGGCGATTGGAAAGCACTACACTGCAACTTATTTGGTTGTGTATGGGGTTACTGGGGAAGTGCTAAAATTACTGGACTCTGGCAAGTGGTCCAGTGAATATTTCAAGCCCTATACATGCAGGTTAATTTTCCACTGTTTCCTAGTCATGACTTTTTTTCAGAACAATGGATTTACCTGTAGGTAAGTCTGCTGCCACCTAGCGTCCTCAAAATCTCCCATAGGTGTTCAAAATGACCTTTCTACTTGGGGGGAAAGAAGAAGGTTGAGTTAACCCTGGTTCTGAAAATTCCAAGCACCGAAGACTAATGTCATGAAGCTGTTCACTGAGAAGTCAATAGACCTTTATCATGGTGGGGCCATCTTGATTTTCTCCCATTCAAACCAATGTAACCAAACCGAGGCTGGAAGGGCAAATAGTCTGGTTCCTTTTTGTACAATGAACATTAGCATCTATTACTGTTATTGGAGACAGGGAACATGACCAAGATGGTGGCAGCATGATAAAGGTCTATTGAGGGCTCTAAAAGGTGTATTAGAGAAAAATGCCAAATCAGGAGAAAAGAAATGTATATTGCCACGTATTTAATTTTGGAATAAATGAGGTTGAACTAGACAAGATGTACTCATGACTCTTTATGGTCTCTTGTATGTTATTTTAGGCAAAGAGTAAACACCTGAAAGCTATTGAACACATTCAAATTACAAGTTAATTTGAAATCATCATTGCCCCCCAATAACAATCATAGGGAGCAGCCTACGTCACACTTCACCCTGGCGCTGTCCTGGGCCGATTCAATTTTCAGAGTGTGTACTGGCAGGGCCGTTTAGATTGGCCCAATTTATAATGCATTTTTATTGGTTACAGCACACTATGTGACTTTAAATGACCTTTGTGGAAAGTTCAAGTTGTGACCAAAATAAAGATGGGAAGTCAGCTTTGAACTTATGTATGCCTTGACTGCAGTCAGTGTTTCTAGAATTTTTTATTTACAATAAAAAACGACAATTTACAGCTTAAAATGCATGGCATTACACAGGCCTTAAAAGGAACTGCTAGAGTTAACCTCATAGATCAGAGCGTGCTACCCAAACTGCCGAACTGGGTGGCAGAAATCAGTCCAAGCACTGAAATAATCTTAGATGATCAAATCATCTCGAGTCACCTGAGATTTACTACTTGGTAGCATCAAATTGATGACTAAAAATGTACATAACATAAGTTTCCAATTTTTAAACAAAGGTACAAATAACAAAGTTTTTTTAACTGGGCAGCTGGTCCCTGTACATTATTTTCCTTTTTCCAACGAATATTTTGTTACTGCATTTGTGAAAAAATGTTTCACTAAAAGACATTTTGGGAACTTGAATAACTTTTGACATGTTCTCGGAGATAACACTTTTTTAACATGGAGATGCTTATGTTTATTTAAAAAAGTAACAACCACCACATGTTTTTAATTCGTGTCTGCAAAATCGGGGATAAGTAGTGGTGGCAGTGGAGGTAGAAACTCGCTGGGAGGGGTGCCAATGAAGCCTTCCATCAAAGAGAAAGGAGTATCCAGGGTGGCCCTGGGATGATCCTCATCCCTGGTGACCCTCTGTGACCTGCATTCCTCCAGCTCCCGAGTTAGGTCTGCAACTTTGGCCTTCAGTTTCTGGTTCTCACTCTCGCAGCTGTCCAACACTTGGAAGAGTTTGACCAAGTGGGACCGGAGCTCTTCGTTCTGGGTCAGGAGCTCTTCAAAGACTGTCCGTTCTGTTTTGGGTACTTTACGCCCAACTGGGTACTCGCTCAGGGCTGAAGGAGAGTTTTCAGTCGGCTCGTTGTTATCAGGGTGCCTTTGACCTAGGCTTAATGTCTTAAAAGCTGTCATGAGTTGGGATACTCTGTATCCTGGCTGTTCATCTTTGACAATAAAATGCTGGCGAACTAAAGTGAGGAGGGAGTCTGTCTCATCGGAGCTGAATCTGGACTCCAGGCTATCCATCCTTAGCCTGGCATCTTCCTCTTCTACTTGTGGAGCATTACAGGCTAGGTCTGGTTCCAGGCTGTGAGTTTCTTCAGTGTCATTCAGGTACTGTCCGTTCCAGACTGTGGTAATCACGTCCTGTTTTCTGTTTCCCCATTGTTGTCGCTTCTTGACAATCTGAGGCTGCTTCTGTAGATTATTGAGTTGAAGTTGGAGAGACAAAATGGCCGATGGGTCCTGGGTATGTTTCATCGCCTCGGACAAGTTTTCTGTGATACAAAACAAGAACATTGTAAACCTGATTATGAGCTACAATCATTTCATAGTGACCCTACTGAAAACAACAAAATCAGGACTTCACACTTATCAAGGGAGCAGAGTTTACTTTCATGGCACTCATTTCGTCTTTAAGAGGGCAAGGCCATTTTTATTTAGCATAGGGCCTGTCCATTGGAATGTCTTCCAAGTCTATGGGAAACTTTGGAAGGGGCACCAAGGCCAAGACCAGGGCAACGGAGGCCTAGCCTCTGTGGCCTTCACGCAATTCCAGGCCTGGGTACTCCTTGCCAAGGCATTCTCGTCATACAAGGCTACGCCAAACTCCTGCGCCAGCTCTATGAGCAGAGAATGCTTTGTTACAGCTATACCAAGTACCAACATGGTTTATTCATACCAGCAGCTTGGTTGTAGCATACTACAGCTTGATCATAACGTCCTAATAGTAACATCCTCTCAGCCTGTCTCTCCATCTGATGTGCCTGAGGGTTATAAAAGAAAACAGTCATTAATTACCATTGCATAACAACAATGAAACACAAATTAAACTTTCAATCCTGTCATCACTGGCATTTCATTTAGTATGTCCCAAACATACAGACAATCATCCAAGTCTCCCTTTTCCATATAATCAATCAGAAACCCAATTAATAATGATAATAGTAGTCCAGCATTTGTAAGGTGCACTTTTAAGTGTAAACATTCAAAGGCGCCGGTCAAGAAAAGATTAAATTGATGTAATTTCAAGTTGTTGAAAAAGCAAGTGTGAACAAGTGTGTCTTTAGTTTCTACTCACTTGAAGAGAGTGATGTTGTGGATTTGTCTAAGGTTTTCAGGTAGTGAATTCCAAAGTCTTGGTGCAGTGTTGGAAAACGCCCTAGTCCTCGTAACTGGCCAAGGGAGTTGGGGGAACATAGATCTCAGACCTGGGCCCCATTTCATAGATAATATTGCTTAAAAATTTGCTGCTCAGCAGAAATGAGCAGGATACCAGTCATAAACTGTACATGTGCCATGGTAGTTTGGCCGGTAGCCTTATTCTGGTAAGCATAATTTTGTTGTGCTTAGCTGCTTTTTGTGCTTAAGCAGCTCTATGAAATTGGCCCCTGGTCTTGTTGTGCAGGTCGTTAACAGGCCTTGTACAATGTAAGTAGGGTGGAGCTGAACGACCATGTAGTGCCTTGAATGTGAGCAGGAGTATTTTGAATTAGTACCCCATCAACATCCTTCAACATCTACCAAATAATACATGTATATCCTAAAGGACAATGGTCCCATTCACCCACTGAATACTATGTCGATGATCATTTATGGTTGTGTATTTATTTAACCCTAACTACCCGGAGTGATCAACTAGGTTCCTTCCCCACTCTAACAAATTCCAACACCATTATGGGTAACTCAACACCCACACCGTGGTACTCTGATTATGGTGGTATGCATGAATCCATGTAAAGCATGTAAACTCATGCAGTCCCCAGTCCAACAAAATCCAACAAAACCTGCTCATTAGAGTTTGATGGAATAGGCACTGTAAGGGTTAAGGAATCTAGCATCCAATGCAGTATTTATTGAGTTAGAAACAAATTATTTCCATTACACTTAACACTAGTGATGATTAAGATCATCTCATCTACTTTAGGTATTTATTACAAGCAAGTACAACTAACATTATGGTACACCCATTAATAATAATTTTTGTCATAAAAAATATGGCCTTTGTGATTTGACCGTGATTTGTACTCCTTTTTGGAGATTTTGACATTTTGACATTTATTGGTTGTACTAGCTAGCCGATACAACCGATAAATGTCAAAATCTCAAAAATAGGAGTATACGCTAAAGCGCCCCAGTTACTGGGTCTAATCTGGCAGTATCTTTCCATGCACAGCCACAGCCCTGCTATATCATGACTACACATCCCCTTTTTATGTTTAAGTGGACATGTATGTACTGTATTAGTTGAAATAATCGTAACCCTCCATCCTCCCGACAGTCTCCCGTTGGGAGGATGGAGGGTTACGATTATCGCAAGACTAGTAGTAGTAGTAGTACGTAGTACTGACTACTGGTAGCGGGTAGCTTCCTATTTTTCACTACTTCCAGAATTGTAAGTCTCTTTACAATTCTGGAAGTAATTTTGAACCATCAATCGTGATGACATTGAATAGATCACAGTAGACGACAACTGACCATGGTCATCATCAGAGAGAAGGAAGATGGACCGACAGTCATGACTGACGTCATTATTGACCAGTGTTGACAAACATGACAAGACAAGGAACCAAAGAACAGTCTAACGTTACTCATGGAGGTAGAATTCTACTCAATCTTAGTCTTACCCGGTTAAGTGGTGAGTCTGGATCCATTCTAAGGTTTGTTTCATCTTTATTAATCATGATATTGTTGTAACTGTTTTTAACTCTCTGAGCTCTGTCACCGTGGAGGAAAAGTATTTATGCTGACAAGTTACAGAACTGAACTGTATTCTTTCCTGCCGTATACATCAACATCAGACATGACAGTGATTCGTGATGGCTGTGCGGAAGTGCGCCCTCGCTTGACGACTTTCACGTTTTATTTTGTTTACACCGCCACCTGTTCCTTATAAAAAGGATAGCACATTGTTGGTTTTAGACAACAGCTAGAGGTTACGCGCGCCAAAAAAAGAGGCCCTGAAAAAATACTTTATGCAAAGTGTTAATGTTTTCCTACACTTGATTAATTTATTATTCGTGTTATTTCTTATGATACCGATCCTACTACTACTACTGCCCCTGACTATGCTCTTGCATAAATTGATACGTAAAATTTGCATGTTTAAACCATAGCACACTGGCAATCGGTGTATCCGAGTGCAGTGATGCTTGACGATGTGACAGTGTTGATAACATTACAAATGATTTACCCTCAATGATAACACATCGGATCATATAAGAGATCAACTAACGGTGGACAGAGCTGGGCTATAAAACGAGTTTGTATACGTTAGTTCACAGTGTGAATGCCTGAGCCATTCCAGAAAGTCAACAAAACCACGGCCACAACACTTCGTTGTTTTCAACACTTCTGAAAGGTGAGTCTCCATCCATGATGTATCATTGCAAGAATTATTTAGTTATTAAGTCATAAAGTTATTTATATCAAAGGAAAACTGTTTTGCTCATGGTCTGTGACTAAACCAGAGACTGGCCAGTGTTGTAGTCGAGTCCACGACCTCCGAGAGGCCAAGGCCGAGTCCGAGTCCGAGTCATGGGTCTCCGAGGGCAAGGCCAAGGCCGAGGCACAGCATTCGAGGGGGAGGCCAAGGCCAAGGCCACAACGTCCGAGGCCAAGGCCGAGACCAAGGCCAGTTATATTATGCACACATTTATATACTAAAAACAAACAAACAAACAAACAAAAACCAAACACAACTTTACACAAAGTTTATATGGACAACTCGACGGTAGACCAAGTCGACTCGAGACGGTTGAGACAACTTGATGGTTAAGACAACTCGACGGTTGAGTACAAATTAAAAAGTAGGGTGCGTAACTCTTTTTTTTACCCAAAATCTACCTAGAGCGCAAACCATGCAAAAACACAGCGTGGTCAGCACACCAACTCTTTCAAATTACCTTGAAAATTAAATGTTGTTGTTATAATTAATTAATTTGAATGAAAAGGGATAAAGGGCCCAGGAACTCTCTTTCTTGATTGTAGATACTCTCTGGTGTATTCTGGGCACTGAATCTGGGTTCCAATGTGTCTTATGAATAATTGTTTGGTGGAGTTTATTCTAAGAAATTATTGTGCTTTTCCTTTAAATACTGGGGGTTTTTTTAAATAGAAATTAGTCAGTGCAAAAAACCATGCAGTCTGGTTGCAAATAAGCAGTTCGCTCTGCCTGCATAATAGGCCTAAGACTGTTGGCTGTTGAATTCCTACACCGCTCGTAACGACTTTTGCCATTGGCCAATTTCGCCCTACAGCCAGCGGTTGGAACTAATTCAGTAAGCGTGCAGTGCCGCCTCGAACCGACCATGGAGGATTGAAAACATGAACATCCTGACCATCGCAGTTTTTTATACATGCACGCATTGCGAAGGACAGTTTTCCATGTGTTCAATCCACTATTATGTTTTACGAATCCATATAAAATCATTTGCTGAACACACACGGTACCCGCGTAAATAATATTTCACACGCAGCAACTTGTGTCTTCTGGGGCTTGGAGTCAACAACGGTTTTCTGTCTTTCTTTAGTTACTTTTTTGTTTAGTTTTTTGTTATGGTTAGTTTGAATAATAATAAAATAATAAAACTAGGATAATATTGCAGCACATATGTTGTTCAAAGGTAGTGCATGGCTTGATTTAAACCACCGTGCTTGAAAAAATAGGCCCGATTTCAGAAAACTGGCCGTGCAAAACACGGCTGCACGGCTCGATAGCTAAAACACTGTCAAACGTCTCGAGTCAAGTTTATCAACCGTCGAGGTGTCTGACGTCCTTTCCAGATCATCACTTTGGTAATGAATTTTTCCAAGTGCCGATAAGAATCAAATTGAATTGAAAGGTTCAGGAACCAGTGTATTTCAAATCTGTAATCTTTGGGGTCCGATTGCGCAAGTGATGTGCGTTTTGCGCTCGTAAAGCATGCCCATTTTCGGTCTGCGAAACCTCAAGTCAGCTTCAGTAATGTTAATTTGTCACGATAACATTTCAGGGGAAAAGTAAATGGTGGGAAATTTGAGTCAAAAATGGCGGTCTCGAACCAGCCTTGGCTCATTCTTCGAGGCCAGAAGGTGCCGAGGCCAAGGCCAAGACCGAGTCATTACATAGCGAGGCCGAGGCAGAGACCAAGGCCGTCCAAAATCGGCGGGGAGGCCGAGGCCGGCCTCGAGACCACCAACACTGCTTATGTCTCGAGACCAGGGCGTCCTGTGTGATTGACATGTTAACTCCACTAAAAAAACAATATTCTCAAAACAAGAAATTCCAAAGGTGCGTTGGTTGTTCGCCAGTAAAATAAAATGAAGACATACCGTGTTTAGGCAATGGTCACGCCCCTCTGTTTGAATTGGTTGTCAAAGCGCATTCCCATGGGCCTAAGCGCGTGGCCGACATTGTCACCACGTGTACAAACACTCTTTGACCGTGGATGCACTTTGATCTAAATTGTTTTGCGTGGGACCTCTACTCAGCTGTTTATCTATATGAATGATTCCATGACAGTTTTCCATGTTTTGGAAGTTGCAGGAAATAGAGCAAAATCCATTCTGACACTCAAGAAAATAGTATTCTCCACGGAAGAGTGTAGACCCTACTGCATGTATAGCCTTTTCTTTTTTAAGAAAAGTTGGTAAGTGGAGTCCGTAATGTGTATTTCTACGGTTGAGTTCAGATCAACCTCCACCTCGTCCCCGGGGTGTGTCGAGCAGTACGAGGTTGACCGCTCTCTCACCCTGGTATTTGATCATTTGCATATCCAAAATTTTTGGATACGTATGCAAATTAGAATAGTCTGGCTGCTTTTCGAAATTCACATCTTCGTCATATTCTCGTTGCCGGTACCAGATGTAATAGCCCGTTTAACGTTTGTTTCTATTGTAAAGTCATTGTCCAATCAGGGTCCAAGTAAGGAGCTTCCATCCCAGGGTTTACATAGTAAACCATGGGGACGAGGTTGGATCAACCTCTCCTCCCGGCACACTGACCCCCTCGTAGTTTTCCTCCCGCGAATCAAGCAATAAATAATTTCTGTCGAGAAAGAATTCCTTCCCCACTTTTTATCTAGTTATACTGTCAACATATCAGAGAGACACACTTATTCAAAAAAAATACAAAATACAAAATAATAAGACTAATAAAAAATGGAATTGTTTATAAAAAAGCAGACTGAAAAACTATCTGGCTGCCCTCAAGCACTGCCGGAAGATCAACAAGCTACAATATAACAGACAAACACTTTAGAAAAAATAACAAAACAACAACAGAAAACAAACCCCAAACCATCGAGGGATATAAAAAAGAGGAATAAAAATATATACTGAACAACATGCATCAGATTGGACCCCAAACCAGAGCTTAAAACAACATTCTTCAACTCACTCAATAGGGAGCTCATCCCAAAACCTAGGGAATCTGTGGAACAGAGATTGGTGAGCGACTTTTGTTCCTTAATCCTTGCCCTTTTGGCGTTCCCTGACCTTTGGAATTGAGCAACGTCATTGTGTCTACTTTAGGATTAACGCGGTGATAAGATTATCATGGGGCAAATAAAACTTAAAATATTTAGCATATTTACCACAAAAACAATTCAGGCCCGTTTCAAACGTTACGCTCTGTTCCTGGCGTTTAAAACCACTTTTGGAATCCGGCTTGGCAGAGACTTATGAGCTCGACCATGGCTTGACAGGCCCTGCCATGTTATTGGCAAAGTTGGGCAGAAGCACAACGTTTGAAACAACTGCCGCGCCAATGCCGCACTATTGCCGAACTCAAATGATTTGAATTCGACACGGCAAGAGCGCGACGTTTGAAACTAATCCTTGCTCAAGAAAGGTAGAACCAACTGTAGCACATTTCAGAGTACTGTATTTCATAGTTACTGCTGCCAAAGGCCCTTGTGGAAGACTTTTGGAAAACTAGTCAAGCGTCTCAGATCTGCTTCACTTATTACAATGTATATCCTGATAAGAAGAACATGTTTTTGCTTGCTAAGCATGCGCGAAATTATTTTACATAATTTTTCTGAACACTTTTTGAGATTTTTTATAATCGGCAAAATGTAATTTTTAGTTTTGAACAAAAAGTGCCTATAAATGAAGCAAAAAGCTAAACGTGGCTTCATTTATTTAAGGCATGGTAAGGGGATTTTAGTAAAAAGGCGTTTACTTCAAAATGTGTTTATCTCCTGCCCGTAAGTTATACGGCAAAAATGTTGAGTTTTCAAAATTTATGAAATTTATGTTAATCCCATTAGAGGCTAGAAATTGTAAAAAACATGAAAAACAGTATTTTTTTATGTATAAGGAAACCGTGTTTAGGTTCTCCTGGATCCCGGCCTAAAGTGTTATACTGGCGTGATCCCCACATAGACGCCTCTTCTCTTTCCCTGGTACTAGAATTGGCTGCCAGCTAGTGCCACCCTTTGAGATATTCTGATTTATGGGTGACTGGCCTACGGGCTGTAATTTATTATCACGTACTTCAGAACGTTCCCGAGAGCTTTTTTTTATGAAACTTAACACAGTCTTCAATTTACCAAGTGCTACATGTCGACGTAAACAAAACATTAACATTTTGCCATAACAGGGCACTTTGTAGTTTTTTGCCCATTTTTGGTCAAAATTCCATTTTTCCACAATTTCCGTATAATTCGTCCAAATGCAATAAAAATTTGCGAACTTGTATATTTTGACATGAGCAATAACGTGACATTGTAGTTTATTATTATGGTCACCACCGTTGGGGGCGCTATAATTATTGGCTTATCCCATTTTTGTAATTTTTTGTTTTTCTATTTAAAAATCGATATTACCGTCAACTTTTCAGGACTAGAGTCAATGGTGAGGCCTGGTCGGCGAATCTATTGTATTTCTTGGCGTTAAACAGAAAAAGTTGAAGTTCTTTGTTGAAAAAAGGTTTTTTAAATCACTAAAAAAAACATTCAAAAAACGTTTTAAAAAAGGTCAAACTAATGGTTGCCATGCTGACCCCTATCAAAACTTGTTTCATACAAGATGACTCTAGAAAATTTCTTGGAAAAGTTGGTGGTGGTCGCATGCCGCGTTAAAAAGGTATGTGCAAAAGTATGGTAGGTGGGTACATTGTGCCCCCCCCCCCCGGTCCTGATAAGGGTTAAACAGCCACAGACCAATCACAACTTAGCGCTATGATGACGTCATTATAGATGTTTTAAAACATTACCATTGAATTCTACGGGTCTGACAACCCTTACAAGCGTAATTTTCATCAAAAATAAGTCGAAACATAATTTTGGCGCACTATGAGACATTCAATTTGATTGGGTTGTACATTGTCAAAAAGTAGTAAATGGGGCCAGTGTAGAAACAGTTATTCAATTTTTGTAACATGCGTACAGTATAACTTTGGATTGATTTCTTTTTTCATGAGTGACGAAGACGTTTCCAGTCTTAAAATATTGGGTTATTTTTCCTTTTTCTTCATAAACAATGTGGTTTGGGCTATAATTTATTGTCATCTTTTTTGAAGTGATATAAACTACGAGGCGTCTCTTGACAATGTCTGCATCACAGATGAAACAAAATGGTGAACTTCTTCCAAAGGTAAATAAATTTAAGTAGCTTAGAACCAAGTTCCATGTATCATATTGTTTTTCTCCAGAAAACAATACATCCCTTTCAATTAATACGATTGCTTGAAAGACGAAAAACCTATGCATTACTTTTGCACAGGAAGTATCGGCCATTCTGGATTCGTTGCACCTTACGGATCAAGTCCAACGTGAGCTCGTATCAGTTGTACAGCGTTCATTTGATTTAGGATTACAACCGGAGACGCACGAAGACGCAGCGGTGAAGATGCTTATATCTCACGTGCGATCACTGCCCGATGGCTCAGGTCAGAATTAATACAGACAATAACCAATATGCCTTTGCTGCCATCTTGGTCTAATACCCTGTGTCTAATATAACAAAAGTGACTTTTCTCATCTAACCATAAGAGAGTCAGACTATTTAAGCGCCCTTCCAGCCTCAGTTTGGTCACATTCAGCAGAAAATCAAGATGGCTGTACAAATAAAGGTCTATATATCAAAATCAAACCCCAAAGCACCTAGAACATCACTCTCTCAGTTTATTGACGTGAAAACAGGTTGGCAAATTTGCTCGTGGTTAGTATTAGTTGAACATTACAATAAATTCAACAATTCAATAAATTCAAGGTCGCCGAATAATTGGTGAGTTGCCACGCCCACTTCCAATGCTGCCCTCCCCTGCGGGCCTTCGGTCATAATTATTATTATTAAGACCAATGTATCAAGTGTTACATTTAATTTCTTTTGGCATGTATAGTTCTGGTTTTCCGGCGAGTCTGAACCTTCGCGTCATTATTACACTTTGTTTATTGTATCCTGTTTTTTAATACCCAAATATATATTTATATACATACTTTTGTTTTACTTTTTGCAGAGAGGGGTACCTTTATAGCCCTCGATATGGGAGGAACTAATTTCCGTGTCTTACTGACAAAATTCACCGATAGCGGTATCGAGGTTGCCGCAGTTGAGAAGTATCACCTGCCACGTGACGTCAGAATTGGCACTTCAGATCAGGTTAGCCCGCCCTCTATAAGTCAGTGACGTAAGAGTTTAACGGTCGCCTATCCAAAAACCAATGTTAGTAGTAAGATAATACCGTCTTTGTTTTTCATGTTGTTAACCGATAAACCACTGCTCACAATATGAATTGCTGAAATAAGACGGCGTTTTTTAAAAGTAGTTTGGATTTGTTTTTCATTTTTGATCGTTCTGTATAGCTGTGTACAAGAATGCAGACTGCATTTAGACTGGTCCCCTGATTTTATCCACAACGGTAAAGACAGGCACTTTTCTTACAAACCCGGTGGTTTCATGAGATAGATATAAAATACAGGCAAGATGGCGCATAACTACGAGGGAATGACTCTACACACGAAGATTTGACATTCAAGGTCAAAGGTACATCTGGCAGGAACCAAGTTGAACGTGCATCAAGCTATACAGGCAGGCAAAGTTGAGTCGTCCACTTAAAACAGTCGGGACCCGGCCCCGATGGAATAGGCCTATCGTTCGATTCTTTTAAAGTTGACCATGCTTCCTTTAAATTTAAGTCGAGACTTTAACATTGTGTCAAAGTATTCTTGTATTTTACAAAAAGAGAAGGATCCCGCGCTTACATCGCCCGTAAAAGCATCTTAGGCATAATTCTCACCAGCCATAGGCCTAAGCGCAAAATTCTGTTACAAAAAGTGCAACGAAATTGGGGCATTGTCACTCTATTATTATTTACAAAATGCTTCACCCATTGCAATAGCTCAAACAATCTTGGACTTTTTATCACCCCAACAGTTTTTCGACTACATTGCAGACAAGCTGGATATCTTTGTTGAGAAGTACTGTGCGGGTGACGAATGCGATGCCTTTCCATTGAGTTTTACATTTTCTTTCCCTTGTACCCAACGCAGACTGGATTCAGGTAAAGTTCCAAGTTGGTGCCTTTGGTTTTGGAACATTATTCAACGAAACATGCACGGACTTCAGAAACAAGAACCTTTGTTCAGATTGTAAAGTTTTACCACATTACATTGACTCTTTTAAAACTTGTTTTGAGAAAAAAAACTAGAAATCTGTAAATAGGCCCGTAGGTATAACAATGGATGTAGCTAATAGACCTTATGCATTGACGTCATCATGCCACCATCTTAGAGGTAAAACGGTGACGCAACAACGGAAAACGCAAAGGTATATGTAAGTGCGGCGCACGAATGGGCCAATCAGCAACCTTCTTTTGACCTCTAGCTGAGGGCGCCCTACCCCAATGACGTTATGTTCATTAGGTCTATTCTACCTCCATGGTATAACATTATCGGTATCATCAATTTAAAATACTTTTTGCGGATACACAAAATGCATGTAACAGTGTTGTCTTGGCGCTCTGCTGAGAATTTGAATTCTGTTTGACGCCAATCAACACTATAACAACCGGCTTGTACATTCTTCCTTTAAATACAGCCGATTTGCTGATATGGACCAAGGATTTTGCCGTAGAGGGCGTCGTCGGAAAAGACGTAGTTGCTCTACTACAGAAGGCCATAGCTAAAAAGGTTCGAAACCTGTAATTCTTATAGATATTTGGTTTTGGTTTCCTCACTAAATCACCACCATCATCATTATTGGCCGTATAAAACTGGCTTTATGAAAATGTTCAGTTTACCCTTATTCTCCCATGATATTCTTGCCCGTTCATTTATGTGGTGATCGTTGCACCATCTCCCCTTTGTCTTCTTACTCTGTTTTTGCCACACCTTAGTTTACATTCTCTTGTGAGACTTTCTTCGGTCTTTTGTTGTTTAATACTATTAACCATAGGTGTACGAGGCAGGGACAGGGGGTAATTGCTCCGCTCCCGCCCCCGGCCTCCACCACCAAATTCGGGCAAAACAGTGGGGGAAAACAGAAGAAAAAAAATAAATAAAAAGACTTTTTATTTTAAATTGGTACTTGTATTTGGTGTACAATTTCGGGCAAATCAACCCCTCTGCCCCACCCAAAGAGTCCCCATACGCCTATGCTACTCACTTGTTAAGAAGTTAATTTCAACTATAAAGCCAGCCCCTTTGTCCGATCTTGCAAACAGAACCTCAAGCTTCGCACCGTTGCTCTATTAAATGATACAGTTGGAGTACTTATGGCTGGGGCTTTCTATGACACAGACTGTAGGATTGGTCTGATTGTAGGTGAGTCACACAAACCCTTAGGCCAACCTCGGCCGGCCTGTATCTTGCGTTTTTCCCCGGTAAAAGGAACAGTATTTAGTGCAACCTTCCTTTAGCTCGGTGTTTGCTTTCAGCATAGTTTGCAGTGGTGCCAAAATCATAAAGATGTTCAGCATAACGATTTGAAGCCACATCTCAACATTAATTGTAAGAAGAAAAACATTAGTGTTCACAGATTTACATAATTATACCTTATTTGGTATCAAGATAATGATGGTAAAAAAACCTTCCTTGAAATATTGTTGCCTGTAATGCTATCGTTTCAAATAATAAGTGAAATGAGATCCAAAATTAGTTTTCGTCTTGGTGAGATAGAAATCCGTACAAAGATGCTGAATACATTTTTACCGTTTTCTCGCAAATGAAACAACGAAATGGGGTGACATTTTCACAGATTGGTTTTATTACAAATATCTTGATTTGGGCAAAGAATGGAAGCATTTACAGTCAGTTTATCAATGTTGAGCTAGAGCTCTAAGCACGTTTCAACAATGTATACATTGTGTGTTGTCATGTAGTCCGCTTCTACTCTTTTTTTAGCAGAAGTCTGCTCAGCAAATTGGTGTCTTTTCAATAAAATTGGCTTAAAAGTTTTCATGGGCTTCCTGGTGGAAACAGTTCTGAGAAACAAGGCGCGCAAAACGTTGGTACTCTGAAATTTGTAATGCAGGATATCTCTGTCATTTTGTTACAATGTTTTCTTTCTTATTTTCCTCAGAGACCAATGATATCACCCCCCCCCCCATTATGAACTTGCTTTAGTTTAATTTTGTCCCTTCGGGAAAAAAGAAACACCCCATTATTAGTGGCTTAACATCTCTTGATTCGTCCCAGGAACCGGCTACAATGTAGCGTATGTTGCACCATTGAGCGAGGTGGTCAGGTGGACGGGGGACAGCGAGGAGCCACGCCAGGTCGTCATTGACACCGAGTGTGGAGCCCTCGGTGACGACGGCGCCTTCGACTTCATGAGGACTGAGTTCGATTTCGAACTGGACAGTCAGACTGTAAATAAAAGAAACCAAATGTTAGTGTCTCACTTACGTGGAATTAATCAATACGTAAACCGAATCTATGCATCAAGTCAGTGATCAATCCTATCAGGACCAGGCTTTTTTATGTACGGGGACCGTGGGGGCACATGGTACCCCTCCCGTATTTTCCAAAGTGTTCGATCGACTTTGATTAAACTTACCACAAATGTTCATTTCACTGAGTTCTACATGATGACGTCAAAAAATCCAAAAATCGTCACTGGATTGCGTTTTTTACTGTTTTTTGCCCATTATTGGTCAAAAATTGTGTTTACCCCATAACTTCTGTATTTCAATTTTGTTTTGCCAATATGATCCTTGATATATTTTGGGAAAAGTCAGAAAAATTCGCGGTGATTGGACTAAGCGTTACGGGGAAAAAATTGGTAGGGGGCACAATGTGCCCCTCCACCTTCCCCGGTCCAAACATGTCATTATTTAGGGACCAGATCTCAGACGAAACAAAGTAGACGAGTATAAATGGATATTGTTTTGTAACAATCTGAACATCACAAGTTTTCTCTCATCAAATGTTTTTATACTAATGTTTTTGACCACAGCTTGTTTGCCATAACAATGAACGTAAAAAATGCATTATTCTTTTCAATAACAAGACGATGCTTTAATGAATGAGCCGAAGTGAGAGGAAAATCAAAATGTCCTCTTGGTCTTTTCTTACAGATACGAGAAGATGTTTTCCGGCAAGTACATGGGAGAAGTTGCACGGCTCATTCTCATTAAACTAGCCCAACAAGGGGTTTTATTTGAAGGCAAGATCCCAGACGCATTGCAACAACAATGGTTATTCACAACTTCCTTCATCTCTGAAATCGTGGAAGGGTAGGTAGCTTACGGACCTTTTTGAGCTTGCACATAGGGATGGGATGGTTTGTTCAAAATCATGTGGATAGGATCCTTTCATACTATATATCTTGTCCACAATCACATTTTTGTTTTAAAGCACGATATACTGGTAGGAATGCCATTGGCGAAATCGAACCCATGGGAACGAGATTGCTTGGTCCACATTTTTGAGCTCGCAGATTTCGGACGGAGGGCTTTTATAGGAATAAAAAAGGTTTGTATTTACTTTTTTTTTGCAGGGATACGGACGACCAGCAATCTCATTCTCAACGTATTTTAAAGTCTTTGGGGGTTGATAATTCGTCAACAGCCGACTGCAAACTCGTGTACAAAATCTGCTGCAAACTTACCGAACGTGGCGCCATTTTGGTCGCCTCGTCAATTGCCGCCCTGCTCATCCGCGTCAAGAAGAGTCCCGTCTGCAGTATCGGCGTGGACGGCAGCTTGTATAACGAGTTCCCGACGTTCAGGAACACGATGCTGGAGAAATTGGCGGAATTGTCGCCAGACTACAAGGCGAAATTCTTGAAAGTTGACGATGGAAGTGGGATAGGTGCGGCAGTGGTGGCGGCTACAGTTTGCCATGGCGACAAGTAAAGATGTAAGAAAAACATCGATAAAATAACCTTCTAAGCTTTTGAAATAACAGTTTCCATGTAGATTATAATAATATATAAAGTCAGTGGCCCAGTCTCATAGAGCTGATTAGATTCTTGTTTAGCAAGTTTATCTGATAGGAAACCAGTCATGAGTTATACGTGGTGTTTTGACTGGTAACTTACTTCTGCTAGGTATGTTTTTTTTTTTTTTTTTTGGGGGGGGGGGCGTAGCTGCTATATGAAATTGTGTCTAGTTTAAGCTGACGTATAGAGGGTAAGCACAGCCGTTTTCCTACAGTAAACTTACGGCCGTTTTGACCTCAGTGAGGGCGCTGTTGTACATAGCTCTATGAGACTCATGACGTCAGATGCATAAGGTATAATTAATGAGATGAACTCGTCCCCAACGGGGGACACGTTACCACAATGGTCACGTACAACGGGTAATGGACCGATTGCGCGACAAGTGTTTACATGTCATCACGTGACCTGTAGTGGGTACTACGTCATCTGAGCTGATGCCAAACGTGCAAATACATGCTGTGACCGACAAAGTCACATCAACAGTCGTTTTGGTAATAATAACACAGTAAGCACTTTTGTTAAAGTTGTATGTTGTGGCATTGATTTTTAATCACATTACTGTTTCAAAAACTACCAGAAGAGGTTTATTTGTTAGTTATGCGTCGGAGTCGGACGACGATGTAGCGCCGCCTGCGCCTGTAATTTTGTCTGTAATGTATAGGCCTAGCTAAAAAACTGTAAAAACGACAATGAAACGCTAGAAAAATGAGCATTTACATCTAGCCTTGCGGAATTTCAAATAGGCAAAGGAATCACACAGTTTTGCAAAGCCTTTTCTTTTGAAAATTTCAGCTTCAATGCTGTGAACTTCTTGTCTTGAAAGGTGCGTGATCGCAGTCGTCTGGCCCAAACGTCAGTCGCGCAACCATGCAGTATTTATTGTACCACACCGTGAACATATACGTCCTTTGTAGAATTTTCAAGACTTGCTGGAGCTGTCCTTACTGGCTTTATTCAGCCACTCGAAGGTCTCTGCTACAAACTCTGGAACGATTTTTACAAATTTCGAGAAAGAAAAGCCTCAATCGAATAAACAAATGCAACAATCATCATGTACTGTACCGCACTTTCCTTTGGAGGACGTCGTGTTTGTTTACATTCAATACCCACTACAGGTCACGTGACGTGGGTCGCGCAATCGATCTGTCGGCATGGAGAATTTGACGCGCGCGTGCAGCGGCCATCTGCGGTGGCGTAATGCACGAGACATGACAGCGAATCGTGATGGTTGTGTGGAAGGGCGCCCTCCCTTGACGACGTTTTATTTTGTTTACACCGCCACCTGTTATTCCTTATAAAAAAAGGATGGCACAATGTTGGTTTTAGACCATAGACAACAGCAAGAGGTTACATGTACGTCATTTCCCACAAAACTAAAAAAGAAAAGAGGCCGAGAAAAAAATACTTTATGCAAAGTGTTTATGTTTTCCCATACTTGATTAATTTATTATTTGAGTTATTTCTTATGGTACCGATTCCTACTACTACTGCGCAGCTCTTGCATAAATTGATATGTAATGTGCATATGTTTAAACCATAGCACTGACAATCGGTGTGCAATCAGAGTGCAGTGATGTGTGACAGTGTTGATAACATTACAAATTATTTACCCTCAATGATAACACGTCTGGTCGTATAAAGCTCAACTAACGGCGGACAGAGGTAGACTATAAAATGAGTTTGCATAAATACATGTACATGTACATGTTAGTTTACAGTATAGATGACTGAGCCATTCGAGAAAGTCAACAAAACCTAACGGCCACACACTTCGTTGTTTTCAACACTTCTGAAAGGTGAGACTCCATCCATGATGTATGATTGCAAGAATTATTATTTTAGTTATTAAGTTATTTATATCAAAGGAAAACTGTTTCGCTCGTGGTCTGTGATTAAACGAGAGAGTAATGTCTCGAGACCAAGGTGTCCTGTGTGATTGACATGTTAATTCCACTAATAAAATAATATTCTCGAAATAACGAATTCCAAAGGTGCGTTGGTTAATCGCCAGTGAAATAGAATTAAAACACTTTCCCGTGTTTTTAGGCAACGGTCACGCCCCTCCGTGGTTATTGAGTTGTGACAAAGCGCAATCTCACCATAGGCCTAAAGCGTGTGGCCGATATTCCCGGCACATGCACAAACACTCTTTGACCGTGGATGCACTTTGATCTAAATTGTTTTGCGTGGGACCTAAATTCTCAACTCTGCTGTTTATCTATGTATATGATTGAGTCCATGACAGTTTTCCATGTTTTGGAAATTGTAGGAAAGAGAGCAAAATCCATTCTGACACTTTTAGTCAAGAAAACTGGTACTCCCCACAAAAAAGAGTGTGTTGTAGCCTTTTCTGTTTTAGGTGGAGTTGGTAAGTGGAGTCCGGCCATAATGTTTATTTCTACATTGGAGTTCAGATCATCCTCTTATCCCGGCAAAATCTGACCCCTTCGTAGCTTTCCTCCCGTAAATCAAACAATAATACATTTTGTTGAGAACGAGTTTCTTCCCCTAGTCATGTAAATTTGACTGATAGCACGTACTTTCTAAGCAAGACGTATATATGCGTAATTTTTTTTCTGATTAACAGCTTTTTGGGTCCTTTAAAAAGTTTGGTGTTATCAAATTTTTTGAAATGTAGATTCATCTCAGTAGAAATTGTAAAAAAAAAACAAAAAAAAAAAAAACATAAAAAACAGTAGTTTTTTAATAATAATAAGGAAACGATGTTTAGATTCCCGTGGATTCCCGCCTAAAGTGTTATACTGGCGTGATCCCCATAATATAGACGCCTCTTCGCTTTGGTACCAGACTTGGCTGCCAGCTTGTGTCACCCTCTGAGATACTCTGATTTATGAGTGACTATACGGGCTGTAATTTGTTTTTACAAACGTTCCCGAGAGATTTTGATGAAACTTACCACAATGTTCATTTTACCAAGTTCTACATGTCGACGTAAACAAAATATCCAATATTTGCCATGAGAGTGCATTTATTTCTTGTAATTTTTAGCAGATTTTTGGTCAATTTCATTATTTTTCGTCCCAAATGCCACTTTCTGACACTGAGCAATAACATGACATAATGTATCGTTAGGGTCACCATTTCGGGCGCTACTCGTTGATTTATCCCATGTTTGTATTTTTGTAGTTTTTCCATTCAAAAATCGAGAAAACCACCAACTTTTCAGGCCCAGGGTCAATGGTGAGGTCTGGTTGGCGATTCTGTAGTATTTCTTGGCTTAAAAAAGAAAACGTTGAAATTCTTTGTTAAAAAAAAACATTTTTAAAAAGCCCAAAAAACGTTTGTTTTAACGTAAAAATGGTCAAACTAATGGTTGCCATGGTAACTGCTTACCCCCTGATAATAGGGTTAATTACCACAGACCAATCACAACTTGGCATTATGTTGACGTCATAGACGTTTTACATTACCATTGAATTGTACAGGTCCGTAAACCCTTTGGAAGTGATTTTTTTTCATCTAAATTAAGTCCAAATATAATTTTGGCGTACTTCGATCTCATTCTGGCCCACTGTGCGTCGCTAGTACCAATGTTCACCTCGTTATGTTAACAACCCTTTCGCAGTAGAAGGCCACCAGCTTAATATTAACCGTGTTTAATGTCATAGTTCCATCAACAAATAACGGTGCTATAAATAGTAGCAGGATTGAAGTCTGCTGATAAACAATCCGTATTTATCTGGTAAAGAGCTTATAACCAACCATAGAGAAACGGGACGAGAAACTCGACTGATCCATAAAAATACAAATATTAAAAAATTATAATAGAGCTCACGCCGTGCTCCGAGGTGAACCCCAAGGGTTGCAACAACCAGTTTAACTTCGTAAATGAAGATTCATCACAGATTGATGAGATTATAAGGTAAAGCAAGGTCGCGAATATACCGGTTATTTAGAGGCTACAGTGGCGAAATCTGGGGGAGGCAGGGGCAAGACCCCTTCCCCCTTCTTACCCCCATAAGATAGAAAAATGCACAAATGATTAGGTCGATACATCAACACCTCCCAATTATGTCTTTGCCCCCGCTTCACCACCCCCGTCATCACCCCAAACCCTAACCCCAATGAAAATGTCGTTATACGTCACTGAGAGTATCCGACGATGTTATAGGACCGAATTTCTTTTACTTTTCATGATGTGTTTAATGATATGGTTATGTACTCCTTGCATAACGTAAGTCTTTCACTTTGTCCTATTACGGATTCGCAACTTAACAAAATTCACGATTCAGGATAAATTATTGTTGTTTTTCCTGACGTATAGCAGTCTTCATACAAAAATGTCAAAGTGTCAAGTTGTAAAAGTAATCTTGAATATTATAATTAGAATATCTATGGTTAGTTGTATACACATAGGAATATGTCCTAATTATGGATGCTGTTAACTACAACTTTTGCAACTTTGTGACGTCATGCCTGGCTTATAGCCCGGGCCGAAATTTTTATGAGACATTAAGTTTGATTGGGGTATACATTGCCAAAAAAACTAGTTTAAACCTTTAAAAAAAATCCTTTGGTAGCAAAGAAAAATCGTACGTTTAACTGTAAATGGGGCTGGGTGTAGACAAAATTATTCCATTTTATAAGATGTGTGTTGACCCCTTGCATGCACGCCACACGCGCCGACTGTGCCACGCTCACCAATTTGGTGGTCAATAGGTTTACGTGTAAACGCCGCGTCTCCTAAAATGCGCACTTCACTCAGTGACATTGACCACCAAAATGGCGCAACCAAGATTATTGTGATGATGACGTCAGGTGAATTGGGTCAATAGTTGGATTTGTGTATTTTTTTTAACAAGTGACGAAGACGTTTTTTCCTTTCTTCTTCATAAACAGTGTGGTTCTTTTTTGAAGTGATATAAACTACAAGACGTCTCTTGACAATGTCTGGATCGCAGATGAAACAAAATGGTGAACTCATTCCGAAGGTAAATAAATTCAGTAACTTAGAATCGAGTTCCATGTATCATATTTTTTTCCAGAAAAAAATACATCCCTTCCAATGAGAGACTTTTGAGACGCTGGCGGCAGCAGACAGAACGGGCCTTATTGACAGTTCTGAGCATGCGCGCACATGCTCAGTATTGTGCGCATAGTTCTGAGTATGCGTACTACTTGTGAGAACTGTGAAAAAGGACCGTCCAAAAGTCTCCCATTAATATTGCTTGAAAGAAGAAAACCTATGCATTATTTTTGCACAGGAAGTATCGGCCATTCTGGATTCGTTGCACCTTACGGATCAAGTCCAACGTGAGCTCGTATCAGTTGTACAGCGTTCATTTGATTTAGGACTACAACCGGAGACGCACGAAGACGCAGCGGTGAAGATGCTTATATCTCACGTGCGATCACTGCCCGATGGCTCAGGTCAGAATTAATACGGACAATAACCAAAAGGCCTTTGCTGCCATCTTGGTCTAATACCCTGTGTCCAAAATAGCAAAAGTGACTTCACATCTAACCATAATTAAAAGAGTCAGACTATTTAAGTGCCCTTCCAGCCTCAGTTTGGTCACATTAATAAGAGCAGCAGAGAATCAAGATGGCTGTACAAATAGAGGTCTATATCAAACTCCTAAAACACCTAAAACATCACTATCTCGATTTATTGACGTGAAAACAGGTTGGCAGATTTGCGCGTGGTTGGGGTTAGTAAATGAAAATTACAATAAATTTATAAATCAATGTCAAGGTCGCCTAATAATTGGTGAGCTGCCACACCCACTCCCAAGTACTCTGCTGCCCTCCCCTGAGGGCCATCGGCCATAATTGTTATTATTAAAACCAATGTACTAGTGTTACATTTAATTTCTTTTGGCATGTATAGTTCTGGTTTTCCGGCGAATCTTAACCGCTTCATTATTATTATTTTTATTCATTTACTTTTCTATTTCAAAACAAAAACAAAAATATAACCGAACAAAAAACACTTTTACCAAACAACCAAAAACAATTTATACAGCAAACATACAGGCATGGAAAAAAAGGGGAAAAAACATTCAGACTAAAGGACACAGAGACGAAAGAAACAAGACAAAACATGACATTATTAAACTTTGTTTAATGTATCCTGTTTACCCAAATATATATTTATATACATATAATTTTTTTTTTACTTTTTGCAGAGCGGGGTACCTATATAGCCCTCGATATGGGAGGAACTAATTTCCGTGTCTTACTGACAAAATTCACCGACAGCGGTATCGAGGTTGCCGCAGTTGAGAAGTATCACCTGCCACGTGACGTCAGAACTGGCACTTCAGATCAGGTTAGCCCGCCCTCTATAAGTCAGTGACGTAAGATTTTAATGGTTGCCTATTCAGAAACCAATGTTAGGTAATACCGTCTTTGTTTTTCATGTTGTTAACTGATAAACCACTGCTCGCAATAAGAATGGCTGAAGTGAGACGGCGTTTTTTAAAAGTAGTTTGGATTTGTTTTTCATTTTTGATCGTTCTGTATAGCTGTGTACAAGAATGCAGACTGCATTTAGACTGGTCCCCTGACTTTATCCGCAACGGTAAAGACAGGCACTTTCTTACAAACCCGGTGGTTTCATGAGACAGATATAAAATACAGGCAAGATGGCGCATAACTACAAGGGAATGACTCTACACACGAAGATTTGACATTCAAGGTCAAAGGTACATCTGGCAGGAACCAAGTTGAACGTGCATCAAGCTATACAGGCAGGCAAAGTTGAGTCGTCCACTTAAAACAGTCCGGACCCGGCCCCGATGGAATAGGCCTATCGTTCGACTCTTTTAAAGTTGACCATGCTTCCTTTAAATTTAAGTCGAGACTTTAGCATTGTGTCGAATTATTCTTGTATTTTACAAAAAGAGAAGGATCCCGCGCTTACGGCGTCCCGTTACAGCGTGTAGGCCTAATTCTCACCAGTCATCAGCGCAAAATTCTGCTTTAAAAAGTGCAAAGAAAATGGGTCACCATTTACAAAATGCTTCACCCCGCGTTACAATAAACCAAACAATCTTGGACTTTTTATCACCCAAACAGTTTTTCGACTACATTGCAGACAAGCTGGATATCTTTGTTGAGAAGCACTGTGTGGGTGATGAATGTGGAGACTTCCCATTGAGTTTTACATTTTCTTTCCCTTGTAACCAACGCAGACTGGATTCAGGTAAAGTTCCAAGTTGGTGCCTTTGGTTTTAGAACATTACTCAACGAAACATGCACGGACTTATTACAAACAAGAACCTTTGTTCAGATTGTAAAGTTTTACCACATTATATTGACTGTCTTTAAACATTTTCGGAGAAAATCTAGAAAGCGGCAACTAGCCCGGTAGACATAACCAGGTATAACATTATCGGTATCATCAATTTAAAATAATGTTTGCGGATACACAAAATTCGTGTAACACAATGTTGTCAATGAAGTCTTAAAATAGTTTCGATATTAGTTATGAAGAAAACTGATAAACTTTTCGTTTGTTGACGATTATCTCGTCGAGTTGCCCAACCATCTTGGCGCTCTGTGCTGGGAATTTGAATTCTGTTTGACGCCAATCAACACTATAACAACCGGCTTGTACATTCTTCCTTTAAATACAGCCGATTTGCTGATCTGGACCAAGGGTTTTGCCGTAGAGGGCGTCGTCGGCAAAGACGTAGTTGCACTACTGCAGAAGGCCGTAGCTAAAAAGGTTCGAAACCTGTCATTCTTAAATATTTGGTTTTGGTTTCCTCACTAAATCACGATCATCATCATTATTGGCCGTATAAAGCTGGCTTTATGAAAATGTTCAGTTTACCCTTATTCTCCATGATATTCTTGCCCGTTCATTTATGTGGTGATTGTTGCACCAATTCTCCCCTTTGTCGTCTTACTCCGTTTTTGCCACACCTTAGTTTACATTCTCTCTCGAAACTTTCGTTTGTCTTTTTTGTTACTACTACTAACCATAGGCGTACGAGGCAGGGACGGGGGTAATTGCCCCCACCCCCACCACCACCACCACCACCAAGTTCGGGCAAAACAGTGGGGACAATTCAGGCAGAGCAAGAAGAAGAAAAAAATTAAAAAAAGACTTTGTATTTTAAATTAGTACTTGTGTTTTTATCCGTGTACAATTTCGGGCAGTCAACCCCTCTGCCCCTTACCCAAAGAGTTCCCATACGTCTATGCTACTCACTTGTTAAGAAGTTACTTTCAACTATAAAGCCAGCCCCTTTGTCCGATCTTGCAAACAGAACCTCAAGCTTCGCACCGTTGCTCTATTAAATGATACAGTTGGAGTGCTTATGGCTGGGGCTTACTATGACACAGACTGTAGGATTGGTCTGATTGTAGGTGAGTCACACGAACCCTTACGCCAACCTCGTCCGGCCTGTAGCTCGCGTTTGTCCCCGGTAAAGACACAGTATTTAGCGCTACCTTCAGCGCGGTGGCTTTGCATTGGTGGGCAATATTTATAAAGATGTTCAGCAAGCATACATAGGCCCTTTTCGAATCCACGACTTCGGCTCCGTATTCGGCTCAGGCTAGCTTGGCCCCGGGTTTTTTTTTTTGACAATTGCGCGTGCTTTCCAGACGCGCTCAGGGCTTCAGACGAGAGGACTGAGCCTGAAGCCGAATCCCAAGCCGAAGCCGTGGATTCGAAAAGGGCCATAGTATACATACATCTAAGTATACATGATGTGTTGTCATGTAGTCCGCTTCTACTCTTATTAAGCAGAAGTCTACTCAGCAAATTGGTGTCTTTTCAATAAATTTGGCTTAAAAATTCCATGGGCTTCCTGGTGGAAATAGTTCTGAGAAAAAAGGCGCGCAAAACTTTGGTACTCTGAAACTGAAATGATACTTCTGTTGTCAGAAATTTGTAATGTCACTAGCAGAATATCTTTGCCATTTCTGTTACAATGTCATCTTCCTTTCCTCAGAGACCAATGATATCATTTTACCCCCTGATGAACTTGCTTTAGTTAAATTTTTCCCATTGAGGAAAAGTAAACACTCCATTTTTTGTGGCTTAACATCTCTTGATTCGTCACCGCACAGGAACCGGCTGCAATGCAGCGTATGTTGCGCCATTGAGCGAGGTGGTCAGGTGGACGGGGGACAGCGATGAGCCACGCCAGGTGGTCATTGACACCGAGTGGGGAGCCCTCGGTGACGACGGTGCATTCGACTTCATGAGGACTGAGTTCGATTTCGAACTGGACAGTCAGACTGTAAATAAAAGAAACCAAATGTTAGTGTCTCACTTACGTGGAATTAATCACTGCGTAAACTGAATCTATGCATCAAGTTAGTGCCCAATTCGTTAAAATGTAGCCTACAGTACATTGTCATAATTTTAGGGACCACGCCTCAGACGAAGCAAAGTAGAAGGTTTTTTATAACAATCTGAACTTTACACGTTTTCTCTCATCAAAGGTTTATTATACCGCTGTTTTTTCAGCACAGCTTGTTTGCCATAGCAATGAACGTAAAAAATGCATTATTCTTTTCAATAACAAGACGATGCTTTAATGAATGAGCCGAAGTGAGAGGAAAATCAAAATGTCCTCTTTGTCTTTTCTTACAGATACGAGAAGATGTTTTCCGGCAAGTACATGGGAGAAGTTGCACGGCTCATTCTCATTAAACTAGCCCAACAAGGGGTTTTATTTGAAGGCAAGGTCCCAGACGCATTGCAACAACAATGGGTATTCACAACTTCCTTCATCTCTGAAATCGTGGAAGGGTAGGTAGCTTACGGACCTTTTTGAGCTTGCACATAGGGATGGGATGGTTTGTTTAAAATCGTGTGGATATGATATTTACATACTATATGATATCTTGTCCACAATCATACTTTTGTTTAAAGCACACTTTACTGATTGGCGAAATCGATCCCATGGGAACGAGATTGCATGATTCCCCATTTTATAGTAGAAAAGGGTGTGTATTTACTTCTTTTCTTTTTTTGCAGGGATACGGACGACCAGCATTCTCATTCTCAACGTATTTTAAAGTCTTTGGGGGTTGATAATACGTCAACAGCCGACTGCAAACTCGTGTACAAAATCTGCTGCAAACTTACCGAACGTGGCGCCATTTTGGTCGCCTCGTCCATTGCCGCCCTGCTCATCCGCGTCAAGAAGAATCCCGTCTGCAGTATCGGCGTGGACGGCAGCTTGTATAACGAGTTCCCGACGTTCAGGAACATGATGGTGGAGAAATTGGCGGAATTGTCGCCAGACTACAAGGCGAGATTCGTGGAAGTTCACGATGGAAGTGGGATAGGCGCGGCGGTGGTGGCAGCTGCAGTTTGCGGGAATGGCGACAAGTAAAGATGTAAGAAAAACATCGATAAAAAAATAACCTTCCAAGTAATTGAAATAAAAGTTTCTATGTAAATTATAATAAAATATAAAGTCAGTGGCCCAGTCTCATAGAGCTGATTAGATTCCTGTTTAGCAAGTTTATCTGATAGGTAACCAGTCATGAGTTATACGTGGTGTTTTGACTGGTAACTTACTTCTGCTTAGTAATTATGGGGGCTTAGCAGCTATATGAAATTGTGTCTAGTTTAAGCTGACGTATTCATGAGATGAACTCGTCGCCAACGGGGACACATTACCACGTTCTTGAAACGTGTGCAGCGACACAATTATATGGTCACAGTTTATACACATCCAGAGTAATTCCTACGATCCCAATCTGCCCACGACAGACATCGACCTTGAAAGTGCATCGTGCCACTTTGGTGCAGAATTTCAGATAACTGTATTATCATCTCTTAAGCAACGTATGTGTATCAGTCAAGGATTGTTTGACGTTTGTCTGGCGTGACCCCCCCCCCCCTATCCGTTCCGTCGGATGATTTTTCTAATGAAACTCTGGGAAGAAGCCCAGCACCAATAGCTAAATATTTTGCAGCTTAATTGTGGCCAAAGTCACGAAACTTTTGGGCAAAGTTTTAACATTAGTGTCGCCAATACTTACGACTTGAGGCTAAAGCTGCATGAAATTTGACGTTAGTATGGGCAGCAGTGTCAAACTTCTAGGTTTTAGGCCAAAATAGTGAACTGAAAGACAATTTACGTTAACATTATGTGATTTTGAAGCGACAGTAGATTAGAAATCATGTCAAGTCAGACAAACTTTCCCCTAAGATGACGTCATTCTAAAGTGGGCTATGTGGACTTAACACTGTAAGACAGTGCTTGCCTGAAACTTTTACTTCGTATCAACGATATTTTCTGGCAACTATACCTTTCGACACAACGTCACTCAAGTTGATTGATAAAAGAACAAACATTATTGAAATATTTCTAATAAAAAGCATGATATTATAATGTTTTGTATTGTTGTGTTTTGTATTAAATGCTGTTGTAATTTTGTTGTCTGATTTACGTCGTCTGCAGTGTATTTTGCTCAGCAAGAAAACAAAAACAATGACTTGAATTGCCAGCTGGCTGGCTTGAGCTGATTACACAACAGCCATCATCCTTTTGCGCTACTGTGGTATGTTTATCGATGGTGTTATAAAATGTGGGCGTTACCAGGGGCCCGTCATTCTGGTTTATATTCACAGTCGTAATTTGATTGTTATCAGTTTTTACCCGATGTCAATGAACGGGTTTATACGAGGTGACAACGTTCTACGACCTCGTCAATTCCGGTGAATTTGGAATGGCAGCACCGAGCATAGAGCAAGCACCGAGTTAGTTTAGTGCTACCATTTTAGACGCCATTGTCAGCCGTCCCTTTGGCAGTATTCTCCGGCCGGACCGCCATGCGCTACTTGAGGACATAACATTGGAACTCAACGATTATCACGATGTACATGTGAGCTCTAACCGTTTATAATCTCCTCATTCGCTGAAAGACTAATCCGATTTAAATAAGTCACTCAAAGTTTTACATTTCGTATCCGTGGTCAATGTACTCTTACCATGGTTACTATCATCACCGTCATGTGTTATGGTTTATGGTTGTTGGTTTTCTTTATTAGTCTGGAGGTCACGATGTCTGACTATGTAATAGATTGGCCTAACTATCAAACTGCACATCATACAAGACATTGGACTGTTTAGGAAACCACGGCTTTGGGCTCCGGCTTGCACTCTTAAAACTGCCGGGTCCCGTGTGGCCCGACCCATTTCTTGGTCACTATGACCGGAATCTGTGTCAAAATTATTAGAAATTCGTCAAACTGACGCAGGATCCGAGTTAAATTCACAAGTTGGAACCACTTAATTCCGAGTCAACCTGACCCAAAAATGGGCCAGGCCCACGGGGACAAGGAATCTGGGTCAATTCTTACCTGTTTGAAGCCCTATATAAGGAAAACACACGTTTTCTAAATCACTGACATATCCCAAACCCAAGTTGTGGTTGCGTAAACGGCCACTAATATCCTCACGGCCGCGTGATGTCAAAAACTTTATTTAGACCACCATTTATTTTATAAACTTAGTGGCCTAGTTCACCACATGCCCAGGTGGTCATGTTGACTATGACTTTCCACTCAGTGGCGTAATTGGGCATATTATGGGCGGGATGGAAAAGAATTATTGGGGGTATCGAACCATTCAGAATGTGAATTGTTTTCGATCAAGAGGGAGGTGGGAGCCCTCCCAGACTCCCCTCCTCCCCTTGAGCCTGTCTTCCTCCGTCTTCCCCATGCACCCCTCCCCGCTGGTAACGCCACTGTTCCCACTTGCATGGTGCCATGATTAGACGACTTTGACGAGAACGTTTGTAAACATTAAGGTTGCATGCTCCCAATAAAAGTCAGTCATCGTAAGTTTCAAAAATTCAAAGTTCCCAGTTGAGACCTAGCGATTAGCATGTCAAGTTACCCTGGGTTGATTTCTTTTTACTTTAAACAATCCATCAATGACCACCTGGAATTTCCATAGGAATTTATAACAAATCTCTTAGATAAGGCTAGTATTTTTGCTTTATAGCCACACTCATCAGTTCCAGATGCCTTCCAAATGGCTTGATGGCTTGGAATTTGTTTTACTCGGTCTAAAGGGTCTGTATCTGCAAAGGCAATGTGTTCACCGAAAAATATTACATAACGTATCGAAGCAGTCTTATTGTTTGAGTGTGCGGGGTAGATTCCGATGGTGTACCGAATCATGCGGGGTTTTGGTGGGGATTTGACTTTTTTATTGTGGAACTTCACGATATTAAAATGTTTGTATACTTTGCCTTAATTTAGCATTAGTTGATTTGGACTTTATATTTTTCTGATGATATACGTGTTTCTCTCATCCAAAGTATCCATATTTTTATAGATCAGTTTGATAGTTAAGAAAACATCACTTATTTCCTTATTTATTTAATGGAAAGAGATGTGGCAGCATCAAGAGAAAACGAGCGCTGCGAGCAAGCCGCGCGCGCTGTTAAACTTGTCTTGCGCCCTCTGTTGACGGTTCATATTAGCCCTTACAAACACGTAGTCGTAATACCATGTGTGTGGTGGATCAGGACATGACAATGGAGTAGAGATTATTTTCCTCGAGAATGTGAATAAATGTTATCTATTTCAATTTGTCTTCTCGTGTTGTTCATTCTGACATCATCATGGAATCCCTGCCAGGAACAGCAAGTCTTGTTGCAGAAATTGACAGTAAGTATAGCTATGTCATATAATTGTACGAAGTAAAACTAAAAAACTACGTTAGTTCTAAAAATAGGCCTACGACGACCGATAATGTCAAAATCTCAAAAAAGGAGTTGAGATTTTTGAGATTTTGACATCAATTTATCGGTCGCACTAGCTTGACTAGTAGTAGTAGTAGTACTAGTAGTACGACCGATAATGTCACAATCTCAAAAAAGGAGTACAGCGCCCCAGTTACTGGGTCTACTCTAGGTCATAGAGTTATAATATCCTGGAGCGACCGGTTTTCGGTCACTTAACGGTAAAAATCGTTCGGAAACGGAAACTAAATGAAATTTTCTTAAACCATCTGACCCACCTTTTAACAAAACCCTTTTAATTCATAATCTGTTGAAATTAAGAAAGAGGAAGCACTCGCTATGTCACACACATGGAACTCCGCTGACCCACCATGGGCGAAAATCCTGATGGGTCAATTGCATACGAATGTCCACTTGGAAAAATGGTTGCTGTGTAAACCGATGAGTGACCAGTGAGTGTAAATGAATGGTCCGTGCCATTTTCTCAATGGTCAAAAATGCTCCTTGTCAGTAGACCCAGTAACTGGGGCACTGTACTCATTTAAAAAAAAAATTGACATCGTCGGTCCTACTAGCTAGTACGAGGACGTCGCTAGTACAACCGACAATGTCAAAAATGTTTTTAAAAGGAGTACAGCGCCCAAGTTACTGGGTCTACCTTGTCAGGTGTCGCATGGTTTTGTACGCCCTCTATAGTTCTTATAACTCTATGGTCTAGGTCTAGTCCAGACCTAAAGACTCATTCAGTTTCACTCAGTCAACCCAGTCATGCCAGTATACATGGTATAGCCCACCTAGCTGCCTAGGTTGGACTCCTCTGTTGCACACAATGCGACAGAGTCCAGGGTAAAGGTCCCCTGCCCTGCCAGCATGCCATTGCAAAACATTTTTATTTCATAACAAAATATTTTCATATAAAT
Source organism: Marthasterias glacialis (assembly GCA_911728455.2). NCBI lineage: Eukaryota > Metazoa > Echinodermata > Asteroidea > Forcipulatida > Asteriidae > Marthasterias > Marthasterias glacialis. The sequence continues at coordinate 13,565,607 of OU452231.1, read as the reverse complement.
TATACTCCTGATGATGGAGGAAGCTGAAACGTCGTTCACATATTCCGTATGTCCGGAATTCCAAGATGGCTGGGTTCAGATTTTCAAATTTTGTCCTTACCTTTGGCGTTATTATTTTGGAAAATTGACATCCCCAGGTCGATTGTAACTTTCTGTGCCGACTCCATGTGTGAAAACTTGCGTAGACACGCGAAATATTCAAGTGCACGGTGTAGTTCACGTTGCGCCCATACTCATTCACAACATTCCATTGCGCAGTTTGAACATGCGTGCACAATAATGCATGCCGTTTTGGCTTGCGCAAAATTCTAATTTGCGCATCAAACTTAATTGCGCTCGGCATTTGCGAGCGATGCATATTTAACTGTGCGCATCTGCATGCAGACGTGTCACACAGAAACTTGAAAGTACATTAAGTTTGGGACAATTTGTACCAGTTCGCATTTCAAGTTCTAAGTTTTAAATTTTAATTTTAATTTTTAGTTTGCATTTTTAAGTATAATTTTCACTGAAAGTGAATGCACATATTGAGAAGATATTCCAAGAGTAGTTTAAAATACCGTGAATATATATAATGACAACTTTCAGCTTCTAACATCAGGTAAAAATAGGGGAAAATAAATTTTGTAATTTTGTTCGCATACCAGAGAAGCTTTATACCCAGGCATCAATGCAACAGTGCAACGGAGGTTGAGGTCCTATCAGGGCTAGACCCAGTATTCCACGAAAAAAGATGTACATTAGAACATGTAAACACAACGTGAATGTATGATGTAAACACGTAACATGAATATTTGCACAGGGTCATTTAATGCGCAACAAATTCTTATATGTTTGATAAACATGTGAGTAACTGGGGCGCTGTACTTCTTTTTTTTATTTTTGACTTGGACGGTCGTACTAGTGACCAAGACAAACATATGTTGAGGTCATGTTTTGCCAATTTGCTATGATTTTCTGCACACCCTGTCCCCCAAATTACCCAAATTAGCTGGACTTACAAAATAGCTGGAAATTTGCATACTGGCTTCTCAAAGATCAAAGAGTGAAATAACACTAACAGCGCGACCATCCAAGTCCAAGTTTAAAAGGAGTACTGCACCCCAGTATTCTGGTCTAGCCTAGCCTCACCCTAGCTAGTCCCATGGTCTCCATATTAAAAATAAAATAGGCCTACTATTGCCAATCCACAAAAGGATACAAAGTGGATTGGCACTATGATGATGTCTTTAAAAATTCAAAATTTTAAGATTACAAATCTTAGTTACACACCCACAGGCCCTTACTAGGTGGTACTTAAAAGATGTTGTTCTCATATATTTAATTAGGAAATCATGGAGCTACAAATTTCTACCTCCATGAGCAAATAAACCCTGTTTTAAGTATTGGCAAGAAGTGCCTGGTTTTGGCATGGGACGTCGCATTTGATTTGGTCTGTACTAATACCATACTAAAGTGACTATGAGCAGTGTTCTGTTCAAATGTGATACTGTATTAAACCAAAGCCTATTGACATTGTTTATTATTTAGAGAAGACCCTTGTGGTACTCCGAGATGGAAGAACCTTGATTGGGTTTCTCCGCAGCATTGATCAGTTTGGTAAGCATTTGTACCATATGGTGAAACTGACTAAAACAATCTGAAAATATACCCCTGCACAATTCACTCTGTTCACTTTTTACTCAGCGTCTACCCCCTCCCCTCCCCTCTCAACCACATTTATCCTGACGATGGCTGGAGCAGACTAGTCAAAACATTGAGACCAATCTCACTCCTTGGTAGTGAAGCTAATTACGAGAGGTCCCTGATCCATTAAGTGATATTAGTGGATATCTTGCCGGCACCGGCTAACTTTTCGGGAACACTATTAAGCCGGCAGATCTTTTAGCTGCCTCTTTATTGCATACATGATTAGCCAACAATAAGGTTTTCATTTCTTTGGATTTCCCACCACTGCGGCGTAGCCCAATGTATTACGCTCTCGCCTTTCAACCAACACGTTATGGGTACGAGTATTGTAATTTTTTCAATTTTTTTTTCCATCAAAAAAAAAAAGAATATTCTTCTTTTATTAAAAAATGACTCATACAAAATTTTATTAAAAAATGACTCATACATCTAAATGAACAACAGTATTACTTTCTCTTTTTTCTGATTTGTGGTTCCAGTGGATTTTTTTGTTAAGATACAGTCCAAAAAATACAATGTAAATGGTCTGATTCCCATCTCGTGAATACGAAGTCACAATGGCGCGGAACCAGACTATCATTTCTATCATATTTCATGTTCCAACAATAGGTAGAGCTCCAGTGCCCCATTTGTGCCTTCAGCGCTCTATAATCATTGGTGAAACCCAAGACAGTATTTTACACAATTCTTTTAGCTGTAATTTTTTACTGTCTTTTAAATGTGCTTTCTACCTGAGAAATTATTGTGCTTCCTTTTTGATTAGCATTGTATAACAGAAATTTATAAATAAATTGAATTGAACGAAAAATGTTGCTATCTTTTTTCTTTTTCTTTTCAGCCAATCTTGTATTACATCGGACTATAGAGCGCATCCATGTGGGCAAGCAGTTTGGTGACATTCCAAGGGGTGTCTTTGTGGTCAGAGGAGAGAACGTGATGCTTATCGGTGAAATTGTGAGAACTGAAATCAATTTGTGTCAAAATGTAGACATTTCTTTTTATTAAATTGGGATATGTAGTAATTATGTACATGTTCGTGTACAGCAGTGGTTTTAGAAAATGAATCTATAGTCTTTTAGCCAACCAAGTTTGCCTAGTTTTAAAATTGTTTTTTAGGGTTATCCACTGGATAGGATCCTGGCTGATTTTCACCAGCGAGTTTGTGATTTATTGGTTAATAGGTAACGACATCTGCGCTTGATTGCAGAAGGTCCTGTGTTTGAATCCCGCCCCCCCCCCCACTTGAAAAACACTGAGTAGAGTCACATCATGGAAGTCTCTGCGTGTTCAGAAGTGAGGCAGCCCCCCTCGCTACTGTCAGGACTGACTGCCATGACTATTGTTTGCAAATATCACCACTTCACAGTGAAGATGCCATAAAAGGAAATACTAATCAAACAGCGTTCATTTTGTGTCATGTATTAGCCTTTTGTCTTTGACCTTTGTGTATCAAGAACCGATCCATTAACCCCGCCTACTCACGTATTGACCTATCACACTCTTGACAACGCCACTGAAAGTCCGACAAAAGTCTGACATGTTAAAATCCCATTAGAAAAGTAAACAAACCGCCGCCATTGTTCTGACACACAACAGCACACACAACTGTACTAACTTTTTGTTTGTATTAAATTGTTTTGTATTTCTGGTGGTGCAAATCCCACAGCAGTGGTCCCTGTACAGTCATGTAAAAGTGGTTTAACAGTGGTCCTGTCTGCATTGTTATTGGACTCAAGGCACTGCTCGAAAGGCCACAAAACTAAATCCATACTGTTCACGAAAACCATGTACGTGTGTGTATCCGATACGTGTGTGTGGCCGCAATAGAACCACCGCTGCGATCGTGGCAAGAAAGTCACACCATGTGCTGTTGCTAGGCAGTTGCTTAGGTAGGTGGGGCTTAATGGATCGGTCTACATGTATTTGGATGTGTACATGTAGATGGAAGCATTGCGCATTTTGTGTGAGTGCTGCATTCTTGTCAGTTTGCAGACTGTGAAACCTTGCTTTGTTCATCAATTTGAATTTATACTACCGCGCTCAGTTCATCAGCCAAGGGGAAACACTGCATCGCGCATTTGGGGGAAAAGAACCATCGTATTTTCATTCTATCTTGGAAAATTTCATTAAACTTTTTGGTTAAAGTATGAATACTCTTTGAAATAACTTCTGTTATCAGGATTTTTTTAAATAAAAGCTCTCTTTGCTGATTTTGTTAAATGACAAATGTTGTTTATTAATTTCCTACAGGATATAGACAATGAGGATAAATTCCCTTTAGATCGGGTGTCCATTGACGACATCCTGGAGGCGCAGCGAGCCGAGCAGCTGAAGAAACAAGAAGAAGAGAAATCCAGAAATAAGAAACTTCTTGAGAGAGGCCTGCAACCTCATGCAGACACCACGCACGACGAATTTGCTTAGCGTGCGTCTTAAGAAAGGAGTTCGCTTAACGTGTTTCTAAAGCAAGGAAAGGATTTGGACTGTGAAGTGATCAGAGAAAGATTGCCGAGCATGTGAACTTTGAGGTAAAAATGGAAGACTGTCTCGAGTCAAAGTTGATGACGAGAGAACAAGTGAAGTTACTGTGAATACGTACATGTGTACATGTATTATTGCTGTGTACTGAATGCCTGGACTGATAATACAGGCATCTTGCAAGGAAAAAGTGAAGTTTCTCTGATGGAGGGAAATAGATTCAATGAAATGACAGCAGCAAAATGTCATACTGTCGTTAATTGACAGTGACATGGCAGCGTAGGATGTGAGTTAGTTTGCTTTGCGTTGAGGAATAAGTTGTGAAGCAGATGAACCAATGGGGGGTTGTGCTGACTGATATGACCTCTGAACTCTGGCGTCAGGGTCTTGGACTCTTCGTGGATAGTAACATCTGCCTTGTAAATTTAACATTTTAGTTTTAGTCACAGGAGTAGACAATCTCCAATTGTGATGAAAAAACAAATGGGATGCGGTAATATCCCCGAGAAATAAATAAGTTTTGTAAACTTTGTGCACATTTTTTTTCTTTTTTATTTCCAGAGACTTGATGTAATTTTGGATCCAATACTTTTTCAGTTCAATTTTGGTATAAAATATGATTTTCCAATAAATGAGATTAATAGTTAAACAATAGACTGAGGCTGCCATAGTGACTTATCAAAAACAACGCATCTGGATTGTTGTGAGAGGCAGACACGTGCAATCACAGAAAAGGTTGCCTGTATGCTGCTGGGCCAAAATGGATTGTTTTTAATTTTATGTTTTTTTTATGTGGGATTATTGTCTGACTGTCCTGATACTTTTGAAAGTGCATTTTCACGGATGTGAATTCACTCAAGTTATGGGGGGGGGGGCTTAATGTATCGATCTGTTATGACAGAATAATCATGACAATAACAATCTCAAATTGTTGGAAGTTAATCATTGTGTTTTATTTCTGTGTTTTAATCAAACTGACCTGTTGTTTAAGAAATCAAAACGTAACCACTGGGACCCCATCCTAGTGTTGGCCAGAGGGGACTGCTTTAAGACACCCTTATGTGAAATGGGACTACCTATTGTATCCATCAATCAACCGATCAATCGTAACATTTATAATGTGTCAATCCAATGGTTATTGCTCAAAGCACCATAACAAGCTCTCGAAAACGGGAAAGGTCTTTAGAGAAGCGATAAACGTGGATACAGAATAGACCCATGCACTGATGACATCATGGTTTGTTGACATACACTTGAAGCTCCATAGAAAAGCGCCACACATCAACAAAACGTAACGTCTATTACACTCCGATATTGGAAGAATCTAGGTGCAGCCACGGGAATAATTGACATCTTACTCCCAACCCTGTAAAGTTTTGGGAAATTTCCAGACAGGTTATTGAGTAAGTGTAGTGACAGTATTTTTTAGAGTAGATTTTTGTTCATTCTTTTGTCAAGGAGAAGAGAAGCGTAGATTTTTGCATCTCTCAACAAAGGTTTAAATACAACCACAAGAGACAAACTTAAGAATTTCTAACGCATGCATCACAATGAGAACGATAATTGTAACAAATATTATTTTGGTTTAAGCCTTTTTCCCAGCAGATGCAATTATTACATTTACGTTTCTTAAAGGTAAAATCACATCATTGATATTTGGAAGTGTACGTTTGTTTCAATGCAATTGTAAATATATACTATAGAACTAACCTGAGAAAAAAGTTTATTTCAAAAGGTGCTGGCGTTTTTGAGATATTGGCGAAAAATCTGGAGTGGTTATTTCCAGGGCAGATTTCTACAAATGCTCCAAAATGAAACAAAATTGCATTTTTCTTTAAAATGAAATAACACCCGGCGAAACGATTTCAATGGATACTTAGGAAAGAATATGTACTTTCAGTCCAGTAAGTTATTTTGTTGTAACTTGGAAGTACAGCTAAGTGCATGATTCAAACTAACCTGTTGTGTAGCCAGACACACAGTTAAGAAATCTGCTCTAGAATGTGGGAGTAGTGGATTCGAATCCCATCAGAGCATCATGTGGATTTTTTTACCACAGTACCTGGAAATCATGAGCGTAAAGTGCTAATCACATATCGGTTTAATGAAGGGTAAAACCAACATATTTTATCCACAATGCAATTCTAATGCAATATCTAATAAAACGACAACATAAGTTAAAAAGTTATCTGAACATAAAAATATACATTCATGCATGTTCACACTTCAAGAAAATAGAGAAATATATGTACTACATATACAAATCAAATCTTTTAAATATAACAATTTCAATAGTTCATTCTCTTTTAAATAACATTTAAACCAATTTGATTGTTCATTTAAATAATCTTGCAAAAAGTTTACAATGGCAGGAATGATTTTTAATAGTTTGAATTTTATGTTCAAACAATTTAGCATAAATAAGACTATGTTTCACATCTAAAATATTGAACTAATTATTTACCCACAAAATTATCTGATAATGAACACAATTCATGCACCAACAGTGTAAACATCAAAAAACAAACAAGTGAATGTAAAACATCTGTATTGGAAGATCTATTGTATGCTGCAGTTAAACTAAAAAGCACCAACAACAATATTGAATAACGTGCAGATATTTGCAATGTAGACCCAAATCTTTATGGTAGATGTTTCCTCTTGATGTGGAGACGAAGCACACTGAATTTACAGGATGTTACACATTAGAGGTAAACCAGTTGCCCATTCTTTTGACGGAATTGCCGGAACCTTTTTTCTTTGAGGGTATCGCCGGCACAAAGAAACCCCAACTTGACAATGTCAAGAGAACAAAGATTCTCTTTGTTGGATCGCCCGTTTTGTTTCTCGACTGAGAGAATGTCAAATTCACTCACCGTGAATTGCAAAACATTGGCCGTTACCTACGGCATAGGAGTTGCACTAAACACGGAACCATGGCTCGATTGACGGCTCACTCTGACTTACCTCCATTGAGTCGAAATCTGATGAATGAACAATGGTGGAAGCCTCTCCGTGCCTCGTAATCTCCTTCTTGGAACAAAAGAACAAAGATCTGTAATCGGGCATTACACAAAATCACCTCTCAATGGCCACAAAATGCGAGTAAAATCAAGACCTTTTTTTTGTCCTTGTGTGGGTAAAACGAAGCATTAGACAGCGTGTGTATGGTCTGCGCATGCTCTGCAATTGAATGACCGGGCTACCGTTGGTCCGAAATTACATAATGGCGTCTTAAGACGGCTTCTGTTTCCAGGCAGGGGAAACATATGCGTGTATTCACGTCATCCGGTGTCAACTGGTTATCAGAAGAGTTGGTCATAAGTAAGTCTTTTACTGAAGCCCCAGGGAGATCAATGAACAATCCTGTAATCAGCAAACTTCCTGACAAAAATCGCAGGCCTGTTCTTCAGTTGTACTTGGCAAACACATGCAGCACATCATTTAAAACGCGTTTCTTGGTCAGAGTCTGGGGGAAAAAAATGAAATTTGAGCAAACAGAATAAAAATTTGACTGTATGAGACAACTTTAATGTTTAAAAACAATGAAGACTCTGTGTCGGAAATTAAGAATGACTTGTGGGAAAATTGAAAATGGTCACACAGGGATTAATATGTATACCTGACGGTTCAAGGAACAGAAATGTTTTGTTAGAATACAATGTGATTGATATTGATAATGACTGGTATCCTGGTACTTTTTGCTTGGTAATTTCTTCTGTAATTGCTTATAAATTAATGCCTAGTTTTCAATGGGCGCCAACTCTGAAGATATGTTGAGCAACAACTTTCCAAAATTTCGATCTTTTTAGAAGCAGGTTACCGGCCAGAATTTCATAGCTAAAACATTGTTTGTGACTGGAATCCTGCTGTTTTTTCAAAGTAGACAAAAGCTTTATGCAATAGCTGTTGACAGAACAAATGTAACATCTCACCCTGAGTTGTGCAACAACATTGTGGAATTCCCGGTTGTCACCATGACAACAGTTTGGATTTATATACACGGAGATTGTCTGAAGTTGAGTGCAGGCACCTGTAAATAAAAATGGATAAAAATAAAATGATTAAAATAAAAAGGAACCCTTACCTAATACGTCAGTTAAACAAAAAAACTTAAAATGCCAGTAACTTATAGAGTTGTTTATAGTTGATGTTTGTTGAGATTTTATCGGCCATGTTATTTGTGACATCACACGTTGACAAAAGAGCTACATGCCAGGACTTTTGGCAGGCACAGTTTGCACACAGCCCAATCCGCTGTCGTAGTCATTGCTCACTTCCTTGGCATCGGTTTACGCCACTTCCATCACAACCCATTCGATCGAACATTCAACACAGAGCAAAAACTTACACTTTTTAATATCGCAATAGTATCAGAATCCGGCAAAAATCCGGTAAAATATGGTGAACTGCTTTGCAGCAGGTTGTAATCATACTAGTGAAAGTCATAAGTTCAGTTATTTTCGGTTCCCAATGGAGAAAGATGCAGTACAACACATGGGTTTCAATGTGCTAAAGCTTTTAACATTGATTTGTATGGGAAATACCGTTTGTCGCTGTTTGTGTGTACCAGACAGTGTGAACCAGTTGCAAGGGTTGTGGTTAGGTGACCTGGGATGACGTCATGACTACGTCAGCGAATAGAAGAAAACAGCTTTGAAAGGAAGAAAGGGGGCACATCTCAAAAAAGTGTTGAGCTGTTGTTTTTATAATCCTGATACAAAACGTACAATTTCTCATTATGGCTCATTTTATAAATTTTGGGTCCGTTTTTTATTGTTGTCCCTGTTACATCTGACACAAGATTTCATACATTTACAGCACACTCTTTGGTGCCTTCTACCTCCAAGAGTGATTATGTTAACGCAAAGTACATGCTGAACAAATCAAAACACTTTGAAGTCAAATTTAAAGATATTTTCAGATTAAATTGCACACGTCAGGTGTAACAGGGACAGGAAAATGTCACACTTTGGACCCCAAATTTATAGAATGACCCTTAAACCAGTGCAGCATCTTGCCTGGAATACACAAGGTCACTCTTTTTGTAAACAACGTGACTTGGGTCTATTGTACAATTTAAAGAGTAAACTGTAAACTTTGAGAACCATGTACCGTTGAACTGAAGGATGGCAGCAGGGCAGATCAAAGTGTTTCTTAAGATCAGGGTATGTAGCCCTCGTAGTCCAGCTTGACACATTGCCACGGCAATGACCTCAGTGACCTCTGGCAGATGGTCTAACTCAAGAACTTGCAACCTGGGGCAGTTCCGAGCTAATGAAGGCAAAATAATATCACAGTTAACCGATTACCATCTACCATGTTGTAAGGTTTAAAATGATGTTTAGAATAATAATGCATATAGATCAAGAATTAAGATCAAGAGTCAGTAGCTCTCTCAGCACGATGTAGAAGATGCAAAACATTGTTAGAGTCAAATTTGAAATGAAAAACCTCAAATGTTACATACTCCCCCCTAGCCAACTCCACCTCCCCTACCCACTCCCAGCTTTAATTTTCCTTACCAACAGAGACAAGTCCATGATCATCGATACTTCTGCCTCCGACACTCAGCGCTAACAGCAGCGGCCAGCAACGTCCAATCATCTGCAGACAACGGTTGCTAAGACGTTGCTGCTGTTCACTATAACGTGATAAGCAGATAGTTTTTTGCAGAGATGGGTAAGAAGTGATCAACAGTATAACAGTTTTTGACAGAAAGATTACCTTTTACAAAGGCAGAACCAGTACCAATCTTGGGAAATATCTTAAATGTGTGAGAAATTTGCCTCCCCAAGAAATAAGCCCTCAAGAAAATTTGCCTTGCGCAGAAAAATCCTGCTATTGACCTTATTCACATGACGTCATCACCTATGAAAGATCTTGGTTGTAGGATTATCGGAGTCAGGTTCCCCATGTCTTACTTTGTACGCTTTTGGCGATGAATGCGCGATAAGAAATGCACCATATCTTTACTTGTTATTTGACTCCCAAAGTGATAGACCATGGGCAGGCAGAGTGTGTGATGTCAGTGCAATGAGTTTATACAAGATTGTTGTAATTTTGTCCCATGAGTGCCCCATGAAGGTTTGTTGAATTATTTTTGTTATGCTAAATTTTTTTATGTTGTATTAATGGGTCCAGCTATTGTTATTCTTACCATGGCTGACGGGGCGGGATCTTAAGGGAAGCAATGTTCCTGCACCCTGCTCCAAGAGCCCAAATGACCTCATGACCTACAGGGTCAGTCCGGCTGACAAAGGTCAAACTGTAGAGATTACGGCAGTAACAACTGGCAAGGAAAAGGCTTCTGAATATACATTTAAAAAAATAAACAACACAATTTGAAATGGTTGTAAATTGTATACAAAATGAAGAAAGGTAACTTATATCCAAGCTTTTAACAACAAAGTAGAAAAATACGCTTTGTTAGTGTAATTATGAAAAGATAATTAAAGAACCGAGACCCACTTACCTTTCAGTAAGAATGTTTGAACAGTCCACTATCTTGAGAGTCCGGAGTTTAGTTCCCGAAGCCAGAAATATGTACTCCAGCCCCGGCTCCAGACTACCCCTACAGAAACCAAAACAAGCACGCATCACTAAAGTCACATAGCCAGTAAAACTCAAAGCCAATGGAAGAATTTTGAGGATGCTAGATGGCAGCATACTTACCAGGTATATCCATTGTTCTCTGAAATGTGCACACACTCATAACTACAGAAACAATAACAATTTACCTGGCAAGTCTGCTGCCACCTATCGTTCAAAAGTCTTCCATTAAGTCTTGGGGTTGAAAGTGGTTGTGGTTGTGTGGTTTTTGAGAGTGTGATATCCGGTTTAGTTAGTTAATTTTAAGCCTCATAAAATTAACCAAAGACACCAAAGGAAATTGCCTTTGCATGAAGAAGGTTCTAGAAGCCTCAGCCATGACATATTGGAATCTCGGACAATGCTCCAATGCCGAGATCGATGAAAAGCAATTGTGGCAGTCTTTTGATCTCTTGAATTCCTCATTTGTCAGACAAAAGGACTAGAATTGGGGATTACACAATAACCCTGGTAAAAGGAAAATTTTGAGCATAAGTTCCAGTACCTTTTGCCCCTCTTTTGTACGCGGCAAAAGAAGCATTACACCGCAAGTGCATGCACAGTGCACGAAACAGAATGGAATGTCCGGGCATGTTACATGTAACTTATCACTCGCTGTTGACCTCGTACCACACAGAATGTTCTGAGTGTTTTATCATGTCATGCTGACTGCATCTCACAGACTTTTTAAAACCCTTTTGTCAGCCACAAGATGATTAAATTCAGCAGGTACTACCAAATATGGCCATAACTTTTTTTTCAACAGGCCAAAAAAAGCCAAGATTCCATGTAAACCTCACCCCTGGTATACCCCACAGGCTGTAAACTTTCATTGGCCAGACCCTAACCACTGCAGAGTAAGGAGTGTCAAAAGACAGCAGCCACCTGTCTCCGTGCAGTAATTGATTGACCCTTGTGCTAAGGGTCATTGGCACAAGGCAGTATGCACTTTGTGAAAACAACTTGCGGCCGCACACTGATCGTAAATAACACAAGTCTAAGTCTTGACTGGCACTCCAATTCACCCACATGGTCATTTAGTGTAGCTTTGGGCTTGCATAGGGGGGTTATTGACCTAAAAGACAGAGTGTTGATAAAAAATCAGCTTGTGGATACACAGCGTAAAATTTTCATTGCAGATGACCCGAGGGTTAAAAAAATATGTTTACCAGCCCTCCACAACCATTATTTCATGAAAATTTTGCATTAAGTGGTTCAGAAGTGCCTTCTACAAAATATTTGTATTACCTGCTCTTACCAACCATTATAACATCCCTTAAAGTCAGCAAGTTTTAATCTGGGTGAGCTTACCTTGTGGTTTTGGTGTATCTCACCCTGCTTTCACCAGGCTGTTTATTCCGTGGTTTCAATCCTTCCAAATACAAGTTCTCTAATTGTTCACACCACTTTGAGATTGTCTGCAAGAACTGTTATTGGTAAAAAATAAAGGCGGTATTAAAATCAACCAGCTTGAGCCAAAACACCCTGTGATTATTGTTTGGGTTTCTCGGATCATGTTGCTTTGCATTGCAAACCATTTTATAAAGCTGTCAATCTCTTTCACGATAAGTGTCCTGGGTGTTTTTTGTGCATTACAAAATGCTCAGGACCTACAGTTTTACGTCGCCATCTGAAAGACGCAGGCTTGACACCAATCGCTATCACTAAGTAAGGATTAGTGGTGACACCATGTGGTTTAAATCTCTTTTGAGTATATGTGGTTCCGAAAGGAACCGGTTGACTCAAGATTTCGGACAGTACACTCTGTCTGTCGTCAGGAGACTCCAGGATTCAAACTTGGCCCTTGGCTTGGCCTGTAAGCCACGGGCCAAGTTGGATTCCTGCAGTCTCCTGACGACAGACAGAGTATACTGTCCGAAATGTTGAGTCAACTGGTTCCTTTCGGAACCGCGTATACTCAAAAGAGATTGAAACCACATGGTGTCACCGCATATCCTTACTTATTGTATTCCCACCATGCAAACCTTCAAGTCTTAATCCCTATCACATTCCAGACAATCCACCAACCATGACAATACATAGAATGGTCTCCCATCCATTACTAACCACGGTTAATGGTGCTTAACTGGCAGTTATACCAACTTATTTGCTTACCAAAATACATTTGCTTAGCAAAATTGATGAAAAGAGCACTTTAAACAGCAGTTCTACAAAAAGAACAGTTGCATCCTGAATTTTGAACATGACCTGACACTTTGTTCTTTTAAAGGGCAACGCACTTTCCCTCTGTTAAGGGCACCTCTAGGAGGGAAATACAAAATTGAATTTGAACATTTCAGGGAGCACCAAGGCAATGACTAGGGGCCTCCTACTGATCTCCCACTGACCTTGGATGAGATCTTCTGGTTGGAGAGTCGAACAGTCTGCCACAAAGAGGGATGTTTCGTGAGTGCTCTCCAATCACAACAGACTTGGGCACAAGTAAGGAGTGTCTCTGTGTTTAGACGACTGAAAACGCATAGCCAAACCGTCTTCATACGGTGACGCTGCTCTGATGTCATGGTACTTGAGTCCAAATTTTCTGAGGGAAAATTCAAACAATACTGTTTTTATTTCCCAGAAGCAATTATTACATCATTCACAAAGACAAACACAGATTATTTAAGAAGGGATGCTGAATATAATCAGGCCTGAAATTTCATATTTGACAAGGCGAGGCCAATTTCATATTGCAAAGGACACTTCCATTGGAAGATTTGGAAGTCTTGGAGAAACTTTTTGAAGGGGCACCAAGGCCAAGACGGGGGCAACAGGGGTTGTGGACTCTGCGTATTTCCAGGTCTGTTAAATTCCAGGTCAATTTTACAAACATCCAGTTAAGGACCTGCTTTTCGAATTTGTATAAGATAATTAATGACAAACCACACTTAGGAAGGTATGTACCTGATTGCTTGGTTTTCCTCATCGTTGATTGGTCAACCTCAGAATCTAAACCCTCATCCTCCTCATAATCGTCATAATCACTACTTGACCAATGAGCACCCTTTGTTGATTTGTATCCTTGAGCCGAAGAATGCAATTGGCTGGTGTGAAGGGAACCGTTATTTGATTGGCTCCTTCCAAGGGTTCCTCGGTTAGACAAGTCCATTGGTGAATGGTTCTGGGACTCTCTGTTTTTCAGGACATCTGCCATGACGTCATTAAGAAAATTCAGGTCCCACGGTCTGTCACTGATGGGACCAATGTTTCTGTTGCTCTGTCCCTGGGTGGGGTTTAGCTCTTGCAGACTGGCATTCACTGGTGGCCGAATAACTGGTTCATTAACTAAACTTTCTCTGCTTCTGTACCTTCGAGGAGTGTCGATCAAGGATGACGAAAGACTTATGCCACTCTGGAGTTTATTCAGAGGAGGATCAAATTGGCGTCTTTGCTGCTCTCTGGGAATTTCAGATGGCGATTGCCTCATGCTTACGTATGAAATTGGGTTGTGAGGTTGTGACCCTCTACTTAAGTCATCACTTATACAGTTCCCTGTGCTAAATGAGTCCAGACCAGAGTCAGCATGAAGACTTTTTTGTGGGTTGAAGTTGGTCTTTTGTAAGGAGGGGTTACCAAGTTGATTAGGGTGCAAGTTCTGTGGAGTACTCAGTTTTCGTCTTTGTACCTCATCAGGGAGCCCGGGTCTCAGAGACTCCCAAGATGGTTGGTGACTCTGCAAGGAAGGCCAGGTATCTATTTGGGATGATTGCAGTCCATTTTGATGAGGTGCGGCAGAAGGGTTGCACTGTGTAGAGACAAAAATGAAGTTAGAAGAAACCATTGATGAAACACAAGCTCTCACACATTTTGTTGAGGTGGTTAATGTCTTTGTTAGTCAGGATAAGACTTGGTATTACCAATTTTATTATTTTAATGTTTTTGTTGTCTTTGGTGCTGTTGTTCCTGATGTGGCTTTTATCTTCTGCTGTCGTTTTAACATGTTTTTGTGAATGTTTGTGTGTATATTCTTATGTTTTTTATCTTGCCTTTGTGCTCAAGTTTCTCATTATTTTATAGCCCTATGTACTTTGCTTTTAAATTCTTTGTGAAGCGCATTGGTCTGTTTGGAAATGCGCTTTATAAATCTTTTTAATAATAGTAATAATAATGGTGAGTTTATGCTGTGAGCACATTCAGGCATATATCGTATCATTCAATACATTGATTACCGCCGCGCAGTGAGTCACAAAATGTTGTTATGTCGTCCTGCGTTTATCCTGTGTCCCTTCATTATGTAACCATAAGTTGTGTCAACTTACACTAGCACACATATGCATGTAATTTCTTCACAGTATTCAATCTTCAACTCAGGCACACTAATAGTTGGGGTCTCCAGTCTACAAGCTTGCTTTTAGGAGACCTCCACCACTCAATCCTTAGTAAGTCTAGTACCGTAACAATATTGTCACAGCAAACTGACTGGGTTGAAATAAACTCAACTGAGCTGTAAATCTCATCGTGTAGTTTCCATCCTGAAGGTCAAACGTACCGAGAAGTCTTCGTGGTGGTTTCTGGTGTATTTCACAATCCTCAAAGATTGACGTCAGACATTCGGCTTACACTGTGTATTGCATCATTGTCCTTGTTCTGAGTCTACTTCTATAAGCTTTACAACAACAAAAAACATTTGACTTTGCTTACTCGTTGATTATAAAATAACCTTTACCTCCCATTTGTTGTCATTACTTCTACCATTGTCCCCGCTGTTCAGTTTCAGATCAGACTGTGAGGAAGCTATGTGCAAACGTCTCCGTGCTGGGCTCGCTCCACGGAACGACCTCCTCAGGGTCTCCATCTCGCTCTCTGCCGTCTCCGCCCGCTCCATCAGTTCCTCCATGTAGTCCTTAAGAGCCCCGCGAGCCTTGGTCTGTTTGTCAGCTGTATCTTGGAGAAAATTATTCAGCTGCGAAATTGTCCTTGAAAAGAAAAAACACAGGAATATCTCAGTGTTTTCAAGCCATTTCAACTCACACTTGGTAGCCAGCTAGTTGTGGTTGAAAGGCTCAGGAAATCTCCTTTTTTATTCAAAAAGTAGAAAATGTAGAATTTAGAAAGTTACCAGAACTATACTCAAAATAGTTTAAAATGAAGATGCAGGTTTAACAGTTACCTTTGGCCCTATTCAAAACCATGGATTTGGCTTAGGCTTTGGCTTGGGCTCTGGCTTGGGCTCTGGCTTGGGCTCCATTAGTATTTTTTTAAGCATTCATTTTCTTTACGGGACTTCAAACAGACTGATGGTGCTGTGAGCCAAAGCCTAAGCTATGGTTTAATAAGAACATTCAATATAACTCACTTTTCCTTCGAATCAAGCTCTTCTTCTTTCAGGTGCAGCCTAGATTCTAGTTTTCCAATCTGCTCCAACGTTTGCTGAAGTTGTTGTCCCAACTTCACATTCTCCCCCTTAAGTTTGAGCCTTTCCATGGATTCCTTCTGAAGACTGTGCAATGTCTTAGATGCCTCTCGCTCCTTTATCACAAGATCTTGCTGCAAACTGGTGAGCTGGTGATCTCTGACTGCTGAGGGTGTTGACACAATGTCGTCAGAGTTTGGAAATCTGTATTTCTTGGATCTTGAGCGGGTGTGCTTTTGGGAGGTTACAATGTCATCGTTGGCCATTCGGTAGAGCTCTCTCTTAGCAATTGCCATCAAAGAGTGAGTTGGAAATTCTTTGTGGCCTCTTGGTGAGAGTGGCATCTCCCGAGGCGCATCAAGACTTCTGGAGTACAGAAGCTGCGTCTCCAGCATCTTAGCCTGGTAGGAGAAGCGGCCCTTTGGGAACAGCCAGCTGTAATCAGTATCCATGTTGTCTATCAATCGACCACGAGTTGCAATTCAAATGAATGCAACCTTGCAGTGTACTTTCACCACCTACATCATGTAGATAAACTAGGCATCATTGCCCACCGAGGAGGGTAAACTTGTGACTTTGGCAACTTCAGGTCATCTTAGAATTCTTAACCCCCCTGAATGATCAAAGAAAGATACAACTTTACAGCTTTACAACTTTACAAGCATATTTCAATAGTGCATTTTTTACATACTATTATCAGCGTACTCACGACCATCTGATCTTGGACTTGGGAATCAAACTCAATGTTTGTGACATGGAACATGATGGCAATATGTTAATTGTTTTTAAAATATTGTTGTTTTTTTGTGAATATAATACTAATTAGTGGGAAAAAAGTGAATAGTGAAATTGTTTATTTTGAAGAGTTGTATTTGTTGTAAGCCTCAGCTCAGTGATTCCAATTAGTTTCCTCATGTCCTGCTAAAGTGCTAGTGGGTTTTTTCAGTAGTGTAGTCTTCATAATAAAAAGTAGCCAAAATAATAAATAAAAAATATTCGCCAAGACAATTTCTCAATACACTTTCGTAACTTTTCAATCACAATTACAGGTCACAAGACTTGCTATCTAGCCACACAGAGCTATTATTAATATTGTATTATTAGACTATAACATAAGTTAACAAAACGTAGCCTATAGGATATAGGATAGCTATACTGAACATTTTTTTTTTATTATCTAACTACTGTTACTGTAGTGTTAGACATTTTATTTACTTTATTATTATTTTTCAAAGGTGCCCACCAATTACTTACAAGTTACAGTCGTGACAGTAACACTCTTGATAAAAATAGAAAATTACAAAAAAAAACATATATATTGGAATTAAAAAAAAGAAAAAGAAAGAAAGAAATCACGGCTAATGATTTACTCACTTATTTCTGCAAAACAAACCAAAGGATTAATTATCACCTCAATAGTCATACTCATAATAATATAGTGGCTGTTGATCGTTTGTTGTGTGAAGGTGTGTGTAGGGAACCAGACTTTGACTTCAGACGATCGTGTTTTTTGTTAGCGCCCTCTAGCTGAAGGTGTATGGCCGTTTGGGGGTCATTTAACTGCGATCGCCACTATGGGTTGAAGTACAGGGCGTTCTTAGCAACACCCTTAGCAACAGTTGTAGCCGTGGGCGTATCGGATGCGGCATCCATAGATATAGAATATAAAGACCATTCTATGGCGGCATCATACTTGAAATTAAGTCTACTGCACGCCCAAAGTTTTCGCTACTTCGGGTTCCAATTCTGGCTTGTGTTTGTGTAATTTCACCAAGAAAAACACCAATTTCATCGTCCGTTCAAAAGCATTTTTTCTGACAGAAACTTTTAATTCTGAGAAGCTCGTCATGTGTGTGGTTTGCTGTGGAATTGCATTGTTCTTCATTCATGGTTACATTACGAATTCAACAGTCACACACAGCTAGTTAAAGGGGCTGTGTCGTCATGATTGTAGCAGCCTGTGGCAAGATGAGCCCTCACCCAGATACTGCGCCCGCATAATGGTCAAATCACAAAGGGTGCCGTCTTCATCACTACTGTGATATGCGCGTAGCAACTGGGTTATTCCGGTGTGCAGTCATCTCGACTCAAATCCATCTCGACTCAAAACCAACTCGACGCAACACCAATACCAACGCACTTTATGATTGATGGCTCTGTTCATTTCAGTTCAAAATAAATTGTCGTCTATGAAGATGTTACAAACTTCAATATAAATTTTGTAATCGTTAATAACATTATTTCAAATGAACAAATCCGAAATGTCGAGGAAATTTTTGTGAAATATAGGACCGGTTAAATTTACGCTGACCATGGCTGCCAAAAGTACATTTGTAACATTTAAATTTTTGCCTTTAATGTTGCCTGTCATTCCAGATCCCGTTCCACTTTTTAGAAAAAAAATGATATTGAAAGAATTTTACTTTCACCTCAACGTAACTGACGATCGGCTTTCCTATAAACGTCTAATGTTATACCTGCATTCTTTACCCCGAGGCCTTGAATTGAATTGGATTAGTCTAGGATTAGTCTATCACGCCCAGGTACCATGACAATGGGTTGGAAGAGTCACCCAATATTATTGTTTACAATATAGACTACTTGAATGGGCTTAGTTTCAAATTAAAACCTATACTAAAATAAGGTTAATAATTCACAAGTAGGCATTGGCCTATAATGATGACAAAACATACAAAAAAATTAAAACGAACTATTATTATCTGAGCAATTTAATTTGACACTACATTAAACTTTATTTATTATGCTGCATATTTTCTCTTCAAATTTCTTTTGTAACTTATCAATCTAGTTTACTGGTCAAAAACAGAACATTTTACCACCTTCAAATCCACAAATCTGCGTTAAAAGTAGGCCTACAGTATATCGTTACTTGCATTTACAAAAATATATGCGTGGGCAGTTTCTTTCAAGTCCTGTTTTCCTATAAAAAAAATTGGGACATTGCACCGTTCCTTCAAGACTTGACTGTCCTGGTATCCCAAGACAACACATCGTCCTTCAAAATCAAAAAAAAAACTACAATAAGTACCGAGCTGAAAATAACTATTTGGTCTATTCTTTTCGGACTTGTCTTTATCTTTAATTCTTTAATATGCGTCGAGATGGTTTTTGCGTCGAGATGGTTTTGAGTCGAATTGGTGACGGTTGTGAGTCGAGATGGTTTTGAGTCGAGATGGTTTTGAGTTGAGAAGGCGTGCGTCGAGTCGGTTTTGAGTTGAGATGGATCTACACCCTTTAATTTACCCATAGCAACATGAGGCCTAGATCACGTCAGTGATCTCCAACAATGAACCCGGTAACCAAGGTGATGCGTTGTGGTCACGAATTACTGAATAGAATTTAGGAGTGGTATTGCTGGTCCCTGCGGCAGGGACCCTGCGTGCATGCTTGCCTAGGTAGTAGGGCCTACGGATCATTTCAAGTTCTTTAAAATATGAAATACAAAATTTATAACGTTGAGGATGTGTAGACTTGTGACAAAAGCCCAAAATATGTATGTAATTGCACATTCTCATACACCATAGAGCAAGGTCCTTAACTTGTCCCCCAAGATCATCCGTTATAGTAGCATTTGCCAATCGCCCGAAAGATCCCACAGGTCGTCGATTTCAATTTTCTTTTATTCAAGTTAGAACAATCACATGCAGCTAAACATTTAGTGTATTTTTTCTCAAAAAATGAGCAAGTTTGTTAAGCCTTCAAGATTGTTTACGTTATATTATGCCATAACTGTTAATCAGCAAATCTGCACATACTCGGCTAAAATGTACATGTACACTGTTAAATTATCCAGCACTTCACAAAATGATTGATGCACCAAATCAAAACTGTTTGTGCAATGAGTTTGTCACCATGGAGTTGACCTTTTTGTGACTAGTCGTGGAAGTTAAATGCATTGAAAATTGCATAGAAACGATTAATTAATAATAAAAAAAGACCATCCAACCTATGCAAGCAAATGAATATTAACAAACAAACAATTTGAGAATATTGGCCATGATTTGCATTTTTTTTTTTAAACAGTATAGTCATTGTCTGTATCAATTTGTCACCAGTCCAGTGTGCCCATTTCACAAACAGCTAAAAAAATTGTTTCAATCTTAATTGCTAAGTAGAGTGTGACTGTTACAATACAAATCACTATGGTGATATTGAATCTGAGTGTTTGTGAAATCGAGCCCAGCTCACTCTTGAAGCCGTCTGGAGACAACAGATCAGACGCACCAAGTTTACCGAGTACGAGTGCGCAACAGACGACGACGTATAATGTCTAGCTCCATTATGTTGAAAACAGAGTTTGGGTACTAAAAACTAAATTTTGCCTCTCTTTTATGTTTCGAAAAACACTTCGATCTTCCGATACTCCCACTCACTCGCGTATTCACGCCCTCCCCCCTGAGCGCGCTACGTACACAGTAGCGTGCTGTTTGGGATGGCATTTACATGCCATCCCAAAACATGCAGCACTCGCAGTGCGCATATCCTAGGTTGTGTGCGTGTGTGTCTGGCGGGCGTGTGTGCATTTGCGTGTGCGACTTGTAAATGACCTTCTGTACATCCACCACACCAGCCCATGTACATGTACATTGTGTACATTTCTTCCGATTGTTCGTCCGGCCGTCGTACACGACGACCGCCGTGCATGCCGTGCAAAGCCTTGTGTACCCACTATCCGTTTCTACATTCAAAGTAGTTCTACATTGTCTTCTTTATAAGGTGCTAGATCACTTTCGTTTTGCCTGCCGTTAAATCAATGAACCAGTTTTACTGATCCACAAATTCGATATTAACACTTTTTACGGAATACTTCATCATTGCTACATATTTTGTTCTATCAGCTGGTGGAAAACTAAGGTAGGTAAGGTTTGTTTTGAAAAAAATGAGGACTTTCGATCAAAAATTGACGATCTCTTTAGACTTTATCATGTTTACCACCACGGCGTTCACGTACTTGTGTGTATGCTGCTGGCTGGAGCCCCCATCATCTCTCGATCCGAAGAAAGGCAAGCCAAGCAGCGGGGAGGTTTGAGTTGGAGATTGAGAAGGTCACTCTGTAGCCCATGCTCTTATAATTTTCGTAAAGCGTACAAACTATTCTGCCATAATTCATGCTGAGTGGGGCTTTCCGAATGGGCAAACATGCCATATCCGGTTGCCACTTTATCTCCCTTAATTTAGGTCAAATTATATCCTTACCTATATCCAGAAAGGTTGACAGATAGAGGGGAACAGGCACTTTGAATGATTACAAAGTGTCGAAGTCATGAAAAATAAGGCATTTTCACGTCTACGTTGGGCTTGACAACGCTACTCGCTAAACGCCATTTTTTTTTATAGTTCCTTTGGGCATGAATGCGCGAAAGTTCCAGCCGCGCGATGAAATGTCGGCTTGATTTTTCTTTTTTAAAGGTCAATAATTGGCATTTTAGCTACCAATTCCTGGAGAGGAATATTAAAAAAGGGAAATAAAGCCCAACATTCATTAAAAAATCTAAAAATTCCTTTAGAAAGTGGTAGCCGGATATCGAAACTTTTCCGCGTCGGCTCCTTTTTTGAGATTTTAACATTACCGATTGTAAAAATCTCAAAAAAGGAGTACAGTCATTTGACCAGTTCTGGATCATTTTTATGAATTCACGCTGTGCCATCGCAGCTTTTTCAACACTTGTAGATGAAGTATGCCAATTAGTTTACCTAAACTGGCCATAAAAGTCAAATGACCAAAAATATGTAAATCTTGGAAGGGGCTTTGAGAAAAGAATTGACATCTTTTTGACCAGTTCTGGATCAGTTGTTTCTATTCTGGATCAGTAGAGGAACCTTTATTGCAAACCCTCATTCCTATTCATAAAGTTGTCTTGCATCAATGAAAATTTTGTCCTCCATCTTGAAAATACAAGTAATATTATTAACAGTTACTGATTCAAATAGTTTTATACTTCTCGACATGTAAAATTGTAAGTGTTGAGTGCTCTAAAAAGTATGATTTTACCAGATTTACATTGCTTTAATGTTGAGTGATCCAGAACTGGTCAAAGGTGCAACGACTCAAAAAATGCATTTTTTTTTCAATTTTTTCACCAAAAGAGAAAAGATGACTGCTCAGTAAATTTACATAAACACTGTACTTGCATCGCTAATTCCTTGCATCCGAACCATTTTAAATGAACTTTATCTGCTCATACCTTCAAATATGAAAGGTGAGAAGTTTCAACAGCGTTTTTGAACCATCATTTTGTTTCAAAAGTATTACAATGATTATCACTGACAAACTCCAGAAAATTTGCCATAATTTATTCAACAATGATGTTATACACTTGAATTTTGGTGTGTTATCTTATTGGATGTTATTCTTTACATTTATTAAATTGGTCACATACAGAGTGATTTACTGATGATCAAGGGGCAATGCAAAGTTGAAGTGATCCGGAACTGGTCAATGATCCCGAACTGGTCAAATGACTGTATTTAGATTTTGTGTTTATTGTGGAAAAATCAAATGACAATGATCTATATGTCAGTTATCTAAAACAAATATTGAGTAAACTCTTTAATTCGTGAAATGGGAAAAATATCGCTTGGTGAAATTTGGACTGTTTCATTTCACTCGTGGAATGAAACAGTCAATGGAAGGATAATATTCCTCCCATTGCACTCTGAGCCACTCAGTATTTGTATAATATTTACTTTTGGATGATTTTTTTCAAATTAAATGCTGCACATCATATAGGCCTAACAATGCGCTGTATTTTTAACCACGTGAGGGCGCTGTTAAATCACTTCTGGGTGGCTTGTGGCATGTCTTGGCCGAGTGGATAAGAACACCGGACTCAAGCCCTGGTGTTTCTGAGTGTAGGGTTTGAGTCCCGGTCGTGACACGTGTGTCCTTATTAGCAAAACACTTCCTTCAGATGGGCGTGAAGCCGTAGGTCCTGTGTTTTGTGTAATGCACGTAAAAGAACCCAGTGCACTTATCTCAAAGAGAAGAGGCTCGCCCAGGTATTTCTGGTTTGATCGGCTGCAGATTGCACCATGCAGCACCTTGTAAACCATTACATGGTGCTATGTAAAGGAACAGGTCTCATACTTCGAAGACCTAATAACTCCGCATACCTTGCCAGAAAAAAAATGAGTGCTTTGAGACGCCCATCGGGTGTGATAATTTAAAGAGCTAAAAGAACTGCAGATTAGGCCTAGTATTATTGTCATATCTTTGATATTGCCATTTAATTGTGATTGCTCTCATGCAGTGCTCTGAGCTATTTATATATATGTACAGTATAATGACATCTCTTAATATAGGTTTTCCCGGTCAATTTCCAAAAGTTTTCGTTCCTTTTCATTTTCAAGCATTCAATTTCACTCGATTTTTACGCACCAGGGCAAAGTAGGGTTTCTTTTTCCTTTTTGGAGCATTCAATTTAATTTTGTGGGCAATCAGGACCTTGTTTTTATCATTTGTTTTCGTTAAGGATCATTCTATTTCGTTTTGGTGCATTCCAATCTCAAATAGTGGCATTATTGCTTGACGTTTTTCGAGTCTTTTCACTTTCATAGCATTCAAATTAGCGAGCGGTGGAGCTCACAAGATGTGCGACAGTGTTTTTCCTTTCTTATTCGTTTATGGGCAGTCATTTTCATGAAGTGATAATTCAAATTTAAATAGTCTGTAATTTCATCTAAGGTCCTTTTTCATTATATACTGGTTGAAAACTTGAAAGTAACAAAGTAATTAAGCTGGATCACAAAGCATAAAAACTTAACAGGATTAATGATTTGTTTTGTTCATTTAATCATCACATTTGTTTAAAACTTTCAACAACAAAAAGATACAAGGGTCTGACGTTCAGATCTTTCTCAAAGGCTACTGTAATGTCAGATTAAACTCAATTTCTTCATAATTCTATAAGATATGCTCTTGCTGCGGATACGTTATTCTTTCTTTTTGTTAACTGTTTCATTTTGGGGCGGTGTTTTGGGGATACGTTTTTGCTGAATTCACCCTTTGATTTCTTCACGTGCTAGACATCGGGGCTTATATGTTTGGGAATAGTTGTACCATGGGACACATTTCTCTTGGGTAATTTCTCCAACGTTTTCCTGCGCCACCTCCATCACACGCTCACAAGACATGCAGATACATGTAAGAAAATGCTTGAAAAAATTTGAAAAATGTTTGCCCATTGATGAAAATGCATGCACGACTAACCCTTGCAACTGCTTCAGGCGAAATTGAATGAACATTGCAACATTTTTAACTTGAATGCACCTCTTATGAAAACAAGTGAAGCTAAGAGATGGTAGAATGCTCGGATAATGAAATTGAATGATTCTTTTTAATTTTTGAATTACTATCTGCGTGATATTTCAACTTCGATCTAAATTGAATGAACCTGGCGTTAAATTGATTGAAAATTTTGTTAAATTGGCCGGGAAAACCTATAGTAGCATAGAAAGTCAAACACAATACATGGTCTATCGAAAACATGGACGCTTGCACTTTCTTGTCGCCAAAAATATGTTGTAGTAGAATCTGTACCCCCAGAAGTAAATTAACACGCTCTTGGCCTGGTGCGGTAAAAAATACAGGGAATTCAATTTTTAGATTGTTTACAGCTATTTCAAATAATTAGCATTACAGTTATTTTTGTAGTTTAACTCTTCCCCACTTCAAAGCCTAGATGATTATTTCAAACAAAATGATGCATACTCTCTTTAAAATATTGGGTCTGTATGATAAAGCACTCTGAATACATGTAGGCTTATTGTGCTCTATCTGGAGGGTTTTCAGTTAGTTTGAATGGTTTGAACTAAACAACATTATGCCATGAATGAAAAATGCCTGTAACGGTCATTAAAAGGGTTGATTCATTTGTGCCAGTCCGTGCTCCATGCTTCTTTACAAATGTGTATGCAGACTTTTTGTATTTTTACTGTTTATTTAAAAAAACTTTTTTTTATAGAATATTGTACAATGCTTGTTTGTTACCATTTATTTCTTATACATTAAGTTTGATTGACTTCTGGTAATAATAATCTTGACGACTCCCGCATGACTAGAGCAGATGTCTTAACCACTAGACCACCGAGCACGCCCGGTGACGAGGGGCCAGTTCGAATCCAGTATTATTAGCGGCAGGTACCTCAACAATTAGATAGATGTCAATATTTGCATCGGGGGAATGAATATAAATTTCAATTTGCCTTACACCGATGTGTGATAAGCACTGTATACTCAGTGCTTTCCGAGTCCTGTGGAAAAAAAATCCACAGGTAACTCGGGTGGGATTCGAACCCACGACTCCCGCATGACTAGAGCAGAATTGACTATATTCAATCATGTTTAATGTTACTGTACTGTTGTGTCAATTTCCTTATTCTTCTTTGTTCTTCTCCCTAAATTCACAGACTTGGTAGTCATCAATTCCGGTCATTTGGTAGCAAGTAACCATGGCCATAACAGTGCCACTTAAACTGGTTACGGCAATTATTGTCATCCTGTGTGGCGTCAATCTGGCAACCTCGGCAAACTCCAACAATGGCGGTAATTTGACGCTGGATACTGTACCAAACACCCATACGTACGAGGCCACAGGAGAATACGATGAAGGGGGTTTCCCACTGCCGACGACATGGGGGCTTGTTGACAGTTTCTTGCACACAATTTCACCGGGATCCCCTCCCTATGGTAAGAGATTTCAAAAAAAGAAATTACAAATATTCGCACTCAAATTAAAGGAAAGTTGAAACTGAAATTGATGAAACTTATAGTTTCTTTAAACAGTCAAAATGTCTTAGAAAAATGCATACAATGACAAAGCCAAATGTGAAAAAACCCACTATTTTGCTAATTTTGTACGCAATGTATGTTGTCACACCATAATGAAAAAAAGAAAAAAAAATGCTTCTACTTTTGTTTCATGCTATTAGACGTCTTGCTGTTATAACAATTCATCTAAAATAAAACTGTTTTGTTTTGTTTTTTTTTTATTCAAAAAATATGCACCCGATATATGATTGCTTTTCAACAGTCTGACAGTGAAGTCATATCTTCACAATGTAACATCACCTGCTAGTGAATACTTTAAAAAAATTGTGTTCTGATGATCAAACATTCAGGACCAAAGTAATACATGTGTACCATAACTTTTTTTTTTTTTTATATTTTTTTTTTTAGATATGGCGGACACTCTAGGAGTGCAATGTTTGATTTATTTACCCAAACCAAATAGTGCCCTAGTAATTGGTTTGGTAAATTTGTCTGCACACACCCAAACAGTGCACTTCTATTTTTATAGTGTCTGCCATACCTTAAAAAGGCTAATGAAGTTGCCATGTATTATTAGTTTTAAGACACTGACATGACTGTACACGTTTGCTATTGCTACATGTATGTATGTACATGTAGGGATGCTATTAGGCATGCATAAAGCCCTTGCTTCAGCACCCATCAGTACCTTTAGGAACTTACAAAAGTGATCATTCATGCAGTTGATTCTTAAAAATTACCCTCAACAATAGGCATTGCAAGTTGACCTCAAGAATGCAAATTGAAAACGTATTATAGTTCAAGCCCAACATATTTTAATAGTTTGTCATCATGTGTAGTTTTGTAATTATTTATATAATTCACTATTTGGGGTGAACAAAGAAAACATGACGCTGTTCGGCCCAAAATTTCAGGACAATTTGCCCTGTCAGTTTCCCTTGTGGTTTATTATGTAATATTTTATAGATAATGTATCTAAAAAGTTTACACTATTTTAAAAACAAGTCTGTAAAGTTTTGGTCCAAACAAATTGCACGCATTAAACCTCACACAATGTTCCAAGAGGTTGCTATTGGCAAAGTTCGGCAGAAGCATGACGTTTGAAACCACTGCTGCGCCACTGCCGAACTCAAATGATTTGAATTCGACACGTTTGAAACAGGCCTTAGAGTTACAGTTATAATAGTCCAGTCAAAATATGAAATGACCCACCACAAATTGGAACAGAATCCATTTAACCTAGATGCATTTAGTTTGGAATAGATTTAACAAAACAACATATTTAAAGTCTGCGAAATTAGAAGTGGTAGGACAATGCCTATTTTGAATTTCTCTGAAGTTCCATCACAGACAATGTGATTGTACTCGGTAACCTTAGCATTTGGGTTTTGGGGTGCTGTGTGATCAAACATTTCTCTTTAATAACTCCTCCATTACTTTAACCAATTTTAACTGTAACATGCCACAACTATAGAGTGACATGATCTCACAATTACATTATCGGTTCTCATAAAAATCAACTGGTTCTGTATTCTGGTTGGCTGAAACACGGTCACATGGGGTTAACTAATATACAAGTAGGCTCCCACTCTGGATATGCCACTGGAATTGACGACACTGTAGATATGGCTCACAAGTACAGTCGCATTATTCCAGATAACCATTGTACACTATTGTACCGACTGGTTTAACATATATTAGTCGCCCGCTCGTCACCATTACCCGACGGCTATTTCTGTGACAACAAAAGGATCATGTAACCCATACCTAGTTTACACACAATGTGTGTGCCGGTTAAAGATGATCTTTCATGGCACGAATTTGATTGTCGCGCGTTGAGGAGTGGGCGTCCTTAAAACGCTAGTAATATTTATGTTTTTTTGGTTTTTTTTGTGAATTGACAATTCAAAACTACCTCTTTCATAAAAATCAGCAAGTGGCTAACACTCATTCTTGCTGATGGTGAGATTTTTTTAATGACTAGCACCTTGCGTGATCAGGGTCTACATACAGATGATAAAGGCCTGAGTTGGCCATTGGTACATGTAGATCTATCCAAGCATCAACACAAAACATTCATAAATACAAAAATGGTTGTGGGATGCATCGGGCCAATTATGTGTTATGGGACATGGGGATGTCTTGTTAAACACACTTTGTGCTAATTTCGGACATCCAACCTTATATTCATTTCAGTATGAAAGTATAAACTGTGAAGGTCTTGCAGGTGTGGAAAATATAAAAAAAGTCGGAAAAAGACTACATTTTTTTAATGAATTCAAATCTTTTTAAGTTATATTTATATTCAAAATTCTTGAAATGAAAATACTTATAGCAAATAAAACAAAACAATTTCAGTATTAATTTGAACTTTTGTAAGATTAACATTGAAACAAAATTAAAACATTGGATGATGTTTATTCGACCTACATGATTCTAGACTACATGCAACACGAATTGTGAATCACGCACAAATTTGTGCAACCATTACATAGGTTAATGATAACATGAACATCAGTTGACCAAGATTCTTAATTGTTTACAAGTAACCTGAAAATGAAGTCAAGTCTTATTTTGGGGGGGTTTTCTACGTTGATTTGTTTAAAAAAAAAATGCTTTCATTTTCATTGCTAGATTTTACTTTCCAAACAATACAACATCATTTGTAAAGCCATAAACCGTGTAAATAATGTTAAACTAAAGTATTTTAAGAAACAGAATCTCACACACGTAAAACTCAACATTGTTGGGACCAAGTTGTTCCCGGAAGTTTGAATGTGCACAAGAGTTGCGCAGTCTATTGCAATTTGGATGCCATACTTATATTTTTTAAATTGAAACTTTGACACCTTGTAAATTCTAGCCAAGTGAAATCCTTGATGGGGTTATTTAATTGGTTATTTCTCGTCTTCAGAAAAATATTTGTTTCTGACAAGACACGACAAACAGGTTGTGAAATATGCGCAATGAATATTTTATTTGGATCATTTAAATTCTTAACTTTTTTAAAGGACTAATTTTAGGTCTTTTATATATTCTCATGGATCTTCAAAGAACCTACACAAGTAAATTAAAAAAAGATGCCTTAAAAGCTTCTTTGTTTAAATTATAAAATATTTAAAATGTTAAGTGCTTCATAGAGAGGTGATACCTAATTGTTTATATAATTATCAGAAATTTTCCCCTCTTTTGAAATTTAATGCGTTAATTTGTGCAGGTGGTAGAAAACACACACGTTAGTTTTGAGTTGTAAATAATTTATTAACTTATTTCAAAATAAAATGAAGTGGGGGCGGGGTTGATTTAGAGCTAGGATCCATGTAACAGTGAGAAGAGATATTTGATGGTTTTGTTTTCTTTGTGTAATACTGAATAGAAAGATTGTAATTTCTTCAGCTGGAAAGATGTTTCATTTTTTGCTGTCACATCACGGACAATCTGGTGGCATACAATAAATGTATGACTAGATAATTGAATGCAATTAAAGGCCTGTAATTTCATCTTTGAGAGGACAAGGCCGTTTTCTTTCTGCAGAGGGCACTTCCATTGAAAAATGTTGAAGTCTATGAGAAACTTTTGATGGGGCACCAAGGCCAAGACCAGGGCAACGGAGGCCATGGCCTCCATGTTCTCTGTGTAATTCAAGGCCTGCAATTAATGCAGTGATTTATTGTGCATGTTTGAGTCATATACATTGTATCCAGTTAACACAATTGG
The DNA here is from genome assembly GCA_911728455.2 of Marthasterias glacialis. Lineage (NCBI taxonomy): Eukaryota > Metazoa > Echinodermata > Asteroidea > Forcipulatida > Asteriidae > Marthasterias > Marthasterias glacialis. The sequence goes on along the minus strand of OU452231.1, from coordinate 13,535,989 downwards.
GCAGTGTAGCTATGCCAGTAATGAAGCAATTATGAATTTACATAGTCGTCAAGGCAACACAAATTTCATACTGTAGTTTATCTGGCAGATTACGTGTGTACTGGCAGATACAGTGTACATTCACGACGTTTAATGAATCTACACTGTACAAACAACCAAATGAAGTCTCCCAGTTTAAAAAGCTCAAAATAAATTGATAAAGTAAACTGACAGTTACTTGTGTAAATTCACAGAAAATAATCAAGGGGTAAAATGTTGTTTGCGTTTTATTTATAATTTAATGATAACAAAAGGCATTTATATGGCGCTTTATACAAACATTCCTCAAATCGCCTCACAGTAAAACTATAAAACCTAAGCAATAAAGACTCTTAAAAAATAAAAAAAAAACATACTGAAAGTGTACAGAGAACAACCCAAGTACATTTAACACTAAGTAATGGGACTGTAAACATGTATGTACATAGATCTCAAAAATTGTAATTATTCAGACCTATTCCAACCTACATTATTAATGTCAATGACATGTGTATACAATGTGTGTCAGTGATCATTTCACTCACATTTTTCAAAAGTACAAGGTCCCAAGGTCTTTTTTAATTTTTAAATAGGGCCTTTTACTTGTCAAGTTTTTTTTGTGAAGGCTGTCAGTGTGCTTACAAATCTAAACCTGTTCAGCACCTGTTGTTTGATTGCGCACCACTCACTTTGGTTCACAATGTTTTCAGGCTTAATAGATTTTTCCTTAGTTAAAGTGCACCTGTACAAGTATGAGGGAAACACAAATTTCATGTTTCAAAGGGCACCAAGGCAATGACCAGGGGCATTGAGGCAATTGCCTCCATTGCCTCTGTGAAGTAACAGGGGTCGATTTCACAGAGCACTAAGATTCACCAGGCCTGTATTTTTCATTTTGTGTGTAATGCACATCATGATCTACGTAATATGAGATGTATACCGTTGTAGTATGCAGGGAAGTGCTGTTTCTGTGTCATTCTTCATTTGAACCACCGGGATTCTTTTCCCTGGTCATTACAAGTGAAAGGCACAGCATGTTATTCTTAAAGGGGCTGTGTTGTCATGATTATAGCAGTAAATAGAATAACCCAGTTACTACGTGCATGTGTGCCCTTAAAGGGGCTGTGTCATCATGACTATATTACTACAGCACCCTGTGTGAGTTGACTGCAAGTGCCCATGTGTGCATTATCTGGGTGTTCATTTTTCCATGCACAGCCTCAGGCCTGCTCATTTTGCTATCGGAATAATAGTTCTTTTGTTAGCGTACCGACTTAAAATAACTAAAATAAAAAAACAAAAAAGCACATCATTTTACAAATATGGTATCAAATGAAAGAGAAAAATCTTAACTATCAAACTACCATTTGGCCTGTCTGAAAATTTAGTCAAAGTGTACATGTAGGTTTGTTTGTTTGTTTGTTTGTTTTGTTTATTTTACTCATACACCGATGTGTGTTAAGCACTGTGTACTTTCCCCGAGTTCCTGTGAAAAAATCAGAATAATAGTTCTTTTGTTAGCGTACCGACTTAAAATAACTAAAATAAAAAAACAAAAAAGCACATCATATTTTACAAATATGGTATCAAATGAAAGAGAAAAATCTTAACTATCAAAGTACCATTTGGCCTGTCTGAAAATTTAGTCAAAGTGTACATGTAGGTTTGTTTGTTTGTTTGTTTTTTTTTTTTTACTCATACACCGATGTGTGTTAAGCACTGTGTACTTTCCCCGAGTTCCTGTGAAAAAATCCTGATGTGCAGGCATTTTACATGTACTCGGGTCCACAACCTTTGCCATTCTTTGGATTCAAACAACTGCCTCTAGCTACCAGGTAATCTCCGTGGTCTAGTGGTAAGACATCTGCCCTCTTGTGTTTTTCAATGTAATAATTCATATCTTAAAAAAAAAGAAAAAAAAAGAGAAGATGTTCAAATGTTGACTTTCAGTCTGATAATTATCATTCAAATCTGTTTTGTAATTGAAGTATGCTTACCCACAAGATCATGAGATCAATCATAGTGCTTGTTCAAATAAAAACAGTTTACTTTGTTAATTGTTTTATTTATTTTTTTGAAATTTTGATTCATGTCTTGTAAAAAAATTCTGGTCTGGTAAAAATTTTGAACTGCGGCCTTGTGGGCTTATGGATTTTACTCCCGAAGTTCAAACCCTGCACTTTTAAATCTCTTTACAAATTTGTATTTATTAGCCTTAAAAAATCTAAGCTCATACCATATTATTGTACACATGTACAGTAGGTAAGCCCTTACAGGCATTGCGCTTAACCTTTTCGTAAAGTAGCCCAAGGGGCCAGTAAACTGTGCATTTTACTTGCCCCCAGGAAGTTTTTGTTGCCCAAATTTTAAACATGTAATGTCATTAATGTATCTTTCTGATACTAATGGTAGCGATCACAACCAGTTCATAGCTGTTAAATGATGTTACATTCACACACTCAAAAATAAATTAACTCATTTTTAAAATGTATTAAACTCACATCTGAAAAGGAAGAAGTATGAGCATTATAAACAAGTAAGTTGCACAGGTTTTAGTAGCCAACAGGGCAAGTTGAGAAGTCTTTACTAGCCCATAAAAGTTTTTACTAGACAACAGACGTCGGGCTAGTGCTAAGCGTGAGCCCTGCCTTACGAAAGTTGTTTTTCCTGGGTCAAATATCGTGCCTGACGTATGGAGGAAATCCTCTTTTACTGCGTTTTAATCTTGCGAATTGTTAATCCATTTCAGCTCTCCCTGGCAACTGTTTTTTTTTCCAACATGAGTTATTACCTTCCACAGTTTGCCAGAATTTTTTTTTATCAAATGTCGCATAAATCATTAATCCTGGACACACAATAGACCGTGAACTAATAATGTGAACGAGTGCATTATCATATTATGTCTTCCTGGATGGTTTCACTTGGACTATTCCAAGGACGAGCCCCGCTATTTAAACTGACGACGTTTATTTTGCATAAGTGATAACTACATTGTACATGCCTATTACCCATGGTGCAGGTTGTTTGCTCGTGGATGGAATTGTAAAGGATGTCATCCTATATTCATTGTATTGGCTAATAACCATGAAGGTAACGGTGTGTCTGTTGTTTGATGGCTATTATACCTTTCATACAACAAGTTTCATCTGGTCCACTGGTTTAAGACTTGTTACATCTTAATAGTATTTATGAAGGAACGAGGCTAGGACACAAACCCAAGGTTCCCTAGGCAACACTGTGTACAGTGGACAGGGCAGCCTTTGCAAAGCCATTCTGGTTGCCGTCCAACAAAGCTTTGTGAGCGGCAATCAGAAGGCATTGAGCCAGCAAGAGTAGAGGCTACCCGAGGGGAAAACTTAACAAAAGTGCCCCAACCAGCAGCCAAAGTTGTAGTGTAATCTTATTTCCAGTCATGACGGTGATGTGTTTCATGAACTTTCTGTTTGAATCTTTCGACAGTTCGAAGTAATAAAATATCTTGAGTGCGGGAAATTAAACACCCTTTGCTTGACTGTGCTTGAAGGATTCCGACTGCTTGCCTCTGGCTTTGTCAGTTCACATTTCCAATGGTCTAGAACAATCAGGTGTTCAAGGCAGCAGTGAAAAGAATGTAGAAGTTCTTTGGTTTTTATCCAAGCCCATATATCATGTACCTGAAACCCATGTGTTGATTCATTTCCTCCTGCGAAATTGAGTAAACACATCTGAGTGATGGTGCTTTCTCTCACTGGTGACAGACACTATCCATTTGTCAGTTCAATGAAAAAAACATCACAGCCATGTGACAAATTGACAGGTGCTTATGAACTAGCAATGTTCGAATCAATCTCGATTGATAATGAAACTACAGAGCAAGGATTTCAATTGAATACACGGGAAATTCATTGTTCGCACATGTCCAAATGAAAACTTCCCACCTGCCTTTGGTCTTGAAGGCATTTGGTTTGAAAACTGTTTGCTGTTAAATACTGGGATTTTTATCCGGATTTTTTAATGACGATTTACGATGTAAACAACGCTCACATTCCTGTGACAAACAAAAGCAGTCACATCGTTTCCAATAATTTACAGTCTAGTAGTCTTGATTATCTTGCTACTTTGCAGGCTTTATTAAAGGCAAGAAACGTTGAACGCTAGAGGGCGCTTTCAGAACAATATGCAATAGGGAGGTTTACATAACGTCACCCGCAACATTCAAACCATAAAAATACATGGTAAACCAGATGCCATTAGGCTGCTAATAAAGCGGTTAATTTACAGCTTTCGATGCTTTTTTTCCATTGACAGTTTTACAATGTAATCAGTGTGAGATATTTGCATGGAAAATTTGTATTTTTGTACTTTCAAAATGGAATTAGTATTGCGTCCTCTGGCTGTCAAAAATACAGCTTATTGATTTAACCACTTCAAGCGCCTTGGTTTCCGTAATTTTCCGTTCCCAGCGATGGGATTAATTTTCGGAATTGGGGGAATATTTTGCTTTTGAAAATATTGTTGTCCCAACGAAAACCTGACTAAACTAAGTAAAGACAACAAAGGTTCTCATAAAATGCACCGTGATTTGTTGTTGTTCTTTTGAGAAAATAAGAGATTCGTTCTCCGTGTATTGCAAAACCTTGGCCGTAAGCCACGGCCGATAATTGGCCATGGTATGCTGGAATCTCAGACCACTCAGACTTACATGTACCTCCCAATGAGCTAAAATACAATGTTAAACAGTGGCATGAATGGTGGCAGCCTATCATCTCTCATGATCCTCATTTGTACAACAAAAGGACAAAGGTCTCAAACTGGGGATTTCTCAATAGTTCCCGGAAAAACAGTGATTTTGAGCATGAATTCCAGTACTCTTTGTCCCTCTTTGTTTGAGGGGGAGTGTTGCATGGTGAGTGCATGCACTGTGAATGCAACACAATGAAATGTTGGAGTCATGTTAACCTTCCGGTATTCTGAATTTATACAAAAGCGGGCGTACACATTCTCTGATTTCTAGCCCAGAAAATATTGTATTACATCTTCCGGTGTTAACTGGGTAAAAGTTGAACAGTTTTAAGGCTTTTTCTTGGTTGCTTTTATACAAGGATATCCAAGGCAATACAAATTAGTTTTTTGTGGTTTTTCTTTAGGTGATAAGCATTTTAGATTGAACAATTTCTTCAGAGGCAACTTTTCAGCTGGTCAGCTGATTTCCTCTCTTTAGGTTTTCTACAATAGCTCTGCCATTGAAAACTGAGAAATACTGTACAGTTTTCTTTATGGCTGCAACTTTCCTCTTTTTGTTGTTGACAAACTGCAGTTTATAGGATTTGAGGCATTGCATGGTGAGGTATCAATGTATATTTGGTTTTGCGGCAACACCATCTGACCATGTGATTATATCTACTTTGCTATACACAGTAGATTGTTCTGTGAGAACTTGTCTTGCTATTATTCTACTACCGCGGAGTAGATTTTCGGAATTCGGGAGACAACGTAGTTCTGAAAAGAACTGTCCTGCTTTTTAAGTACTACCTGGGGGTAGGAAATCGGCCGGGACTACTACTACTTTTTTCGCTTAGTGGATTGGGGGGGACTTCTCGGATAACTTCACTACCGCGGAGTGAGTTTTGGTCTCAACGTTTCGACTAGCCTGCTCTAGTCATCATCAGGAGACTGCAGTTTCATGCCAGGGGATACACACCAGGGCTCGAAATTAACACTGGACTGCAGGCCCGAGGCTAGTGATTTTAGCTTCGGGCCAGTAAAGTCGGGACCGGACAAGTCCGGTGGTCTTGTGTTTTTCAATTGAATACTAATACCTCACTGTGTAAAAAAAAAAGAAAATGGTGTTCAAATGTTGACGATGAGTCAAATAAATATCTTTTAACTGTATTAATTATTGAGGCATACTTAACACCATAATACAAATGAGATATTCTCTTACTGTTTGTTCAAATAAAAACAGTTTACATATTAAATTATATTTTCTGGTCCTGTAAAATATATTCTGGTCCAGTAAAAAGGGTAAGCGACAAGCCCTCTAGACTTGTGGATTTTTCTCCTGAATTTGAGCTCTGCACACAATGTACTGATAGCCACAGAATGTACCATGAAAGACTTGTAGATTTTAAAGTCATCAATTAAACCACAATCAATAGATAGAGCCAGTAATGCATGGATAATGTGGTTTTTCTTTTGGTTGAATTGCTACTTGATTGCTTGGAGGACTGCTTCAGTAGAACATGGGGCCTTTTGCCACACACATGCACAGGAAAACTTACATGTAATTGGCCTAATGGCACTGCGTAGTAACAACACCAAGCTTTGTTGTTGACAACAAGACAGTAAAGAAAGGGGTTTTAATTGTTCTCTGGTTTATTACAAACGCATAGCTTAATGAAGGGCACAGGGGAGAACATTATTAGAGTGCAACTTCATAATTAAACAAGAAGTACAGTAGGCCTATATTGCTAAAGACATTTTCCTGGCTATGCAAAATTTAGCTGGGTACCTATGGGCTAGTCTTTCGTCAAGGCCTTTGTGGCTTAATAGACACTAGACAGCTACATGTATGGAGCCACGAAGACCAATAAAAGTCAGCGTGCATGATCGAGTGGCGAAGCCACGAGGGCCTTTTCCAACTTGACTTTGCAGTTTTTTGATGTTGAATTATCCATGAAGTATGCAAATAAGAACAGCGCTGAAAGGTTAGCCAATCACAATGTGGATGAGGTAAATGCATGCTGACCCCATCGCTTCTGATTGGCTGGGAATTCTTGCTACCCTGTTAGGGTAGCAAAAATCGAGAAATAAAGAGAAACATTATTATTTCCTGACAAGTTGGAAAAGGCCCTCGTGGCCTACCCGGGGAATATGCCTGAGGGTTTTGTTCACAGTGCTTGGGAAAGTACTGAGTATTCTTTTAACACACATCTGTGTATGGGTAAACAAAAATAATATTCTTTTTCCCCATCGTAAATTATACATCTATTGAATATAAAACTATCAGCAAATTGTGACGATAGAACTGTGCCATTTTCTATTGTCTATGTTTAAGAATAGTACATGTATTTTATGTGCTTGAATTTTTAATATCAAATTATGGTCGGATAAAAAAATCCCCCAAAAGAACAGAAAAATACAATTGAGGGTGCTTGCACACGACAAGCACTCCTTTTAGCAAACCCCCTCCACATCATTGCCACCCTTTGTTCTTGGTCACTTGGTCACTCTTCTGTTACACATTTTCATCATAATTTACAGTTAATAATTGTCTTATTGAATTACTCCAACCATATAAATATGTGCTTTGATGTGAAAACAAAAGGAAATTGGATTGAAAACTATCCCCAAACACTCTCTCCAAGCTGTTACAATGGAAACATGGTTAATAAAACACTGTTGGTTTTATCAAGTTAAACATGGACTCGGTGTGGTGTAAACAGGCTGCATGTCTGGTAGTACTTTCAGATCCAACACAAAGTGACATGTACTCATGTCTGAAGGCTCTTGTTCTATTGTTATTATGGTAGCGTTTCTTTATTGATTTGTTTGGTGGTAACCATAAACACTACATTTGTTGACAAGGCAAGAGTTGAGATCTAACAAAGGCACTGCATGAGAAAAAGAACTAAATCTTCTTGCATCGCATGGGAGATTTTGAAGAAAGGGTTTTTATTGAAGATGGGGCATAGTTAAGTTATGATTGTGAAAATCCAGTGGTGGAACCAGACATTTCATTTGGTGTGGGGTGGGGGGGGGGCAGGCTGGAGCAAAGACATAATATGAGGGGCTGTTTAGTGTATCGAACCATTCATTTGTGTATTTTCTTTCCGTCTCGTTTTTTTGGGGGGGTAGCAAGGATTCTAAGGGGGGGGGGGCTGCTGCTCCCTCTGGTTAAACCACCAAAGGCGAAGCATAACTTTCATTGACTAGTCACATGAGATAGGCCTATTTTCTGACTTGGCAAAGTCCAATTTGTTTTTTTTTATTACTTTTTTTTAAGTCGTAGCTGTTGACAATTAATTAATTTTAAATCAAAATGTGTTCCACATTTACAAAACATGTTTCACTTCTTTTTTTTAACAGTAATACATTGTACAGTCACATTGCCCAAAAGTCTTGTGAATGCTTCTATATTATTTGTATTGAATGGAATGTACTTTTAAGTAAAAATGGGTTCCATCTTTTGACATGAGAGCGGTCTTGGTGATATTTTGAATTAAAAATACATAATATCAAGATTATCAGTTTTACAGGGTTTGTGCTTATGTCAGGAAACACATAGGAAAAATAAAGATGATCCTTCACGGAAGCAGTTTTTCCAATGGCTGTAACTTTTTTAAAGTAGCTGAAACCATCATACATGTAAGTGTTTCAACATGTGAACAGAAATGCAGGCTTATACTGAAAATAATTTGGGTTGATTCATTTGATGTTTTAGATATATTTTTTAATCGGGACGGAAAAAGTTACCTGCCTTTTCCGTCCATCTTTTAAATTTAAGAGTAATTAAAAGATTAATTATTCTAATTAACTCAAATTATGTTCAGTGTAAGACCATAGGCCTGCTACGGTGATGGAGGCAGCCCCGTTGCCCCTGATCATTGCCTTAGTGCCCTTGAAATGTCCCAGTAGAAATTTACAATTTTCGCATAGAGGTGCCCTTTGTCAAGAAGAAAATGCCTTGGTGCCCATGGCCTTTCAAGAACAAAGCAATCGGGCCTGTAAGCCTGCATTCATATCAGGGCTCGAATTTTACACTGGACCACAGGCCCGAGGCCAGTGATTTAAGACTCGGGCCAGTAAACTCAAGACTGGACAAGTCCGGCGGTCTTGTGATTTTCAATTGAATAATAATATCTCACTGTGTAATATCTTCAACAAAAAGAAACACGAGAAATGATGTTCAAAATGTTAACTTTGAATCTGATCAATATCTTTCAATTCTGTTGAGTATCAAAATATACTTACCCACAAGACAAATCAGACAAATCTTCTCTTAAGTGCTTGTTCAAATAAAAACAGTTTCCATTTAAAACTTTGTTGCAAGAAAGGTCTTTCTCGTTGAGATTCTGGTCTTGTAAAATAGATTCTGGTCTGGTAAAAATTTTGAGCTGCAAGTCTTGTGGAATTTTACCCCAAATTCGAGCCCTGCTCATATTGGAACACTGTGGTGGTTTCGGATACTTAAAAGACAATTACAACCATTTGAACAAACTGCTAACAAGAAGGTAGAAAAGTGGTACTCTTTGTTGTGTTTTCTGTCATTGAACTGAAATGAGAACTGAGTGTTTGAAATAGAATTTTTACAGACAAAAAATATTACACAAAACAATTGGTTCTCGTGTTCTAAGCATGGTACGATTTCTTCCAGCAATTTTCCATGTCAAAATATTTAGACCGAACTTGTGTTGTGCACATTGTATGGTGATGTTGGTGCTGCTTGAATATAGCAATTTGATCCGTTTTGTTGATGCTATTTACTAGGAAAATCATTGACTGTCAAGTGTACAAACAAAATTGTTGTCAGATCTTTCATTTATTTTTTGTTTGTCAAGAAACAAAAATATTTTTTTGAACCAAGCGATTTATGTTTTGTGTTTCCAGTCATGAATCATACATACACCTTAGTTTTCTTATAAATAAAATATGATATTCAGTCTACATGTATGTGATGCTGTAGAAATTGGTAGTTGTATGAATGTCAATAAATAGGAGGGAAAAAGAGCATTTTTTGTGTTTTTTTCCCCTTACACCGATGTGTGTTAAGCATCGACACATAAGTACTTTCCCGAGTCCTGTGAAAAACATCTTTTAAATTTGTTGCGGAATGCGCTGCTAAAAAATGGGTTTTGAACTGCCTCTAGCTGCCGGGCAATCTCGGTGGTCTAGTTGGTAAGGTATCTGCTCTAGAGTGGGTTCGAATCCCACATGAGGAATATGCATGTGGATTTTTTTCACAGGACTCGGGGAGGGGGGGGTAATGAGTATACAGTGCTTAACACACAACGGTGTATGGGTAAAAAAAAACAAAATAATACACGAATCACGTTGAGAAGATGACTTTAATGCATTTTTTTTTTTTTTTTAACAATCATCAGATAAAGTAACTGTTTCACTACACCACACACGTACCACAGATGAGATTCCTCTGGATTTTACAAAATTAATGTTGTGGAATGTTTTTACTAAAAAAAAAGAAGAAGTGTTTTTTTTTTTTAAATGTCATTTACATACATCCAGGCCCTTGTAAAGCCTTCTTTCCTTAACACATTACATGTACTGTATTTTGACTACACCAAGGTGATTGACCCATCTACGTATAAGCAAAGAATGCTGCCATTGATATGGGTTATGGAGTGGTTTGTAGCCACCAAACCCTCCATCAGTGTTTCATGGATTTTTCATTTCATGGATTTTTTCATAAAAGATGCTAATATCTTTACAATTTTTGATTTGTTTTTCTTTCTCAGCTCTTGTCAATACAATCCTGGGTGGCCAAGCCATCTCCATCGATCTCTTTACAAGCAGCATCTCACAGGTAGGTCTCAGTAAGACCCAGGAGTTCAAGCTTGTAGTTGAACAGGATTTTTCCCCCAAGATTGATTGTAGGGTGAATTTATTGTTATACATTTACAAAATAGGTTTCCCTTTGCCTTCAATGTGCAAATACATGTAAGCAGGCCAAATGTAGGTATTTGATGTCAAATTAAGATTGGTCAGCTCCACTACAACTACATCAAAGATCCTCAATTAGCAACAAGACACGATTATGTGTTATCCGTTTTGTATCCAAACCATTAGAGTTTCACCTGCGGTGACAATGAAAACCCTTTCTTCACTCTTAACCCATCTAGATCTGAATGCAGAATTTATTTGGAATATATATTTACACTACCCTCTTTCAAACCGGAACATTATAATGTCCACAGCACGCTCGAGCCATGTGAAGTTTCATCAGATTTCCACTGTTAACTCTAGCTTATTGAATTGTAGAAGGGAGTGGATCCTTCGGTTTGATAAGCTGCTGCCTGACCTAGATACATAAATGAAGCACTGCAAGTCAATAATGGTGTTGCCAATATAGAGAGCTATGCACATGTACTTGTCTGGAGAGTTGCCAGTTGGCTTGGAGGCTTGGCTCGGTCATGCCTTTTTGTGGTCCCAGCATTGAGCTGCAAATCATAATTTGCAAATGTTAATTTGACATCAAATACATTTGACATGCTTCCTTGTAGTTGTACATGTAGATTTAAAAACAAAACAACAACAAAAGGGTCCAACTTAAAAAACCCCACAAAAAAAACAAATTATCAACAAAATGTGTCTGTCTCTTTTTCTAAACTATCCCAGTTTACCGGTAACTTGATGGGCTTTGTCATCTGCTTCGTCCTCGGTGCCATCTTCTGCGTCATCTTTCCGATCGTCTGCAGCTGCTTCTGCTGCTGTCGTTGCTGCTGCAAGAACTGTGGAGGAAAGATGTACCAGAAAGAAGGAGACTACGACCGTATAAAGAGGGTTGTGTTTGGTTTCCTACTGGTCCTCTGCGTGGGATTCATCGTGTAAGATTGTTATAGTTCAAGCAAATGTTTTTTTTGTCTGCTAGAATGAGTTTACTTTCATCCTTTAGTTTTCAATAAACACACAATGCAACTGACTTGTTAAAATGTCATCAACATGTAGTGAACCCCCCCAAATGGATCTTTCATTAGGGATTTTGTGCATGTTCATATCAGCATATTTTTGATTGCGGCAATAAAAATAAACAACCATGACTTAGAGGTCCCCAAAGATTCAACTGCTTTTTGTTTGGCTTTGACAGTATTTTAAACTAAAAGTATTTCTCTAGAGGACTCTGATACTCATTAAACGAAGCTTACAGATTAAAATTAATCATTTTTTTGTTAATTACCTGCTACACTACTTTACCATTAAGATAATACATCTTTCTTCTCCGACAGAGGGGGCGTGTTTACAGCATTCTGCGTCAACTCTTTTACGACCAAAACGGTGGAGACACTGCCCACTGATGTGATTAACAACATCGATGACCTAGTGGACTACGTTGGCAACACTCTTTCGGTGGGTAAAACAAAACGAAACCTGTGCCCTTGTAAAAATACGAGGCAGATTTACTAGTCTCTCATCTGTGGCTCAAGCTCTTGGGTCCCAATTTTATAAAGCTATGAAGCAAGGAAGATGGTTGCTAATAGCAGAAATGGGTTCCTAGCCGAATTGCTGTGTGTTGAACATTGCTTGGTAATTTTTGGCTAAGTCAGTAAAACTGGATGACATAGAGTTGGTTCCCATTTAGGCCATGCACAACTGTAATTGCTTTACATCACCCAGGGTTAAAATGCACTGGTTTGTAGGATTAGAGGATGTTATTTTTGATTAATTAGCTGGAAACATTTTGATTGGAGGTGCAGCATACTCAGGAGCTGTAGTTAAAGGGCCCATGAAGAGGTTTTTTGTCACGGAACATTTTTATGGCGTAATATATGGTTTGAAATTAACAAAACATAGTATTAACTATTTCGATGTGTCTGTTATGCGTTAATACACTTTAATTAAGCCCCGAAAATGTGTGCCATCTGATCGCGCAATGATCCATGACGTAGGCTGTGGTAAAACATTTCGAAGACGGCTCTGGTGCCGAGTGGTCAACAATGCATTGTATGTTATTGTCACACACATGGCCCTGGTCAGCTGTTCCACTGTCTACGTCACAGATTTTATGTTAATGAGGAAGGGTGGGCGGAGCACGGCATCCCCCTAATTTTAGAAATCGTTATTTCTACGATTAATATGCATGTAAAAAATGTAAAAAAAAGTAAAGATATACTATAATAGGCATACTTTATTTTTTTAACCAATAAAACAAAAAAATTCATGGGACCTTTAAAGTTAGGTTGTGAATGCAATAAACAAGGGTTGTAAAAAGGCTTATATGCTTTGAATTGCCTCATACTATTGTTATTATTAATAATAAGGTTTCGTATTTTACTGCTGTTAAGCGCCTCGAGGTTTGTTTAGCGTGAGGCGCTTAATAAATTAAATTATTATTATTATTATTATTATTTATTCTTCAAATTTACACATCGAAAAAGGAGACATTGTAAAAATGGCATAACAAGTACATTCAGTAATGCAAAGCCACTTTAAAGAATACAAGACAACTCACACAAATGCAAACGAGACTAAACAGTCTAGGCTTATCCAGCATGTGATTGCTTGTTACTTGATCTACTCGGCAGAAGTAGACAATATCATGTTGTGTTTCAAATCGAACAACTATATCGATAGTACACCACCATGCAGTATCTCAAATTGCAATGAAAATCTGATCCACAAACTGAATAGTGAATGGCGCTTTGTCAAACACTGAACTTCAACTCATTTTTCAAAATTGGGATTTCTGTTATATTTGCATTATTATAATTCAAATAAAACAAACAATCTAACTATTTAAGGGTAAGATGCTGTACCCGACCACAGCTTTTTCACTTGTTAGGACCAAAAACAATTTCTTGTTCAGGCAAATAGGATATTTGGTCAGAATGAATTTAAAAGTGGGGTCGGATTTGTTTCCTTAGTTTATAGCAACATCTCACTTTTGAAAACTAAGTCTAAGTTTATGGGTTTCACCAGAGCAGGTCACATACGGGAAGCGAACAAATAACAATAATACATGGAGAAAGTGTTACTGAGCAGAGTAGAGCGTTTAAATGTAGATAGGGGCAAAGAGTTGCTACATCCATCTGCCCCTCCTCCATGGCACATGAAGGAAACAACTCACAGTAATCATGCACCATTCATGTGACTTTGACCACATGCTCGAAGTATGACTCACTGTTTTATACATGTTGTATGTACCTAATAGACCGATCCATTAAGCCCCGCCCCTTAAACATATTGACCAACCACAGCATTGGCTACTTCACCACTGTACACGTGGGCAGCACAATGTGCGTCTCTTCAGTGCCACACTGCACAACATGAACATGATGAATGGGCGCGCTATAAGCACGCGCACACATGTTTACATTTTCCGATAGGATTTTATCGTGTCGGACTTTTGTCGGACTTTCGGTGGCGTTGCTAAGGCTGTGATTGGTCAACACGTACGCGGGCGGGGCTTATGGATCAGTCTATTCCCAATCAAATTTACTTCTTTTAAAAAGAATGACCCTGCTGATGAAGCTATATGTCGGACACAATAAGGTTTAAGTACATGTATGCCTGTTGAGTTGCAATAACCAGAATTATTTCCGCTATGCACATTTTTGAGCTTAGCAATTTGTACCAAATTTAGGCCACTGCAGAAACTTCGTAACAAAGCAAATAATTACAAAAATAACACACACTGTTCATATGAAACAACATACATTTTCTTTTTTTTTCCCTTTTTATTTTGTTTTGTAGGAGATCAACTTTCTCGTTTCTGACCAGTTGAACTACACTCTGGACCAGATCTCTACAGATCTAACAAGTAGGTTTTCCAAGCCTCACCTCTACCCCTCCCTCTAATTTCCCTGCTTGTAATGTAAAGAGAAATTATGTGAACATAACCCCTTGTCCCAACAGAATAAATATTGATTTGGGACTGCAGTCACCTGCCATGGAGTTTTCTGCTGTTGCTTAGCAACTGCCTTGTGTATCAACAGTGTACTGATGGATTTTTTGTGTGTACGGTTATTGGTTTTGGACGAGAGAAGAATAGACTCGGTTCATTTAATTCGTTTGATTATATTTGATCTGAAACAACTGCCGAGAATATTGCGAATTATAACACCCGTTACAAAGATTCTACCTTTTCATTGGTTTAGAGCGCGTCGCATAATTTGTCTTACTTAAACCAGCGCAAACGTGACACGCTTTACCCGTAGCAACCAATGTACTATCCCACAGCAACTAATGTACTATAGCCCCCAATGTACTCTACCCGTAGCAACCAATGTACTATCCCACAGCAACTAATGTACTATAGCCCCCAATGTACTCTACCCATAGCAACCAATGTAATACACACAAAGCAACAACAGTTTCTTGGTACCTAGACGTCTAGGCACATTATATGTATGGGGTGTTATAAAACAAATATTGACTGCTTCGAGTGCTATGGTTAAAACTATAACTCCCTTAGTGATCCCGGAGCTATTCTATTTTTATAACACTCCAGGAATCACCTCGTAGTTTTAACCATGGCACTCGAAGCAGCCAATATTTGTTTCTACATAATATGAAATGTTCTTACAAAAAAATGAAGTAGAACTGGTCATCATTAAAGTGGAAGTACATTAAAGGGGCTGTGTCGTCATTATTATAGCATGCCTGTGGCTGTGCATGGAAAGATGAACTCTTACCCAGATACTGCACATACGCCTGCTTGCAGTCAAATCACAAAGGGTGCTGTCTTTGTCAAACTGTGATGTGACCGCAGGCACACGAGCGCGCACACGTACTAACTGGGTTTTTTCATTTACTGCTATAATCATGACGACGCAGCCCCTTTAATGATTTCTGGATATCCCCAACGTCTAGTTTTTAATAAACATACTGTACAATCAACTTGTGAAATTTTTTGTGAAATCCAATGGTCACATTTTAGTGAAAACAGTTTTCACTGAGGGATTTTGTGCACGTTCATATTGGGCTTGAATATTTCAATCGCAACAATCAAAAAAAGTAACAACAACCCGAAGGTGGGGGAAATATTCAATGTTATTTTTTCAACTTCGACAGGATTCCAGACAAAAATATTTTCCCTGGATTGTTGGCATGAGATGAGCGTTTAGATTGAAACTATTCTGTATTAATTTTTTTCAATTTTTATATTTAATTATAAAATTGCTATCTATGTATTTATGCAACATGGACACAGGTGGCAGGTTGACTTGAAGGTCAGCAACATGTCACTGGGTTTGAAATTAATTATACACAAGTCATTGATTTTTAAAATTACGATATTGTACTCAAGTAATAAATGGTATTGTCAAGGCAATCTGACTAGCTTGTTGATGGTTTTAGTATCTACACGCCTAGGCCTCATTATTGAATATATTGTACTCAAGTAATAAATGGTATTGTCAAGGCAATCTGACTAGCTTGTTGATGGTTTTAGTATCTACATGCCTAGGCCTCATTATTGAATATTACAAGCCAGTATTTTGCAGTGGTACCACCAGTGGCAATTGTGTTTTAAAATTTTCATAAAACTATTTTTGTTTTCCCATCTTTTTTTTTAACTTACTTGAAATTTGAGATATCAGGCAAATTTTCTTGGAGCACAGAAATATGTTAAGCATGTTAAACAAATATTGCTAAATTGCTAACAGAAGCAAGTAACCAGACCAAATATCATAAAGCATTTGTTGCTTGTCACTGGTTCCCCTTAATTTTTAGCTAAGCAGAGAAATTTGCTGAGCACAAAAGCAGTATCTGTTTTTGAAAGTTGTGTCACCTGATTTTTGTTTTAAGACCCCAAAAATTACGTTGTTAGTACATGTCTGATGGTAATATGTGATGTAATGTCGGTCCCCACCTTTTAACCAGTTGCCGCCAGGATTCTTCATTTTTTCCCCGTCCCCTGGCACGTTTATTTTGTCGGAATTGCTGGAATTATTTTCTTTGAGAGTACAGCTGGCACAGAGAAATCCTGACTTGTGAAAACCAAGAGAACAGAGATTCTCTTTGGAGCTACGTGGTTTTTTGTTTGTCTACCGAGACAATGTCAAAATTCACGCCCCGTGAATTGCAAAAGTTCGGCCGTGAGCTACGGCATAGAATTGTTTCTATAATCCGAATAAAGGCTGGATACTCGGTTCACGCGGACTTGCCTCCATGTGCTGAAATACAATAAATAAACAATTGTGGAAGCCTCTCGATGTCTCATAATCCTCAGGACAAAGGTCTGGAATCGGGTATTACACAATAACCCTGCATAATGGCAGAGATTCGGCAGAATATCCAAGCACAATCTGGCGTTTCATGTGGGTGAAACAAAGCGTTACACGGCGCATGCATGCTCTGTGCATGCTCCAGAGTGGACTGTGGGGGCGTCCTTTGTTCAGGGCTTAAAATTTCACAAGAAAATACAAAATTCACGTCATCTCCCGATTCCAGACATTTGTCCTTTTGTTCCATGAAGAGGATTAGGAGGCATCAAGAGGCTTCCACTGTTGTCAATTCATTGTATTTTGGCTCAATGGAGGTAAGTCAGAGTGAGCCGGCAATCGAGCCATGGTTCCGTGTTTAGTACCACTCCTGGTACCATATGTAACGGCCGATGTTTCGCAATTCACGGTGCGTGAATTTCACATTTTGTCGGTCGAGAAACAAAAGAGACGGTCTGATAAAGAGAACCTTTGTTCTCTTTGCATTGTCAGGGTTTCTTTGTGCCAGTGGTACCCTCAAAGAAAAAACATTCCAGCAATTCCGCCAAAAGAATTCCTACCAGGGGGACGGGACCCCCCAAAAAAGAGAATCCCAGAGGCAACTGGGTTAAGCACCAGCATGACACTGAGCCTTGAGCTATTTAAATATTAAGTTGTATTTTATTTATGTCTTTTTGTTTATAGATATAGATCAGATAGTTGGCATACCGGTACAGCAGGATCTTGCTGTCAATGTACAGCCGGCAATTGATGCCATCTACCCTCTGGCTGACTGTAAGTCCTCATTTAATGTTGAGCATTAATGCTTTCCAGTCAGGCTGTTTTAATGTCATTCAAAATCTTCCAACAAGTAGCCAATTTCGTACTGTTCATACTTTATATGGTAGGGTTTAAAGGCAGGGTATACCTGTGGTGTTTGGAACCATACGTTGGTTTCAATGCTGTATACTTGACTGTGTGTAGATATATACCATAAAAATAACCTTTGAAATTTTTGGTTCAAAAGATGTAAGCGCTCTTGAGATATCGGCGAAAATCTGGAATTGTTCTTTCCAGGGAAAAGGATCTGAAAATGCTGAAAGTGCATGTTTTTCATTACGCGGAGAAGCTTCATGCCAGAAGCCTTTCTCAGATTCAAATATTTTAGGGAAAAATTACCCTTTTCTCAAAAACAACGTTACTTCTACGAGAGACATTCCATACAATGTTTTATAGTATCAACAGCTCTCTGTTGCTTTCTACCAACCAGAAGATATAGCCTTGCCATTCAGACCGATGGATTTGTTGAGCCTCCGTAGACAAATTTGATGGTCGACGGTGTCAAAGGCAGCGCTTAAGTTCAATAATACAAGTAAAACACCCTTCTTGTTACCTATTACCTGCATGATGTCATTCTTTTTTTTGAGAAGAGCCGTTTCAGTGCTATGACCAAATCTGTAAGGTGATTGCTAAAATTCCCAATGCGGGAAGCAACTACTTTCTCGATGATTTTAGAAATAAATGACAAGTTAGACACTGGGCGGTAGTTGCTAGGACCGTTCTTCTCAAGGTTGGGCTTTTTGAGGACCGGATTTATGATAGCATGCTTGAGTGCCACGGGAAATGTACAAGTAGTAAATGAGTTATTAACAATGTGCGTTGTAATTGGGAGAAATGAGTCAAGGTTGGACTTCAAAAACAACGTTGGGAGTTGGTCCAAGCTGCACATCTTGTTGGGTGAGGAGGTAATTTGTTTTTTAACCTCATCCTTGGAAGCGGAATCTTTAAGAATGAAGGTTTGATGACGTCACTCTATGGTAGGGCGGCCACTAGCGACAGGTCGAAAAAGACTGTACTTTTAACTTTGTACTTTTTTATCACATTGATATAAATTATACATCTTCTTGTAGCTGATAACTAAATTTAGTCTTTAAAGGGCCCGTGAAGAGGTTTTTTTGTCACGGAACATTTTTGTGGCTTAATATATGGTTTGAAATTAACAAAACATAGTACTGACTATTTTGATGTGTTAAAGGGTCTGTATACGTTTGGTAATGACTCTGAAAATTTATGGCAATAATAACTCACTTGGTAAGAAGTACAGCAGCTTTGGATAGTGAAATGCATTTTGAGAAACGTTTCACTTCGAAGTACTGCAGTTATGGAAAAATACATCACTTTTTATCCCTCCAAAATTTGAATCTGAGAAGCGTTATGGCCGTAACGCTTCTCAGAATGTGTATTCCAATGACGGATACTCCTTCTGCGTGAACACAACCGCTCCAGATTGTTGGTGATATGTCAAAAACGCTGCCACCTTTTGAACTGAAATTTACACAGGTTAGTTTTATGGCATATATCTACAACTAATAGCATTAAGGCAAATGTACGGTTCCAAAAACCAAAGGTGTACTTTGCCTTTAATACACTTTAATTGAGCCCCGAAAATGTGTGCCATCTGATTGCGCAATGATCCATGACGTAGGCTGTGGTAAAACATTTCAAAGAGTGGTCAACAATGCATTGTATGTTATTGTCACACACATGGCCCTGGTCAGCCGTTCCACTGTCTACGTCACAGATTTTATGTTCATGAGGAAGGGTGGGCGGTGCACGGCAACCCCCTAATTTTAGAAATCGTTATTTCTACGATTAATACGCATGTAAAAAATGTGAAAAATTTAAAGATATACTATAATAGGCATACTTTATTTTTTTACCCAATAAAAAAAAAAAATTCATGGGACCTTTAAAGCAAGTTATGTCACGATGATGTCGTTAGAGCTTGATTTACATCAATTAAAAGTTTGATATGTAAACAGATTTTATTTCCTGAACTATAATATTAAGGATCATTTCATAATCTTTGTATCATTTTGAGGGAAATAATCAATGTGACATTTTTAATTTATCGGTGACCCTATTTGACTTCTGGCTTTTATCCGAATTTCAAATAAAACATGTTTTTACAAAGTTTTAAAGTTTACAACCCTTTTTGTGAAGAATTTTGATATCAGTCCTTTGTGTTAAATAATCGGCGAATCTTTCTTTTTTACTCCACAGAAACACCCCTGTGTTCATTTTTATAAACACTTAAATTCTAGTTACTATTATTATAATAATAATTTGAAACAAGTTAATTTTTTACGCCTTGTGTCTACCTCTACTTTTTAAAAGCTTTTTTTTTAGTAAAAAAGGAAACCATTTGATATTCCAACTCTTCATTTGCAGCCATTACCGACACCCTCAATGCCCTGAATAGTGTGAATACGACCCAGGCTGATGTGGAAACCAAGTGGCTGGAAGTGAAGACAAATGTGGATCAGCTGTTGGTGGACATCAACGCTGCCTGTGGGACCTGTGGATGTTGCAGTGGTGCTAGCTGGCCGGTTGTCACTGGTCTTAGCATGAATGCAGACTGGAGGGATATCGACACTGTAAACGTAAGTTTCTGTTGGCCTCTTTGCCTGAAATATGTCTTCAATATAGTTTTTAAGTTTTTTTCTGTTCAGTCAAATTATCTTTTAACTTTTGAAAGTTTTTTTTTTTTCTTTTTCCCTACGTGTACACAGTGAAAACAGATCTGAGGGGAAAACAAATTACATATGCTGGTCTCTATAAAGAGACCAGCATCTCAAACACTCTTCAGTCTTCTGACGATGACTGGAGCAGGCTAGTCGAAATGTTGAGACCAATTAATAAATTCACCCTGCGGCAGTGAAGTTATCCGAGAAGTCCCCTCGATCCACTTAGCGCGACCAATTTCCTACCTCCCCAGGTAGTACTTAATAAGCAGGACAGTTCTTTTCAGAACTACTTGTAAGTTGTCACCCCAAATTCCGAAATACACTCCGCGGTAGTAGAATAATAACAGGACAAGTTCTCACAAGAACAATCTACTGTACTGTATATAGCAAAGTAGATATAATCTCATGGTGTTACCACAAACCAAATATACATTGAATACAAATTTGTTTAATAATTTGTACTTTGGACCTTTATCAAAATGTCTTGTTTTCTCCTTTTTTTTCAACTGATGCAATTACTGTATCATAGATCCGGTAGTAGATACAGAACAATATCAAATTTGGGAAATGTAATATTTCTGACTGTTGTCAGAAATGGTGAAGATTCAAAACAGTAATATACTTCGTTGTGATTTTTTGGACAGATGTGGGGAACGTTCCCACAGACTATCGTAGACACTTCAATTCAGGAGATGGATAGCGTCAATAATGCCAATCTTACTCAATCTGCAGATGAGGTAAGGAAACACATACAGACAGGGAACCTTAAGAAATCTTACATACCCTCAACTCTAACAGTTTATAATGTCTTGGGCTGGAGACCCTTCTGAATCCTCTAATCTGTGGTACGGAGTTTAATAATAATAATAATAATAATAATAATGAATGCTTATATAGCGCCAAAATCCATCTATATAAAAGAGATGCTCAAGGTGCTTCACAGAGACAAAAATAATAATAAGGCAAACAGAATAAAAGGTCAAAATAACACAAGTTATGGTAAACTTAACAGCTACAAGAAGATAAAAGCATAAAAGTGAACTAAAAGGAAACACTCCATTAAAAAGCAAAGACCAGCCAGTGGCACTATACAAATGATTAAAAATACAACAAAATGAGACAGAGAGGCAAAACAAAAAATAAAGAAAAACTCTCAGCCCCTTAACCAGTAAATATACACAGTAAACCCAGGCAAAGGCAAGTAAAAAGAAAGCCTCCTAAATAAAATAACGTAAAATACACCACCAAAACATTAGAAACCTCTCAACACATCTGCAAAAGTACAATGTACGCAGTAAATAAATGAACAAATTTAAAAATACAACAAAATGAGACAGAATGGCAAAATAAATAAAAATTAATTCCCAGCCCTTAACAAAAAAAAACAAAAAAAACACAGTTTCATTGGTAATACACCGATCCATTAAGCCCCGCCCATTTCTCATTGACCAATCAAAAGTGTGACATCTGATCACCATTTCAGCCGTTTCGCGGCTGTTATTGGTCAACTCGTAAGGAGACGGGGCTTAATGGATCGGTCTATTGTCAAAGACAGATGAAGCTGATGATGTACATGCTGGAATATTGAGAAAGACGAAACAACCTGCATAGTTTGGTACTAACTATGTTCACTTATTCCTTTTATCCACAGGGAGCGTCTAGTTTCAATGATCTGCCGGAAGTCTTGAAAAACACCACAGCATCAGAAATTGACAGTGAGTCCAAAAACCCAAAACAAATCTAGAGTCCAAAAAATTTTTTTTGAAAATAAAATTCTAGGGAGTGGATGAAAAAGTTTGCTTCTTAGGCCCAATTTTCACATCTCCTGTTCTTATAGAGTACCCATTATATTCCTGGATGATGAGGAGCATTTAACCAGTTGCTGCAGGGATTCTTTGTTTTGTCCCGCCCCCTGGCGAGATTCTTTTGGCGGAAATGCCGGAATCTTTTTCTTTGAGGGTACCGCTGGCACAAAGAAACCCTGTCTTGACTGTGCCAAGAGAGCAAAGATTGTCTTTGTTGGATTGTCTGTTTTGTTTCTCGACCGAGAAAACGTCAAATTATCATTTATGTTATTATTTAACGTCAAAACGTTAAAACGTCAAATTATCATTTATGTTGTTATTTATTTGGCCATTGATACAAGAAAACAACATACAGGCAGTCAAAATGTTATATAAAAATGTAATTGTGATGCAAGGAAATTCACCGTTGAAAGAAAGTGCCCTCTTGCGGTCCAAAATACGGTCCATTGGGTAATTGTTTGTCAATCCTCAGCTCAATTTAAGGGCACTATTTAAGCTCATATTTCTTTGGTCCGTAAGTACAAAATTCCACCACAGAAATAAAACTGGGCACTAACCAGGAGGCTACATGAAGATTTTTCTTCCTCCTCTGTTGATTCGCATATATTTAAATGTCTATTCTCCCATTTGTGAATATTCTACATTTGGTATGGGAACAGGTCCTAATTTGAATGGGATTGGATTGAAAAACTAAAATATCAATTTTGTACAATTTTACCTGCAGATATCGTGAATACAATTGATGGTCTTGGTGGAAGCATATCGGGCCTTCTGGATGATATCACTACACAGTTGTCTGGGGTACGTATTACTGTTGTCAAGCATTTAATTTAATAATAATAGTAATAAAAATACTGTGGTGGTTTGAGCGCTTGGCACCTTTTGGAAGGCATTGTGGAAACATCTAGATGAGATTGGCACAAATTCGCAGAAATTACGGCCGATACGAAAAAAAAAAAAATATTATTTATTTATTTGTTTTATTTTTTATTTATGTAAAATTCACAAAAATCCTAACATAAATCATTTTAAATGCTCCATATTGCACAGTAGAACTTTTCAAACCAAACATAAACATTAAATAAAACATTCCAAGGACCTGTTACCAATTCAGCGTGCTTTGGCCACACTTTCAAAATTTGGGTCACCCCATGCACCACATGCAAAAGAAAAAACTTTGGCAGCACAAGAGTTACTTTTCTAGCAGTGTCTTACAACCCTCAAGAAAATCAGGTGAAAGTTGAAATGTGAATGCCTTTTCTTTTTGGAGATTGCCTGGAACTGGTTGCTTGTAAATTGCCTCGTGTGACATCACCCTAAGGCTCCAGGAAGTAACCAGAGCCTAACTCAAGGAGGCTTCGGCACAGAGGGAAAGATCTTTCTTTCGCATGCTGTGATGTCCCCCAAATTTTTTTACACATTTCTTGAAAGACAATTCTAAACCAAATATGTAAAGTTTCGGTAACCCCTAGCCCTATGTAGGACTCTTCCTCTGTGCTGTACATGGATGCAGAGTTCTAGATATGAGGGCCTGTTTCTGGGGTGGACAATTTTCAGAGCTTACTAGTCCTAACTTAGGACTAGTCCTAACTTACGACAAGTCCTATAATTTAGGACTAGTTACTCGTCCTAACTCGAGATAAGACTAGTCCTAGCGCTTTGTGAAATCCATACCAGGGCTAGTGTAACTCCATGTATTTATCTTCTGAATGAGTTGCTGTGGTTCTGACATAAAAGAATCATTTGTTTAACAACTCAAGTTTTCAATCAGCATGCTGTAACTGTCTTCAGGAGAAAGCCTTGTGAAGAAGGCAGCAAAGGCTGTTGGTTCAAGTAACATGTTTCAAAGCATAAAAAAGAGAGAGTACGCTTTTACTTTGAATGACATCTTGTCCGCCTTTTCTCTAACTTATTTATTTGTTCCCTTTCAGCTCACTGATCAAGTAGACGGAATTAAAAGTACCATCAATGATGTCACACCATTGATCCAGCAGTTTGATCCCTACAGGTAAACAGTTTGTTTTTAAACTTCACCATTCAGTCTCCCGTTCCAGCCTGAGATCTTTCAAAAGTTTCATAAAAAATGTTCTTTCCTCTCCTGAGGTCACAAGGCCTGGAATTACACTGCGGCCTCGGAGGCGAGGGCCCTCACCTAAAATTAAACCAAGAAAAACTTCCAAAGACTTTAAAGGGACACATTGCGCTTTTGGGCTATAAAAAAAAAGTTTGTTATGAAATGAATATGGTTTAATAGATGTTTTGAGAAAAAAAATATACATTTATTTACATAAAGTTCCTTGAAAGTGTGTTTGTTTTTTGTTTGATTTCATGACAACATACGGTCTGCCATTTTGTAGAATCAAATTTTTTACTCCACGAAATGGCGGACCGTATGTTTCTATGTACAGTATGATTCTGCTGGTTGTATTTCCAGAGGCAAGTGTATTTTTTTTTGAATCACTACCTCACAAATTTACATCACACTGTATGTGTTTTATTGTACGAACAACCCTTAAGGAGCAGATCCAAGCAACAAAATTTTAAGAGATTTGAAGGCAGTGTAAGATGTCCCTTGAACGTTTTCTCCTGTGCAAAATTAAAATGGTCCTTGCGCCTTCAAAGATGATACTTCAGGGTAGGGTTTTCCCTTAAATTATTGTTTTCACTCTCTGGTCGAATTAGTGAGCCCAACTTCTGAGTAGTTCTCAAGCTTTTTTACTAGTCCCCCATGTACATGTTTTTGCAAGAATTCTTCAGTGCAAATCTCAGGTTTTTATCCACCCCCCCCCAAACAAATACACTAGTCAGTAGTTTTGCTTCCTCGCTGGTTTAGTTAGCTGCAAATTATCGTAGTGTGAAAAACCACGGTAAAATGACATCATGGACAAATAAATATCAGTTCAAAGCGCCCTGTTGCAAAGAAAATCTCTGATTTTGTTAACTTGGTAATAATTCTCCATGTTTATAAGTAAGTCCCTGATTTTGAACTTGTGTTTTACAACCCTCTACACATTTATTTCACTAACAAAAGTTTGACTGGCCCAGATTTTCACTTAACTTTTGGCCAGTGGCCGACTAAGGTCAAACTCTGCAAACCTGTATACGTGTAACTTCTCATTGTCCCCGTAATGTACAATGAAACAATTCTAAGCAACAACATCTGAGTCTGACTTTCTCAGTATTTATTTCACATTTACCTCCCTGCAGGAGCTACGCCCTGATTGGGTTCTACAGCATAATGCTAGTCATTGGTCTGCTGTTCATCTTCGGTCTGGTGTTTGGTGTGTTTGGGTACAACAAGGAAGTGACCCCAGCTCACCGTGGAGGGTGTTCTAACTGCGGTGGAATCTTCATGATGGCGTAAGTACATTAGCTATCATCAGCATGTGAACTTAGGATAGGGTACTGATGAATCATCGCAGATTATAGTCCTCAATAATTTACGATATCTTATCATTATCTTCCAGTACGCTCTAATCCTCCAATCAGATTGCTTAACGGGAGTGTGATGATAAACCCTATCATAGCATATCATAGCAGTCTATATTGCACTCTGCGTATTGTGAGTATCTTGCGTCACGGTCCATATACGAACAGTGCAAAATACATTCTAAACTATGTGCGTTGAACCTGCTGCTCATAATGAAACAACACTTAGAATTGTACTTCTTCTAGTTGGCTGCAAGATAAATTCCTGATCACACGCCCGCTCAGGGAGTTATAAAAAAAATATATAGAGCATCTGCGTCCCATATCCCACTCGGCCTGTGGGGATGCAAAAGCGCTATATTTTTCTGTATTCCACTCGTGCTTGTGTGATAACTTATATTATTAGTTTGAATCTTGCCTCGTATTGAAGCTTGCCTGCCTCCAGATTATCGGATTGAATTTCAAATTTGTTGACATTTTGTCATCATTTTCTCATGAAGTGACGAATCTGTACCACAGCCAAAATTCTGTATTTGGAGAAGAATCACATTTGAAGTTTAACTGTTTCTCAAACTGCTGTTTCGGAACTGCTGACTATTCTTTTTTTAAATGTTACTACCAAAATAAAGCTGACTTCGTCAGTCAAACAGAACTGTCAAGATGTTTTCAAACTTGCAACTGTTTTGATGAGTTCCGAATTTCTAAACTGTTCATGAGATCAAGCTTAAGACTTCTCTTTTTGTACAAGTATTTAGTTCATTTAATTGTTTGTTTAGTAATGTAAACCAAAATTGGTGTTTTTACTTTTGGGGTTTGTTGTGTCTTTGATTGCTTTAGTTTAATGTGCTTATTTGAAACGATTGTACTTTAAATTGTATTTTAAATTGTATAATGTGCTTTTGATCATGTTCATGGTAAAATGAGCATAATGACTGGGAACACAATAGAGCATACCACGTATCTACCGCCACAATAACAGTTTTCCAACGGTTGTAAGATTTGAGTTGATTAGAATGATTATTTTTTTAATTACTCTCAAGTTTCAATCAAAAAAATGAACGAGAAAATGCAGGTAACTTTTTTCGTCCTTTTTTGATGGAAATTTGAGGTTGATTAACAAAAATAATAATAAAAAAACAAAACGGCAAAAGAATCAACTCAGATTATTTTCAGTTAGGTGTTGCGGTTGCTGTTGCGGTTGATGTTGCTGTTGCTGTTGCTGCTGCTGCTGCCGCCCAGGACGATTGGTGCCAGTACATACATACAAAGTACAAAGTATTAGCCTTCAACATTTTGAAATTATCTAATTTTTCCTAAAACTCACGTGTCTTAATTCACCAGAGGTGTTGGGATTGCCTTCATCTTCTTGACGTTCTTCATGGTGTTTACTATGTTGCTATTTATCGTGGGTGGACCCTTTGATCGTCTCTTCTGTGACCCCATCATTAGCGGGGAGCTATTTACAGAGGTAAAGAATAGGCAACCACTTTAAATCTGAGTACATTTCTGTGGGTATGAGTACAAATCTGAGTACATTTCACTGAGTATGAATACAAGTCTGAGTACATTTCACTGAGTATGAGTACAAATCTGAGTACATTTCTGTGAGTTATGAATACAAGTCTGAGTACATTTCACTGAGTATGAGTACAAATCTGAGTACATTTCTGTGAGTTATGAATACAAGTCTGAGTACATTTCACTGAGTATGAGTACAAATCTGAGTACATTTCACTGAGTATGAATACAAGTCTGAGTACATTTCACTGAGTATGAGTACAAATCTGAGTACATTTCTGTGAGTTATGAATACAAGTCTGAGTACATTTCACTGAGTATGAGTACAAATCTGAGTACATTTCTGTGAGTTATGAATACAAGTCTGAGTACATTTCACTGAGTATGAGTAAAAATCTGAGTACATTTCACTGAGTATGAATACAAGTCTGAGTACATTTCACTGAGTATGAGTACAAATCTGAGTACATTTCTGTGAGTTATGAATACAAGTCTGAGTACATTTCACTGAGTATGAGTACAAATCTGAGTACATTTCTGTGAGTTATGAATACAAGTCTGAGTACATTTCACTGAGTATGAGTACAAATCTGAGTACATTTCTGAGGGTATGAGTACAAATCTCAGTACATTTCTTTGAGTATGAGTACAGATCTGAGTACATTTCACTGAGTATGAGTACAAATCTGAGTACATTTCTTTGGGTATGAGTACAAGTCTGAGTACATTTCTGAGGGTATGAGTACAAATCTGAGTACATTTCACTGAGTATGAGCACAAGTCTGAGTACATTTCACTGAGTATGAGTACAAGTCTGAGTACATTTCTGTGGGTATGAGTACAAGTCTGAGTACAATTTTTGTAAGTACAAATCAGTATTTTTCTGTGAGTATGAGTACAAGTCTGAGTACATTTCTGCAAGTTATGAGTACAAGTCTGAGAACTGTTCTGTGAGTATGAGTACAAGTCTGAATACATTTCACTGAGTTTGAGTACAAAGTCTGAATACATTTCGGTGAGTATGAGTACAAAGTCTGAATACATTTCAGTGAGTATGACTACAAATCTTAGTGCTTTTCTGTGAGTATTAGCACTACTACTTGTATGAGTACTTTTTAACTCTACATTCAATTATTGGGTTATCTTATCGACCTATCAGTCAGGTACATTGAGCTCAAGTTCTGGTGTCGTTAGAGTACAGGTTTTCCCATACAAACAAACAGGATTCCTCGTACCGGTCGTTGATGAAGTAAATATTGTCTTTGTTTTTCTGCAGACAATTGACAAGAAAGATGCTCTGGTACCTGGGTACTATCTTGGTTCTATCGTGGGAGATGGTAACATATCTCTGACTATGACAGGCCTTCTTGAGTAAGTCCAATCATGAAATCCTAACTCGGGCAACACAATAACAATCTTCATCCCCGATGCAAAAATTATCAACAAAATCAATTAACATGCATTATAAAATCCTAACTGGTTTAGGTTTTATTATCTAGAGCTAGAGCACCATCCAATTAGTAGCAAAAAACAGCCATTGGCTTTGATCATTGGAGAGTAGGTTTGATGGATCTGGGGTGGATTTCACAAAACTAGTCCTAACTTAGGACTAGTCCTAACTTATGATTAATCCTATAAGTTAGGACTAGTTACTCGTCTTAACTCGAGATAAGACTAGTCATAGCGCTTTGTGAACTCCACACCTGGAGGCAGTTTTGTTGCTTTTAGAGATAGCTTTGATGGATACAGGGATTAGTATGTTCCAGATGCGTAAAAGGCTGGGAAACGATCAACACTAAAGAGAAAAAACTGTGTTGGTTTTTAGAGTACCTCCAATCCAGCCCTGCTGTTTTCCTGACACATAAAAGCACTATCTGGTGTCATCACAAGTGTTCAGGTGTTTGATAAAAAAAAGCTGAATTGTAAATAAAAAGAATAAAATAAATAAATAACAGGCATTTATAATGCACTTTTCCAAAGTCTGATCAAAGCGTATAACAAAGGAAGGGGAAAAAAATAAATAAATAAAAAAATAAAACGGGCAAGAATAAAAACAAAACAAAATCTACAAAAATCTTCAAAAATCTACACATTAGGAAACAGATAAGTCTTCAGTTTACTTTTAAATGTTACCACACAAGAAGAATTACAAACATTAATGGGGAGACTGTTCCAAAGCTCAGCAGCAGAGTGTGAGAAGGCATGTTTGCCTTGAGATAATTGGGACTTATGAGTGGTAAGTCGAGTTCTATCGGAAGAAGAACGGAGTCCTTGACGGTTGCTTTAATGAAGATAAAACATAACAGAGAGATAAGGTAGAGCAATGTCATTCAAGCATTTGAAAACATACAAAGGTGTTTTAAGCCAGTGTAGTTGAGCTAGTAAGGGAGATCATGAGCTCTCCAACAGTTAACAACGAGAACCAGTTTGGCAGCTCTGTATTGAATATTAATACTAGTGAGACGTTTCAGATGTGCTTTGATGATGCCATATAGCAGAGAGTTACAATAGTCTAGTTGAGAAGTGACAAGACAACGAACCTCATGGTGACAAGTATCATGATCAATGTATTTCCTAATCCTAGCAATGTTGCACAGATGGTAATTAGTAAAGCTACATATTGAATTGACTTGAGATGACATGGACATGACAGGGTCAAACATGACACCCAGATTTTGAATATTGGTTGAGGGTGTAACTGTAGAATTTCCAATAATAAGAGAAACATCTCGAACAAGTGATAACTTGTTCTAAGAGGCAGCGACAAAGAATTATAATATGCTCTGACTTTTTAACTGAGGTTCACTTTCATTCTTTCTTGTAGTGACTGTGAGAATAACAGGGCAGCATTTGAAGCCTTCAAACTGGAGGCCTTCCTGAATATCAGCGGCCTCCTTGACTACGAGCAGGTATGTTTATAAAAAGTACATGTAGATAGAAGTCTTCAAACTAGAACTGTGGGTGAAGCAGATTTTACCCAAATTGGAGGTGGCGTAAACTTGCCCTTAATAGACCTTATGCACATGACGTCATTTGCGTAGGGCGCCCTGGGCTAGAGGTCAAAAGAAGGTTGCTGATTGGCCAATCTTATGTGCCGCGCGTACATACTCGTGTGTTTTCCATTGTTGTGTCATCGTTTTACCTCTAAGATGGCGGCATGATGGCGTCAATGCATAAGGTCTACAGAGAAGAGAATTTCTTATTTTTATGTGTGGCCCTAAAAAGTTTTGGTTTAAAGAAATAATTCAGCTCTGAGCATTAGAAAGTTTCTGTTTTGTACGTTCTTTCGAACATGCTTGTCATGGGTACGAGTATGCTAGCGTTGGCGCAGGACGGCTGTGCCTATTTTGTCTGCATGTATAGTGCTGTGCCGTCAGTGTAGTTAAAATGGCATTTTGTCTGGATTTCATAATGACGGTTCACTAATATATAAGACATCAATTGACCACAATTGTGATATTTCTCAGTTCCTGCCAAACATCGGTGCCGATTTCAACTCGGTTATCGGCGATCTGACCAGCATTGATATCTTGACAAGCAGCACCCGGCAGATCTTGATTGACTTCAGAGACTCACCGGCTGACACCATCAACTGGACACTCTTCAAAAATGAGGTTAGACAGCAATAATTATCGGGGAGTTAATAGACATGTTTTTACACATTTCCATTTGAGTGGCACGGCTGAGCGGTCTAGTGCACTGAACTCAAAGTTCTGGGCCCAATTTCATATGGCTGTTTACTGATGAGGAAATTTGTGTGCTTGCTATAGCAAAAAAACTGTGTTAAAACCCTCGCAGCAGCGGGGAGACAAAAAATAATCCAATTTTTACCAAATATGGTCATAATTCTTTTTTAATGGGCCATTAAGGCCAAGATTCCATGTAGTCCTCACCCCTGGTATACCCCACAAGCCTGTAGACTCCCATTGGTCAGACCCTAACCACTGCAGAGTAAGGAGTGTTGAAAGACAGCAGCCACCTGTCTTAGCAGTAATTGATTGACCTTGTGGCTAAGGATCCTTGGCACAGGGCGGTATGCAATTTGTGAAAACAGCTTGTGCGGCACGTGGATCTTAAATAACACAAGTCTAAGTCTTGACTGGCACTCCAATTCACCCCCACAGTGATTTATAATGGCTTTGGGCTTGCAGGGTGGGTTATTGACCTTAAAGATAGGGTGGACGAAATTGTATCCTCCTGGATCCAGGGAAGTTGTTGATTTTTGGAGCTGCTCGAAGAGTTAAGCGAAAAGTGTATTTCATTGACGATCAAGAAGATTTGATGGCATTTGTGCGCGTCCACAATGGATTTGTAGTGTTGCAACACTCATCTGCTTAAAAGAACCGCCGGCTAGTTAGGCGTACCTTTGGCTTTGCTAACAGGTAGCAGTGTTTATGAAATAGAAATTTTGTTAACCAGCTGCCGCCAGGGATCTTCAATTTTTTTCCCGCCCACCCTGATAGATTGTTTTGTCAGAATTCGGAATCGTTTTTACTTGAGAGTACCGCTGGCACAAAGAAACCCAATGAACGTAAAAACAATGAACGCTTTGATATGCCTGTCCAGTGTGATAAAGGGTTATATAGGAACTGTGAATTATTATTCGGTAATTTTGAAAACACCTGGTTTTCCAACACCTGAATTTTATTGATAAATCTTCCCTTTTTGAAGCTCCTCTCATGTTGACTGGATTTGTTTAGGTCCGTTTATTATTGTTTGTTTTCTTTGTCTTTTCCCTTCAGCTTGCTGATGACCTGACTAATGACGTCAATGACCCAAATGATCTTTCTGTGCTTGCAGGCCTACTCAGTACATTTGCAGGAACGCTGTCTGGTGTAAGGGATTTTATATTCACCCCCCCCCCTCCCCCTTTCCCTTCATGGAGTCTATATGCAATATGTGAAAACAAATCTGTACCAAGTTGCCACTTATGTCGTGCAACACATGATTGGTTCAGTATAATTTTGGGCATTCTGGTTGGTTCACTGGTTTCTTTCCCTGCCTTTTTACCGTTTTGGACCCCGATGCGAATCGCGCTTCAGACCGGAGCCTTGCATGTGGTTGGGGTTTCCAGTCCTGACCTGATTGCATGGGTTTTTCTCCCACCTCTAAAAACTGTCGTTTCTTCATCCTCTTTTCTTCAAATGTATCTTCAGGCCTACAGGTTACAGTGCAAGTCACTTTTGAGGGTTTCTTGGTTTTATAACCAGAAAGATATTCGAATAATTCCTCAGTAGAATCTTATCACCAGTTAAACTAGAGCGTCAAAATCTATTTTTCTAGTTTTTCAGGTTTGACTTTTCTATAAAAAGAAATAGAACTTGAAAAATGATAATTCAAATAACCATAAATGTTTGGCCATTGAACTGTAAAAGTTTTGATCACCATTGAAAGAATGTAGCATTTCGGAAAAGAGAAATGCTTGATTAGCCCAGTAGACAGAGGGAAACCTTGGCACACTGCACTCCCTTTTTTAGGCTTCTACTTCACCCCAGTATTTACGCTGTGCTTTTTTTTTTTAACAGGCTGATGCAACTACATTCCAAGGCTTTGCCGATGACCTAGACAACATTCAGACCAACCAAGTTGCACCACTCCTGGCACAAAGGGTAAGAGACTTTCAAATTCCTTACAAGACAAAGTATAGGATTGTTAATTATTAACCAGTTGCCGCCTGGAATCTTCCATTTTTTCCCGTCCAGGCTGACAAGATTACTTCTCGTAATTGCCAGAATTATCATTTTTCTTTGAGAGTACCGCTGGCACAAAAAAAAACATGACTTGGCAAAGCAAAGATAACAAAAAATTCTCTTCACAGTACCGGGATTTGTTTTTTCTC
Organism: Marthasterias glacialis; assembly: GCA_911728455.2. Taxonomy (NCBI): domain Eukaryota; kingdom Metazoa; phylum Echinodermata; class Asteroidea; order Forcipulatida; family Asteriidae; genus Marthasterias; species Marthasterias glacialis. The sequence continues at coordinate 13,502,997 of OU452231.1, read as the reverse complement.
TATCGAGAAAATGTCAAAATATGTGTACCGTGAATTGCAAAACCTCAACCGTGAGCTACGGCATAGGATTTGTACTAAACCTGGAACCAAGGCTTGATCCCTGGCTCACTCTGACTTACCTCCATTGAGCCAAGACACAATGAGTAAAGAATGGTGGAAGCCTCTTGATGCCTCGTAATCCTCTCCTTGGAACAAAAGCACAAAAGTCAGGAATCGGAGATTACACAATAACCCCTGTATAATGGTTGAAAGTCGGCGAAATATTGAAGCGCCTCTGTGTGTGGGTGAAGCAAAGTGTTAGATGGGGTGTGGGGGCTCTGTGCAAGCTCAATAGTGGAATGTACGGGCAACCTTTGTTTCTGTATTCAGATGTTACACAATGGAGTGTTTAAAAGACGCCTGTTTGCTGGCTCGGACGATATTTTGGTGTTTACATGACATCCAGCGCCAAATGGTTACAAACAAATAATGATTTGTATCAATCTGAAATCTCACTGATTATAAAGTTTGTACCAGTATCAATCGGACAGAGAATTATCAGTGTCTGAAATACTTTGAAAGTTTAAAGAACATAGCATGAAGACACCAACGATCACCGTTGAGGGTTTTGTTCACAGCTACTGAAATAACAAAGTATATGATAGTGCACAAAATTTCTTACAGCCTCGTGTACTGTTATTGTTATTGAACCAATTCACCTGAAATCATCACGCAGCGATAAACTCGGTTGTGTCATTTTGGGAATCAGATTCCTTGCTAGTGTTACTATGCAGTGCGAATTCTAGTTGACTCTCTTGTGGTTAGATGCTCACCATAGCTGTATATTTACCTTCCAGTACGCGCTAATCATCCAATTAGATTGCTCGACAGCCGTGGTTTATAGAGCCATAAACAACGGCTGCAATTTTTTTATTCAATGGTGCGTAATTACTGACACAGAATCTTTGCGTGTCTTTCATTTGTAAGCTTTGTTTTATTGTGTGATGATCACACTTTAGTCAGCTGGAAGATAAATTCTTTATCACATACGCCCTCGTGGAATACGGAAAAATATAGCACGTCTGTGTCCCATAGCAATCGCGGCCTCGTTTGATATGGGACGCAGAAGCGCATGTGATCACTAATATTAAGTCATGACTGGCAGACCATGAGCAGAAAATAGCCATGTTAGACGTCAGTACCAAGGGGTCAGTAGAAACATTTTTATGGACCTCAGTGACCAGCGTGGAGAGCCGCTCTTGTGATGATAACAATTGTTTTTATTTGTATTTCCTTTGTGCATTGCAGGACGTTCTAGCTTCCAACATTGCTACTTTGGAGAGTGCCACTGCCCCGATTGATGTGAGTACTTCATTCATGAGATTTAACTCTGGCTGGAAAAGTTGTCACCAGCTGGACTTTATTTGATTGAGAGTTACGTGTGATTTGATCGTGGCTAGTTTTGTCTTGTAATTCTTTGATCTGATTTCTCTCTGGCTTCTTTTTAGACCCTGGTAAATGACACCATCAGTGCGGCTGACGCGGCTCAGATGTACCTTGACACTAATGCCACAAGTTTTGTTGTGTCGGTGAGTAGGATGAAAAAGCCAAATAGATCTCTCTTATAGTGCCTGTACGTGAATCTCTCTATTGAGTGGGGGTGGTTCTGAAAAGGGCCTGTGGTGTATAGATCTAAGATAAATGTTGGATCAGGTTGGCTTGCTTTCATCTCTGCGGACCCTGGTTCGAATCCCAAGGTGGACTTGGCACCTTGTATGTGGATTTATTTTTCAGTCTCAACCGTATTATTTGTGTTTTTACCGATGTGTGTCAAGCACTGTATGTGTGTACACCAATGTGTGTTAAGCACTGTATACTTGATACTTTCCCAAGTCCTGCGAAAAAAAAACCCCACAGGCATAAATTACTCGGGTGGGATTCAAACCCACAACCTTTGCCATTCCAGAGAAGAAGTCTTACCACTAGACCACCGAGCTTGCCCGGTAGCTAGAGGCAGCTTGAATCCTACTTTTTAGTAGCAGGTACAGCTGCTAAATTCCCTTCCTAGTTACAGAAAGGTATTTCTGTCGAGAGGTTTCCTCCCACATCTCAAACAATGTTTCTTCACATTTAAAAAAAAAAAAAATGTATGGATATCTTCACAGGCCTATGTATTTCAGTGCTATGTTGCTTTTGAGACTCTGTTGGTTTCATCACAAAAAAAAATAAATAAAAAAATAATGAATAAATTTTGGCGCATTAATGTTTGAGTGGTGGAGACATTGTAAATGTATGTGTCTGCTGCTGATGGTTAGTTTGTATATTGATCATGTGCGTGTGTTGCAAAAGTTTGCCTGCACTGGTAGAAAAGAGGTGTTGAAATCCCCATCTATTTTCAAACCGGTAGAAGCCAGATTTCAAGCTGAACATGACTGAATTGAACTGGTATGAACTACTTCAGTCACAACGTGGAATTATTTGTTCAAGTTTGTTGGGTTCTAGTAGCCCATAAACAATGCTCACATGTTATGTTTATGCTATAATGTTATAAAAGGTTCAATTAGTAAACATGCAGTTCGTGATGGCTGAGGGTGACGTACTAGATACAGTCATTGACTTCAACTGTCTGTTGCATATGGCTGATAACTTTTGGTAGACTTTGTTAGCACAGTATACTAAGCTTCTTGATCACTTGTTCTTACTCGGTAATGTTCGGCCATGTAAATGTCTACTGAATGTTTTGTTTCGTTTTCGTTTTCTTCCTCAGGAAGTGGATAATTATGAGGGAAGGATCTTGGGATACCCAGAGCAGTTTGTCAACTACGCCTTGATTCAGGTAATGTTCGATACCTATATATCAGGCCAAATTTGATAGCTTATGCTGTTTAAATTTTGTGCCTAACTTTGTTTGGTAAATTCTATGGGGATCAAATTGAGCGTATCTTGGGGTGCCTAGCAGAAGAGCAAGAGGTTCCAACTTCTAGGCACACAAAGTACTTTTTGTCCCAGCAACAAAAGGTCATAAGCAGTCAAATAACTCATTAAAAGCCATACTGTATTGCTAGAATGAGACCAAAGACATGTTTTCCCATTCCCATGGAGAATTTAACTTTTTTATAATGACTTGTGAATAGATATGGGTTTCCATAGACGCCATTTATGATGACAATTTCTATTTGGGCCTGTAGCCGCCGCGTCAGGCTCTGTAAGTTTCAAAGCAGACCGAGTTGTTTCCCAACCAATCATGGGAGGAGTTTATGAAACGCACTTGGACGCGTGCAGTTACTTACACATGAAGCACAGTTGTGCGCTCAAAAATGTTCAGTCATTGTCGTCAAAGATGGCCGATTTTTCCCATTGTTGACGACATGTGCAACCCATCTATTGCAGAAAACTGATCAAATTTTCACTCTTAGTTTTCTGTTTGCACATTAATAGCTCACACATTAAGTTTGCAAATTAATAGCTTACGGCCTTTTTCCGGATAAACTTTTGTTACGTCCTACTGCCAGACACACAATAATACGAGGTACCTATTTTTGATTTTGTGTCGGATGAAGTTTGACCGTTAAAACACAAAAGAAAGAACAATCAAGAAAGATGGCGTCTTTTAAGTGAATGAGAGGAACTAAAATAGATGCTGTTTTTGTTATTTGTTCTCAATTTTAGATCCAGACAGAGATTGGTAAATGTCGTCCTGTGTACAATCTCTGGACATCATCCATCAATATTGTCTGCAGAGGTTTCTTGGAATCAGTGGTAAGTACGGTCAGGGTATTAGGTCGAAATAATGGCCCTCAATGTCATTCACCCCTCATTGTTTGGTCAAGATGTTATAATGACCCTCTGTGTCCTCCATTGGGCATTCTCTGGACCCCGTATAACAACACATACTACAGAGACTTCCTGGAGGCAGTAGTTAGGCTAGCCAAGGCATTAGGCTAAATTAATGGCCCTCACTGTTATACAACCCTTGTCATTTGATCAAGATATTATAATGGCCCTCTGGACATTCTCTGGACCTGGTATAAAAACATATTCTGCAGAGATTTTTTGGAGGCAGTAGTAAGTCTAGCAAAGGGATTAGGCTGTGCTAATGGCCCCAGTTTCATTTAATCCTCATTGTTTGGTCAAGTGAATAGCTATTATAATTTTTCTCAGTGGGTTTTTGGTATATATATACAAGTCTTTGCATTGCTTAACTTAACTTCAGACAACTCCTTATCCTCTTTGAAAATGACTCCTGTGGCGCACACTCATGGTGGCATGCTGGATTGTGAATTTTCGTCTTTTGCAATGGAATTCACCATCCAGACCCTAAGCTCTCCTGTCCATGTCTTTCTCTTTCCTAACTACTATTCCATCCTCGTCATTTCTTACAGAATGCCTTGTGGTTGATCATGGGTTGGTGCATCTTCTTCTTGTTACCAGCCTGCATCTTCGGAGTCAAGTTGGCCAAGCATTACAGACGCATGGACTATGATGACAGTGACGGGTGAGTTACTTGCACTCATGATTTATCAAGGCTCTGATTGCTATGTTGTTTTTTAATATTTTTTAGTGATGTCAGTTTTTAGCGTTCAATGCCCAGTGTCACAGAGCAACATAACCAGTTCACTTTGGGATTAACAATCCTTATCCCGTTACCCGTGCGGGATTATTTTCAGTCCAAATACAACCAGGGCCACGTTTGTGGAACACTCTTACCACCACCATTAGGGAAGCATCTTCTGTCATTATCTTAAAAAACCCGTTAAAATCTCATCTTGCAAAAAAAATTGTTAATTTCCTCACGTTTTGGCCCCAACAGAAGGCTTTCTCTTTTAGCCTACAAGAAAGACTATGCTAGGGTCGAAACGTGAGGCCATTAATAATTTTTTGCATTTATACGACAGGTCCTTGTGGTTGGTAAGCAGTTTGCAACAGCTAATTTTATTTTTATTCAAAATCTCATCTTGTTACACGACCGTATTGTAATGTCGGTTGTTAAGTTTGTTCTGTTTCATTTCATGCCTTCTGTATTAGTTCTGTAAAACGCTTAGATCTGTGAACAAGTACTATATAAGTATATTATGTATGCATGTATGACCCCCCATGAACTCTGTGAAACAGCTTCCTGTGTACATACAATCTGCTACACAGTGTCTCACCACACTCTGGTGAAAGGGAAAGCTCTAGGATGGTAGATGACATCAGATCGATGGGTAAATTTCCATTGTTTACTTATTAATACCAGTCCTGTGCAGATTCTCCATACAGTGGATTTCATCCTGTACATCCGCTGCCCCCAACGTCTTTGGAAGTCTCCCATCGACCCCTGTACTTTCAACTTTCAACTGTGTATACATTTATGTTTTTTAAATTGCTGTATTTGTTATTTTCTATCTCCAACAGCGATGACATGGAAATGATGGTGCAGTAAGTGTTGTCTTTTACATTTTAGAAAAGCCTCTGATAAGAATGAGTGCTATAGACCTTTATCATGGTGCGGCCATCTTGATTTTCTCCCATTCAAACCAATGTAACCAAACCGAGGCTGGAAGGGCAAATAGTCTGGTTCCTTTTAGTACAATGAATATGAGCATCTATTACTGTTATTGGATACGGGGAACATGACCAAGATGGTGGCAGCATGATAAAAGTCTATTATGCATGTTCATGCATTCTTAGCTTTTAAGAGACCATTCGTCTGTGTATAATCCATGTAGACCTTATGCGCGTGACGTCATTTGAGTAGGGCGCCCTCGGCTAGAGATCAAAAGAAGGTTGTTGATTGGCACGTCGTGTGTGCCGCGCGTACATAGCTGCACATTTCCATTGTTTCCTCATCATTTTACATCTAAGATGGCGGCGTGATGACGTCATCGCATAAAGGTTTCAAGACGTTACTACTATTGTTGAGTTTGTTATTTTTAATAGTTTGTTTAGTAAACATATCTGGAAAAGTAGAACAAACCAGAAATTTAGTTTTAGTTTTGAAATGCAGTATGCCCCTATTACAGGGAAACATTGGAAAATGTCAATTTAGGACATAACCGTTGTATACTTTGATCTTTTTGCTTGAGTTGTAGTAGGTCATCTCCTTTTGAAACTTTATTCTTGACATGAGATCGTCATGATCGTAGTAAAACAAATTAACTTGAAATTTAAGAAACTTAAAACACTTAGTTAAAAACGTATTATTTATGTCTGTTTTTTTTCACAGAAATGGTGGATCGGGAACACTTAAATCGTAAGTACTTGTGTGTTTTAAGACTAATTGATAATTTATTAGTTGGGAGGGCATTAACTTTAGGTGGGAACCAATTTTCACAATCGGAAGAAACATGTTCCCCATTATTAATTTTTTCTTTTTGAAAAGTGTTCAGAATGCATGATTCTGAGTTTCAAATTTGAGACGTTTGCCAGCTGGAATGAAATTAGCTTGAAATATTTGTTCCTTTTCTGTTAGTGTTTTTCGAATGGGTTTACTTTTCATTTCACTGAGAGCATTCTTTTTGTCAAGCGGGGTGTTTTGGCCGAGCGGTCTAGTGGGGTAGAATCCTGGCCTCGTCAGTGGAGACACTTGTGTCCTTGAGCAAGCCACTTTATCATAATTGCTTCTCTCCACCCAATAGTACAAAAATGGGTACCAGTGAGAGCTGAGGAGTAACCTGTGATAGACTGGCATCATGTCCAGGGGGAATAGAAATATTCTCAATTGTTTAATACCAAGGAAACCGGATAAAAACATCGGCCTGATGAGCCATAAATTGGCTCGGGGCAGACTTTACTTTTACTTTACTATTATGTTTGTTCTCAACATCTGTCCCTCTTCTCTCTTTTATTACAGCAATAAAGTAGCACCATCATATGCTTAAGAAAAAGTCCTAAAAGACAACCAAGGTGAGTTGAGATAAATTTGTTAAAAATGAATTAGTATTTTTGTTACTGTCATGACTGTTTTTGATGGAATACAATAACTATTTTGTTGACTTGATTTATTCGGCATTCATCAACAACTAGATACAAAACACATTACAACAGTGGTTAGTATGGGTTTTGACGATGGTTAAAAGACGAAAATATAAATGACAAGGAAACTTATAGGACTTTTTCCCGTCGTGGTCCGTAATGTCAATGATACTAAAATTAAAAAAAAATTGTAAAAAACACAAATAGAGATGTAAAAGGAAGAAAAAGAGGGGCTGAGCAAAGAAATCGGGACACAACTTGCATGAAATGGCTTAGTGGAATATGCATGACATAAAAGTCAACATTTGCAAAACTGTGGAAAGAAATGTTTTTGAACCTGTCGGCCATTTTTTCATTTCCATTGAAAATGATAACGAGCCACATTGATGGTTGATAAAGTATTGTATTGTTTTGACCCAATTCACCTGCCAACATTATCACAGTAATCTTACTTGCGCCATTTTGGTATTGTCAGTGTCATGTGTGTTTTACAGTGTAGTGTGAGTTTTGGGCCACGCCACTTTTACATGCTTTATACCTGTTGACTCCCAAATTGGTGAGAATGCCATAATCTCCACGTGTGACGTACATACAAGGGGGTCAGTAGACTCTTTGTGCCGATGTAAAAAGTAGCTGTTGGCAGCCCATGGTCTGCTAGTTTGGAAGTCAAATTACATGTAAAGATACGTTGCAAATCTAACTGCACGCATCACCTAGAATGCTCACTACACAATGCCACGCAGGGAATCTGCTCCCAAAAACGACAGAGCCAAGATGTATCGTTGATGTTAACGTCGGGTAAATTGGGGTCAACACACCACTTGCTCTGACGTCCCGTGCTCTCTGTCTGCCCATGGTCTGCCATTTTAGGAGTTGAATTGCATGTGAAAATATAGTGCGCATCTGACTGCGAACACGCGTTGCGTCAAATGCACCCTGCACTTGGGGATAGACTGATCCATTAAGCCCCGCCCCCTAACATTATTGACCAATCACAGCATTGGCTACATCACCACTGTTACACATGGGCGGCACAATGTGCGTCTCTTCAATGCGCACACATGTTTACACTGTCCACTAGGATTTTATCATGTCGGACTTTCGGTGGCGTAGCCAAGGCTGTGATTGGTCAACATGTAAGGGGGTGGGGCTTAATGGATCAGTCAATTCTGATTCCCAAAATGGCATACAAAGATTTTTCCTGGGTGATGGCGTCAGGTGATTTGGGTCAATAGCCGTGTTTTTCAAGTCGTGTTTTTCAAGTCATGTGGAGAAACAGATATTAACAAGACCCTCAAGTGAGACTACAACCCCGATGGGGCCCCCCCCCCCCAGCCCACGGGCCCCCAGCCCACGGCCCCCAGCCCACGGGCCCCCAGCCCACGGGCCCCCAGCCCACGGGCCCCCAGCCCACGGGCCCCCAGCCCACGGGCCCCAGCCCACGGCCCCCAGCCCACGGGCCCCCAGCCCACGGGCCCCCAGCCCACGGGCCCCCAGCCCACGGCCCCCCAGCCCACGGGCCCCCAGCCCACGGGCCCCCAGCCCACGGGCCCCCAGCCCACGGGCCCCCAGCCCACGGTCCCCCAGCCCACGGCCCGTGGCCCCTGGTCAATGTTGGCTCTCATTGCTCATTCTGCGCTTCAGATGGGGTTGACAACATTGAGCGGGGGGGATGGGGGAGGATATGTTTATTGTCATGTAGCCCAAGCATTTTGACCAGGGTTGACTAATAAGCTACAAACATTTACAAATGTAACTAGCTTGTCAGGGTTGACAGGTTATGGTTCTCATGGAAACACTAATTGCATTCACAAACAGTTTACAGCTGTGCATGCTTCCCTTTGAAATGAAGCAAGGCAACGTGACAAGAATTTCTTGTTTGACCAGCAGATCTTACGGAGATGGACTTGACTTTACAACTGGGAAGACACACAAGATATCCGCTGAAGAACACAGTGCTTTAAAATAATGGAGTATGTTCTTTTTAATTTGGTTTGCATGGCTGAAATTTAAAGTTAATGAAGTAGTGAACTGTAGCAAGAAGTATTTTTACTCGCCAAGTGGAAATATGTACAAGAGCATTGGGGAATTTTTTTATTTGTTGTGGGGAATTTGAAAGTTGTGCAATGCTGCGCTCTGGTATTAAACAAGTATTGAGGGTTCTGTTATAACAATACTTCTTTTTATAAAAATGAAATTTTAAAAGGTTGAAATTGAACTTTTTGTCTTTTGAGTAGCCATTTTGGAATGGTTAGTCAATGTTTTTTATAGAGCAAAGTTGCTGTTTTTAAAGAGATTTTATGGTAAGCTTTCCATGAAATGTTCTTGTTTGAAGTCAGACATCATTGTGGATAGACCCTTCTCAAGGACGTTAAATCAATTGCAAGGCAAAGAGTACCCCATATTGGATTACACTTTACGTGTAGCGCTAGCCAACGTCATGTAATGATCAAGTTAATGTTTGCATCTACATCATCAAAAACCCACAAGATTTTACTCATTTTAAAGTTAAAACAAAAAGTAAAACGGCGAAATTTGATCTGAAACATACTTTTAGAGACCATGCGTTTCTGTGTAATAATCCCACATGCTAAACATAGTGGATTTTAATGATTTTTATTACGACTTGTTTTCAAGCGAAAATGACTGGAAATATCATGGGATACAAATGTTTTGTCTGGTTATGAAAATATTAGACAGTTGGGCCGTATCTGAATTGGCAGCTGTGGCTACGGCTCTGACTATGGCCAAGGGTGTTGCTAAGGATGTCCTGTACTTCAGCGCATGATGACACAACGATCTAGCCGTAGCCGTAGCCGTAACCCCCAATTTCGACATGGTCTCGGTTGTGGGAAATTGAAAGTCATGACACGACCTTTACAGTGACCTTCTTTGGTTGAATAAAAGTAGGTCAAATCAAATCTTGCGGCCGTTTTCGGCCGCTTTAGGTAATTTGGTACATGCCGTTTGTGGTTGCTATTTTCAAGTTGGTACAAGCCGTTTGTGGCAGCTATGGTCAGTTTGGTACAAGCCGTTTGTGGCAGCTATGGTCAGTTTGGTACAAGCTGTTTGTGGCAGCTATGGTCAGTTTGGAACAAGCCATTTGTGGCCACTGTGGTCAATTTGGTACAAGCCGTTTGTGGCCACTATGGTCAACTTGTCTGGAAAGAAATGTTTTCATTTTTTGTTGACACATATCAATTAAGTCTAGTCTTCTCATTATCGCCAGAGAAGATATCTTTCTGAGGAATAATACTTTGCCTTCCGTTTCCAAAATATGGAAACATTTTCCACAAGGAAATTTCTATAAAAAGTAATATATTTTATTCTGAGTCTTTCAAAAGATTACTATTAAGCTGTATAATACTAACTATAAGCTGAACATTTTTAAAGAATATAGGCAAGTTTCCCAAATATATCAGCAATACACCAATATTTATGTTTGTTCTTTGATGTCTAACACAAGAGTTTTTAGTTTTCTATGTTTTGTTTTGCCAAGTCTTGTTATAATAATCGTTAAACAACAAAGTGGCTTCGTCGTTTTTTAGAGTTAAATGTGACTCATTGACATATTAGGGTGGAAGGTGTGTACCGATGGTTAGGTATCAATTGTCACCTTGTGGGAAATATTTGTATATATTTGTTCATGTGAAATAAATAATACACACCATGTATATATTTCACTGAAAGTAATAATTTTACAGTTGATGTTATGAAATATTGAGTAGGTTTTTAACAGAATTTTCATTGATGTATTTTGCTAACAATTTAGTTGCTCTAGTTTCAGTTGAGATTTGATGGAAGTAGAGGTTTTTTAAAGTAAGTTTTATTGATTAATAAGCTGTACTCAAAGTCTTTATATTTACAGTGTCAGAATGTCAACTAGACATGTTGTTTGAAGATGAATTTCTTGATATTTTCAAATTGGATGTTAAAAAGAAATACTTCAATATTGTTAGAATGCTGCTTTCCTTGTAGCTGAGGAAGTTGTAAACTTTCACTTGAGACACTGAACAAAAAGAAGTGTCAACGATTAGTAGTACTTCGTTAAGAGCTACAAATGAGTTTTGTTGGAACCCAAAATTATCTCCCATTAGCAGCCACTTTGCTTGTTACAGGTTATTCATGCAATGTACGTGGCAAACACGAATGTATTTTATGGGTTCGTTTTTTTCACATCATCTGTCAAAGAAAATCCAATTTTGTAAAAAATCAAACGATGCAACTTTAAATGATTGAATTTTGTTTTGTACAACTTTAAAAACAAACTACGTTCTGTCTTTCATTGGGTTATTTTCGCTACAGTCAGTTTTGAAGCCCACTGATAGACCAAAACACGACCAATATTGTTGTGAAAACTCACATGTGGTTCTACAGTTGCAACTAATTGTGAGATTGATGTGTTAATAGTTTTTAGCAATAGTTGGCATAGATTTATTTTACAAATTAATTAGACAATTAGAATTACTAATAAAATAATACAAATGCATTTTCTTTTTATTACTGTTCATATTTTTTTTTATTGCTGTTATACTGCACGATAAATTGAACACACGTTACAACAATATTTTTAACAGTTATAAAATGGAATCTGAATTTCCCTGTTCAATGCCAGATTTCATTGAGCCGCTTAAGCAACAAAAAGTAGCTCAGCACAAAACAATTTTGCTTACAAGGTCACCAGCAAAAAAACAATATCACGTGCACTGTCTGTGACTGATTTCCTGCTAAATTTCGCTTAGCAGAAATTTTTAAGCAATATTTTTTTGCTTAAGCAGCTCTTTGAAATTGGTATACCTAATAAGACAACAGCAACTGTAACCAGAATATTACATTCAGTGTTCACCTTCATTGGTTAGTAACTTAAAACAATATTTACCCGATTTTGATGAACCTGTAGTGATTTGTTTCTTCAACTTGTTCTTCTCAATTAGTAAACACACAAAACCACATTGATTGTTCAGTATTAAATTGTGTTAAAGCCCCAGCTCAACATTGGCAAGAAGAAAAACAAAAATGTTCACAAATTTACACATACCTTACATGGTATATAAAGATAATGATGGTAGAAAACTTTCCTTGAAATATTTCTGCTTGTAGTGTTATCGTTAAAAAACAAATAAATGAAGTAAGATACAAAATTAGTTTTCGTCTGAGTGAAACAAAAACTCTGCCTATAGGAATGCATACAAAACGGCTGAATGCATTTTTATCACTTTCTTGCAAATGAAACAACGAAATGAGATGAAATTTTCACAGGTTGGTTTCATTACATATATCTTGATTTGTGCAAAGAATTGAATCCTTTACAGTCAGTTTACCAATGTTGAGCTGGGGCTTTAAATGGAATGTAAATGTGTATTTAATAATTTTAAAATTATTTTGCAATTGTCTTTATTGAGAGTCGGCCATCTTGGTTTTCTTCCATACGTATCTTAACCTTTAGTCTGGTTCATGTTGCTGGTCAGGGCCAACTTTCATCGTGCTGTGTACAGCAGCAGTCTACATTTACACTAATTAGTTTCCCCTTACATGGTTAGCGCCGAATTTCAGCCGAGTTACTATCATGTCTATACAAGTTAAATATATTTGCTTAGCTGTGATACAGACTAAGCTTGGAATTCTCTAAGATCGTGAATGGAAACTTGTGGCTTTTAGAAAGCAGTTCCCTGAAGCATGATGGCCCTTGATTTTATTACTGCAGCGTACAATACAGATGTATAGTCGATATTGCAACAGCCCAATAAAGATCCTGAGAGTAGGTTTTCTTTAAAACTACAAAATGCACATTCCATATATGGAGAGGCACTTTTATTTTTTACCACTACTTCACCATTACTATTTGTTTTTAACACATGTTACTTTTATTTTTCTACAAGTAAAAAGAATATGTACTTATAAAGTTGTTTTCCACGTGTTGTGTTTGATTTACAAAATAAATTGCCCAAAGCAATAACAACTTGGCCTAAATGTGCGTTGATTTTAGTGTAAAAATATATTTATGTACAGTTTTAGTTTTAGATTTCCAGTTCATAAATGGTTCAGTCAGGATTACTTTCAGAAATATACATTAATATTTTGTAACTCTTTGACTCCGTTAAGTCCGTTTATGGCTGCACGTGCACAGCTCAAATGGACGGCAAAGCCATTTATGGCCTCGATTTTGTACAGTATCACATGACAACAGAACCATTCCGTCCATATGCTTGCAGAAATTCTGGAGTCAAAGAGTTAATCTAAAACTTAGTAAAGTTGGTGATTGATAAACTCAGTAAGGAAAGTAGTTCCATCAAAGTTGTTACAAAACACCAACATTTATGGGGGATGTTGTCAAAACCATTTGAAATTTAAAAACATCTGAATGGTCCCTTATGTGAAAATGCCGTTACTACTCTTTCAAAAAACCTAAACAAATGAGAGTTCTTCAAATTTGTTTTTGGGGGGCGAAAGATTGATGCTGTCATAATACGTTTGGCAAATTTTAAAGAAAAACTTTGTTATGAGTACCACAACGATTTTTGCACCATATCTACATAAATTTCTATTAAAATTAAACTAGTCGATAATTTAAACATCACAAATACAACATCCCAGCAGTAGTACAAAATGGAGACTTTGATATGGCAGAAATATTGGGTAAATTTGTATTGCTTACATAGTCTTGGGAGTGTGTATATTTCCCAAGACCATGCGTCTTTATACCCAATAAGTTTGCTGCCACCTACTGTCTCAAAACAACTGCAATTACTATTAATATTTATAATCTACAACACACATCCACAGTTAAAGTGAGTTATTAATAATATTAAATATTTCACAAATAAGTACATCTTGAGATTGTTTATTTCATATATAAAACAAACAGAATGTGCAGCTCCTTACTAGGACTTTCACTGTAATAGTAATTATGACAATATATAACGATGATATGTGTTTATATATAGGAACCTAATATATTGTTTTCTTTTCCTGAGAACAAACGTCTATAGAAATCATGCAATATTTGACCCCTGACACGTGGCTACTGTCTGCACCACTCACCATTTTGGGAATCGACAGGTAAGTGTGTAAATGCCGGGTTGCCTAAAGTGACTGCCAAAGTGGCGTAACCAAATTTATTGTGATGACGATGTCAGGTGAATTGGGTCATAACAGTGTTTTAAATTTACCCTAAAACAGCTTCTGTATTACACATCAAGCAGTTCCCACTTGGGGATTTTCATATCTTTTATCATATTCATATTCTATAAAATGCGCATAATGAAAGACCGATGCAACCTGAAAATTGTTTCCATGAACATGAGGTATCCTTTAAAATAATATCAAAAATATTTTCCCACATAAGAATCCTCAAAGGCAGTTCAATAGTGTTCCCACTCTTACCACCCCCCCCCCTCCCCTGCCTCTCCCATACTCTCATCTTGTTAGGGAGTAATGCAAAACCAAACAAGTACTAATTCTTTGTTGGAGCCTCTGGTAACTCCATTTCATTTTTTGTTTTTTTCAATGTACGTTTGGCCCTGTGATGGCAAAACATCTAGATTACAAAATTTAAACTCAACATGTTCGCACTCTTTTCATATCGTGAAAATCTTGAGCCTTCCCATAATGCAATTTCAAATGAGCACCAGTTCTATCTCAAGATTTTGTAAGCAATATTGAGCTTGTTTTGTACGCAATATTGAGCTTGTTTTGTTGGCAAAACATACTATCTCTCAGCTACACAATGCCGAGCTGTAGTTATTTTGATGTCAAAACAGACTGTGTTAGAGTTGGATGCCTTTGACACCCAAGTCAATAGTCGCCTTGACCAAATGATTGCTTAAATTTGAATTCCTTAGATTGGAGACAGTTGTTATGTCACATGATTCTGGGCAAGCTTTTGCGTAATGTAAGAGAAGGCAGACACCCATACACAATTCTTAATGAATGTGTATGGTAAAATGGTACCAGGCTTTGCCCATCTGCAGGTTCCTACACAAAAGCTTGCCCCGAACCATGGGACATAGCAACACTGTGAGCACTCCAATTGGATTCCCCAGATTAAGGGGAATCTAATGTGAGTGTTCACTTGTGCCCAATCACGCCATTATACCAGACGAAATTCAAAAACCAACTCTTTTAAACTCAGTATGAAACGTATTGCAAGAGAGCAATTTGAGTGTCCTTTTTCTCATTTAACAGCAAGTTTGAAAACTCAACATCCAAACTCTGGCCTTGCCTCAATCCTGCCCTCAGTGTCAAGGCAGGATTAGAAAAAAGATGTACCCGTAATAAGTGAACACACCCGTCGGAAAGAATACATAACCATGTGCCATTTAAACAAATTGGCCCACTTTATATATTACATGACAATCATGGCAGTTGCAGCTGTCACAGAAGTATTGAGTTTGAAGTAAATGCAGGAAAGACCACAGAAATCAAACCCCAGTGGACACAACTGCACCAATTTCTGTGCAAGTCTTTTCTGCGGTAAGCTTTATATGTGTGCAGCCATTGTTGGTTGTATGGCAAATATCATTCTCAATCGGTCAATGCAGTAAATCTTGCCATACTTGCAAGTCTTGTTGCCCAAAGAGGGCGTGCACAACAGACATATACGACAATCAAACTCGGCATTCTATGAATATACACTCGCCCAAAGACACCTGTTAGGATCAGTCAATGACAAGCCTGTATTATGGTTGAGTAGGAACAGTGTGGGAGTTGAAGCTGTCTTATATGGTTTCGGTTTGCGGTAACACCATGTGATATTATCAGGTTTCGATGAATTCTAATTGAACTAGTCCTGTTTAGTTCTGACAGAACTTACTATCCTGCTGTCTATCTAATACCACAAAATATAATTTAGTTCTAGTAAGAACTTGTTCTGTTTAGTTCTGACAGAACTTATCTTGCTGTTTATCAACTGGCACAAAATAGATTTCAGTTCCAGTAAGAACTCGTCCTGTTAAGTTCTGACAGAATGCATCCTGCTGTTTATCTACTGCCTTGAAATAGAATTTAAGTTCTAGTAAAAAGAACTTGTCCGGCTTAGTTCTAAAAGAATTGTCTTGCCGTTAACAGCTATTTTCGACAAGTAGAATTTATTACTGATAACTTCTACTTTGTTCTGAAAGAACTTATCCTGGAATGGGGGGGGGATGATTTTCATAATCATCTTTCAGAGTGAGATGATGTTGGTCTCATCCTTTTAACTAGCCTGCTCTAAATGTTGTCTTGTTTTTATATGAAAAACTCACGTGAAGTGTTCCCGAATGAAGGCCACAGAGATTTCTAGGACAAGCATTCCAAGGATACAATCATTCATAAGGTAGAAGTAGAGTTTCCCGTTGATGTTTCTGGGGATTGTCGCCCGGTGAAAGAGGCCACAGTGTTCTCCTTGGGTCTGGAGACGGGAAGCCACTTGTAGGACAGGTCCTGGCCGGCTGGTATTCTCCAGTTGTAGTGCTCTAGAAGGTAACTACAAACAGTCTGGTGGGGGAAATGGCAATCATGGTCAAAGTGGGGTTGGGGGTGGGGATGATGTGAGAATGGGGGAGTGGGGTGGAGGGCGATGATCCATAATAAGCTAACCAGGGGCCGATTTTGAAGAGCTGCTGAGAAAAATTTTGCTTCAAGAACAAACAAATTTTGCTTAGCAGAAAGAAGTTTACTGACCAAAATACAATGTCTGGTGCATTGTTCGTCAGTGGTTCCCCGTTAATTTGTATCAAGCAAAGAAATTAAGCAATACATTCTGTTTTAAAGATCTAGAAAACCGGGCACATCAAGCCCTGTACTAGGACGACATTCCGTTAAAACTCGTTTCTGAGATTTTGAACATACCTGCAAGCTGGTCTTCATGAGTGCTGTTCCAACACACGAACGCACTCCCCCTCCATATGTAAAGAGTAAATTCTTTGCCTCTGAAGTCCTGCAAATTAAGTTGATAAAAAACACAGATAACTAAAACAGGAAATGATAAAGTTGTGGATAACTATAGGCCTGATACTTCAGAGGCAACAGAAGCAAGCCCCGCCTACTTTAGCAACTGCCTAGCAACAGCACATGGTGGTTCGGTTGTGTCACATATCGGATACACACACGTACATGGTTTTTGTGAACGGTGTGGATTTAGTTTTGTGGCCTTTTGAGCAGTGCCTTGAGTCCAAAGAACAATGCAGACAGGAACACTGTTAAACCACTTTCACACGACTCTACAGGGACCACTGCTGTGGGATTTGCACCAACAGAAATACGAAAAAATTAAAGCAAAAGTTAGTACAGTTGTGTGTGCTGTTGTGAGTCAGAACAATGGCGGCGGTTTGTTTACTTTTCTAATTTTAACATGTCAGACTTTTGTCAGACTTTCAATGGCGTTGTCAAGGCTGTAATTGGTCAATACATTAGTAGGCGGGGCTTAATGGATCAGTCGCATTGCCTCCGTGCCCCTTGTCATTGCCTTGGTGCCCCTTGAAATATTTCAAAAGAAATGTTAATTTCCCTCATCAATAAGTGCCCTTTGCTATAAGACAAACAGGCCTCAAATCTGTTTGGGCCATACAGGCGACATGTTTTTTCTAAGCTGTTGTTGTTAGATTGATTGGCAATCATTACCATCAACTTAAAGTTCAGGGAAGCTTACACCCTCAGTTTAATACAGATAATGCTTTACTTTCCCTGGCCGTTATATGATGATACACCGATTTTACACTTAAGAAATCTAGACCTCAGAAAACCAATCTCTCTCATACACCCCTAAAAAGAATACTCCTCCGCTTGCGTAGCATCCTGGGCCCAATTTCCTAGAGCTGCTTAAGGAATGTCACAAAAGGCAGGCACATTCTTGGCACGACAGAACGTTCCCATAGGCGTGCACCTGCATTCCAGAGGACTGCCGCAGCGTTCTGCTGGACCATGATTTTGTGCCGAACTTCGGAAATAATCCTACATGAGTGAGTACGCGTGTTAGCATTTTTAAATGTTCCAATGGAGCGTTCCTGCAGTCCAATGGACCAGTCCATGTATATACGCTGGAATACCGTTTTTGATAACCAATCCAATTAGAATGTTCATATGACATGGTGTTTTGGCTGGTACCTGTTTTCGGTAAGCAGAGTTATTTTGTGCTTCACTAAGTTTTGTGCTTTAAAAGCAGTTCTGCAGGACCCAAAAGCTGTTAAGCAGAAAATGGCACGTAGCAACATTTTCTGGTAAGCAAAAATTAGCAAGGAACCAGTCCGAAACAGTATATATTACATGTTTTCTTGGCTGGTAACCTTTGTACTTAACAGGTCTGTTAAATAGGGCCACGGTGTAGGTAGCATCAACTTCTACACTCATAGCCCCTTCTACTGTATAAATGTAATACCCCTTTAGGAATATTAGACTCCGCCCCCGCCTTTTGAGACTATAAGGTTTGCCATTAGCCTATATGCACAAGCGCCATCTTAAATAAATACCACAATGCATCTTGAGAAACTGAGTACAGCTAAAACAAGAAATCAAGTTGCCAAAATAGGTGCTGTGCTGTAGCTTACATGTGACTATGCCAGTCTGTGTTGTGTACCGCATTGCTTCAAAAACAGCGCGCCATTATGCTTGCCGATGTTGTTTGGACTCGGATTTCACCCAGAGTCCTTTGCGCGCTGAACACGTCTGGTCATGCTCCCTAGGACACGCGTACGGGGTATTTATTTTTACCTGTCTTTCCACCTCTCTGGCTTGAAGGTTTCTGGTTGAGGGAAGATGGTGGGATCTCGATGGGCAGCATGGGTGATGTAGACTACAGCATACCCCTTGGGAATTTTATAACCATCTATGACACAATCCTGATTGGACGACAAACAAAATGGACAAACTTTTATTAAAAACTAGGGGCCATAGAGCTGCTCAAGCACAAAAAGTAACTGAGCACAACAAATTCATGCTTACCAGAATATGATTACCAGTCAAAATGTCATGTCACACGCACAATCTGTGACTGGTATCCTGCTTATTTTTGCTTAAGAAGAAAATTGTTAAGCAATATTTGCTGCTTAAGCAGCTGTATGATATTTATTTCAACTTGAAGCTCTTGGTATTGTCTACTTAAAGGGCCCATGAAGAGGTTTTTTGTCACGGAACATTTTTGTGGCTTAATATATGGTTTGAAATTAACAAAACATAGTATTGACTATTTTGATGTGTCTATTATGCATTAATACACTTTAATTGAGCCCCGAAAATGTGTGCCATCTGATTGCGCAATGATCCATGACGTAGGCTGTGGTAAAACATTTCAAAGACGGCTCTGGTGCCGAGTGGTCAACAATGCATTGTATGTTATTTTCACACACATGGCCCTGGTCAGCCGTTCCACTGTCTACGTCACAGATTTTATGTTAATGAGGAAGGGTGGGCGGAGCACGGCATCCCCCTAATTTTAGAAATTGTTATTTCTACGATTAATACGCATGTAAAAAAATTTGAAAAAAAGTAAAGATATACTATAATAGGCATACTTTATTTTTTTAACCAATAAAAAAAAAAAATTCATGGGACCTTTAAAAGATCTCAGATCCCAACCTTAAAATTTGTTCTTTTATTTCTTTTAAAAAATCCCATTACAATATATAAGCTAGCTGCTATGGTTAGGATAGCTGTGTAGTGTATTTTGTGATGCATTGTGATTTTGTAATTGCTTTCACCACATGATGCATTTTTTGCATGCTGGCATGGTTTATCTATCAATCATAAATACCCAAGACAGTTAAGGCATTCCTGTTGGTTGAAAGGTGGTCACATGACCTTGTATTAAACGGCTGATAAAGACACAACAGGAGCTGTTTAAGACCCGTTATTTCAGTCTGGTTTCCTGCTTCGATACTCTAACACTAGAAAACGTATTTAAAGAGGCGCGAAACAGACCCATAGTGCAAATCTTGGTTCCTGAACTTAACATACAGCAAAATCATTGCAAAGCGAGGCTTGTTGTGTCGTTCTCCGATTTTTTCAGACATTTTAATTCTTAACATTTATGAATGGGAATAAAAGAGTGGTGACTAGGTCTTAAATGGCCGTTTAAAACCTTACAGTGTCGCAGCCATGTGACAAAGGCCCTCGTCTTCGGCTCGGGCCTTTATATCGCACGAGTTGCGACACTGATGGTTTTAAACGGCCGATTAAGACCTCGTCGCCACTCTTTTATTTCCTTACTCAAAACCACAGTGGCTGGTATTGACTGGTCAGACGGAGGGTTTATTCAGACTTTTAGATCCCCATCGCAGAGGTTAGGTAAGATACTACTCATAAAAGTTAACTACTTGGGCATGACAAGGCTTTACCTCGAGTGTGAGTCGTCGTCCTCCAACCATCGGTGGCCATAACCTCTCCACCTCCAGCAGAATGTGATTCAGACAATCACCATCTTCATTTGCTTGGTGTCTTAAGACTTCCTGCAACCCAAGCCGAAGCTTATTAAAATCTTGAGAATCCTACATTATATCGAAATTTCACAGGGGTAGGTTGGTCATTTTTGACGAGCCCGCTGTGCTACAAAAGACGCAAATTTGATAGCACGTAGATTTCTTGAAAAGTGATTTCAAGCGAGGCTAGTGACTAAATCAAGTCATGATGGTGACAAGAGAAGACAACTCTAAAGACATGATAAAGCTCCGAAGCCTCAGCCCTCATTTGGCCTAAATACGTACAAGATAAGGATGCTATTTTGGCTTTACCCGTTGTACACAGATGTGTGATAATGTATGCTTTTTAGTCCTACCGAAGAAATCCACAGGATTCTTGGGTGGGATTCGAATCCATGACCCCTGCATTCTTGAGCAGATGTCTTAACTGCTAGACCACTACGATTTAAAATGACCTCTCTTATCACCGGCCACGCTCGATGACCTAGCAGTTAAGACATCTGCTCTAGAATGCACGGGTCTGGGATTCGAATCCCACCCGAGTGGCACTTAGACTTTATCCATAGGACCCAGAAAACACACACTGGTGTGAGGGTAAAACTAAAATCACATTCTTTATCCCCAATGCAACTCAATTAAGCTAAAAAGTCTGGTTCTTCGTATAAACATTCATTAAAAGTGCTATTATCGATACAGAGAACCATACATGTCAGGTTTATGCACAAGGGCTGTGTACAAATAAGCCATTTTGCGAGTTGGATTTGAATAACGTCTGGTACAATGACTTGCTTAGTCCCGAATGACTACTTAAATTTGAATTCCTCAGACTAGAGATGTCATGTTTCAGGGCAAGCTTTTGCGTAGTTAATAAGAGACCATGACACCAATACACAATTCTGTGAATACACAATGAATGTGTAGGGCACAATGGTACCAGGCTTTGCCCATCTGTATGCTGCTTTACAAAAGTTTGCCCCCGAACAATGTGATGTAGCAACACTGTCTTGAGTCTGGGGAATCTATTTTGAGTGTTTGTTTTTGACACATCAATGTCATACCAGAATATTAGTTGAAATCCAACCTCGCCCCCATGGGCAGCGCTCCGTATCGATACCTCTCATCTCTAACCCCTGGAAGGGAAGCACTGAAAAACAATGCTGATTGGCTATCAAAAGTGACTGCTTTGCGCACACGATTGTTAAAAAACTTTTGAACGCCCTAGGGTGCTTGTAGGGGTGCTTAGTACGCGAGTGTCAAAATGCAAATATTTTGACGCGATCCTACTTCAAATGAATCATTTTTACGCGGTCACCCTAAACTGCATACAGTTAGACAGGTCGCAAATCAAAGAAGATTAAGAAGGGACCAGTGTCGCTCCATGATTTGATGCCTCTTTAGCGGGATACCATATTTCAGCGGTGCATAGAGTGGATCGGCCACAGGCCTGATTAAAAAACTCCTATATTTTGGGAGATTTTCTTGTCACAATTCCAGGGGTTATGATCGAGCCAACCTCGGTACCAAAAAAAAATGACGCGACGAGGTCAATTACCCCTGGGAACGAGGTTGGTTGAAATCCAACTCGCAAATGGTTTAATGGTGGCTTCGGTTGTGGCTATGGCCTGATTAAAAAAAAACCTCTTCTTCAACATTGCCATAGCCGTAGCCAGAGTCGCTTTACACCATGCCCATCATGTGGAAGAGGGAGTCCCCTGCCTCCCCCAAAAAAATGTTCCTCCAACACACTCTGCCCCCTTGTGTATAGAAATACCCCACTCACTTTATCAGGTCCCCCAGTGGCTATGAGGAATGAGGTCAGCATCGAGGCGATTGCTTTGGGTACAAGAGCCGAGGTGAAGAGTAGTGTATGCTGCTCCATCTCCTCTGTGGTCTTGAACCCCGCCTCTTTTAGACTCTGCAAGGATGACCCATCCTTGATGTGCGCCAGCTTGTCTCTTATAATATCCAACAGTTTGTCCTGAGGGGGAACACAGTTGTGAATGCAGTAAAATAAAAAATAATGATAATAATTAAATGTATTAATTAAAATGCATAAATTCCAAACATGCTCAGAGAGGTCGCTTTATGCAGCCGATCTGGAAACACCAGGGCAAGCCCCTTCTCTTTCAAGATAAGTGTTCTGGGTGTTTTATGTGCATTTCACAATGCACAGGACCTACAGTTTCACGCCCCATCCGAAGGACGCCGTCTTGATGTTAAGGAGCTCTATCATGTCCCAGACAACCACCGACCATGACAATATATGGAATGGTATCCCATCCAATTACTGACCACAGTCAATGGTGCTTAGATCTTCCATTAAGCCAAGTGTATGGGACAGACAACCAAGGTCAAGTATTAAATTTCTCCCAAGAAGTCAACAATTTGCAATAGATACAGGGCCAATTTCATGAGAGCTGCTGAGCTGAAAATATTGCCCTGCTTAAGATGACCTGAGAACCAGTCACAAATAGTACATCTGACAGGGTGTTTTGACTGGTAACCTTTTCTAGTAAGCAGATATGTTCACTGAGCGTTTAGCTAATTTTTGTGTTTCAGCAGATTGAGGTTGTTGTATTTCTGTTTTTCTTTTCTTTTTTAACTTTTTTTTCTTGTATTGCCTGAAATCCTTGTTATTTTTTTAAAACATACAAAATGTTTTTGTTGAGCAGCTGCAAACTCTTTTTGAATGTGAGCAAACATTTCTTCTTGAATATTATTTGTGTGTTTTTTTTTTATATTTGTTTTTCCGAGACACCAATGTGTGTTTAACACTGTGCTCAGTACTTTCCCAAGTCCTGTGGAAAGTACTGAGTATACAATGCATAACACACATCAGTGTATGGCTAAAAAACACACAAAGAATATTCTTTATCCCAAAATTAACATCTATCATAATGGTTGCGGTGTTCGCTGCTAATAGGATTCAAACTGCCTCTACCTGACGGGCAATCTTGGTAGTCTAGTTGGTAAGACATCTGCTCTAGAATGGCGGGTGTCGTGGGTTCAAATCCCACCCGATGATTATGCCTGCGGATTTTATTTCACAGGACTCGGGAAAGAACTGAGTATACAGTTGATAAAAATGATAATATTCTTTATCCCCAATGCAAATATTATCATTTTTTTCCATTATCACTTTGTCTTTAATTTCAACTTTTGTAATCAAATAGTATAATTTACGAAATAAAACAGTTAAATAAATGCAAACAAAGCCCATAAAAATTGCATTATGCCTCACAAAAACAATATTATTAAAAAAAACCTAAAAATATAAATGAAAAATGAGAGAAACTGAAGATGACAGGTTCAATGACAATAGTTGTTGTCACACACCAGCAGTACAGTGTCAGCTGTTACACCAGACAACAATGAATGAACAGATGTGGTTTAACAAAAACTAAACACATGTGGCCTTGAGCGCAGTGTGGAATGTTTCATCCCAGCGTTTCTATTTCTCATATACATGTACATAGTGAGTTACAGTTGTAACTGCTGCAGTCTTTCATAGAGCTGCTTGAACATTTGTATTACATGAAAGAAATTCTGACCCTTCTGCTCATTGTAACACTGTTCTGCCCATTCAACTCCACAGGTTGTAATAAACGTTAAATATGCATCAGGGATAAAGAATATTATTAAGGGAATAAAAGAGTGGCGACGAGGTCTTAATCGGCCGTTTAAAACCATCAGCATCGCGGCCCGTGTCTTGTATCTGACAATGTAAGGTTGCCACTCTTATTCCCGTTCATAAAGGCCCTTTTATTATTGCTAAGAAATAAAATTTCAAAAAAAAATCAGAGAACGCCACAACAAACCTTGCTCGCTTTGCAACGATTTTTGTTGTAATGTTCAGGAGCCCAACTTTGCACTATGGGTCTCACTCATGCCTCTTCATATACATTTTCTAGTGTAAGAGTATCAAACCAGGAAACCAGACTAAAATAACCGGCCTTAAACAGTTCCAGCCGTGTCTTTATCAGCCGTTTAATACCAGGTAAACACAGTCATGTGACCACCTTTCAACCAATAGGAATGCCTAAACTGTCTTGGGTATTTATGAATTGTGTTTTACCTTACATCCTTTCTGTTGGACTCACCTTTGCTTCAAGAGCTCTGCTGTAGGAGGATGAAAACATTGACATCTTGACAGTCAGAGGTACAGAGATGATTCCTGCAAGATACAAGCAAACCATGAGACTTTAGGTATCATCCAAATTTTTTAACATTTCTCAAGCTGTGCAGAGAGGACTTAATTGAACCAGTTGCCGTCGAGAATCTTCCACTTTTTCCCATCCAGCAAGACGGGATTATTTTGTTGGAATGGCCGGAATCATTTTTCTTTGAGAGTACCGCTGGCACTAAGAAACCCTGACTTGACAAAGCCACGGGAACAAAGATTCTTGTTATTGCATCGTGCGTTTTGTTTTCTCGACCGAGAAAAGATCAAATTCATGCACCGTGAATTGCAAAACATCAGCCGTTACCTACGGCATGGGATTGGTGCTGAACCCCAAACCATGTTAACTTTCCATCGGGGATAAAGAATATTATTTATGTTTTACCCATGCACTGATGTGCGTTAAGCACAGTATACTCAGTACTTTCCCGAGTTCTGTGGAAAAACACATCCACAAGCATTATTACTGGTATGGTATATGAACTAAAATGACTTTAAAATCACATACTTCTCTTTGTGATCTTTCAATTTCAAACTCAATTGAATTATCCAGGCATTAAATTGAATGAAACTTTGTAACATTGGCTGGGAAAACCTATATTAAAAAAAGAAAGAAAAAAAAAAAAAAAAGGAAATAAGCTGGTCTGCTGAAAAGTTGCAAACCTGAAAACAATAAATCAATCACAAGGTTGTTTAACAGACTGAATTTATTAATTATTATTGTTATTATTATTGTTATTACTATCATTATTAATTATTATTTCTTATTTCTGGTTGTGAAGCCAAGGGTTCTAAGAAAGTGAACTCAATCACTATCCTAGCCAAGAACCCCACGCAGAGAAGACGAGGAAGGAAATTTCAGTTTTAGATGTGGGAGGAAAACCCCAGAGATTTAAACCAGGGAAAAGCCTCGCAATCAGGTAGGGACTGAAAACCCAATGCATATAGTGCCCCCATATAGTGATATGTTATTGTTTTTAGGTATGCAACTTTTCAGCTGATCAGCAGATTTCCTTCTTTTTCTTTTTTTAATATAGGTTTTTCCAGAGTTACAAAGTTTCATTTAATTTAACGCCTGGATAATTCAATTGAGTTTGAAATGAAACCGACTCTCACCATGCCAGTGGGTTGTGGTGATGGCGATAATACTCTCTGTTAAGTCGGGATGTTTCTCAGCGTCTAATCCCAGAAACAGCTCCAGGGAAAGCTCGGTAGCAAAACGCTTGAAGAGTGTGTACACACTGACACAATCACTGCAAAATGAGTGTTGAGTCATGAGTATTGAGCCGTGATTAATGAGTCAAGAATACTGGGTCGTGATTAATGAGACAAGAGTCATGTGCCATGAACAATGAGTGATGACAAACAAACTGTGAGTAATAAGTCATGAATAATGAGTCATGAGTATAGTGTCATGAGTAATGAGTCATGAGTAATGTGTCATTAGGAATGAGTCATAAGTAATAAATCATGAGTAATAAGTCATGAATAGCGAGTCATGAGTAGTGAGTCATGAGTAATAAATTGTGAGTAATAGGTCATAGTGAGTCATGAGTAGTGAGTCATGAGTAATGAGTCATGAGTAATGAGTCATGAGTAATAAATTGTGAGTAATAGGTAATAAATAGTGAGTCATGAGTAATGTGTCATGAGTAATGAGTAATCAGTTTTGAGTAATGAGCACATACCTTTTATCAAGATTGCTGAAGTGTTTTTCTGTGAGTCTCTGAATGAGGTTCTTTACACTGGGTACTGTCTGAGCACCGTACAGACGATGGATGACTTGGTGAAGTCTAGCTGCCTCAGCTGGTGTCTCGAACATGATGTTATTGCCAAATACCGGCTGAAGAAATGCCCGGTACCCCATATCGAAATGGCAATTCTTAGCTTTAAAAAAAAAGAGGAAAGAAGTCATCTCGTGAAATCAACTTAATTATTATAAAAGTGCACAAAAATAATAACAGGACCTTTAACCAGTTGCTGCCGGAATTCTTTTTTTGTCCCGTTCCCCTCATCAAAGAGAGATTTATTGACAATTTATCT
Source organism: Marthasterias glacialis (assembly GCA_911728455.2). Taxonomy (NCBI): domain Eukaryota; kingdom Metazoa; phylum Echinodermata; class Asteroidea; order Forcipulatida; family Asteriidae; genus Marthasterias; species Marthasterias glacialis. The sequence goes on along the minus strand of OU452231.1, from coordinate 13,476,453 downwards.
CGACAAGGTTGAGATCCAGAGTCAATTGAGGGGCGGTGGGGGGTACACATCGACCTCCTGCCCTCACTGGCAGAATACCCTGTAACTCTGGATGCCGCAGCTTCAATCATATGAAATACATTACAGTTTTGCTTACCACAAAAAGGTTACCAGCCAAATTACTATGTCATTTGTACCATCTGTGACAGGTATTCTTCTTAGTTTTGATAGCAGAAATTCATTAAGCAATATTTTCTGCTTAAGCAATTCTACGAAATTGGGCCCTTTGTCTTTACAATTATAACACCCCTTACAAAAATTCTGCCTTTCAATTGGTTTAGAGCGAGTCACATGATATGTATTATTTTTACATACATTTTTACGCAAGAACGCAACGTGCTATACCCATAGCAACAACAGTTTCTTGGTACTTAAACGTCTAGGTACAATATATGTATGGGCAGCGGTGTAGCGACCAGGGGGGGGGGGGGTGGATGGTTTGGGGGGGATGGACACCCCCCAATATTTTTCCTAAGTCGGCATTTAGAGCCACAGTCGGCAAATTGAGCACCAAACTAACCCGAGCAAGGGTTCGGACTGAACACAAATTCATTCGGCAAGCCTAGAGATTTGCCGACTGGATTTGCCGACTGAAAATTTAGTTTAATCCTTGTAGTTTGAGAAGTCAAACTTTGAATTACCAAATTTAATATTCTCGGCAACGTGCCGGAATCTACGCTCTGAAAACAATAAAAGCTGTAGAGCATCTGGGGGCGAAGCCCCCGGACCCCCATAAGAATTGTTGCCCCTATAAGCTCCAACAGTAGGGGATTTGTCCCAAGTCCAAAGTATTCAAAGTTTGAATTTCAAAATTAAATGTCTATTTTCGGCAACTTGACGGTCCTCCTAAGCCCTGAAAACATTTAAAACCATAGAGCGTCCGGGGGCTTCGCTCCTACAGGGGGTTCACAAAAAAATGACGGTTTTCAAAGCTTGCACTTCGAATATGAGTCGTCTAATGCTAGGTATCTGAGGGCCATTTTAAACCTCGAATCACTGAAAAACCTCATGAGCGCTTAGTGGAACTCCCACATGTTGGCGAGTCCCATGTCATTGTGCTTTTACTTTCATTTGATAATGTCAGTCGGCAAATTTAGGCCTCCACACCCCCCGAAAGAAAGTGCCTTCGCTACGTCGCTGTGTATGGGGTGTTATAAATAAAATATTGACTGCTTTTACTCGTGCAGCTGTTAAAACTACAGCTCCCTTTGGTGATCCTCAGATCGCTGTATTTTTCCCTCGACTTTGCCTCGGGAAAAAAAAATGTACAGGGGATCACCTCGGCAGTCGTGGTTTTAACCATAGCATAGCACTCCAAGCAGTCAATAGTTTTATATATTATTCCCGTCTTGAACGCCCAATCTTTTTTTTTCTTTTCTTTTTCACCTACCTCCAGTTAACTCTTTCACTCCATTGACTGTGCCGATAAAAACGGTTGGTTTGTTGAGAAGCCGCGACAGAAAAACCCTTGAGTCATACTCTTTGATACGCCAGTTGACAAAAGCGATGGGATCTTTGTAAAACTCGGCAGATTTATCCCCGATGACACTGTAGCCTGCCCGGCCCTTCAGGGCAGCCATGGGGATGTGAAGACAAATAGCTTTATTCCTTTAAGCTAGAGGTTGGGTATGACGGAGGCCAGGATGGCAGAAATTCATAAACTTCTGTCCAAAATATATATATATCAAATTTGGCATTATAATTAGGCCATACATGATAACAAAGCGATCATTCTATAGGGGTTAATTTCAGTGACAGTAACACCGAATTCATTAGTAGTACAAAAGCTAGCCCCATAAATATGAGTAAGAAATACATGTTCTGGGATATCAATGGCATTATTAAACAATCTACATTTTCTATGGGGGCACATGGGCGATTTTGATGGGGAGGTCTAATGGCAAACTGCAAACGACATGGTTGCAGTTGTGAGTGGAATTTTTGATTGTAATATTTTCTTTTACGGTTATGTGGACATTTATCATTTTATTCGTTCAAAAAAATGTCTTTTCTTCTTTGTTATTTTTTTCTCGAATATTTAAAGGAGGAATTTGCTTACTATCAAGTCTTCTACAGTTTGTTGAACATTTCATGACAAAACTAACTGTGAACATCACTAATATATGCAGCTAGCCCATTTCAAGGGCTGCGACCAATCAAGTACTATAATTAACTTTATTTTGTACAATATACAGATACAGGTTAGGGCCTACGTCATACTCGGAATCAGATGGCAATGAATTTGAAAGAGTTATTTTTGTAATGGCCACCCAACATACAATTTTGTGGTATTGAAAATACACGTACCTGTCCTTAGCCCTGTGTGTCCGTGAAAAACATACAGGCAGAAAATGCCTAATTTTGAGGCTTTAAATTACCATAACTTCTCCATGATGAAGCTGATTTTTACACCATTGTATTTCTCTTTAAATTCTCTTTCCAATGGTATTCACCAATGGTAGTAAACTTGTGGGGTTCCTAAAAAAACATGAAAAGTGCCGGCCTCCCTACCTATATTTTCATTATAACTAGGCCTAACGTTAATTTAGGCTAATTAGGCTAATTAATCAATTCGACTAAATAAAAGTAAGCATGACATGACAGAATCTGACCAAACTTACACTATTTCCTGCTGTCTAGAATACTACTTTTACTAGTATTCTGTTGTTGGTTGTTGGCTTCCGAAGAACTGTTGTCCTTGCTAGCTTCCTAGTTTTTAAATTAGTCATCGGCAGGAGCATGGAAAATAAACACCGTCCGTGTCACAACACAGTACAGTGCCAGCCAGCAGTGGCATTCTGTCACCCAGTGAAAACTTCACATTCCGCTCTAGGTTAACGTTAACATCACATAGTGTAACACTAGAACGAGACTTGACATTACATAACCGAAAACTCACTTGGCTTACTTTGCATGACTTATTACGATTTTAAAGTGATGCTTTTGGGGGTCATTTCTAACTAAAATACAATGGAAAAAGCCATCTCGTCAATAATAAATTTTAACATTGCGCCCTCAAGGGTTCACGTTGGGAAAGTAAGCTAATTTTATTTTGTAAATGATCCTTAATCCAAAGTTGACATATCCTAAGGGAGAAGTTTAGTGTGAATTCAAATAACGAACAATTATTTTGCTTAAATGAAAGTTTGCGTAGATATTGTTTTTAAAAAAAATAATGTTATTTGTACAATTCCACAAAAAGATCAGCAATAATTTGAGAGTTAATCTTTAAGAGGAGTTTTTTTTAGACCATTCCATTTTGTTAGAGGGTTGCCTGTCAGATTGGTCACGCCCACTTGTTGTCTTTCGATGATTTGGCGCGAAATTCGCACATGTCCATCGAGCTCGAAGTCAATCGCTCAGCGTACCGATTATTTCTTGAAAACAAACTTGAAAAATGATTGGGCAGAGAAAGATATCCTCTTTTTTCAAAGTGGCTTCCATTGAAAGTGTTCCAAAGAGACAGCTGAATGCAGATAAACCCATCGAATGCCGTGAACGTGACGATCAGGTAGGCAATATCCCTGACCACCCTGACCCTGGCTGGCTCGTCGTGTGATTTTTTTAGCTATCCCATGGCCATAATACACTGGAGACTGACGGACTATTCTATATAGTAATATATCACTAAAGAGAGTACTGAGTCTACAGTCAGGGCAGACCACCAGTCATTACAGAGCCACCAGGTTGATTATTTCAACCATCTGATCAAATTGATCGATGTGCTGAGTCTACACACACTAAAGATTTAATTTTAAAAAGCTTTTCATCTTTGATTCTAGAGATCAACCCCACCCAAGAGGCAGAAATCCACTATCAAGAAGGAGAATGACTATGAGTCCAACAGAGAAGAAAGAGGAAGCAGCCTTAGCCCCGAGCAAAGGCAAAGAATAGAAGTGCAAAGATCGAAAGCTCTGGAGAGATTAAAAATCAAGGAGCTGACCCAACCGATTGGTCATGTTGGTAACAACGTGGCAGGTGCTCCACCCAGCATGGGGGCATCCTGGGCTTCAGCGCTGTCTGCAGAGTTCACCAAACCATACTTCCTAAAAGTAAGTATAACGTTTGGTCTGGAGTGACAAGCCCGTGATTTTGTAGGTATTTTTTCTCTCCATTTTTCAGTAAACATTAAGAATAACCTTATAGAATTAATGTTATATGTTGAGTTGATTATTTGGCATTGTCCAAGAAAGACATGCTTTGTACATAGTAATAAAGCGATTGTTAATCGTTCGCACAACTGACTCCTTGTGATAGTTATTAAGAAGTGAGACCCACGATATTCCCAAGACGGAGGATATTACCACCTGACTTATTTAGTTTGAATCATCTCAAATCCTCAAATGTCTATCTCATTGTTTCGCTTGAATTTGATAAACTTGGCACTGCACCCAAAACAACCAACTAGTAGTAGTAGTCTTACAAAATGGCCAGGCAACCCCCTTGTATTATAGTCGTAATATCTGGGTGTAGGATAGTGGAATATTTAGATTTAGAACCAATAAATTTAAGCGAATGACTCGAAAATCTTTTCTTGCAGCTTCACAATTTTGTTGAGCAGGAGCGACAGAGAAAAACCATCTACCCTCCAGCAAACCAAGTGTACACATGGACCAACATGTGTCCCATCCGTGATGTAAGTCTGTTGTCTCTGATGTTTTAAAAGAGAAGATCAACCCTCTTGTTTTTCATATTTGCCCATAAAAGTTAACCAATCAGAATCATTCAATCTGTTGTGCATGATGTAAGAACGTTGTATGTTTACATTGCGTGACTGAACTTTCCGCGCTAGCGCCCTCTGTTGGCAAATGGCGCATCATAATGTTAGAGACAAACTTCTGTGTATGTGCATTCACCACATGGTATCATATTGCAGGCTGGCATAGTTTATCTATCAATCAAAACTACAGTGGATGATATGTTGAACGGTCAGACAGTAGGAGGGTTGACTGTGTACTGTGTAGATGCATTTACTACATGATACCACATTGCAGGCTGGCATAGTTTTATTATTCAAAACCACAGTGGATGATAATGAATGGTCAGACAGTAGGAGGGTTGACTGTATACCCTGTACAGCTATATTCAAAAAACCATGTGGATATTAAAATGTTCAGATAGGAGAAAATTGCAATTCAAATGTTGTGTAAGGCATCATATTGTATTTTAATCTGATTTCCAGTATTTTGTCCTCATAATTTTAGTACGATTGTTGTTTAAAAAATATCAAGGGTTAAATATCATGCTTGGTGTCATGCTACATTGATCGCTAGAATCAGAATTCAGGACTCACTTTTTCAAAGCACTAAGATTCATCTTAGTTGAGTTGCCAATATTGCCATAGTGATTTGTATTGTGACATCACACTTTGCTCAGCAATTAAGATTGATACACAACTTGAGATTCATCATGGCTCTTTGTGAAACCGAGCCCTGGTTTGCTAATTTTTTTGTTTAAATTCACACAATTGGGTTTCCACCGGCAATTATTGTCATGTGGTTATTACCTTCCATCGTTTCAAACTGACAAGTTGACAACGTAGTGCTCTGTTTTTGTTCATGCAGGTAAAGGTCGTTATTCTGGGTCAAGACCCCTACCATGGACCAGGGCAAGCACACGGTATGGACGATTCAGTGTAGATCTCATTATCAATAAACTATTACCAAATTATGGCTAAAAAACTGGACGGAAGACAAAAACCTTACCTTGTATTGCTACAGGAAGTTAAAATATCAGTTTTGAAGTTTTATTTACAATATCGTTATTTTATATTACAGGTTTGTGTTTCAGTGTCAAGAAAGGTGTGTCTAACCCACCAAGGTATGATTTTTATCAAGTTTGTAGAAAGTACATGTAAGGTTTCAGTTCAATTTTTTAATTCTTTACCAATGTAGCGGGCCAACATACTTGTAGCGTGTCGTGACTGAGCGGTTTAGTGCATCGGACTCGAGTTCTGGTGGCTAAGTCTGGTGGAATAACCGGTCATGACACTTGTGTCCTTGAGCAAGACACTTAACTATGATTGCTTCAAATAGGGGAAGAGGCAGTTATGTTTGTCTGGCAACGGATTCATTTACCCCTCCCTGTTCTTAGCTGTGCTGTGAAGAAACTTGCGTTCACATCTCGCCACGTCTTGTTTCTGCGCATTGGGGCAGGTTTCTATCCCTTCAAAAAGTAGTCCACACCTCGATTGGCCTTTGGGCCTTGTGATGGATGAATTGCATATAAAAAAAAATAAAAAAATTAAATGATGTCAACCTTTAAAGACAGACACTGGTGTGACTGACAAATTGTGCAATGAAAAGTCACCTTTATGGTGAACCCCGGATTGCAAAGGGTGCGATGTATGTTGGCCTGCACGGCATTGCAAACATAGCCGCAGTGTACTGCAATACTCGATCAAGCTTGCATAAATAATGAGCCGTGAACTCGCACCCTTTGGGATTGTAAGAGCTAGCCGTCCAGGGTTCACACAAAGATGACTTTTCATAGCACGAATTTATCTGTCATTACATGACAAGAGTGCACCTTTAACATAATTTGCTTTTTCTCTCTTATTCTACATGTATGTAGCTTGGAGAATATGTTTAAGGAGTTATCCAACGATATTGAGGGTTTTCAGAAACCATCACACGGCAATCTCACTGGATGGGCCAGACAAGGTAAAAACTCATAAAACCGATAAAACTCATAAAACCGAGTAGTTGTAGATCTGATCTAAATTTCGGATTGAATGAGATTAAAAGATGAAAGTATATGCAATTATGCTTTATAAAAAAAACAATGTGAAGCTCATGAAATACAACTGATACCAGCATTTCATCGTGGAAGTACTATGCAATGCATCTTTGACCTACAGGTACATGTCCCTCTTCGCCATTGCAAGGCAAGCAGTTGAACATGCATACCAGCTACCTCGGAATTAATTTCCAGGCATGTGCATATATTTACCCTATGAAATAATTTAATACTAGGCATTCAACTTTCCAGCTGATCAGCTAATTTCCTTGAGTTTTGTTTCTCAGCTGTGCCACTGAGAACTCCAAAACACAGTACAAAGTTTTGCTGTGCTGAAAATTTCCTCTGTTTTTTTTTTGGCAAACTGCTGCTGCATGTCTGCCAATATTTTAAAGTCTAACTTTGTCCTGAAGGTGTTCTGTTGTTGAACGCGGTGCTCACTGTGGAAGCTCACCGTGCAAACTCTCATAAGGATAAAGACTGGGAAACGTTTACCAACGCCGTGATTGCCTGGCTCAACAAGCACTGCGATGACATCGTATTCCTCCTATGGGGATCTTATGCACAGAAGAAAGGTAGCATCATTAACACGGTAAGTGTCTTAAGTATACCTCATTCATATTCATGAGTTAATACCGTTTTGTAATTGGTCAATCCAATCTGATGAAGAAGACAATGTTATCCTGTTGATAAGTGATGACATTTTGAAGCCGGAAGTGCAGTGTATGTACATGTATGTATACCATTTGTTTACATTACACTTCCGGCTCCAAAACATCACTAATCACTAACCAACAGGATTTTGATTGGCTGTTCTTCATGCATATTCATGAGGTAAACAGTAGTCAAGTTTTAGGTTAAGGCTAGCTTGGCTGCTTAAATAAATGAATGTATATATGTATAGTTTGCACAGAAAGATGCAAATACACCTTGGAAAGTTTGTTGCCCATTTGTGAATGGGTGAGATTTAAGTGATACTTTAACACTCGAGGCAAGTTCACACGGGTTTTCTTCACTGCCCAAGTGAGTTTTCTTTTTGTTTTGAGGTTCACTAATGTGTGATCTGTCCTTATTCCACGATAGAAACGCCATCATGTCCTGAAGGGTGTCCATCCATCACCCTTGTCAGCTTATAGGGGCTTCTTTGGTTGCAAGCATTTCTCCAAGACGAATGACATCTTGAAGAAGCTTGGCAAGGAACCTATTGACTGGGGACAACTCAATGCAGAATAGTGGCATGTCAGAGGATTCGGTGGGGTTGTAGACCCCTTGCATATGACATCACAAGTTCAAACAGCGCCCTCACTCGGGTCAAATAAAGACCTATCATTGGCTGAGAGTTGTCAGTAATGGCAGCGTGTGCAAGTGGTCTATTGTGACTTACCTTGGACCATCCCCATCCCAACAAAATTCAACTGTATGGTTTTGTTTGATGGCGATAGTTACCAAAGAATTCTGCGCTTACGGTGCCCTATAAAGCGCGTACTCCTATGGGCCGTGGCAGAGCGTAAGCGCAGAATTCCACGGTATGCAGAGCCATGAAATTGGGCCCTGATCACGCTTCAGGCATACCACCATAATCAGAGTCCGTCAGTTTGGATGTTGAATTACCGTACAGTATTGGATTTTGTTCGAGTGAGGAAGGATCCTAGTAAATCACTCAAGGGAGTTAGTGTTAAGAGTACTATTGATGCATGCAATGTATATAAGCCATGCTGATAAACACTGCCATAATCAGGACATCTAATTAAGATCTTTTTGATATTTATTTACAAAAAAGGGGATTTTGATTTTAGTCAGTCCAGCCACAAGTTTTAGAGTTACTGAGTTTAAATATGACAGGAGAAGGAGTTTACGAATGAAACCATGTTTGATCATTTGAAAACAGAAGCAGTAGTTTGTCTTAATACTTTGGAATATTCAGTCTTAAGATAGGTTAATGGATACTCCCTTAATTGGCAAACCACAGCACTTCAGTCTTATTTAAAAACAGCAATTTTGCCGTCTGTACTTTGCATTATTGTTAACGTAGCTTCCTCTAGAGGGTAGTACAATTTTGGTCAAAACGAAGATCTAAACTTTTTTCAAACAATTGTTCTAAGCTCTCATTGATTAAAATTTGACCCACACAAAAAATTGTTCTTCAAAAACATAAAAAGTATGTAACAGTGTAACTTTTTCTCAAAAAATATTGGCACCTTTTTGAAAATCATTTTCAAAGATTAGTTTCAAATTATTATTAAACCAATTTTGTATGATCGATGCCCTTTTAATAACTTAATGCCAGTAGTGAAGTTTTACCAAAGCGCTCATTGTTTTGTTTTTTCCTACAATGTATGTGGAGCTATGTTCAAAATATAAGACCCATTCTATTTACATAGCACCATGTGACAGTTTACAAGGTGCTGTGGCGCAATCTGCAGCCAACCATACCAGAAAACACCTGGGCGAACCCTGGCCTTAACGATAAGTGTACTGGGTTCTTTTACGTGCATTACACAACACAGGGGACCTACAGCTTTACGTCCCATCTGAAGGACGAAGCAATAATAGTGGTTTTACCTCTTAGATGGGGGTGGGATGACATTACTGCATAGGGTCCATGGATACCGCAAACGATTTAATTGATGACAAAACTGCACTGGGGATAAAGAATACAATTTTGGTTTGACCTTCACGCCTTAGGGTAAAACCAAAATTATATTCCTTAAACCAAAAGAAATGATTGCTTCAATTAAAAAAGTTTATAATTTTGCCTATTACATGTACATAATGATCTTTACCTCATTGTTTTTTGTGCTTTGTTATGTAGTTGTAGGCTAGTTGTTTGGGCAGATATATTAAATTTGATTTTTGCGCTAACAATTTTTGCGTCAAGGTAATAGGAGATTATGAAACTGTTGTTCAGTTCATGACCACCTACTTTGATTTAACCTTACAGGCAAGACATGTCAACTATTGGACCAACTTAAAACTACTTCAAAAACCAAAGTTGCCTTTTCATAACTTTTTTGTACCAGTTTATCTTAGTTTTCATGTTTTTATCTTAGTTTACTTCAACTCAGTCAAGTTGTTGATAATTTTGACACCAAAAAGCAAAGTGTATTTATACCACCGTTTGTATTCATATAAAGCATTGCAGTTTAAAGAACCAGCCATGTATATATATTTTATATGCCAATAAAAAAGTTTTCATCTATTTGTATAAATAGATTATGTCTATTTTTGTTTGTGACATGTCTGGTGGTTAGACCAAGGAAACAACTTCTCAGTGATGTACCAACAATCCAAAGAACACATTAGTTGATCAAAGCTTACAATGCACCAGAGTGCATCTAAATGTATTGACCCCTTGCACACACGTCACACATGGTGACTGCTGCGCTCTCCATTTTTGGAGTCCACAGGTAAGCGTGTAAATATTGTATTGCCTAAAATTTGCACTACACTGTATAACACACAAGGCCATTGACTCCCACAATGGCACAGCCAAGATTGTGATGATGGCCTCAGGTGAATTGGGTCAATAACTCAATATTTTTCCAAGTATTCTAGGGAAAACTGGAAAACTGTACAGTTTATATTTGGCACATTTATATTCACACATAAAAAAGTCACTTATGGACTAGAACAAATCTAGTCACACAGGCACAATATACCGCCTACTAACGTAACGGTATTGACAAGTCACAGCCTTGACAATGTCACTGAAAGTCTGACAAAAGTCCGACACATTAAATTCCCATTAGAAAAGTAAACAAACTGCCCCCATTGTTCTGACACACAACAGCACACACAACTGTACTTGTTTAATTTCATTTTATCCCGTATTTCTGGTGGTGCAAATCCCACAGCAGTGGTCCCTGTACAGTCGTGTAAAAGTGGTTTAACAGTGTTCCTGTCTGCATTGTTCTTTGGACTCAAGGCACTGCTCAAAAGGCCACGAAACTAAATCCATACCATTCATGAAAACCATGTGCGTGTGTGTATCCGATACATGTGTGTGGCCACAACCAAACCACCGCTGTGATCGTGGCAAGAAAGTCACACCATGTGCTGTTGCTAGGCAATTGCTAAGGTAGGCGGGGCTTAATGGGTCGGTCTATTGACCACTTGAACTGACATCACACTTGGCTTTTGGGAGTCAATTTGCGTGTAAAGATGATGAGCCTGTAAGCCCACAATGCCTAAAATGTTATAACACATGGGTAAGTGGACTCCCAAAATGGTGTACCCAAGATTTGTTGTGATGACGTCAGGTGAATTGGGTCAATAAGCTGGTGGTGGCTCTAGTGTTTGAAGTATGCGACTGCAATAGACTAATCCGAGCAGTTCATTCATGGGTGTTTACACCACCGCAGCTATGGCCGCCGCATGCGCACGGGACAACAGTGCGTCAGCCGCACATATGTACCAATCAGCATGGAGGATTCACAGTGCGTGTGCATCGACACGCACATGGGGGCGGCCATAGATGCGGTGGTGTAAAGGCCCATGAACGAGCTGCTCGGATTAGTCTATAGACGAAACATTTAAATAATCTCTATTCATTTATTTTTCAGTTTTTGGTAATTTATTATAATGCCATCAACCACAATATTTACCTACAACTGGATCACTTTTTGCTCTAAATTTTCTTCGTCGTCATGAATTTGGCTACTTTTGTTATTCCCAGTCATTGAGAGTTGAAATTGGACAATGGTACTTGTGACATCACATGCATAGAAAAGAGCCACAGAGCCTGGACTTCCTGTAGGTACAATTTGTACATAGCTCAATGGAAGAAAATAAAATCTGACATTTTATAGAGACTGCTCCATCTGATTTTTATCAACCTATGATACGAGGAAAGGGGGCTAATCTCAAAACATGTCCAGCTGTTATTTTTACAATTCTTGATTTGATGTGGTAGTTAAGATGAAAATAGAGAAAATTTCTCACAAGGCCAATGTAGCATCTTGCCTGCCAAGAAATGCCCTGGAATGTATAAGGTCACTCTATTTGTAAACAAGGTCACATGGTCTATAGAGTAGCCAATTATGTTCTTGAGTCATCAAAGAACTAAAAAACTGCTGTCAGTGTAAACCACGTACACATGTTTCCCTCATCCACAAGGCTCTGTACAAGATGCGCGACGCTAACCACAAAACTGTCTACGGTAGCCCAACTTAGGTTTGTCCATGTAGACAAAATTTATTTAACTCCTCACTCTGCCCTGAAACAAATTGATACAGTGCTAATTATTAACATAACCACCTTGGGCCAATTTCATAAAGCCTGTGAGCAGACATCTTCTGCTTGCTGAGTGGCCCTTAGCACAACTTCTAAACCACTGCTTACCACAAGTAAAGCAAAAGGCATACCAACTTGCCAGCAGTTCTTGTAAGCAGCTGAGTGATGTAACAATGCACATCCATTGTGAATGCACTGCTAGATCTCCTTAATCATTTATGAAACACACTTTTGCTTACGCATGTTTTCCTGCTACAGCAAATTTAAAAATTAAGCACACAAATTTGCTTACTGGTAAAGAGTTTTATGAAATTGGCCCCAGATTATGTCCTCTGCGATCATGCTCTATCTGTCATCAATATTCAGTGAAACTGCAAGCGCTATCATTGTTCCCATAATTACATAATCTGAAATAATTTATGCAGGACTTTGTAAGCCAACATTATTATTGATTTTTGAATATTTATTTGCACTATTTTTGAGTCAACTTTTAGAGATTGCATACAAACTCACAATCACATTTAAAAACGAAAAAACATAAACTATGCATACCTTCAGTTGTTAATTCTGTCCACATGTTGGAGTGAAACCATGTGTTACATTCACAGATAAATGTGAATAGCGCCCTCTATTGTCAACCATCATACTTAACCAACATGGCAGTCTAGCTTAAATGAATGTTAAGTTTCACAGAGAAGAAAGATAAGTCCGTCTCCTCCCTCCACCTTATTTCTAAGGCAATAGTGAAGAGATTACACCATGCAATAGTGCACCATTTTCCCTGCATTTGACTTAATACTTTGGCATAAATCTGAAGGAAAGTATGAGGAAGGAATTGAGAACAGTTTACCATTTTGCTTATAATCACTCTGAAGTCACTCAAAAGTTCAGACCACCAAGACCCGACGCTGAAGCATGTGCCGACAGTACAGTGGCTGCTTGGCTGGTTTCCAATAGCAACCTGGCCTGATAAAGCCAATCGGCGACCACCTTACGTGGCATCCCTTTTAACTGGTTGACGTACCGTACCGCCTGCTCCAGATCCCCCTGCTCCATGTGATAAGTGGCATAGTCCAGTATCTTAAACGTGTCCAGACTGTCCGGGTCGACCTCCTGGTCGGGATGCGGTGGGGGTACCAGCTTCTCACCGAGTACCAGCAGAGACTGGAAGAATGAGACGGCATAGGTGAAGAGGCCGCTGCCAGATTCCTCCACCATGGAGACGCGCCGACATACCCTCTTGACGTGGTCCCAGCGTTGACGAAGCGTTTCTTGGCTGTGGATGCCTTTTGTCAGAGCGGTTTCGGGTATGGACTTGACAATGTCGTCCACGAAAGAATTGCCATCTGATGCTTCTATCACAGCTACAATCTCATTGGCTAGAGGTGTTGGGGTGCCGTTACCTGTAAATCAAACCAATCAAGTGTTGATACTGGAAGCTGTTTGAACTGGCTAAGAAAAGGTCAAATATGGTAGCTTTCATTCAGAAAGAGAAAATAATAAGTATGAAGTTTCTATACAGCGCTTTAAATATCACACCTGACGGTCGTCTCATAACGCCCATTATTTTTACAGAAGGTATGCAGAGCTATGTTTAAATTAAATTATGAGATCTATTTATGGGTGCAGTCTGTTGCAAGCCATGCCAGAAACACCAGGGTGAAGCCCTTCTTTTAATGATAAGCGTATCATAGATGCAACTGGCTGATGAAAACAACAAAAATCAGAAAAATCTAATGCAAGGCCGCAGGCTGAAAATTTATATCTGAAATTTGGGCAACACAACCCAGGTGTCAACGCACTGAGCACTAGGCTAGCAGGGCTAGGGTCCGGGACACAGCGGTAATTGGGAATACAGCATCTTTTAGTGGTTGGAATCAATTGAATTGAAAATCTCAATTTGGTCCCTGGGGTCAATTGTTGACCTTTCCATGGCTGTTGCGTAATATGGTAAACGCTGAGAAGTTTGGAGTTTTGCCAGAACGGGTCTTAAATCTCTTTATTTTTTTTTTATTTTTTTTATTTACATATTTATTTCATTACACATCCAACAGCACAATTAACGCCAATAACAGGATAAATAGAAAACAAGAAGAAATGTTGTTTGAGGAAAACCAAAAAATAGGGAAAACCCAGGCAATCAGGTAGGGACTGAAAACCCAATCCACGTGCAAGGCTCCGGTCTGAGGTGGGATTTGAACCTGGGTCCACAGAGGTGAAAGGCAGGGAAAGAAACAACTGAGCCAGCCTGATTCCCTTTATTAACCACAATAAAATGCAGATGCTAGACTAAGGTGCGTTGTTTTAGTTGATGCTGACTTATCCTGCGCTGATTTGGAAGCCGAGGAAGTGCTCAGAGACGAAATCAACACTTTAGTATTTGTGCATGCCCACTTGTCTGACTCACCCGATTCTATCGTTCGTTTTAAAGTTTCACTGGCGAGCCACAATTCCTGGGCCTTCTTCACTTGTTTCTCCATACCTGCACGACCTGAGTGACAAATAAAAACACGTCTGGTTAGGAATTATTCCACATCCACCATGAAATCCTCAATTATGCCACGACACTCCAGGAACAAGCTTTTTCAGAATAGCTCATCAAACGTGTCTTAATTCTAACCTTCCACTGCTGCCTGTACTCCCTTTAAAGTAGCCAAGGAGCTTGCCAGCTTCTGGTGGTACTTGTCTTGCTCCTGGATGCGAATATCTCGCTCATGTTTCTGCAGCTCCATCTCAAACTCCTTGGTTTGCTGGCGTAGGACATCGCTCAGGTGGTCGCTGTGAGCGCCGGCTTGACGACGGAGCTGGGTACGCATCTCCTTCTCACTCTCCCTCTTTGCTTCATCTATCTGTAAACCCAATAATATCAAAAACCTTTGAGTTGAATTTGAATAAAGTCTGGTACCAAAAAAAAAGAATCCCAGCGGCAACTGATTAAGACAAAAAGCAGATGAGACTGAGAATGTATGTATAGATTCTCAGTCTCACGGTGCTTTCCCAAGTGCGGAACAAAAACACGCAGACTACTCGGGTCAACCTCGTTCCCAGGAGTGATCAATCTAGCCAAGCAATTTTTTCCCAGCATGCCTTGCTCGCTCATAACCCCCTGGAATTGGTTAATTAAAATGTGCCAGTGTATGGCACTTTCTAATTAGGCCTGTGGCCAATCCACTCCACGCGCAGGCTCAAGTATGGCAACTATGGTAGCCTGCAAAAAGAGACATTAAGTCATACAGCAACTGGTCCCCTCACATTCTACTTTGATTTTGTGACATTTCTAACTGTCTGCAGCGTGTCATGGCCGAGCAGTCTAGTGCACCAGACTCAAGTTCTGGTGGTTAAGTCATCGGGGTGTGGGTTCGAATCTAAGATGCTTTACTATAATTGCTTCTCTTCACCCAGAGGTATAAATGGGTACCTGTGAGGGTAGAGGTTGATATTGTGTTTGAAAAAGCCTCCGGAGCACCACGTCAGCTTTGGGCTGTATACTCCCCAGGGAGCTGAGAAAGATTACAGGAAATGTTATCGGCCCAATGATCAGGGCACTAATGTAAAGCGCATTGAGACATTAATGTGAAATGCACTATATAAGAACTGGTTGTTATTATTACTATTATGCAGTTTAGGGTGACCGTGTGAAAACATGATTCATTTGTGGAATCATGTCAAAATCTTGCATTTTGACATGTGTGTACTAAGCGCCCTACAAATGAACGAAAAAACAGTTACTTTTGGAAGCCAATCAGCATTGTTTTTCGGTACATCCCTACCAGGGGGTTAGTGGCGAGATGTATCGATACAGAGGCTGTACTTGAGTGGGATTAGAATCCACGATCCCCGTATTCTAGAGCAGATACGTTTGTTTTACTTGTCTGACCTTCTTCTGTAGCTGTACTGTGAATACACCTCTCTGTCGTTCCAGTTCTCTGTTGATGGCCTCGACAGTCTCTTGTTGCAGTTCTGTCTTCTGTTTATCCAAGGCTTTCTCGATGTGCTCTTGCTCCATGGTGAGCAGTTCGGCCAGCTGATGCTGAAGCTGTTCAATCCGGCGATGTCCATAGGCAATCAGTGAGTTTAGCTCATCCTCTGTCAGCTTCTTGTCTTAAAGATGAAATCAAAAATCAACATTAGAAGACCAGTTAAAGAAATGTAAGCCATACGTTTTTTGAAAAGTACACAAACTCAAATCCTTTGGTTTGAAAATAAATATCATAAATGTAATATTTTAAACTTGAGCATTTTGGGGTTTTTTTTCAAAAAAAAAAAGGTTTCTTTTGTGGGCAACTTTTCAGAATAATTATCTCTTTAATTTCTTAAAAGTATCCCTACTTTTGAATTCCCTCACACTGAGCTGATAATGGACACATAAACATAATGTTAAATGACTCAAACTTCATGCAAACAGGTACTTATTAATTATTATAATAGCGATAATAATAATTTGGGAGGCTAATCATCCTTACAGCTGAGAAGCTGAATTGTGAAGGACGCGGCTACACGTGTTCGAGCTGCTGGCATTCAAGGGCGCCTTCAGCAACCAGCCACGTCAACCCATATATGACCATGGAGCACAGTCTGAGATCGAAAGTGTTTTTCCGGAGGGAGGAAAACCAGGTGGCCTGGAGAAAAACCCTGGTTGCACAGGAGAGAACCAACGCACAACTCTGCTCACATATGGCCCTAGCAGGAAATCAAACCAGTGACACATTGGTGAGAGGCGAGAGCTTTCCGCACACGCCACCCATAAGAATCATTTAAGAGGAAATAAAAACCACACAACTAAGAGTATCACCTTTCTCTCCCAGCTTGACCTCTGGCATGAGACTCTCTAGCTCCTTACTAAATTGTTCCTTGCTTTCTTGGATTAACTCATGGTACTCCTTCAGGATATTGGATTCCGACTGAGCTTTAACCACCTTAGGGGGTCCAAAGACATGTATATTCACTTTAGCACTAAAATTTCACTACAATTATTTTCAGAGAAGAAACAAATCAAGTTATGCACAAAAGGGAAAGAAAAGAATGGGACAACACCTATGATTGTAGGACGTAACTATCACTAGTAAACTTGCGGATACAACAATGTATTCATCTCTTTTGGGAGGAGTGTTGGCTCTGAAAAGAGGCATTGTAGTCTCGACGTTTCGAACAGTATACTCTGCTCGTCTTCAGGAGCAGGACGAGCAGAGAATACTGTTTGAAACATCAAGACCATGATGGCTCTTTTCAGTGCCACCACTCCTCCAAAAAGAGATTTATACATTTTTGTACCCGCAAGTTTACTAGTTATAGTCACTTCCTATTACCTACACCATGCAAAGCTTCAAACATCACTTAGCTATGACAGTGATTGCATGACCCATTCATAACATAAATAAATCAGTTCTAAACAACAAATCCAGACAGTGACAGTCCTGGAAGAGATAAATGTCAAAGGTCATTCTCACCGCTGCTGTGGCAGTATCTAGGTCATAGGTCAGATCATTTAGATGTTTTGTGGCGTCAGTTACACTCTGACTAGAGGCGAACTTAGATTTCTTCTCTTGGCTCTCATTGATCACCGCCTGAAGTTTCCCCAACTCCATTCTGAAAAAAAGTAATACAAAAAGTTATCTCATATTCCAGTGTTTTAATACCTTTAATCAGTGATGCCAGTATTTTTTTGCGCAAGAGCCAGAAAATATTTTGCATAGAGCAGCACGTACATTCATGTACATCATCATGTACAACTTTCGCATGAAATCCAGTGTTACAGTTACAATACATAAAAATACATAATTGTAAGTCTAAACACCTGTTCTTTATACTAGCAACGTTTTTATTCCAAATCCACACCTTTTCCATTTTGGTAGCCATATTGAGTACGATTAGTAAAAAACAATCCAAAAAATATTGCCGCGAAACGCAACAGCCACATTTTGACACACACATCGCGCTTATGTACTTGCATTTGTCCGGTTAATGGCCAAGCAACGGGCTAGTCTTCATTATCTCGCTGCTTTGCATACACTACTGTTGTGAATCGCCCTCTAGTGATTAATACATGCAAGTAAAATTTAATACATGCACAAACCATCGAATGCTGGCAGGAGCTTCACAACGTTCATTAAATGGGAGCATACGCCCTCTTTCAGTGAAATTCACTAATGCACTACGTAACTGCATTGACAACCTTTTAATGAACATCTTGATAACCCAGGCTATCTATCTGAGCATGCGTTGTTGAACAAAATTGCTCCTGGCCTGATGAAAGATAAATGGGAGCATACGCCCTCTTTCAGTGAAATTCACTGATGCATTACGTAACTGCATTGACAACCTTTTTAAGAACATCTTGATAAAAACCCAGACTATCTATCCGAGCATGCGTTGTTAAACAAAATTTCTCCTGGCCTGATGAAAGACGGTGCGCTGGAATTTGTCGGGAAAAATATATATATACCATAATGACATACATCTGTTTACAGCGTCATAAAGCATCATATTGACCAAATTCACCTGACGTCATCACAATAATCTTGGTAGCGCCATTTTGGAAGTCAATGTCCCTGTGTGTTATACAGTGCAGTGCGCATTTTAGGTGATGCGGCATTTACATGTATACCTATTGACTTCCCAAATGGTGAACCTGGCGCAGTCGCCGCGCGTCTTGTGAGTGTAAAGGAGTCAATAGAAAAGTTTTCTTTAATCAGATCTAGATATTTACCCATAATGTCTTATAAGATTCATTTCCTTTGGTAGTAACGCCATTACTCACCTCGCTGCCTGTGAATAGTCGTCAGCTACCTTCAGAGCTTGTATCTTGGCTTCTGCCGCCTCTACAACCCTCCCCCATTGTTCCCGCTTATCCTTTGTGTCACTCTGCACAAGAGAAAAACAAAAGGCAACAACGTCAGCTTTTACTATGCTCATCCCTCAGCAAAAGTATCCTGGTGCAACACACCTCTTGTTGGCTCTGTATTCTGGTTGGTTGAAACACTTTCACGTGGGGTTAACTAATATAGGCTAGTGCATGAGATTTGCGCCACCGTGAACTAGACGTGTGTCAAGACACTGCGCGCCTAATTTGCGGGAAATAGTTTTCAAAGCGGGCACTATACTCAAAACTATTGACTGGTTACAGCGCCCTCTCATGGTCTGAACAGTGAACAGCAACTAAAAAACTGAATCTAGGGATTTTAAAAGCATTCCTTCAGTTGTAGAATTGCTCATGGTTGAATTGCTCATTGAGTTAATTGTTTAATTAAAACAGTTCAGCTAAAAAAACATATTGAACAAAAATTGTTTTTCTTCTCCGTAATTATTGTTGACTTAGGTGTGTTATAAACACAGATGGACTGGCTTCCCTCGGCCTTCCACCTCGGATTCAACTCAAGTGACTCAACTACAACTCTTCCAGTGGGTGGCAAGGACCTGACTGATCATACCTGAGATTCATCCATGGCTTCCCTGAGTCGTTCCCGGTGCTCCGTGGTCCGCAGGGCAGCAGTCTGCTGAGCCTTAATGGCGTCTAAAGTCAGCTGGGAGCTGGTGTTGGCTGCCGAATCAATAATGGCCTCATAGGCTGTAAAAACACATTATCCCAGATATTATCAATGCCTGTCATGGTTTAGTCTTTGGTTATAATAAAATCTTTGATTATTGAAGAGTATTTTAATTTCTGTCCAACACCTCCCCCCCAAACAAAACATACAACCGCCCTGAAAATTTTATTTTCTTTTTTTTAAAGAGAACACAAAATAATGGTTTATGATTTGTCAGGTATTTTGAGCACATTTTCATGTAAGGGTAAGGGTTGATGTGACATTGAACAATCCTTTCATACACAGAGACTCACAGAATGGCAACCCAGGACAGGCAGGAGAAGAAGAAGACAAAAAAGGAGATGGAGAGATGAAATCACCGCATATATGAACACAGCAACATAGAGTGGAATGACAAGTGACAGAAGAGAATGGAAACTGCTGGAGGAGGGTTTCAACCAGCAAGGGATGATGATATTGAATCCATATATTCAGCTGACACTATTATCTGAATCTTACCAGCTAAGTCTGCAGCATCATCTATTTCTTGCTCGATCATTTTATCTTGAAGCTCCTTGGCTCGCTGCTCTTCCTCCCGTTCTCTTCTCAGTCTCTCAAGACGTGATTCCTCCTGTCTTGCTTCTTCCTCCTGAATGGAAGAGGAGAATTGATGGGGCTTGGTTAAAAGACCAGTTAACCAGTAGCCGCCGGATAAGGTGTATACACGCAAAACATTCCCTTGCCTGGAAACGGAAGCTATCTAAAGACGCCATTGTGTAAAATCAGAATACTAGAACAAAGGTCGTCCGGACATTCCATTCGGCTCAATGGGGGTAAGTCCGAGTGAAGCAAGATTTCAGCCTAGATTCTAGCCATGGGACCAATTAATGGCTGTGGCTCACGGCCGAGGTTTTGTGATTCCCGCTGAATGAATGAATCTGATATTTTCTCGAAAGAGAAACAATAAATCCCGGTGCCTCAATGAGAACCTTTGTTGTCTTGGTTCTTTTGTAGTCAGGGTTTCTTTGTGCTAACGATGTTCTCAAGGAAAAATGATTCCAGCCTTAATCCCGTCAGGTGGCACAGAAAAATTTTAATAACCCTGGCGCAAAGTGGTAAAAAGGAAGGTAAAACCCATTTAAGATATGAATAATATGATCTTGTTTTGCCCTACACTGATGTGTGATAACTACTGTATACATGATACTTTCTGGGTCCTGCAGGACAAAAAAATTCCACAGGCTGCTCTGGTTGGATTCGAACCCACAACCGTCCGCACTCTTAGAGTAGATGTCTTAGCGGCTAGACCATTAAGCTCACTCTCTAACAAGAGGCCAATTCAAATCTTTCTCTTCTGGTAGGAAGCGAGTTCGACCACTAACCTTTTGAGTGTCAACCTGTTGAGGTGTAATCAGGTCTTTGCTGGCTGGTGTATCCATTACCGCTGTTGCTACCGATGATTCGCTAACTGAATCCGGCTCTACGTCATCTTTTGCATTTGGTATCAGCAGTGACGGTCTGTAAAGTAAAGGTGATTGAAAAGTCAGGAAAAAAAGCAGGTGAGATAACAAACAAGATAAGGCCGTTTCCGAATTAACGGCTACAGCAGAAGCTTTGGATTGGTCACCACGTCATCATGTGTTGAAGCACAGGCTGCCCTTGGCAACACCCTTAGCAACAGCCGTAGCCGTAGCCGTAGCCGTAGCCACTAATTCAAACACAGCCTAAGTATGACAAAATGAATGGCACACCAAACTTGAATGACTGGAACAAAAATGACTGGAAGTTTATACTAATAAAGGAAGTCCGCAATATCATGTTTTGCAAAGATATCCGATCTAATCCAAACAGTACATTTATTATTAGATCATGATATCAACCACACTTCCTTGGCATTATTCAATCGTATTTCCTTGAAGCTTTTACCAAAATGTTTCACTGGTCAAGGAAATTAACACAGCACACAAGAATGCACATCATCAAACCAGTGAGCAATCTGACAAACGATGTGACTTCCATGCCACATCGGGTACTTCTTAGAAACAGTGAAATGGCATAAAGTGAAAACAACCAAACTATCAGCCTTGGTATCAATGTGGTGATGATATGATATCTTATACATGTCTTATATACATGTACAAGTTGAGAATTACTTCCCTTAAATTAGGTCTTATTTGCTATATTCTCATCTATTTGATGAGTAAACAAATCAAGTTTGGATTTGAGTTTGCTGAGAAGTACCTGGTTTTGGCATGGAATGTTACATACATGTATGATTGGGCTGGCAAAAAAATACCAAGTCTAACAATATCAAGTCAAGTTTATCGATCAATAAATCAATAAATCAAATCAACCCAACCAACCAAACCAATCAAATCAAAAAACTAACCAACCAACCCAACCCTAACCCAACCCAACCCAACCCAACCCAACCCAACCCAACCCAACCCCAAACCCAACCCAACCCTAACCCAACCCCAACACAACCCTAACCCAACCCAACCCAACCCAACCAACCAACAAACCAACCAACCAACCAACCAACCCAAACCCAACCCAACCCAACCCAAACCAACCCAAACCAAACCAAACCAACCCAAACCAACCCAAACCAAACCAACCCAACCCAACCCCAACCAACCCAACCCTAACCAACCCAACCCGACCCAACACTAACCCTTACCCAACCCAACCCAACCCAACCCAACCCGACCCAACACTAACCCTTACCCAACCCAACCCAACCCAACCCAAGGCATGTGGATGTGAAGAAAGCTAAAAACAAGAATTCACAGAATCATCATCAGTAAATAGCAACAATGTAATTGGATGCTTTGAGATGGTTATTTTTTATACTCACAGTTTTGATGAACCACCTCCCCTCAGTGACGGTAACTCCTCGATAACTTTCTTGTCATCATCATCATCGCTGAACAGATACGGGGAGAACCCGATGAGGATCGGCCAGTTGCTCTCCACCTGCTTGCGAAATTCAGGATTGGCCTTGGCGTAGGCAACAGCCCCTACCATCGTTCCACCAGTCACAAGAACAGTGCCTGCGAGAAACTTCAGGAACCGTCTGCCAGTTCTTTTGAGATAGAACATTGATCATAAAGTCAGGAAAAATTTACAGACACATCAAAATTAATAGGCAGTCTTCTTTTGATTTGAGCCTCAATTGGTCATCCCCAAGTTGGAATAATAGAAAACTTTAACACACTACGTCTAGGCACTGCCTCCATAGTGCCTTCGATGATATAAGCATGGAATCTGACACTCAGTCAGAGTATGTCATGAGAAAGATATTTGGTTATGGAAAATCGCAGATTTGTCCTTTGAAAAAAATATGGGAAGAATGACAAGCAATAGCAGCCATTTTGATAAATTTAAAAACTGCTTGTTATTTCCCTTTATTTTTGTGATGGTCCTATACCAATTATCTTCCTCATGACATACTATGAATGTGTGCCAAAATCCATGCTTGTATCGTCAAAGGCATAATTCCCACAACTATTTTCCCTTTCTGCCCCTGGTCTCAAGGGGTAACAAGTTTCCTCAAAGTACTTTGCTCCATGTGTTTTTCCTTAGCTCTGTTTTGAAGGAAATAGATCGATCCAAATTGTATTAAATCATGTGCTACTGCCAAATCAAAACCCATCCAACAAAAAACTTTGCCAACTCAAATTATTCAGAAAACAGCTTCTAGCATGTCTCAATGTGTTTAGGTACATGTTATAAATCTTAGGTTCAGATTGCAGACATTGCTTTTATTTTAGTTTGTATTTTTTTTTTTAACCCTAACTCCCCTGAGTGATTTACTAGGATCCTTCCCCACTCTAACAAATTCCAACACCATTATGGGTAACTCAGCACCCAAACAGTGGTACTCTGATTATGGTGGTATGCCTGAACCCATGTAAAGCATGTTCAGTTTACTCATGCAGTCCTCAGTCCAACAAAATCCAACAAAACCTGCTTTTAGAGTTTGATGGAATAGGGACTGTAAGGGTTAATGTAACCATTTCAGATGGAAATATTTATATTGCTTGACCACATTCTAAGAGAACATTTTTACAGCAACATTTTGGAGATAAATTCTTAAGGTAGTTAACTTACTTTTTTGGTGGAGGAAGGGGCGGAGGGGCAGGGGCGTCTGCTTTTGTGCAAAGGTGACATCTTGATGGAAGCTTTAACCTTTTCGCAGCTATGCTACAGGCACACTGTGGACAAAAATAAAGAACAAAGCTGTTAAGCCGATGGATACACGCATGTTGTTCGTTTGAAGCTATAAGATTACATGAGGGCGATGAAAAATCCTGTGGACTTGTTTTGGGGATCGATGTTGTAATGCATTGTGGTTTGCGCTGGTACCCGTTTTTTTTTAATGACTTTTTTCATGTGCATGTATATCAAAGGAAACCATTTTAGCAGAGCAACTTCAACAGTTGCATGTACACACACATGTACGTTGTGTGGTGAGCGACACCATGAGCGTGTGGTGTATTTATGTATGACCATAGTACGACATGCTGCGGCAGCTAGGTCTACTAGGTGCAGAGAAGTAAAGCGGGTTTCGTTTAAGTACATGTAGTGTTGTGTTAGATTTGTTAATGTTTACGTAATGTTTGGCGTCTGCCCATGTTTCTGTTACTGACAATTCCGATTTGATGACCATCTGTCTATACTTTACAAAACAAATTTCCCCTATCATGTTTTTAAAAGTGTGACTGGCTTGATGACAACGTACTGGCCCCAAAAGTTTGCATATCGGCCCAATGCGCTACACTGTATGTGTGTGGGGAGAACCCTGTATCACTACATGTACATGTATTTAAGAATTTTGCTTTGCACACGTGCAAATTTTTGAGGGAAAAAAAACCACGAAAAGACCCAGCAGACAAAACTCTGTGGCATATGCATTTTAGAAATAAGAAAATCAGCTGAAAAGTTGCAAGCCTGTTTTCGGCATGCATAACTATGTAAACATCACGTTTCAAACAGAATGGCAAGATGTAGAAAGTCAATGAGTTTATTATTGTAATTCAAACTGTCTAGTTGACATCTGTAGCAGAGTTATGATTGATATGGTTGTGGAGTCTGAATCAATTTTCCAACAAGGTGCGATTATTTTTACAGGCCTGATTGCTTCATTCTTGAAAGGGCAAGGGTACCAGGGAATTTTCTTTTTGATAAAGGGCATCCCTATTCTCTATGAGGAAATTGGAAATTTCTATTGGAACATTTCAAGGGCACCAAGGCAATGACATGGGGCAACAGAGGCAATCACCTCCGTTGCCCCATAAAGTGTCAGGCCTGGGCCTAGACTCTTTCAATTTATATAAAATTAATTGTTTACAAAAACATCATCAAGAAGTTAATGCACAATCGAGACAATTGGACACCACAAAACGCTAACGCTGAATGTCAAAATGTAAGTTCTTTGAACTTTTGCCTCTTTCTTGTTGACACTGTATCTGTCTGTACCTGCTGCTCCAGCAAAACAGAAGACTCTGCATCCTGATTGAGTGGCACAGCGGAGCTAGAGAAGCTACACAGCGGGAGTGATGCAGACTAATTCAGCTAAATCTTATACTGGTTGAGTCCAAGGAGACTAACAACTTGTCCCCTCGATGCTGGTGAAAATCGTTTTTTTTTTCAAATATGGGCAATTTGCACATTTTCAGATTGAGCATAATCTGAAATTGCGCAAATTTGAATAATGCGCTCCATCAGCATCCATCATGCGCTCCATCAGTTCAATTTTTAGTCTAGAATTTCTCTTTTTTTTCAGAGACATATCCAACTATCATATTGTTGTGAAATTACGCGACACTTATTGTTTATTGATTATTAGTTATTAGTTATCGATTACTTCTATTTGGTTAGTCATTACCTGTTGACAACGCGCACTACAATCCGTGCGGTCAGCGACACCTTCTGCTCTCGTGCACTGTACATTATAATTGCATCTGCTGTGAGCGTGAATTAGAATCGTATGTAAACAGCACGAGCTTGTTTGGCCACGCTAGCGCCCTCTTTTGGCGGAGTACGCCAAATTGTTTTGCCAGGCTACACGCTAACGCTACCTCAATTAATGGTTTCATCGTAAATGTTTCATTCCGTATTCTTAGTAAAAACATGCTGTGAAGGTATAAAAAGCAGCTGAACATTATATTGTTAGTTCTTGTTCCGATTCTGAAGTTTGTTGGAATAAAAAAGTTGAACCACACAGATTCTGTCCGTGTTTTATACGGAGGCAATCACCTCAGTTGCCTCCATAAAGTGTCAGTCCTGGGCCTAGACTCTATCTAGACTCCGTGAACGCAACATCTCCTGCATACTTCAAGTGAGATTGAAGTATATTGTAAAGGCCTTTGATGGATTTTGGAGCATTTTTCTGTCATTCCCTGCTTTGGAAATTTGAATTTTGTAAGGCATTTGTACACAGGTACCAACAAACACATGAGCGTTCACTCCGACCCTACATATGCCAGCAGTTGCGATAACCATAACCATCCATCCTCCCGACGGTCTGAGACCGTCTGGAGGATGGAGGGTTACGATTAACGAACTAATATGCCAGATGATATCCAAATGTTAAAAAAGCATCGTTGGGTCCAGTAACTTGGACTACAACAAACTAGGGTAGGCCAATAACATAGACCTTAATAATGCATTGATGTCATAATGCTGCCACCTTAGAGGAAGGCAATGATGTACATGTACGTGCAGCACACAGGATGGGCCAATAATGACTCTGAGCAACCTTCATAATATGACCTTAACCCCACTAGTGTGGCAAAGGATTTTTGACATCGGTTGAATCCTTAGCTACACATCTCCCTCCGCTTCTTGGCCCAACGAACCCTATCCTCTAGGACCAGACATCAAATTTCAAATCGAAACTTAATTTTTTTGGCAAATTTAACCCTCAGTGATCGGTCGGTCATTAGCCTACTGTCAGAGTCTTGAAAAGATTTCCGCCGCCCTCCCCGTGCGATAACTCCTAGGCTTTTGGTGGAATTTTATGACAAATCTCCGTACAGAAGTCCATGTGAACGACGGTGTGGAGGAGCCATGATGGTTGCCATTGCGCTGTTCAGCGAGTGAGGGCGCTATAACTCGTCGTAATATTGCGCTAGTCTTTATTCCAGCAGTCTTCTTGCGACATTTACCTGAAAGTGGTGACGTCTAGGTTTCGAGCAGTGGTAAACGTTCTTGGATGTGCTGATTAGTTGCATGCATTACACTCGGGACAGCCGCTGTAAAACTATCCACATCGTTTGCAGCCGGGCAACATTCAGTCGCCTTGGACAAGGCCAGCCTGCAATTTTAGTGACGAATGTGACCCTTTTTAGTGGGAGGTGGGGGACGGGGGGGTAAGGGGCGTTCGGCAACGGACGACAAATGACTACACACACATAGCGACACGAAAAAGACTAGCGCAATGGCCACCATCATGGCTCCTCTACACCGTCGTTCACATGGACTTCTGTACGGAGATTTGTCATAAAATTCCATCAAAAGCCTAGTAGTACAGTAGTAGTACTAGTACTAGTAGTACTGTAGTAGTACTAGTACTAGTAGGAGTTATCGCACGGGGAGGGCGGCGGAAATCTTTTCAAGACTCATGAGTCATAGTCATAAGGTCTGTTAAGGTCTGTTATTGTTACTGTATGATAAACAATAACAATACAAATATATTTCAAAATCATATTAATAATTTTAAAAATAACAATATGCCAAGAACTGAAGGAGAAAGGCAAGGCCCAAATGTCCGGAAACTAGGCAACAATTAAAATCTAACGATTTTCACAACCACACTATTTTATAAAATTATGCATATCCTCACTCTGTCTTACAGAAGACGAACAAGACCTAAATCTAACTAAATAATCTAGGCAGAGGTTAAATACCTTAATTTTGCATGATGTTTGCGTCGTTGAACGCCACATTTCGCCGTACGTTGAATGAAGCAGGAGTAGGGAGAGTTCGGCTGCAAGTTCCAGATGTGACCTTTGACCCAAGTGCATGTGCAGCGTAATCGCATCGCACGCACGACGACTGTGCGCGCGCTGCTGTCCCTGTCGATGAATTCAGTGCTCCCCCCCCCCACCTCCCCCCCCCCCCCCCACCTCCCCCACCTCCCCCACCTCTCCCACTCCTCCCGTTTGCAGAATTTTCATGTAACGACAGTTCATACTTAGGGCATGGAGGAAGGAAGAGGGCGAGGTCATAAAGTATATAAAAAAGGTGTTTATTCAACTTTTAAATCTTTTTAGCAGCAAGGTAGAAAAAATTTAGGTCACAAAACGTTCGATCTGCTTTTTTCTTTTTGTTGAATAACGGTGTATGTTTTTCGGGTAAGGAAGTAGGCTCAGTAGCCCGCGGGGCATTTAAGGTGTAGGGCCTATCGGTAATAATATTTGACTGAGGTGATCGAGACAATGAGCTCGGATCAAGGACACACACACACACACACACATACACATAGAGAGAGGAATACATTTTAAACAAAACAAAACAAGTGTTTCTTCAATATGATTTATCAAATAAAAAAAATGAAAAAATAAGCTAGGAATTCCAGTGTCACTTTGTTTACGAAACTAAGTGACGTTGTTAATCCAGAAGGTCAATTAATGACAGGCAAGACACTACACAGGTCATATGAGAAAATGACATTTTGTACCCTAATTACCACATAGGCCTAGTCTAAGAAATCATCAGGCATAAGTAAAACTTTGCCGAAATAAAGTTCACAGTCTTGTACTTTTATAGGCTAACCTATGATTTGTCTGTGACACGTAGCCTAAGCCTGGTTATGTTTTGAATATTCGTATGAAAATCGGTAGAGGAAATTTTTTTTCCAAGCAGTCGCATTTACTTCCTCGACTAGAGGCCTCGAGGGTAAACAACTGATTGGGTTCTGTGTGCCAGCGCATCCGTGTTGTGTATTATTTGAGTAAATAAAAGGGTATGCTTGAGATTTGCACCGATCCGCCCGCCCCAACTGTTGGATGAAGCTATCTAGACGAAATTTCATTCCTCTAAATTATTGTCAATGCCGCAAACGTTACGAGCATAATAAACTTTTGCACCAATATTTTTTTCAGTCGAGTTACACAACGGCTATTCAATCTTGTTGAGTCCAGTTTTTTGGAACTTGTTCTTCTACGTTTCTCTGGATCTGGGAGTTTAGTGTTGCTTTAAGAAACAGAAAAATAATAAACAGTGGCGAAACCAATACAATTTTAGGGGCACTATAGTGTATATATTTTCTGAAACAAGCCCCTTTTCAGCGCTTTTGTTAATGTCATTTACTATTTTTTGTAAAATAATCTGACGAGGGGTATCAAGAAATACATTGCGTGGTAAATAGAAAAGTAATAATAAAATCATTGATAAAAGCACAAAATTTAATATACTTTCTGCGTGTAAATAGAAAACTAGTTTCAAAACCATTGATGAAAGCTTATAAAAATGTAACATTTTATGATTCTGGTAATTTAAAAAAGTGGGGCATGGGGGGTCGGGGTAGGCACGGACATCATTGGGGCCTGTTCCGTGCCCCCCCCCCCGGTGCTTCCCCTTCCACCACTAAGAAACCACGGTCCATGGGGCCTTTGGAGTCGCACAAAATGGAAATTATATATAGCCACATGACGGAGTTTCCCTATAACTTTACCTTACGAACATTGTGTTAAACTTTAGCTTACAAACCTTATGAACATTGTGTTGTGACATTCCAAACATGAAAAACTTGTTTCCGCATTTATCTCAATCTGATAAGGGAATTTAATATACATGTACAAGTTGTTTTTTACAGCATTGAAGGGTAGCTTTTTGCTTTAAAAAATATATAGTTTTCACAATCCTAAAAGTAAGTTGTATCATCTGTTTTCTATTGTATTTTGTATTTTGTTTGTTTCTGATGGTAACGAATAAGTAACATATTTTCCCGGCCAATTTTCAGCAAAAGGATGCTCATAATTCACACAATCTCAAGCTTCCAAATACCAAGAACCGTTGCAAATGAATGCTTGACACAATTTTTGTTTTCAACACTGGCGATGTTAAAGGGGCTGTGTCGTCACGATTACAGCAGGCCTATAGACCATGTTACCTGTGACATCACATGTTTACAAAAGAGCCACAGAACCTGGACTTCCTGCAGGCAGGATTTGTACACGGCTCAATGGGAAAATACTTTAAATCTTTCATTTTATGGAGATTGCACTGTCCGATTGTCATCAACTTTGGATATGAAGGAAAGGGGCACATCTCACAACTAGTTCAGCTCTCATTTTAATAGCCATTGAATTTATGTGGAAATTATGATACAAAATGTAAAATTTCTCATATGTCCCATGCAGTATATTGCCTGCCAGTAATTGCCCTGGAATGTACAAGGTCACTCTTTTGTAAACAAGGGTCACATGGTCTATATGCATGGAAGGATGAACTCCCCAGATACTGCACACACGCGCACTTGCAGTCAAATCACAAGTCTTTGTCAAAATGCGATGTGCTGTTCCACTGTGTTGTTTATTCCATTTACTGCTATAATCATGGCGACACAACCCCTTTAAGCCCTTTTTCAGCAATCTGAAGAGACTTCTTGGACAATGAACATTAACATTCATTACTTTTATTGGATGTACAAGGAATATGACCAAGATGGTGGCAGCATGATATGGTCTATATAGATAGGTTAAAGCAGAGAGCGGGAACTCAAGAAAAGTGTAGAACAAACTATAAACACAAGAACATGACTCAATGTACACACGGGGAAAGCGAAACAATTTTATTTTTGCAATCCATTGGCCTAAATATCTTAGTTCCTTTACCATAAGGCAAATTAACAAAACATTGGGATCTTAAAGAAAAAGAATATCGTCATAAGACAACATAAACAATATATATGTTGAATGTTGACATTACAAAACAAATTAATCCTGTATGGTTTGATGAACGTTCAGAATTCCGCGTGAATTTTTTGAACGCATAATGATGAAACGAACATCCGTTTAAATTGGTCGGGAAAACCTGAAAAAAGACGTAATAAAAAAACAATATTTTACAAAAGTCTTACCAGTGTTTTGAAAAGCAAGTTAAGTATAGTTGTAACAAAATTCAAAACTTATAGTTCTGCATACAAACCTATCGGGTACTTAAAAAATGTT
Organism: Marthasterias glacialis; assembly: GCA_911728455.2. NCBI lineage: Eukaryota > Metazoa > Echinodermata > Asteroidea > Forcipulatida > Asteriidae > Marthasterias > Marthasterias glacialis. Next base: position 13,445,738 of record OU452231.1, on the reverse strand, counting down.
AGCTTTTTGAGAGGGCTGTCGGGTGTGAAGTGCTAACATGAACTGCGTAGTAATATTATTATTACGGTATTATACAATCCATAAAAAAGAAGAAAATGAACAGATTCTCATTGATAACAATTGAAAACACAACAAAAAAGTCCTATTTAAAACAAATCTGAACCCCGATCGAACCCAAACTAGCAAAGTTGGTTACAAGAACATATATTATGTTTACAAAATAGAATGACCCAATCAAGAGCATTTCTTGTAAAATAACATACTACACTGGCTATGATAAGATTTCACATTAGGTCTACTTTACGTAATTTCACATAACATAATCAAGATTCTTATAAAAACAAATTACAGCTGAACAAATTTTGAGATGGGCCCCCTTTCTTCATATCAAAAGTTGGTTTTAAAAACAACTTGTCGGGTGCACTCTCCATCTAAAATGTAAAGTTTCATGTTTTCTTCCATTTTCTGAGTACAAGTTGTGAATACAGGAATTTCGAGCTCTGTGTATCTCTTTTGATAAACATCTCATTTGATGTCACGGGTTTCATTGGTCCTCAGGTAAATTATCTTTCCTTAAGCCAATCGAATATGAATGATCAATTTAAATTTTTAAGATTTTAAAGATTTATTCTTCACTATAATAGTTGAAATAATACAGACAGCCAGCGTATACCAAAACCGCTTACGTTTCGCGTCTTGAGCTCCAGCTAAAATAGTTATCGGCCAATTTTAGTAAAAATTAATTCAATATCACGAACACACATTTCTCCCTAATCAATCGAACTATATGGTGTACATTTCAATAAAAATAATAATAATGATAATGGAAATTTCGAGTGCGCCGTGTCTGTCAAGAATGACACTTCTGGTGCAGTAGAAAACTCGGCTGTTTCATTCAGCTTTCAAAATGTTCGTGCCCTCCTGTTTCGTTCTTCACATTTTACTAGTTTCAGTCACTATTCTACTCAATTCAGGCATTCACGACTACATTTTCACAATTCTTATTTATGAAATTGAACAGTTGCTGCTTTTTACGAAACTGAATGGTCTTTGCGACCTATGTGAATTTGAATAATCTTGTTTGACCAGTGAATGCTAAGCAATTGAATTACTCATTTTGACTGTTGAGTGCTGATGCAACGGAGCATTCTTTTCCAAACGAAATTGAATAAGCCGGTTGTCAATTTGCATGGGTTTTTGATGAACTTGTCCGGAAAAAAACCTATTATACAATGTTTCGGTTTAATCCGAATGCTAAGCTGTTGAAATTGAAATACTTATTTTGGACTGTTGAGTGCTGATGCAACGGAGCATTCTTTTCAAAACGAAATTGAATGAGCCGGTTGTCAAATTGCATGGGTTTTTGATGAACTTGTCCGGAAAAAACATATTGTACAATGTTTCGGTTTAATCCTGTGACAGTTTGTATTCGTTTTGTTTTGATCTGCCATTTATATTGTGATCGGACAGTAAAGGCTAAACAATGTGAATTATCGATTGCAACTCAGTTTCATTTTCGATTAACACATTTATTTGAAAAGGTAAACTCCCAGACAAGATAACATTATTTTTGTGACAACCACTCATTTGTTTATTTATCTTAAAGCCCCAGCTCAACATTGGTAAACTGTCTGTAAATGCTTCCGTCAAGATAATCAAGATATTTGTAATAAAACCAACCTGTGAAAATGTCAGCTCATTTCGTTGTTGCATTTGCGAGAAAACGGTAAAAATGCATTCAACATTTTTGTATGCATTCCTATACGCAGAGTTGTCGTCTCACTGAGACGAAAACTATAATTTCTGATCTTATTTCATGTATTATCTAAAAACGATGACAATTCAGGCAGAGATATTTCAAGAAAAGTTTTCTACCATCATTATCTTTATATACCATGTATATAACATTTATGTTTTCTTCTTATCAATGTTGAGCTGGGGCTTTGCTATAAGCAGACTATACCGTATATACGGCATAATAGGCAACATATTTTTTATATAAGTCTGTATACATCCTTGTACGCCGGGGAATTTTAGCTCATTTCCAAATTTCCATGATACTCGACCAAAACGGCGTTGAATTTGACCCTTTTGACATCCGAAAAATTCCTGTGTGGAATTTACTGACCCATTTTATTGTTGACATCAATGACGTCATGTTTCACATTTCGCTCTGAAAGAGTACCGTTATCAATTAAAGTGACATTTTATACAACGGATACGGACTACGGACGCTCTACGGTTTTAAGTGTTTTCCGGGCTAAGGAGGACCGTCAAGTTGCCGAAAATAGACGTTTAGTTTTAAAATTCAAACTTCGAATACTTTGGACTCGAGACAAATCCCCTATTGTTGGAGGTTAAATGGGCAACCATTGTATGGGGGTCCGGGGGCTTCGCCCCGGACGCTCTATACGGCTTTTAGTGTTTTTAGAGCGTAGATTTCCGCACTTTGCCGAAAATATTAATAAACCTTACTCGGGTTAGTTTGGTGCTCAATTTGCCCACTGTGGCTCTAAATGCCGACTTCGGGAAAATATTGGGGTGTCACCAACCCCCCCCCCCCCCACCCCGCCGGTCGCTACGCCGCTGAATGTCACGTGCAATACAGTCCTGATACATTAATCAATACTAATTTGTCAGAAACGACTTCAAGATGGTCACATTTTTCAAGAAACATAAAATAATGGTGGAGTTTTCCATATGATTTTGTGCACCTCGCTAATTTTCTATTGAGCAATAATTGAAATACGGTTTATGTATTTTGGGACTGTTGTTACCTCGCATAAATCGTATCAGATGTTAAGAAACAAATGTTTAATGAAAGTTCGGTAAATAAAAGTAAAAGTTTAATGGAAGCCGGTAAATATACACTTTTTAAAATTTTTAATATTATCAAGTATCACATACCTTCGAAGTTGTCAATCGACTTGCAGCGAAATACTACTGATAATAAGTCATCTGTCCTTTAAAATATAAAATACGCATTTTATATACGCAAGTTAGTTTTTACGCTCAGGCATTTCGATTCCTTTTTGTCTGGAGATAACGGAGCACTCTAGACGGTTGGGGTATTTCGTTCCATCGACACCGCAACATCGGCCGGAGCACTTTCTTAAACTGTGGGTGCTTGGCGGCATAGATGATCGGGTTCACGCAGCTGTTGCAAATTAGGATCGTCCCACCGTACAGGGCGAAGGCCTCGTTGCTTTTTGGGATGAATAAGTATATGAAGTAGGGGGAGATGCAAAGCGTGAACGCACAACAAGTTAGGAAGAGGTTCTTCGTGATCTGCAGTTGCTGGCGATTGACTTTGCGTTTCTCTACCATGGTTGCGTCGGATCCGCTCATGGACATGGATCCCACACTGGTCCCGCTTGGTTCGGCGGGCTCTGATGTACTGCTACTACTCTTCTTGTTCATCTGCTTCTTGAAGTGACGTCTGACGTAGATGTAGATGATGATGTAGCTGATGAGGACCGTGGCCATAGGAATGGGGTAGAACCCGATGGTCTGTGCGAGGTTGTACTTGGCTGCTTCTACGTGCAGGTCATCGTCAGTGCATGTGTTGAACTTGAGGTCGTGCCCCAAGCCACCGATACCAAGTGCGAGCGGGAGCAAGATGACGATGAATGGGATGGCCCAGGAGATAAAAACGATACCAACCATTGAACGGGGGGTGAAGAGCAGCCTGTAATAGTTCGGGCGGGTGATCCTGACCAGGCGGTTCACCGAGATGAGAGCAAGGTTGTAGAGGCTGGCGCCCAGGCCGGTGTGCCACATGAATGCCGCTACCTGGCACGGGACAACGGTCCGCAGGGGCCAGGTACCGTTGCCGATCAGCGCAACGGCGGTCCAGGGAAGAGACAGGCTCGTCCAGAGGTCAGCCACGCTGAGGTTGACCACTAAGACGTTGGTCATCGTGCGGACGCTCTTGCTCAGGATCGCCGAAAGGATTACCATGAAGTTACCTGTGATTCCCAGCACCGCTACCAGGATCCACAAACAGGCCATAAACACCAGCACACCGTACGGGTGAAGTTCTTCAGCTTTCGGTGTTACACTGCTTTCAGGCGGGGATGTAAAATTACTTTCCGTTAGGTTTGCTGTCGAAGACAGCGTTTCATTGGGTAGATCAGCCATGTTCCCAAACCAGTACCCGATTTCGTGTCTAGGCCTTGTGCTTACAGGTCCGAGCGTTGCAGAATCTGTAAGCAGTTGAGTCTATAGTGGAGGCTCTACAAAAACCGCACTATATACTGTGGGGCTAGTAACAAACTATACGCCCAGGATTGTCTGCAGCTGCATGCCCGAACCAATCCAACCAGAACAGACCACTAAATGAAATTTTAACAGGAAGTATAGACACACCGGATCTTTATACTAATATTTTCATTCTGGTCGGTTTAGGATTCATGCGTGATGCGTGCACGGGGGAAAAACTGTGGTCCACTTATGTTAGTTTTACGCGCGTTCGTACAGTGAATCCTTGATTGGGTAATATCGAGAGCCACCGCTGTGTAGGCCTAATTAAGCTTATCTAAACTTGGTTACGATTGCATTTGAGTTTTAAAATTAACTTTCGGATCATCAGCCCCATTTAACATAATGTTCAAACCTATAGTGTTATGTTCACACGAAGGTAGACAAACTTCTATGTTGTATGTTACTACTGGCTTTTTTAAACTCAGTAGTCATTACTTTAAAAGTAAGATTGTTGCAACACTGGCCACTAAAAAATATGGATTTTATCACAGAAGTTGATAAAAGCTCATTCGGCTGCCATATTAACACGCAGCTTATATCTATTTCTGGATGGAGTCTGGTGACATTGGGATGCGGAAGTGTGCTATTTTAAGCATTAAAAGTACAGGCCTACGTACGCCATTATTATTATGAAATGGGTGGGCTAGACGCCGTGGTGACCCCACCACAAGTTTGTCTTAGTTTTTGTGTCTTTTATACTATAAAAACAATGTACAAACAGAAACACACGCAAAACAGGTGGTGCACTGCAAGTCGGTGATCTTGCTGGTGTGGTTCGGGATATCATAGCATAATGGACATCATAATTTTGTTTGTGCATTATTAATCTATTACTTTCTTGGAGCCTTTGGCATCACAGTAAAACAATACTGCCATTGAATAATCACCTCCATTGTTCGGTCAGCTTGTAGTAGGCCTACATTTCCTTTTTGTGTTCCTTACGGTGGGGATGGGCAGTTAAAAGCCTGCGTAAGTCTATGGATTTCAGGGGCGGATCCAAGATTTTCCGAACGGGGGGGGGGGGTGAAATCTACCGATCAAGCAGCAAATGATGATTGAAGGCGTGAAGCCCTAACAGCGGGGCCCATGTCCCTCAACGGCTCCCTCAAATGTCCTTATATGGAGTCACTGATTAGTCTTGGTTTACAGGCGTTTTACCCGCCTCTTATTGTTTGACATTATAGTGACTTTATTGTAGTATAGTGTCGAAAGTTTATTTCTCATTGCAAGCGGGCGGGATGATATCTTGATTTTTTTTCGCAAGGAAAAATAGGGCTTGCACCCCTCACGCCTAAAAGATACCTTTTCACACAGTGTGAAAAATAAGAGCCAGAGCCTCACAGAGCCGTATTTATGTCTGTGTATGAGCCACAGACATAAGGTTCTTTATGTCTGTGGTGTAGGAGCCTTATTGGTTACAACGCCCTCAAGAGCCAGAGAGTAACAACGTATTTGTAACGTTTGTTGTGTTTAGAGTACTGGCTGCCTTTTTCGCATGTGTGCAGAGTTACTTAGTATTGAGTATTAGTAATGTTGTTACGACTGAGGAGTGCGTGTGCTGTCACTGAATGTGTTTGTCGTGTTTCAACTTTTATTTGTCATTATTCGTCAAAAAAAAACATTTTTGAGTAGAAACAGGAGTTATTAACCTGCATTCAATGAAGTTGAGCTACGAAGAAATTATAAAGATGGTGAAATTATCATTGCCCGTCCGCCGCTCTGCTTGTGCATAGTTTATTTACGGACAAAAGGTACATTACATAGGATTGCGTATATTTCACAAATATTTTAATGAAAATTTTGTTAATTTCCTCGACATTTCGGATTTGTTCTTTTTACCAGATATGCAGAAGGTTATTGGTTATCGATTCACTGAATAAAAGTCGTCCATAGAGGACATATTGGCGCCGCAAAAAAATAAGAGAGAAATGCAACAGATTTTGAATCAGCTTTATGTCAAACTTCCATGGGTTAGGTCGTCCAGTAAAGTCCATGCTGATGCAGCGATATGGCATCTAGACGACATTCTCAGCTACAAGAGGTTTCTTATATCCAGAGTTGAAGCTCCTGCTGAAGATGAGGACACACAAGTTGAGACGGATGATACTAATAATGGGCAGACAAACAACAGCCCATACGAAAACACAACAGTAAATAGTTCCCATCTGCCCTCATCAAGAGGTATAGTTCCTCCGTCTTGTAACATGAAAAGAAAAGCCAAGACATGCTGTACAGGAACGGAACCAGCTTGTAAAATCCCAGCATATGTGACGTGGAACCCAGAGATGGATGCCTTGGGTGAGGAGTTAACAGAGAAGGACATTCCTGAGTCTGAGATGCATCTTTACTTACGATCCCAAGATGAAGTAGCACAGTTAGTGGCGTTTCAGAGAGAATTGCTGGACAGCGAATGATCAGGCCACTTTATGAACAAGAAAGACAATAAAGGGTATCACTTTGCAAACTGTTGACTTGTCTTTATTTTAGCTTTTAATGTTATTGTTTACAAGTTTCTAGTGCTAGTGTCCAATTGCATTACTTGCAATTGTTTTTCTAAAGTATATTTAGGTATCTTTTTATTTTCTTATTTTTACTGTAAAGCGCCTAAGAGCATTTTTAATGGATTCGGTGCTATATAAATTTTCTTTATTATTATTATTATTATTATTATTATTATTATTATTATCCGTCACCTGAGCAATTTTTCCAATGGTTGTAATATTTTGATGTACCTGAAACCACCCAAAAAGTGCTCCAACATGCAGGCCTTGATTTTAACAGAGGCCACCGAGGCCATTGGCCTCATGCCCTGTCGAGTTGGCCAGCACGCCCTTCAGAAAAATTGCACTGTCACTAACAACTTGGCCAGCATGCCCTTGTACAATTTCTCTGATTTGGCCAGCAAAGGCCTGCCCCCGTTTTTCTTAAGATCGAGGCCTGAACAAAACAAAAAGTACAACCGTTGAAAAAACTGCCAAGGTGGCGAATGCGAAGTGGTTCCCTTTATTGTGTTTGTCATCTTATCCATGGCTTTATAGAAGTGCCCTTTACTAAAAAAAACTGCCTTAATCCTCTCCTTGGAACAAAAGGACAAAGGTCTGCAATCGGGGATTACACAAAAACCACCGCACAATAGCCAAAAATCGGTGAAATATTCAAGACCATGTTTTCTCTTTGTGTGGGTGAAACGAAGCATTAGATGGCATGTGCGTGCTCTGTGCACGCTCAGCCGTGGAATGTCCGGGTGACCTTTGTTTCGGTATTCCGATTTTACACAATGGCAGTATCAACGTTGCCTGTTTGCTGGAAAAGCGTATAAGCTGACCTTTGACCGTGTTTTGTTTTTTTCACATTTTTCGTTAATTACGTGATATTGTGATGATTTTTTTTTAGGAACAACCATTTAAAAAGTATTGTCTGTCATTCCACATCACTAAATTAGGTAAACAGTAAGCCGGTGTGTACCTTTAATGTCATTAACTATTTTTTGTAAAATAATCTGACGAGGGGTATCAAGAAATACATTGCGTGGTAAATAGAAAAGTAATAATAAAACCATTGATAAAAGCACAAAATTTAATATACTTTCTGCGTGTAAATAGAAAACTAGTTTCAAAACCATTGATGAAAGCTTATAAAAATGTAACATTTTATGATTCTGGTAATTTAAAAAAGTGGGGCATGGGGGGTCGGGGTAGGCACGGACATCATTGGGGCCTGTTCCGTGCCCCCCCCCCCCCCGGTGCTTCCCCTTCCACCACTAAGAATCCACGGTCCATCGGGCCTTTTGAGTCGCACAAAAGGGAAATTATATATAGCCACATGACGGAGTTTCCCTATAACTTTACCTTACGAACATTGTGTTAAACTTTAGCTTACAAACCTTATGAACATTGTGTTGTGACATTCCAAACATAAAAAACCTGTTTCCGCATTTATCTCAATCTGATAAGGGAATTTAATATACATGTACAAGTTGTTTTTTACAGCATTGAAGGGTAGCTTTTTGCTAAAATATATACTGTTTTCACAATCCTTTTAAATGTATTTCAAATTAAATCTTGAGAACAACTATTTATGATCTATGTAACCGTCGGTTTAAATAATTTATTGAGGTTCACTTTAATTTGTTTAGTTTCCTGTCATCAATAAAAGTAAGTAATTGTATCATCTGTTTTCTATCGTATTTTGTATTTTATTTGTTTCTGATGGTAACGAATAAGTAACATATTTTCCCGGCAAATTTTCAGCAAAAGGATGCTCATAATTCACACAATCTCAAGCTTCCAAATACCAAGAACCGTTGCAAATGGATGCTTGTCACAATTTTTGTTTTCAATACTGGCGATAGGGAGGTTAAATGGGCTGTGTCGTCACGATTACAGCAGGCCTATATGCATGATGGAAGGATGAACTCACCAGATACTGCACACGCGCGCGCTTGCAGTCAAATCACAAGTCTTTGTCAAAATGCGATGTGCTGTTCCACTGTGTTGTTTATTCCATTTACTGCTATAATCATGGCGACACAACCCCTTTAAGCCCTTTTTCAGCAATCTGAAGAGACTTCTTGGACAACGAACATTAACATTCATTACTTTTATTGGATGTACAAGGAATATGACCAAGATGGTGGCAGCATGATATGGTCTATATAGATAGGTTAAAGCAGAGAGCGGGAACTCAAGAAAAGTGTAGAACAAACTATAAACACAAGAACATGACTCAATGTACACACGGGGAAAGCGAAACAATTTTATTTTTGCAATCCATTGGCCTAAATATCTTAGTTCCTTTACCATAAGGCAAATTAAGAAAACATTGGGATCTTAAAGAAAAAGAATATCGTCACAAGACAACATAAACAATATATATGTTGAATGTTGACATTACAAAACAAATTAATCCTGTATGGTTTGATGAACGTTCAGAATTCCGCGTGAATTTTTTGAACGCATAATGATGAAACGAACATCCGTTTAAATTGGTCGGGAAAACCTGAAAAAAGACGTAATAAAAAAACAATATTTTACAAAAGTCTTACCAGTGTTTTGAAAAGCAAGTTAAGTATAGTTTGTAACAAAACTCAAAACTTATAGTTCTGCATACAAACCTATCGGGTACTTAAAAAATGTTAGCTTTTTGAGAGGGCTGTCGGGTGTGAAGTGCTAACATGAACTGCGTAGTAATATTATTATTACGGTATTATACAATCCATAAAAAAAAAAAAAAAAAATGAACAAATTCTCATTGATAACAATTGAAAATACAACAAAAAATTCCTATTTAAAACAAATCTGAACCCCGATCGAACCCAAACTAGCAAAGTTGGTTACAAGAACATATATTATGTTTAGAATGACCCAATCAAGAGCATTTCTTGTAAAATAACATACTATACTGGCTATGATAAGATTTCACATTAGGTCTACTTTACGTAAGTTCATATAACATAATCAAGATTCTTATAAAAACAAATTACAGCTGAACAAATTTTGAGATGGGCCCCCTTTCTTCATATCAAAAGTTGGTTTTAAAAACAACTTGTCGGGTGCACTCTCCATCTAAAATGTAAAGTTTCATGTTTTCTTCCATTTTCTGAGTACAAGTTGTGAATACAGGAATTTCGAGCTCTGTGTATCTCTTTTGATAAACATCTCATTTGATGTCACGGGTTTCATTGGTCCTCAGGTAAATTATCTTTCCTTAAGCCAATCGAATATGAATGATCAATTTAAATTTTTAAGATTTTAAAGATTTATTCTTCACTATAATAGTTGAAATAATACAGACAGCCAGCGTATACCAAAACCGCTTACGTTTCGCGTCTTGAGCTCCAGCTAAAATAGTTATCGGCCAATTTTAGTAAAAATTAATTCAATATCACGAACACACATTTCTCCCTAATCAATCGAACTATATGGTGTACATTTCAATAAAAATAATAATAATGATAATGGAAATTTCGAGTGCGCCGTGTCTGTCAAGAATGACACTTCTGGTGCAGTAGAAAACTCGGCTGTTTCATTCAGCTTTCAAAATGTTCGTGCCCTCCTGTTTCGTTCTTCACATTTTACTAGTTTCAGTCACTATTCTACTCAATTCAGGCATTCACGACTACATTTTCACAATTCTTATTTATGAAATTGAACAGTTGCTGCTTTTTACGAAACTGAATGGTCTTTGCGACCTATGTGAATTTGAATAATCTTGTTTGACCAGTGAATGCTAAGCAATTGAATTACTCATTTTGACTGTTGAGTGCTGATGCAACGGAGCATTCTTTTCCAAACGAAATTGAATGAGCCGGTTGTCAATTTGCATGGGTTTTTGATGAACTTGTCCGGAAAAAACATATTATACAATGTTTCGGTTTAATCCGAATGCTAAGCTGTTGAAATTGAAATACTCATTTTGGACTGTTGAGTGCTGATGCAACGGAGCATTCTTTTCCAAACAAAATTGAATGAGCCGGTTGTCAAATTGCATGGGTTTTTGATGAACTTGTCCGGAAAAAAAACCTATTATACAATGTTTCGGTTTAATCCGAATGCTAAGCTGTTGAAATTGAAATACTCATTTTGGACTGTTGAGTGCTGATGCAACGGAGCATTCTTTTCAAAACGAAATTGAATGAGCCGGTTGTCAATTTGCATGGGTTTTTGATGAACTTGTCCGGAAAAAAACATATTGTACAATGTTTCGGTTTAATCCTGTGACAGTTTGTATTCGTTTTGTTTTGATCTGCCATTTATATTGTGATCGGACAGTAAAGGCTAAACAATGTGAATTATCGATTGCAACTCAGTTTTTTTTTCGATTAACACATTTATTTGAAAAGGTAAACTCCCAGACAAGATAACATTATTTTTGTGACAACCACTCATTTGTTTATTTATCTTAAAGCCCCAGCTCAACATTGGTAAACTGTCTGTAAATGCTTCCGTCAAGATAATCAAGATATTTGTAATAAAACCAACCTGTGAAAATGTCAGCTCATTTCGTTGTTTCATTTGCGAGAAAACGGTAAAAATGCATTCAACATTTTTGTATGCATTCCTATAGGCAGAGTTTTCGTCTCACTGAGACGAAAACTATAATTGTTGATCTTATTTCATGTATTATCAAAAACGATAACAATTCAGGCAGAGATTTTTCAAGGAAAGTTTTCTGCCATCATTATCTTTATATACCATGTATATAACATTTATGTTTTTCTTCTTATCAATGTTGAGTTGGGGCTTTGCTATAAGCAGACTATACCGTATATACGACATTATAGGCAACATATTTTTTACATAATATAAGTCTGTATACATCCTTGTACGCCGGGGAATTTTAGCTCATTTCCAAATTTCCATGATACTCGACCAAAACGGCGTTGAATTTGACCCTTTTGACATCCGAAAAATTCCTGTGTGAAATTTACAGACCCATTTTGTTATTGACATCAATGACGTCATGTTTCACATTTCTCTCTGAAAGAGTATACCGTTATCAATTAAAGTGACATTAATTTTAACGTGAGGTTTGGAGACCTGTTATTGTTTGTTTTCTACTTTCATAAGGACTGTATCTCTTGGAAATTGAGTGCATCACAAAACTGAATTTCATATCGACAATCCTCTCGAGGCACCGAGTACATACATTGATTGATGTTGTTTAAAAAAGATAATGGACGACGCAAAAGGAAATAAAAGCACTATTTTAGCTGGTAAAACAGAAAAAAGATGCTACAAAATGCGTGGGTTTTCTCGAAAATTTGATTTTTTATTGATTATAAAAACAAAAGAGTTATGGGTTGAAGATTTCAGTAAAAACTAAGGACCTTCACTCTCAAATTGGTAAGTTTCAATGTGAATATTTGGTCGTATACAGGTGGGAAAAAATAGATTTCAAACATTTTAAAGCTGGTGGCAAGTTTAATAAGCTAGAAGTATGGCCTCTGTGGGACCGATTGTGTTTAATAATTTCTTGTTTAACGTGACTGTCTTCTTCGATATTGAATGTGCAGTTTCGTCAACAACGCCTTAGATCGAAACAAGCAAATAAAAATATACCAACTCACGACACATTCTCAGGACAATTTCTGGGAAAAAAATCCCCAAATACCAGGTACTTATTTTGACTGACCAAATCTAAACAAGCAATGTCACCAGCGGCGTAGCACAATGACGTGGGACTCTACAACATGTGGGGTGCGGGGGCATAGCCCCCCTGAGCGCTCATGAGTTTTGTCAGTGATTCTAAGGTTTAAAATGACCCTCAGATGCCGATCATTAGACGACTACGGACGCTCTACGGTTTTAAGTGTTTTCCGGGCTAAGGAGGACCGTCAAGTTGCCGAAAATAGACGTTTAATTTTAAAATTCAAACTTTGAATACTTTGGACTCGAGACAAATCCCCTACTGTTGGAGGTTAAATGGGCAACCATTGTATGGGGGTCCGGGGGCTTCGCCCCGGACGCTCTATACGGCTTTTAGTGTTTTTAGAGCGTAGATTTCCGCACTTTGCCGAAAATATTAATAAACCTTACTCGGGTTAGTTTGGTGCTCAATTTGCCCACTGTGGCTCTAAATGCCGACTTCGGAAAATATTGGGGTGTCACCCCCCCCCCCCCACCCCGGTCGCTACGCCGCTGAATGTCACGTGCAATACAGTCCTGATATATTAATCAATACTAATTTGTCAGAAACGACTTCAAGATGGTCACATTTTTCAAGAAACACAAAATAATGGTGGAGTTTTCCATATGATTTTGTGCACCTCGCTAATTTTCTATTGAGCAATAATTGAAATATGGTTTATGTATTTTGGGACTGTTGTTACCTCGCATAAATCGTATCAGATGTTAAGAAACAAATGTTTAATAAAAGTTCGGTAAATAAAAGTAAAAGTTTAATGGAAGCCGGTAAATATTATACACTTTTTAAAATTTTAATATTATCAAGTATCACATACCTTTTTGTCAACCGACTTGCAGCGAAATACTACTGATAATAAGTCATCTGTCCCTTAAAATATAAAATACGCATTTTATATACGCAAGTTAGTTTTTACGCTCAGGCATTTCGATTCCTTTTTGTCTGGAGATAACGGAGCACTCTAGACGGTTGGGGTATTTCGTTCCATCGACACCGCAACATCGGCCGGAGCACTTTCTTAAACTGTGGGTGCTTGGCGGCATAGATGATCGGGTTCACGCAGCTGTTGCAAATTAGGATCGTCGCACCGTACAGGGCGAAGGCCTCGTTGCTTTTTGGGATGAATAAGTATATGAAGTAGGGGGAGATGCAAAGCGTGAACGCACAACAAGTTAGGAAGAGGTTCTTCGTGATCTGCAGTTGCTGGCGATTGACTTTGCGTTTCTCTACCATGGTTGCGTCGGATCCGCTCATGGACATGGATCCCACACTGGTCCCGCTTGGTTCGGCTGGCTCTGATGTACTGCTACTACTCTTCTTGTTCATCTTCTTCTTGAAGTGACGTCTGACGTAGATGTAGATGATGATGTAGCTGATGAGGACCGTGGCCATAGGTATGGGGTAGAACCCGATGGTCTGTGCGAGGTTATACTTGGCTGCTTCTATGTGCAGGTCATCGTCAGTGCATGTGTTGAACTTGAGATCGTGCCCCAAGCCACCGATACCAAGTGCGAGCGGGAGCAAGATGACGATGAATGGGATGGCCCAGGAGATAAAAACGATACCAACCATTGAACGGGGGGTGAAGAGCAGCCTGTAATAGTTCGGGCGGGTGATCCTGACCAGGCGATTCACCGAGATGAGAGCCAGGTTGTAGAGGCTGGCGCCCAGGCCGGTGTGCCACATGAATGCCGCTACCTGGCACGGGACAACGGTCCGCAGGGGCCAGGTACCGTTGCCGATCAGCGCAACGGCGGTCCAGGGAAGAGACAGGCACGTCCAGAGGTCAGCCACGCTGAGGTTGACCACTAAGACGTTGGTCATCGTGCGGACGCTCTTGCTCAGGATCGCCGAAAGGATTACCATGAAGTTACCTGTGATTCCCAGCACCGCTACCAGGATCCACAAACAGGCCATAAACACCAGCACACCGTACGGGTGAAGTTCTTCAGCTGTCGGTGTTACACTGCTTTCAGGCGGGGATGTAAAATTACTTTCCGTTAGGTTTGCTGTCGAAGACAGCGTTTCATTGGGTAGATCAGCCATGTTCCCAAACCGGTCCCCGATTTCGTGTCTAGGCCTTGTGCTTACAGGTCCGTGCGTTGCAGAATCTGTAAGCAGTTGAGTCTATAGTGGAGGCTCTACAAAAACCGCACTATATACTGTGGGGCTATTAACAAACTATACGCACAGGATTGTCTGCAGCTGCATGCCCGAACCAATCCAACCAGAACAGACCACTCATTGAAAATCTGAACAGGAAGTAGGCACAACGGATCTTTATACTAATATTTTCATTCTGGTCGGTTTAGGATTCATGCGTGATGCGTGCAGGGGGGAAAAACTGTGGTCCACTTATGTTAGTTTTACGCGCGTTCGTACAGTGAATCCTTGATTGGGTAATATCGAGAGCCACCGCTGTGTAGGCCTAATTAAGCTTATCTAAACTTGGTTACGATTGCATTTGAGTTTTAAAATTAACTTTCGGATCATCAGCCCCATTTAACATAATGTTCAAACCTATAGTGTTATGTTCACACGAAGGTAGACAAACTTCTATGTTGTATGTTACTACTGGCTTTTTTAAACTCAGTAGTCATTACTTTAAAAGTAAGATTGTTGCAACACTGGCCACTAAAAAATATGGATTTTATCACAGAAGTTGATAAAAGCTCATTCGGCTGCCATATTAACACGCAGCTTATATCTATTTCTGGATGGAGTCTGGTGACATTGGGATGCGGAAGTGTGCTATTTTAAGCATTAAAGGTACAGGCCTACGTACGCCATTATATAAAATGGGTGGGCTAGACGCCGTGGTGACCCCACCACAAGTTTGTCTTAGTTTTTGTGTCTTTTATACTATAAAAACAATGTACAAACAGAAACACACGCAAAATAGGTGGTGCACTGCGAGTCGGTGATCTTGCTGGTGTGGTTCGGGATATCATAGCATAATGGACATCATAATTTTGTTTGTGCATTATTAATCTATTACTTTCTTGGAGCCTTTGGCATCACAGTAAAACAATACTGCCATTGAATAATCACCTCCATTGTTCGGTCAGCTTGTAGTAGGCCTACATTTCCTTTTTGTGTTCCTTACGGTGGGGATGGGCAGTTAAAAGCCTGCGTAAGTCTATGGATTTCAGGGGCGGATCCAAGATTTTCCGAACGGGGGGGGGGGGGGGAAATCTACCGATCAAGCAGCAAATGATGATTGAAGGCGTGAAGCCCTAACAGCGGGGCCCATGTCCCTCAACGGCTCCCTCAAATGTCCTTATATGGAGTCACTGATTAGTCTTGGTTTACAGGCGTTTTACCCGCCTCTTATTGTTTGACATTATAGTGACTTTATTGTAGTATAGTGTCGTAAGTTTATTTCTCATTGCAAGCGGGCGGGATGATATCTTGATTTTTTTTCGCAAGGAAAAATAGGGCTTGCACCCCTCACGCCTAAAAGATACCTTTTCACACAGTGTGAAAAATAAGAGCCAGAGCCTCACAGAGCCGTATTTATGTCTGTGTATGAGCCACAGACATAAGGTTCTTTATGTCTGTGGTGTAGGAGCCTTATTGGTTACAACGCCCTCAAGAGCCAGAGAGTAACAACGTATTTGTAACGTTTGTTGTGTTTAGAGTACTGGCTGCCTTTTTCGCATGTGTGCAGAGTTACTTAGTAATGTTGGGCGCAATCTTTGAAAGTCGCGCAAATTTTAAAATTTGCGCACCAACGTGCGCAAATTTTAAAATTTGCGCACTGAGGCTGCGCAAATTTTAAAATTTGCGCGTTGAGCCATTTTGAGAAACGAACATTTAAGTCTGCCCTCATACAATTCCATAATTGCGCAACAAGTGGGTTTGACACGAACTGTACGTTCTAAATTTGAATTTGTCACTTTTGTACGATTTCACTCCTTTTCCTCCCCCTAATAAACTATGGAAGTACAGGAACGTTAAAGCAGTTCTGGTTAAAGGGACAATAAAAAAGTCCTACATGTATTATGAGTTGGTATCATAATAATGGTTGTAGCATAATTACGACTTAATAACTCATAAATATGAGTTAGCATCTCAAAATTCACATTATTATTAAATATGAGTTAGTCAAAGTAATAAGTGACTTATTATAAGTTGTAAAATGAATTTTATCTCATAATATGTGAGTATAGTCATACCTATGACTTAAAGTAATTCATAATGAGATACTAACTGATAATCATGACTTAAACTATCTCATAACTATGACATATTAAGTCATATTATGACTTATGCGACACTAACTCATAATTATGACTTAATTTATTTTATTTCCCCCATCATGTTCCTTTAATGCTTCCGTAATAAACAGACCATTGAGTTTGAGCATAGAACAAGATGGTTTGAGAAACCAGTGCTTGTTCCCAAATTCCTTGGATTTATAGACAGGGAACATTTTTACCCGCCATCAGGGCGCGCATGGCTTCGTTCCCTAGCTAGCCATCTGTATAATTTCAGTCTTCTCCTGGGATTGTTATTAAACTTGCTACAAAAGTTCACCCAGTTTTGCTTGAACCATGGAAAAAAAAAAAAAAAATTGGCTTAAAAGTACTGTGGTGTAACTAGGAAGGGGGACATTTACAATCTAATAAAGACAGTGCTTAACTTTACAGTCACTGGTGTTTGGAAGAAAGACATGTGATTTTGTTCATCTAGTTTTCCACTTAAATAATCTGGACGAAAGGTAGCATCACACCACTCAACGAAATTAATTTCATCAACAACAACCCCGCCATCGCCATCAACCCCCACGGCCGCCATGTTGATTTGGTGCGTCCCGTCAAATATTGAAGTATTGACCGTGTAGTTCGTAACATCATCCCGCCAAGGAATTGTTCCACGCAATGCATTTGGTGGCGAGCAGTTGATATTTACGTGCGCAAACGCAAATTTTAAAATTTGCGCACGCTGGTGCGCAAATTTTAAAATTTGCGCGACTTTCAAAGATTGCGCCCAACAGTAATGTTGTTACGACTGAGGAGGAGTGCGTGTGCTGTCACTGAATGTGTTTGTCGTGTTTCAACTTTTATTTGTCATTATTCGTCAAAAAACATTTTTGAGTAGAAACAGGAGTTATTAACCTGCATTCAATGAAGTTGAACTACGAAGAAATTATAAAGATGGTGAATTGTTCATTGTCCGTCCGTCGCTCTGCTTGTGCATAGTTTATTTACGGAAAAAGGTACATAACATTAACAATAGGATTGCGTATATTTCACAAATATTTTAATGAAAAAAATTAAAATTTCCTCGACATCTTGGATTTTGTACCAGATATGCAGAAGGTTATTGGTTATCAATTCACTGAATAATTAAAAGTCGTCCATAGAGGACATTGGTGCCGCAAAAAAATAATTTTCTAATAGTAATACCGCGGAAATAGGAGACCAGCGGAAATATGAGACTGGACTATACTGGTTTAGAGGATCCGGATAGAGTAATTAAAATTTATATAAGGTTGGGGTTTTTAGTGTAGGACTTAGCCCCATACATTGTGCCAATACACTGGACTCCCTCCGCTTCTTGGCCCAACGAACCCTGTCCTCTAGAACCAGACATCAACTTTCAAATCGAGACTTACATTTTTGGGAAAATTTATCCCTCAATGATCGGTCGGTCGTTGCTGTCAGACATTTCAGACTCACAGGAAGAGTCTGGAGAAGATTTCCGCACGATCCCCCGTGCGATAAATCCTAGGATTTTGCTGGAATTTTATGTCAAATCTCGGTGATATAAGCCCATGTCAACGACGGCGGAGGAGCCATGATGTTTGCTGTTCAGCGTCTTTTTCGTGTCGCTATGTGTGTGTATTCGTTCGTCGTGCCGTCGTCCGTAGCCGAACGCTAACAGACAATGTAAACGCCGCAAGAAGACTGCTGGAATAAAGACTACTGCAGGAATACGACCCTATACATTTACGTATATTTATAAGGGAATAAGAGTGGTGACCTCGGTCTTAAATGCCATGGCCATTTAAAACCGGCACGGTCGTGGCCGTGTGATAAAGGACCGAGCCAAAGGCAAGGTCCTTTATCGCATGGCCACGACCCTGCAAGGTTTTGCAGTTTAAGACCGAGTCACTACTCTTTCATTCCCATTCATAGACGCCCTTTTTGTTAAAAAGCGTGATGTAGGAAAATCCGTGAAACTTTTCTGTTTTTTAAAATTTATTTTTCAATTCCTGTCAAGTCCTCAGGCTCCATTTGGCGAAGGGTCAAATTGCATGCGACGCTCAACAGTCGCGCGTATGCGTGCGTACTAATAGACTTTACAATGGGTATCGGTATGTATTGATTGCACTGCGCAAATTAGTGCCCGTGTTAAGTATAATTGCCGACTGGTTATAAACACTCGCAGCCATGTCTTCATCAGCCGTTTAAACACCCCCATGTGACATGCTCTCGACCAATCAGAATGGATAAACTGTTTGGGATATCTATGAATAAAAAATGCACGTAAAGGAAAGTACCTGTATTCAAGGCAAAAGGATGCTCATTTTCATACGCTTCCAAATACCAAGAACCGTTGCAAATGAATGCTTGTCACAATTTTTGTTTTCAATACTGGCGATAGGGAGGCTAAAGGGGCTGTGTCGTCACGATTACAGCAGGCCTATATGCATGGAAGGATGAACTCCCCAGATACTGCACACACGCGCGCTTGCAGTCAAATCACAAGTCGTTGTCAATATGTGATGTGCTGTTCCACTGTGTTGCTTATTCCATTTACTGCTATAATCATGGCGACACAACCCCTTTAAGCCTTTTTTGCGGCAATCTGAAGAGACTTCTTGGGCAATGAATATTAGCATTCATTACCTTTATTGGATACAAGGAACATGACCAAGATGGTGGCAGCATGATATGGTCTATATAGATAGGTTAAAGTAGAGAGCGGGAACTCAAGAAAAGTGTAGAACAAACTATAAACACAAGAACATGACTCAATGTACACACGGGGAAAGCGAAACAATTTTATTTTTGCAATCCATTGGCCTAAATATCTTAGTTCCTTTACCATAAGGCAAGTTAAGAAAACATTGGGATCTTAAAGGCATTGCATACGTTTGGTAATGACTCTGAAAATTTATGGCAATAAAAACTTACTTGGTAAGAAGTACAGCTGCTTTGGATAGTATAATGCATATTGAGAAACGTTCAATTCGAAGTACCGCCGTTATGGAAAAATATATCACTTTTTATCTCCAAAAATTTGAATCTGAGAAGCGTTGTTGGCGGTAACGCTTCTCAGATTTTGAACGTTCGAATTGACTAACGCCCTCAAGTGTCTAAGATTAACTGCTTTGTAAATTGATTCCTAATTGGTCGTTTTCGCCGATCGATCTCTGAATGGGCAGTTCGCCCCTGGTTCGATCGCCCTTACACGGAATCGCCGTCTTGGAAAAATGACAGCGAGTCAACACCAATGCGAATTTACTTTCCAACAGTAGATAAAGGCCCAGTTCCCCATCTTGCGCCTACGGCGCTGTATAATCTTTGGTCACCACTGACTGCTGATCTCTATTACACGAATTACGTAATTCATAAACATGTCACATTTTGACATTGCTGTGTGCCTGACGGATGAGTTGTCGTTTCATATGTTCCCAAAATTTAATTCTCTGAGAAAGATATGGATTAGGAATATACGCACAGATCCTGGATGAAGTTTCAAGGTAAGTCTCAGACATTCATTGTCAAAAATGTTTATTTAAAACCATACCATGGAGGTACGTTTCGTAACTAGAGTAGGCTGTAACTCGCTCTTATCTTATTACTAAATACTATTTTATTTACTAAGTATTACTAAACAGTGAGTAACGTTCAGACGTTAGTGCACGCATACCGTCGAAGAAGGAAGTGTACTCCATATGTCTGCTCTCTTCTATGTTCTAAGTAAGGTCAGACTGCACGAACATGTGGCTCATGGAGTCGAGTGTACAATAAAAAGCCTGTACAAATAAGTTATACTACTATAGGACTCAACCATTGTCAACTAATTAGTCTGGTGGAATCCCTGAGGGTTTTCCTGATTTCACTGGACAATTTTGTAAATTTATGATGTTGAATTGCTTCTTATCTTGAATTGAACCATGGGCATAGACGAAGGACGAACTAAACTGACAAACTCAAAACTGCTTATGTTATAGTCTTTATATAATGTCCTCAGAAGTTACATGAATGGAGGTCTTTAACTCTGAATATTCTAAGGTCTTTCAGGGATTTTCTTGGTGCTTTACTGATTTTCTTAATTTGTTTTTATTTTTGATGTTTTGAATTTCAGATAACAAGATGCACACATGTTTGTTCGACTCACTTTAAAGAAAATGAGTTTAAAAATCCACAATGACTGGGAAAAGGCTTCTTAAATGCTCCAAGCATTTTTCCTTGGACTGTGGAAACTCCTAAAAGGCGGCAACTTAGAAGAAACAGAGAGTAAGTATTTTATTTATATCAACTGAACACAATTAACTCTTTCTAGGGATGTGTTGACTTACAACTTAGTTATGCAAAGCATCTGTTCATTCGAAATCTTCATTGTGCTGAAAGCACTAGCTAAATTGTATGTTTGGCATTGTACAACTTTTTAAGGCCTCTCCCCCACCCCATCCCACCCCTTATAAAAGGGTTAGTGGGTGGTTGCTACTAAACCTGGGAAAATGAAGATATAACATGAAGTCCCTCCTGATCCATTTTTTTTTAAAGCTTTGCTATCATTACTCTACAATGCAAAGCTTGAAATCCTATAAATGTACGGGTAAGTTTCATTATTAAAATTGTCAAAATTATGTGTCATATTGACAAATTTCTTTACAATTAACAGGTGTCCAGCAACAGCTGTGAAACATGGAGAGTGACTGTGGTGTGGAGAAGCATTACCAAGTTACCGGACCATGATTATCTGGATCACATCCCCTGTAGAAGACAAACTTTTAGGCCACGCAGGAACGAATTGAACAACTGGAAAGCAACTTGATAAACAATGCCGTCCAGAAAGACATTTTTCGGAAAGGTATTCCAAAGATCCTGCATAGATTTACACGGCATTTCCAACATACACACTGTTGATGGAATTTTTTAATTTTGTTTTTCCTCATGCATCAACGATGACCCGATGGAGCCAAGTGGTGTGTTCAAAAAGAGGAGAAAGTTCATCAATGCGTGCTGGCTTTCGGTATGAACTGCCACTTATTGACCAGTTTTTTTCTTTTCCTGAATAAGGTCAAATAAGGTTCATTCGATGAGGACTAATAGGAGATAAATTTGGCATATCTAGTTCAACAGTCAGCAGATTTAGTATTACTTGGGCTAACTTTCTGTATGCTGTGCTTGGGAGTATTCCTTTGTGGCCAACAAGAGAGATGGTCGACCGACATATTCCAGATGCCTTCAAACAGTTTTCAAAATCTTGTGTTATTTTAGACTGTACTGAACTATTTGTGCCAGCACCGTCAAGTTTGAATTTAAATTCAGAATTTTTTTCGCATTACAAACGTCATGAAACATTTAAATGCCTTATTGGAATATCACCAGGAGCAGGAGGCCTTGTTACATTTGTAAGTAACCTCTATGCTGGTGGAATTTCAGACAAAGAGATCACCAAGCAGTCTTGTATATTGAATTTACTTGAATCTGGAGAAGAGGTAATTGTAGATAAGGGATTTGTAACAGAGTACCTGCTTTGTCCTGTTGAATGTAGCTTGGTTATTCCACCATTCCTTACTGCTGAAAGTGGTCAATTTTCCAAAGAAGAAACTGAATAGACGCAGACCATTGCAAGACTCTATGTGCATGTAGAGTGAGCTTTTCCTAATGAAATTTCATCTGTTTGATGGCCTCGTACCAATTTCCCTTGCTGGTAAAGTTAATCAAATGTGGACAGTCTGTTGTAATGTAACAAATTTTCAAGGGCCATTATTCTAAGTCAGTGTAGAAGTCTAACAGTCAAGTGTATAATTTTATATTTATGCATGAACCATTGAACATCATTTTATGAAGTAATCCTGTAAAAAAGGCCGTTTGCATCATTATTGGAGACAGCCTAGAATCAGTTGCCTGTAAATTGCATCATGTGACATGACTCTTACGAGTGACAGCAGGCATAGATTGAAGGAACCATACCTCTGTATCTTCTCCAAGAAATGGCTTTCTGTGGCATTTCCCCTACATATTTAAAACAGGTGCTGGTCAGCACAAACTTTGACCTAAAATGTGCATGTATTATAAAATAAACTAATTATGCCATTGCACCCCAAAATACTAAAAAAAGGACTTAGTTTCTGCAGTAGCACCATGTAAATTATCGAGCCCTGTGGACATTTTAGATTCCTTAATTGTTTCTTGAAGGATCTGCGACACACTCAAAAGCAATTACTGTATGTGGTTCTTCATTGTTTTATGTCAATAAACAGTGTGTTTAAAAAAAATAAAAAATCCCGTATATTGATTTTGTTTTGTTTCCTTTTATAAATAATGGTTTTCAGGAACGCAAACAAAATTCACATGCATTACACAACATACTTTGTGGCTACTTTTGTGAAAGAAACAACACTCTCCTTGGACTTACAATGTATGTGGCTCAGATTATTGTCCTCTGAAATGCCCATGAATAGCTCCAGAATGAATTACTCAATGATAACGGGAACCACAATGTGTAGAGGGGGAAAAAAAGAAAAGTTGGACTAAAGGACAAGAACTATTTTATGTTTCAGTCTTTTTTAACCATCAATTCGGTATAAAATCAGGAGATGCATCTTCAAGTAATTACAACTTGTTATCACACAAAGCTGGCAGCAAGTACTGGAAACAAAACGCGCCAGTTATGAATAGTCTATCATCAATGAATGTTCCTTCTACATGAAAGTCATTTTTTTTCCACACAAAGAAATCACACCATTTTGATCCAGTTAAACCCATCATCTGTCCCATAACCTGGACATAGTAGTTATGGGACTTTCTCAGTTTATATAACCATGGAGGTAGGAATTAAACTCATGATATAAACCATTCACACAAGACTGGTACTGAACTTCCGTGAATGAACCCTTCATTTGGGCATTTATTTCGAGGTGTTTCTCTACTACCTTTTGAAATGAAACTTTCACAGGTTAGTTTTATGGTATATATCTACAATTATATTGGTTTGAAACAAACAGTAGGCTCAAATTACCAAACGTATGCAATGCCTTTAAAGAAAAAGAATATCGTCACAAGACAACATAAACAATATATATAAACGTGCTCATTATAAGAACAATATTCGTTGTACATTGTTTTAATTAAATGCAAACTTCCTACAAAATTACATTTTCTTGCTTTAGAAAATTGCATATTTATAAAAACATTAACACAGGGATAACAATTCAAATGAAGATCATACAATACAACACGAATCGAGTTTCTTTTTCAACGTAGGAGAATAACTCATTGTAAAATAAAATATAAAGGTTAAAAAACAAGCTATATTTGTGTTTACGTTGAACAGGCAAAACTTGAAACTGGACGCTCATATACGAAAAAGAAAACACAGCCAGCTTTAAAGGCAGGGTACACCTTTGGTTGGAACCGTACGTTTGTTTCAATCCCATGCAGATGTATATACCATAAAACTAATCTCTGAAAATTTTTGTTTCAAAAAACGGTAGCGTTCTTAAGATATCGATGAAAATCAGGAGCGGTTATTTGCACGCAGAAGGATCTGAAAATGCTGAAACTGCATGTTTTTCATTACGTGAAAAAAGCTTCATGCCTGGAGCCTTTCTCAGATTCAAATATTATAGAGAGAAATAACCTCTTTCTCAAAAGCTACATTACTTCAAAGGGAGTCGTTTCTCACGTTTTATACTATCAACAGTTCTCTGTTGCTCATTACGAAGAAAGTTTTTATGGTCTTTTTTTCATTTTTGGAGTAATTACTAAAACTATCCCCTGCGTTTAATGCTATTTGCGCTTCCATCGAGTGAGCTTACAAACATAGTGAATGTAGTCCTGAATTCCAAAACAGAATGACTGAAACAGTCTTGAAAATCGCGATAAGAAAGTCACGTGATGCACGAAAACGAAATTGAATGTTGACATTACAAAACAAATTAATCCTGTATGGTTTGATGAACGTTCAGAATTCCGCGTGAATTTTTTGAACGCATAATGATGAAACGAACATCCGTTTAAATTGGTCGGGAAAACCTGAAAAAAGACGTAATAAAAAAACAATATTTTACAAAAGTCTTACCAGTGTTTTGAAAAGCAAGTTAAGTATAGTTTGTAACAAAATTCAAAACTTATAGTTCTGCATACAAACCTATCGGGTACTTAAAAAATGTTAGCTTTTTGAGAGGGCTGTCGGGTGTGAAGTGCTAACATGAACTGCGAAGTAATATTATTATTACGGTATTATACAATCCATAAAAAAAGAAGAAAATGAACAGATTCTCATTGATAACAATTGAAAACACAACAAAAAAGTCCTATTTAAAACAAATCTGAACCCCGATCGAACCCAAACTAGCAAAGTTGGTTACAAGAACATATAATGTTTACAAAATAGAATGACCCAATCAAGAGCATTTCTTGTAAAATAACATACTACACTGGCTATGATAAGATTTCACATTAGGTCTACTTTACGTAATTTCACATAACATAATCAAGATTCTTATAACAACAAATTACAGCTGAACAAATTTTGAGATGGGCCCCCTTTCTTCATATCAAAAGTTGGTTTTAAAAACAACTTGTCGGGTGCACTCTCCATCTAAAATGTAAAGTTTCATGTTTTCTTCCATTTTCTGTGTACAAATTGTGAATACAGGAATTTCGAGCTCTGTGTGTCTCTTTTGTAAACATCTCATTTGATGTCACTGGTTACATTGGTCTTCAGGTAAATTATCTTTCCTTAAGCCACTCGAATATGAATGATCAATTTAAATTTTTAAGATTTTAAAGATTTATTCTTCACTATATATAGTTGAAATAATACAGACAGCCAGCGTATACCAAAACCGCTTACGTTTCGCGTCTTGAGCTCCAGCTAAAATAGTTATCGGCCAATTTTAGTAAAAATTAATTCAATATCACGAACACACATTTCTCCCTAATCAATCGAACTATATGGTGTACATTTCAATAAAAATAATAATAATAATGATAATGGACATTTCGAGTGCGCCATGTCTGTCAAGAATGACACTTCTGGTGCAGTACAAAACTCGGCTATTGCATTCAGCTTTCAAAATGTTCGTGCATGCCCTCCTGATTTCGTTCTTCACATTTTACTAGTTTCAGTCTCTACTCTACTCCATTCAGGCATTCAAGACTACAATTTCACAATTCTTATTTATGAAATTGAACGGTTGCTGCTTTTTACGAAACTGCATGATCTTTGCGACCTATATGAATTTGAATAATCTTGTTTGACCAGTGAATGCTGCTAAGCTGTTGAAATTGAAATACTCATTTTGACTGTTGGAGTGCTGATGCAACGGAGCATTCTTTTCCAAACGAAATTGAATGAGCCGGTTGTCAAATTGCATGGGTTTTTGAACTTTTCCGGAAAAAAACCTATTATACAATGTTTCGGTTTAATCCTGTGACAGTTTGTATTCGTTTTGTTTTGATCTGCCATTTATATTGTGATTGGACAGTATAGGCTAAACAATGTGAATTATCGATTGCAACTCAGTTTCATTTTCGATTAACACATTTATTTGAAAAGGTAAACTCCCAGACAAGATAACATTATTTTTGTGACAACCACTCATTTGTTTATTTTCTTTATCTTATAGCCCCAGCTCAACATTGGTAAACTGTCTGTAAATGCTTCCGTCAAGATAATCAAGATATTTGGAATAAAACCAACCTGTGAAAATGTCAACTCATTTCGTTGTTTCATTTGCGAGAAAACGGTAAAAATGCATTCAACATTTTTGTATGCATTCCTATAGGCAGAGTTTTCGTCTCACTGAGACGAAAACTATGATTTTTTATCTTATTTCATGTATTATCAAACACGATAACAATTCAGGCAGAGATATTTCAAGGAAAGTTTTCTACCATCATTATCTTTATATACCATGTATGTAACATTTATGTTTTTCTTCTTATCAATGTTGAGTTGGGGCTTTGCTATAAGCAGACTATACCGTATATACGACATTATATGCAACATATTTTTTACATGTAAGTCTGTATACATCCTTGTACGCCGAGGAATTTTAGCTCATTTCCAAATTTCCATGATACTCGACCAAAACGGCGTTGAATTTGACCCTTTTGACATCCGAAAAATTCCTGTGTGAAATTTACAGACCCATTTTGTTGTTGACATCAATGACGTCATGTTTCACATTTCGCTCTGAAAGAGTATACCGTTATCAATTAAAGTGACATTAATTTTAACGTGAGGTTTGGAGACCTGTTATTGTTTGTTTTCTACTTTCATAAGGACTGTATCTCTTGGAAATTGAGTGCATCACAAAACTGAATTTCATATCGACAATCCTCTCGAGGCACCGAGTACATACATTGATTGATGTTGTTTAAAAAAGATAATGGATGACGCAAAAGGAAATAAAAGCACTATTTTCGCTGGTAAAACAGAAAAAAAGAGGCTACAAAATGCGTGGGTTTTCTCGAAAATTTGGGTTATGGGTTAAAGATTTCAGTAAAAACTAAGGACCTTCACTCTCAAATTGGTAAGTTTCAATGTGAATATTTGGTCGTATACAGGTGGGAAAAAATAGAGTTCAAACATTTTAAAGCTGGTGGCAAGTTTAATAAGCTAGAAGTATGGCCTCTGTGGGACCGATTGTGTTTAATAATTTCTTGTTTAACGTGACTGTCTTCTTCGATATTGAATGTGCAGTTTCGTCAACAACGCCTTAGATCGAAACAAGCAAATAAAAATATACCAACTCACGACACATTCTCAGGACAATTTCTGGGAAAAAAATCCCCAAATACCAGGTACTTATTTTGACTGACCAAATCTAAATAAGCAATGTCACCAGCGGCGTAGCACAATGACGTGGGACTCTACAACATGTGGGGTGCGGGGGCATAGCCCCCCTGAGCGCTCATGAGTTTTGTCAGTGATTCTAAGGTTTAAAATCGCCCTCAGATGCCGATCATTAGACGACTACGGACGCTCTACGGTTTTAAGTGTTTTCCGGGCTAAGGAGGACCGTCAAGTTGCCGAAAATAGACGTTTAATTTTAAAATTCAAACTTTGAATACTTTGGACTCGAGACAAATCCCCTACTGTTGGAGGTTAAATGGGCAACCATTGTATGGGGGTCCGGGGGCTTCGCCCCGGACGCTCTATACGGCTTTTAGTGTTTTTAGAGCGTAGATTTCCGCACTTTGCCGAAAATATTAATAAACCTTACTCGGGTTAGTTTGGTGCTCAATTTGCCCACTGTGGCTCTAAATGCCGACTTCGGAAAATATTGGGGTGTCCCCCCCCCCCACCCCGGTCGCTACGCCGCTGAATGTCACGTGCAATACAGTCCTGATATATTAATCAATGCTAATTTGTCAGAAACGACTTCAAGATGGTCACATTTTTCAAGAAACACAAAATAATGGTGGAGTTTTCCATATGATTTTGTGCACCTCGCTATTTTCTATTGAGCAATAATTGAAATATGGTTTATGTATTTTGGGACTGTTGTTACCTCGCATAAATCGTATCAGATGTTAAGAAACAAATGTTTAATAAAAGTTCGGTAAATAAAAGTAAAAGTTTAATGGAAGCCGGTAAATATTATACACTTTTTAAAAATTTTAATATTATCAAGTATCACATACCTTTTTGTCAACCGACTTGCAGCGAAATACTACTGATAATAAGTCATCTGTCCCTTAAAATATAAAATACGCAAGTTAGTTTTTACGCTCAGGCATTTCGATTCCTTTTTCTCTGGAGATAACGGAGCACTCTAGACGGTTGGGGTATTTCGTTCCATCGACACCGCAACATCGGCCGGAGCACTTTCTTAAACTGTGGGTGCTTGGCGGCATAGATGATCGGGTTCACGCAGCTGTTGCAAATTAGGATCGTCGCACCGTACAGGGCGAAGGCCTCGTTGCTTTTTGGGATGAATAAGTATATGAAGTAGGGGGAGATGCAAAGCGTGAACGCACAACAAGTTAGGAAAAGGTTCTTCGTGATCTGCAGTTGCTGGCGATTGACTTTGCGTTTCTCTACCATGGTTGCGTCGGATCCGCTCATGGACATGGATCCCACACTGGTCCCGCTTGGTTCGGCGGGCTCTGATGTACTGCTACTACTCTTCTTGTTCATCTGCTTCTTGAAGTGACGTCTGACGTAGATGTAGATGATGATGTAGCTGATGAGGACCGTGGCCATAGGAATGGGGTAGAACCCGATGGTCTGTGCGAGGTTGTACTTGGCTGCTTCTACGTGCAGGTCATCGTCAGTGCATGTGTTGAACTTGAGGTCGTGCCCCAAGCCACCGATACCAAGTGCGAGCGGGAGCAAGATGACGATGAATGGGATGGCCCAGGAGATAAAAACGATACCAACCATTGAACGGGGGGTGAAGAGCAGCCTGTAATAGTCCGGGCGGGTGATCCTGACCAGGCGGTTCACCGAGATGAGAGCCAGGTTGTAGAGGCTGGCGCCCAGGCCGGTGTGCCACATGAATGCCGCTACCTGGCACGGGACAACGGTCCGCAGGGGCCAGGTACCGTTGCCGATCAGCGCAACGGCGGTCCAGGGAAGAGACAGGCACGTCCAGAGGTCAGCCACGCTGAGGTTGACCACTAAGACGTTGGTCATCGTGCGGACGCTCTTGCTCAGGATCGCCGAAAGGATTACCATGAAGTTACCTGTGATTCCCAGCACCGCTACCAGGATCCACAAACAGGCCATAAACACGAGCACACCGTACGGGTGAAGTTCTTCAGCTGTCGGTGTTACACTGCTTTCAGGCGGGGATGTAAAATTACTTTCCGTTAGGTTTGCTGTCGATGACAGCGTTTCATTGGGTAGATCAGCCATGTTCCCAAACCGGTCCCCGATTTCGTGTCTAGGCGTTGTGCTTACAGGTCCGTGCGTTGCAGAATCTGTAAGCAGTTGAGTCTATAGTGGAGGCTCTACAAAAACCGCACTATATACTGTGGGGCTATTAACAAACTATACGCACAGGATTGTCTGCAGCTGCATGCCCGAACCAATCCAACCAGAACAGACCACTAAATGAAATTTTAACAGGAAGTATAGGCACACCGGATCTTTATACTAATATTTTCATTCTGGTCGGTTTAGGATTCATGCGTGATGCGTGCACGGGGGAAAAACTATGGTCCACTTATGTTAGTTTTACGCGCGTTCGTACAGTGAATCCTTGATTGGGTAATATCGAGAGCCACCGCTGTGTAGGCCTAATTAAGCTTATCTAAACTTGGTTACGATTGCATTTGAGTTTTAAAATTAACTTTCGGATCATCAGCCCCATTTAACATAATGTTCAAACCTATAGTGTTATGTTCACACGAGGGTAGACAAACTTCTATGTTGTATGTTACTACTGGCTTTTTTAAACTCAGTAGTCATTACTTTAAAAGTAAGATTGTTGCAACACTGGCCACTGAAAAATATGGATTTTATCACAGAAGTTGATAAAAGCTCATTCGGCTGCCATATTAACACGCAGCTTATATCTATTTCTGGATGGAGTCTGGTGACATTGGGATGCGGAAGTGTGCTATTTTAAGCATTAAAAGTACAGGCCTACGTACGCCATTATTATTATGAAATGGGTGGGCTAGACGCCGTGGTGACCCCACCACAAGTTTGTCTTAGTTTTTGTGTCTTTTATACTATAAAAACAATGTACAAACAGAAACACACGCAAAATAGGTGGTGCACTGCGAGTCGGTGATCTTGCTGGTGTGGTTCGGGATATCATAGCATAATGGACATCATAATTTTGTTTGTGCATTATTAATCTATTACTTTCTTGGAGCCTTTGGCATCACAGTAAAACAATACTGCCATTGAATAATCACCTCCATTGTTCGGTCAGCTTGTAGTAGGCCTACATTTCCTTTTTGTGTTCCTTACACTGGGGATGGGCAGTTAAAAGCCTGCGTAAGTCTATGGATTTCAGGGGCGGATCCAGGATTTTCCGAACGGGGGGGGGGTGAAATCTACCGATCAAGCAGCAAATGATGATTGAAGGCGTGAAGCCCTAACAGCGGGGCCCATGTCCCTCAACGGCTCCCTCAAATGTCCTTATATGGAGTCACTGATTAGTCTTGGTTTACAGGCGTTTTACCCGTCTCTTATTGTTTGACATTATAGTTACTTTATTGTTGTATAGTGTCGAAAGTTTATTTCTCATTGCAAGCGGGCGGGATGATATCTTGATTTTTTTTCGCAAGGAAAAATAGGGCTTGCACCCCTCACGCCTAAAAGATACCTTTTCACACAGTGTGAAAAATAAGAGCCAGAGCCTCACAGAGCCGTATTTATGTCTGTGTATGAGCCACAGACATAAGGTTCTTTATGTCTGTGGTGTAGGAGCCTTATTGGTTACAACGCCCTCAAGAGCCAGAGAGTAACAACGTATTTGTAACGTTTGTTGTGTTTAGAGTACTGGCTGCCTTTTTCGCATGTGTGCAGAGTTACTTAGTATTGAGTATTAGTAATGTTGTTACGACTGAGGAGTGCGTGTGCTGTCACTGAATGTGTTTGTCGTGTTTCAACTTTTATTTGTCATTATTCGTCAAAAAACATTTTTGAGTAGAAACAGGAGTTATTAACCTGCATTTAATGAAGTTGAACTACGAAGAAATTATAAAGATGGTGAATTGTTCATTGTCCGTCCGTCGCTCTGCTTGTGCATACATGATGTAGTTTATTTACGGAAAAAGGTAGAGTCTAGGAAAAAGGTACATATTAGGATTGCGTATATTTCACAAATATTTTAATGAAAAAAATTAAAATTTTCTTGACATTTTGGATTGTGTACCAGATATGCAGAAGGTTATTGGTTATCAATTCACTGAATAATTAAAAGTCGTCCATAGAGGACATTAGTGCCGCAAAAAAATAATTTTCTAATACCGCGGAAATAGGAGACCAGCGGAAATATGAGACTGGACTATACTGGTTTAGAGGATCCGGATAGAGTAATTAAAATTTATATAAGGTTGGGGTTTTTAGTGTAGGACTAGGCCTAACTGTTAGTACTCGTAGTAGTACAATTACAAGGTATTTGATATATTGTTGGGGCTATAGTATTTATTCCAGCTAGACCCAGTAACTGGGGCGCTGTACTCGATCCTTTTTTTTTGAGATTTTGACTTATCTCAACAAAAAGAGTACAGCACTCCATGTACTGGGTCTATATTCCAACTTATTGAAAAGCTTCAATTTACAGTATACTGCCATCTGCTGTTTTTGTACATTTCCTTATTTTCAAGCAGCTGAATTGTTGACTGAGCATTTGGTTTTGAATTTCTCAACAGAAGATGGCGTCCCAAGCATGCCCAAGCTGTAAGTCCACCAACCTGACTGAGGATGATCATGGTGGACAGACGCATCATGTCTGCAAAGATTGTGGCGAAGTCATTGAATCTGTCACCTCCTTCGAGCAAGATAATAACTACTGGAGTAATGTGACGTTCTGCAATGCCGCAGGATCCCTGCAGGGGACAGACTTTGGTAAATGTCGCAATAATGCAAAAGGGGATCCGAACGGTGCTCCGAGAAAGCTGATACCTTGGCTGAAGTATGTGCGAGAAGTTTGCTGCATGATGAACTTGCCCTCGGAGATGCAGAAGGGCGTGACGGAGCTCTTCACTCGTGCATTCAATAATCCAAATTTTAGGTACAAACAGCGAGTGAAGAAGCAAGGACTGTGTGGTGCTGTGATATTCCTTATATGCAGACGGCACGATTGGCCGGTGATCTTGCCAGACATCAGTGATGTTGTACAGTGTCCGAAGAGAGCCGTATTCACCATGACGCAGATGCTGAATCGTGAGTTCAAAATCAACACAGTCCCCCAATCGAACTATGAGGACATTGTCACGTCAGTGCTCAAGAAGTACAGTCTTAAGGAAGATATATTTATGGAAAAGACGATGAAGCTGGTGAGCCTGGCGAAGGACGCTTGGATCACTTGTGGAAGATCCTACGATGCCGTCATACTTGGTGCTGTGTATCTTGTCTGGAAGTCTTGTGAAGGAAAAGGAAAAGGCATGCTATCTCAAGCTGAATTTTACAGACGATTCAAAATAAGCAAAGCCCCAACTCAGATGGCCAAGCGTGTGAGAGAAATGCAACAGATTTTGAATCAGCTTTATGTCAAACTTCCATGGGTTAGATCGTCTAGTAAAGTCCATGCTGATGCAGCGATATGGCATCTAGACGACATTCTCAGCTACAAGAGGTTTCTTATATCCAGAGTTGAAGCTCCTGCTGAAGATGAGGACACACAAGTTGAGACGGATGATACTAATAATGGGCAGACAAACAACAGCCCATACGAAAACACAACAGTAAGAGGTATAGTTCCTCCGTCTTGTAACATGAAAAGAAAAGCCAAGACATGCTGTACAGGAACGGAACCAGCTTGTAAAATCCCAGCATATGTGACGTGGAACCCAGAGATGGATGCCTTGGGTGAGGAGTTAACAGAGAAGGACATTCCTGAGTCTGAGATGCATCTTTACTTACGATCCCAAGATGAAGTAGCACAGTTAGTGGCGTTTCAGAGAGAATTGCTGGACAGCGAATGATCAGGCCACTTTATGAACAAGAAAGACAATAAAGGGCATCACTTTGCAACTGTTGACTTGTCTTTATTTTAGCTTTTAATGTTATTGTTTACAAGTTTTTAGTGCTAGTGTCCAATTGCATTACTTGCAATTGTTTTTCTAAAGTATACTTAGGTATCTTTTTATTTTCTTTTTTTTACTGTAAAGCGCCTAAGAGCATTTTTAATGGATTCGGTGCTATATAAATTTTCTTTATTATTATTATTATTATTATTATTATTATCCGTCACCTGAGCAATTTTTCCAATGGTTGTAATATTTTTATGTACCTGAAACCACCCAAAAAGTGCTCCAACATGCAGGCCTTGATCTTAACAGAGGCCACCGAGGCCATTGGCCTCATGCCCTGTCGAGTTGGCCAGCATGCCCTTCAGAAAAATTGCACTGTCACTAACAACTTGGCCAGCATGCCCTTGTACAATTTCTCTGATTTGGCCAGCCAAGGCCTGCCCCCGTTTTTCTTAAGATCGAGGCCTGAACAAAACAAAAAGTACAACTGTTAAAAAAAACTGCCAAGGTGGCAAATGCGAAGTGGTTCCCTTTATTGTGTTTGTCATCTTATCCATGGCTTTATAGAAGTGCCCTTTACTAAAAAAAAACTGCCTTAATCCTCTCCTTGGAACAAAAGGACAAAGGTCTGCAATCGGGGATTACACAAAAACCACCGCACAATAGCCAAAAATCGGTGAAATATTCAAGACCATGTTTTCTCTTTGTGTGGGTGAAACGAAGCATTAGATGGCATATGCGTGCTCTGTGCACGCTCAGCAGTTGAATGTCCGGGTGACCTTTGTTTCGGTATTCCCATTTTACACAATGGCAGTATCAACGTTGCCTGTTTGCTGACTTGAATTTTTTATTATGTTTTTCCAATACACGTCGACTGGTGCCTACTAGTTAAAATGCTCACTATAGGCTTACATGTACAGTAACACACTGGGGAAAATGATGCAACCAAGATTTATCATCGGTGATGACTGAAGTCAGGTGGATTGGTTCAATGGACCCTTCCCATGAAATTATGTACATTGCACATCGTGCGTGTGCACTAACAGTAACACTACTGGTCGGCAAAATGAGGGAACATCGCCCTTTACATGAATATGGGGCTGATGGTGGCATAACGCATCTGCTTAGTTCACAACTTTATGGCGTTTGCCCACCAGTACTCTCTGTATGTGAATGTAATTAGCATATTTCATGGGAAGGGCTTAATTCAAGACCAAAGATCAAAACATTTGAGTGTTAAGTATACATGTGTATAACCATTTAGTGGAATATTTCGATGGATTTGGGACAGCTTGTGGACAGAGCACATAGAGACTTGGATTTATGGATAATGGTATGAAAACAGAGCAGCAACAACTGAGATAAAATAAGACCGTGAGCTGCACACCAGATTCAAAGACATTTTCAAAACATTTATTTCAAATTGAAGCACACTAATATTTGGCACCAGAAAGTTTCAATGTTGTACAAGATTTAGAAAATCCAAGAATTTTGTAATTTAAAATCCTTTGACCTACATTAACAATAAAGGAAGGTTGGGGAATACAATAAGAAGGGGGTATTTATAATATTTTTTTTACGCAAAATACTATACATGTTTACACATTTACGTATATTTATAAGGGAATAAAAGAGTGGTGACCTCGGTCTTAAATGGCCATTTAAAACTGAAACGGTCGTGGCCGTGTGATAAAGGACCGAGCCGAAGGCAAGGTCCTTTATCGCATGGCCACGACCCTGCAAGGTTTTGCAGTTTAAGACCGAGTCACTACTCTTTCATTCCCATTCATAGACGCCCTTTTTGTTAAAAAGCGTGATGTAGGAAAATCCGTGAAACTTTTGTTTTTTTTAAATTTATTTTTGAACTCCTGTCAAGTCCTGAGGCTCTATTTGGCGAAGGGGTCAAATTGCATGCGACGCTCAACAGTCGCGCTTACGCGTGCGTACTAATAGACTTTACAATGGGTACCGGTATGTATTGATTGCACTGCGCAAATTAGTGCCCGTGTTAAGTATAATTGCCGACTGGTTATAAACACTTGCGGCCATGTCTTCATCAGCCGTTTAAACACCCCCATGTGACATACTCTCGACCAATCAGAATGGATAAACTGTTTGGGATATCTATGAATAAAAAAATGCACGTAAAGGAAAGTACCTGTATTCAAGGTATTGGTTCACAGAACGTGTTGCTTGACAGGACTGTAAATACATGGAGGCCACAGTGGCACTTGTTGCCCTGGTCTTGGCCTAGGTGACCCTTGACATGTTCCCATAGACTTTTATCATTTTGTCAAGGATATGCATTTTCTTTGAGAAAAATGCCTTGTTCTTTCAGGGACGAAATTCCAGACCTGTCATGATTTTGATCCCACTTGGTGACCCCTAGCTATTTCAAAGCCTCTTGAAGTAAATAAACCCTGTATTTTTTAAGAGATGCACATGGCGTTTTTTTGTCTGTGGACAGTGTGCCATCTGATGTCAGAGTGAAGCCAAGCATTAAAGTTTCTTCCTGAAGTGCACCCATCTTGTTTTGCATAGATTTGTTTTAGGATTAATGTCACAAGTCAGATCGCCTTTGATTTATGCCACCTTTGTCGTGACTTCTTACTACACCAAATTTATGCAACACAAGAATTATGCGCGCACTGCCTGGCAGATTTTAATAAAGGGCGGTTTAGATGCAAACAAAGGCCACATAGTCTTAACATTACAAACATATAGCAACAATAATAAACATAGAATGAAGGAGCTGGTTGGTTCGAGTCTAAAGTTGCCATTTTAAGTTAAAGTTTATACATTGTTTTAAAAGAAACATTTTTATGTTCGACAGCTGCATGGTGTGAAAATCTTTGAAATGTCCGTGTAAAAAAAACACAAATATTTATTTTGTAAAACGTAGTTTGAAAATAATAAGTTAGATTTTTTTTTTTAATCTTTGGATGGTAAAGTACTTTATTTAAAAAAGAAGAAGGAATTAATGTTGCCATTTTATTTTCAGGGATTAGAGTCACTGCTGACAACAAGGTCTAAAACTAGGATCCAAATTTCAGGAGGTATTTTGGAATGATGGCATTTCCACCTTTTGGTAACCCTTAGAGTTACATAATTCAGGGAGCTTCTGGGAACAGTATCCTCGGCACGAAGTACAATGTAGATCAAAGAGCCTGATTTCTTTATATCTGACGGAAATTACAGCTACTCCCCCCCCCCCCCTCCCCCCGCTCCCAAGCAGACATAAAAAGTCTGTATTCAGATAAAAGTCTTAAGTTTCTCATCCCTGTATTTCAAAAAGCAACATTAACACACTTATTTCAGGAATTTACTATTTTTAACTGATTAACCAGGAACAAACTTGAAGGGGCACATTGCCTTCAAATCTCTTCAAATTTTGCTGTTTGGAATTGCTCCTTATCCTTTTTAAAAAATGCCTTATGTGACATGGACCTAAGAATGGATGTTTTAGCATCTGAATACATTGTCACTGTTTACTAAACAACAGTTAACATTACTGTGAAATGTTCATAGTATTTTAGTGGGAGCCTATTGAAAATAAGTTCCACTTAACGATTCATTAAAAAAGATAGTTAAAAGTTGACTAAAATTCTAACATGTAATTGTTCTTTGAATAAATACAATCTATTACCTATTCCAGAGGTTGTTATAAAATGTTCCCTCGTAGGCCACATGTATATATAAATATATTGTCTCATGTATTTCATTTTGTATTTCTCGATAACTTAAAGGGAAAAGTATATTACATAATTGCTTTTGGGAATTGTAAATTAATTCCAGCCTCTAGTTCTGAATAAACACACCGGACAACCAACCTGTGCTAAAGTTAGAGCCTAGTTAATAGGATAAAAAAAGGTTCATTTTCGGTCACAGATTTGTGTATCTTTTTTTACATGTATCTGGCTTGTTTTAATTGCGGCAATCGTGGCAATTAAAATAAGCAATTGTGATTTGTACATGGTAATTTAAAAGCTCACTATCAGTGATCATATAAGGGGGATCAGGCCGGCTCTTTCCCTGCCTTTCACCTCTATGGACCCCGGTTCGAATCCCAACTCAAACCGGAGCCTTGATTGTGGATTGGGTTTTCAGTCCCTACCCGACTGTTTGGGTTTTTCCTCCCACGACTAAAAATGAACATTTCTTCTGGTTGCCTATTCATCCTGTTATTGGCGCAATTTGTGCTGTTGAATGTGTAATAAAATAAAAGTCCCAATCCTGAGAAATGTTACTGTCTGAAATACTGTCAAAGTAAAAAAAAAAGCGTTTGAAGATCCCCCTAATCACCACTGCTTATTTCAATAGACTGATCCATTAAGCCCCGCCCCCATACGTGTTGACCAATCACAGCCTTGGCTACGCCACCGTTAGTCCAACACGGTAGAATCCTATTAGAACATGTAAAGACGTGTGCGCGTACTTAAAGCGCGTGTTCATGTCATGCAGTGTGACATGGAAGAGAAGCACATTGTGCTGCCCACGTGTACAGTAATGATGTAGCCAATGCTGTGATTGGTCAATATGTTTGGGGCGGGGCTCAATGGAACGGTCTATTGCCACAAACAAGTATAAACTATTTCAGCGTGCACAAAATCCCTCACAAAACATAAACTGGTTATCTTTGTTTTTTTCTGCAATGTGACCATTGAATTTGATGAAATGTTCACAGGTTGGTTGTATGGTGTATTTATTGAAACTAAAGAATGGGAATTAATCTTAGGCCGTGTCCGAATTGGCAGCTTCTGTTGTGGCTACGGCTGGATCAAGGGGTCATCATGTGTTGAAGTATAGGACGTTCTTAGCAACAGCCGCAGCCTTAGCCATAGCCGCTAATTCGGATACCCTATTTCCTAGTACTTAAAAAAAAGAAGAAGTTATATATAAATGCTTCTGAATACTGAATCAGCACTATAAGTTATCACACAAGCGTCCCATATCCCACGAGGCCGAACCACGAGCGCGCGTGTGATAACACATTTATCTTCCAGCCAACTGGAAGATAATACAACTTTGCGCGTTATTTCATGAAGTGCAGCACGTGCAACGCGCAAAGTTTAGAACGTTATTTTGCAGTCTGTATACGGAGCGTGACGCGTGATACAATATGCAGAGTGCAATTAATATAGACTACTGGGAGTATGATATGGTTTCTTTATCACACTCCCGTTGAGCAATCCGACTGGCGGATTAGTGCGTACTGGAAGATAAAAAACAGTATTACCCTGCATACTTTAATAAATTCAACTGTTTACAATATAGTACACACAGGAATAGATACCAGAGAATGCTGTGCTTAAAGATATTTGTGTCTGCTTCCACTTTGTTGTAGATGTAAATAATTTCAGTTTTATTTTATCTATTTGTGTGTCTGCTAGTTAGGAGGGTCTCCTTGACAGGCTATCTGTCGGGCTCTTGCTGCTTTAACTTTCGCCGATGCTACATATTTATTTTACGTGCCTGTACTTTTATGCTGTTCCAAGAAACGAAAATAAATACTTATAAAATGCATACTTACACCCTCACAGATACCCATTTACCCCTGGGTGACGAGACGTAATTAAAGTTTAAGTGTCTTGCTCAAGGACACAAGTGTCATGGCCGGGATTTGAACCCGCACCCTGATGACTTTAGACACCAGAACATGAGTCCGATGCACTAAACCGCTCGGCCACG
Organism: Marthasterias glacialis; assembly: GCA_911728455.2. Lineage (NCBI taxonomy): Eukaryota > Metazoa > Echinodermata > Asteroidea > Forcipulatida > Asteriidae > Marthasterias > Marthasterias glacialis. The sequence continues at coordinate 13,406,784 of OU452231.1, read as the reverse complement.
ACACGCCACACTGTGCTTAAGTTTGATCTTGTCAAGTCTGACCCTTGTTAAAGTTAAGCAAGTGACAAAATACACACACAGGAAAGAAAACAGGTGTGGCATTTTGAAAATTAGTTTTGGTCCAGAGAAAGCAAGGCCTGTGGACGATTGGATATCAGCCTGGATTACAAGCCCTGCTTTGAATGAGGAATACTTTACAAGGAATACATTTTCTAAGAAAAGCGAAATGTGGGAACAGCCACAAACACATTACATCAAATGGCATTTGGGATTGCAACCTGTCTATGTACAATGTAGCTCCTTAAAATGCGTCAATTTTGTATGTGTTCAACTTGCATCACTTATGGCTTTTTCAACGCATGACAAGTGCACGTCAAATTGGTTAAAAACATGCGAGTGCACATTACTGCCATTCCGGGAAGGTTGACCGACTACTTTGTGAATAAAATGACCGCACTCAATCCTCTGTGAGCCGATTTCAAAAACAGTTATAAGGAGGATCTGCTTTCCCATTATGTAACATAGTTTCTTCGATCTCCAGCTCTCATAGCATGTAAAATAAACATGTAGCACGTAAAATAAATATGTAGCATCGGCGTGGTGTGTCGTGGCCGAGCGGATAAGAAAACCGGACTCGAGCTCTGGTGTTTCTGATCAGCAGAGTGTGGGTTCAAGTTCCTGGTTTGACCATCCTTCGGATGGGACGTAAAGCCGTTGATCCCGTGTGTTGTGTAATGCACGTAAAAGAACCCAGTGACACTTATCGCAAAAAGAAGGGGTTCACCCAGGTGTTCCTGGTTTGATCGGCTACAGATTGCGCCACAGCACCTTGTAAACCGTTACATGGTGCTATGTAAAGGAACAGGTCTCATACTTCAAAAACGTAACTCATCATACCTTGCAGGAAAAAATACTGAGCGCTCTGAGATGCCCATAGGGTGTGATAAAGCGCTATATAAAAACTGCGTGTTATTATCTTAAGTACTTGTTGCCTTAATGTTTACTTTAAACGTGTCTTGTCACCTTTGCCAAAGTTCCTCACTTGATTATGTTTCATAACGCATCCTTTGCATATATCCATCTACTCAATAGAACGTGTTTGTTTGTCTGTCCTTATCTGTGCTTTGTTTGCCTGTCACTGTCTTTGTGCTTGTCTTCAAAGTGTTTGTTTTCATTGTGACCAACTACTTTGTATTTATATATTTAAAGGCATGCTCTTATAAGTTTTGGCTTTCGTCACCATTCCTCCTTCTGTATGTTTCTCTTATATTTTTTGTGCTTTGCAAATTGTTTTCTGAGAGATGGAAATAAATGTTACTGAATTGAATTGAGCTGACAAAATGTATGGTAACTAAAGCACTTGCAGCTCTCTGGGGTCTATTTCTATGGTAAGAACAAATGTATATTTTAATAGATGTAATAATTACATTAGGGATAAAGAAAATTATTGGGGTTTTACCCTTAAACAGGTGTGAAATTGTTTACCCAGTGCTAATACTACTTTCCGAGTCCTGCTGGGAAAAAAAACACTGGCTACTTGGGTGGGATTCGAACCCACGACCCCTGAATTCAAGAACAGATGTCCAATATAAAAAGAAATACCAATAAATTGAATACATTATTAAAGTACTTCACGCTCAGGTATGGTGTTTCACACATTCTTCGCTGCAAGATTTCAAAATGTCTTTACAATGGAATGGACACCAGCGTACTGTTATAAATCAAACAGAGCTTTTTACACATTTAAACACAATCGTAGTAACTGTACACATATTTAAATAACATAAATGAGAAGTTACTTTACAATAAACAAAGGTTAGCCAATCGCTAACAAAGCCCACATATTATACAAAACATTGTGTGTTTCCAGCACAATTTACATTTAGTACTGCAAGCTCGTCTCACAACATCACACAGTGACTTTGAGCGGTGATTGGGCAATGCAAAGAGGGCATACAATAACAAAGGAAAAATAAATAAATAAGCCCAGTTCCCCATAATTAGTGTTCAACCTCCACATCTCTCACTAGATCAAAAACCAACCCACAAACAAACACACATATACAAGAGCTACTGGCGATACATCAAAACGTATGCAGGCAGGTTGGTGGGATGAAAGGGGTGGGGGGCAGTGGTGGAGTGAGAAGAGGTGGGTGATTTGATCAAAGTCGAAATATCAGCAACTGCAGCAGACCGGCGTTAAGAGTTAAATCAAGAAACAGACAAACCATGTACATTCTACTGCATACCTCTCAGATCACGCAGCAACAACTCAATTTCTGATACACTTTTAACTTAATAACTACTCAACATATTTACTGCTTCCCAGGTTATATCCATAGAGCTAGCTCGATGATTGTATTGTATAACGGGATGTGATCCCTGGATACATGGCAGTAACCGGTTGAATGGCTTCTGATTGGAAAACCTCCCCCCCCCCACAAAGATATTGGCAAAATACGGAGATCGCCAACATAGGGCTGGTTAACTCAGTTGGTAGGTATAGCCGGTGGTCGCACGTAAAAATTCCGCTCCAGTCAGTTTTTCTTTGTTCAACTCCAAAATTACATTAAAATCTCATTACAACACAAGCTGAAGCACAAGTATACATCTCACATTATGGGCACCATCGCTAGGCAACTGCTTCGATGGGCGGGGCTTAATGAATCAGTCAGTGTCTCCGTACTTATTAATTAGTGTTCTCATCTATCTAGAATACCACTGCCAGCAGGGCACAGTGAGTGGGGCTATGAGATCAGGGTAGGGGCAGGTGGTAGGGGCGGTTTTGACCGAGGAGGGGGGGGGGAGACGACAGTGAATATTTTCACACCAGCGGAACCTTCTCCATACCCATCAGCTGATCATTCTCATCCACCCTAGACGCTGCATCCTCCATGGGTAGGTACATAGGGGGATGATCACCATGGGGCTGGGGCTGATGTGACGGTGACGACTGAGGCAGGGACTGGGTCATTGGCACCAGGTAGGCCATTTGACCAGGGGTACAGGTGGTCAGTTGGATGGGCTGGCCCTGGATGAAGGTGCCTGTGGGTACGATTAAAATGAATCTATTTGAATTGCTTATTTGAGTTGTTGAGTCATTATTAATCCCTCTGAGGACTATGTAAGTTTTTTACTCCACTTTTGTTTACAACATTGAATGTTAGATAGATGTCGCACAAATGGAAATGAACGATGAACGAACGAACGAACAGATGAATGAACGAGCCAACGAACAACTGAACAAGCAAACGAGCGATTGAACGAACGAACGAACGACGAAGAACGCACGGACGAACGAACTGACGAGCACACAAACGACTGAACGAGTGAAGGAGCAAATGGAGGAAGGAAGGAAGGAAGGAACGAACGAACAGATGAATGAACGAGCAAACGAACAACTGAACAAGCAAACGAGCGATTGAGCGAACGAACGAACAAAGAACGCACGGACGAACGAGCGAACGAACGGACGAGCACACAAACGAAGGAAGGAAGGAACAAACGAACAGATGAATGAACGATGAACGAACGAACGAACGAACAGATGAATGAACGAGCCAATGAACAACTGAACAAGCAAACGAGCGATTGAACGAACGAATGACGAAGAACGCACGAACGAACGAACTGACGAGCACACGAACGACTGGACGAGTAAAGGAGCAAACGAAGGAAGGAAGGAAGGAGCAAACGAACAGATGAATGAACGGCCAAACGAACAACTGAACAAGCAAACGAGCGATTGAACAAACGAACGAACGAAGAACGCACGGACGAACGAGCGAATGAACGGACGAGCACATGTACGACTGAACGAGCAAAGGAGCAAACAAAGGAAGGAACGAACAAACAAACGAACAAACAACCCAACAAACAAAGAAACAAACAAACAAACCACCAATAAACATCAATAAAAAGTGTAACTAAAACAAATCCCTTTTAGAGACAAGGAAAACAAAACTCACCATGTTCATTCTGCAAGGTCGTTGGCCCACCATTTGGTATAGCAGGCATGTATTGAACCTGTGGGTCAAAAAACATTACTTTAAACATTTGTTACAGGGCTTTAGAGTTGGGCAGGCAATGGTTGTAGTTCATGAGGTAAACATCACGTCGCCTAAGATGTGCATTACACTGTATTACACACAGGGACATTGACTACCGAAATAGTGCAACCAAGATTATTATGATTATGACACCGGGTGAACTGGGTCAAAACATAGTCTCCAATAGACACCATCTTTATGGGCACAACTTGGGTTTAGGTTTTGGGCCGTGTCAAGTAGTCTTAATTTTCGATGCACCCAAGTGGTTCACTCACCAATCATGCAAGAAATTGTATAAACTGCCGCGTGCTGCATGCGGTATTTACACATAACACTATAGATTTGTGCTTTCAAAAAATGACTGTCACTGCCTGTAAAGATGGCCAGCTGGACACTGTGTGACATCCAGTGAAAGCTATCTTTTACAACAGTGTGGTAAGGTTACACTAACACCAATTTTATCATTAATGATGATATGACAGTGTATTGGATTAAAAAACATGATGCATACCTAGTACAAAGGTTGTGTAATGTTTCGTTTTGAAATCAGAACATCAAACTTTGATGATATAAAAGTGTTTAGGAAAAATATATTTAGGCATACTCAGTTGTTGTGTAAGAGTTTGAATTAAAATCACACCACATTTTTGATCATTTAAAAAAGTAACTCATTTGTCAGACACATGCAGAGGTTGTGTACATTTTAAATAAAAAACGTAATATCAAAGTGACCATCTTTGCCAATAAAGATAAAAAGTGTCATAGACCGTGCGGTTAAGAGCACCAGACTGAAGCTCTGGTGATTCTGATCAGCAGAGTGTGGGTCTGAGTCCCGGTCTTGACTCTTGTGTCCTCAAGAAAGACACTTAACCATTATTGCTGTGTCCTTCGGATGGGACGTAAAGCCGTTGGTCCCGTAAAAGAACCCAGTACACTTATCGTAAAGAGAAGGGGTTTGCCCCGGTGTTTCTGGCATGGTCTGGCAGCAATATGCGCCACCTCACTTTGTATCCCTTTCAAGTTGTTGTATTATGGTTGCTTTATCTATATAAAACCATTCCTAACAATCTCCACCAGAATTGATAATTCGGCACCAGAAGTGTCATTTATGACAGACATGGCGCAGTATTGTATAAACGGCCATTATTATTAATACATATGCAGAGGTTGTGTTTTGGTATGATGTAAAATGAGAACATCAAATTTACAACCATAGAAAATCAAATTGTGTCATGGAAATTGGAAAAACACATTAATGTTGATTTGTTTGGTATGAAATAATAACACCAACTTTACCGTCATTGAGGAGCCTGCTGATGTCTGACAACAAGTTCCTCGGCATGAGATAACAGCTGCTACAATGGCAATCCCCAGCTCTAGAAGTGCCACCAGGGCAGTCAGGGCATCCACCGCCACACGGCCTCTCTGTTCAACATGATCAAACATAGCCAAAAAAAGAAAGCAGCCATAAATGGGTAGACATGCATGCATAATCTTACTACTACTAATAGTATACACATATGGACTGGCAATGAGGGCATTAGTGCATGTCTATGCACCCCGAGGGCCTGTGAGTGACCAGGAGAGGGTCCAATTTCCTGAGGCTGAAGGCCGAAGGAAATAGGACCCTCTCCTGGTCACTCACAGGCCCGAGGGGTGCATAGACGTGCACTATTCCCTGAATAATGCCAGTCTATATGTATTTTATAACACACCTCGGTCAATTTGTTTTTGTTGGCCGGAGATACTTCTTGATCCGCAGATGCTGCCATTTTTGTTGTTATGAGCATTATAAACTTCTTGGGGGGTTTTGAAACTATTTTCTACTTAGCGAACTATTTCCCCCAAATGAAGCGCGTGCGGTGCGTTGACGCGCGTCAAGTTCACGGTGGTGCAGATTTCATGCACTAGGCTATATTAGTTCACCCCACGTGACCGTGTTTTAGCCAATCAGGATAAAGAACCAGGGAAAGGTGTGATATAATATGCCGTAATAATGCCCAACGAGACTATGCCAATTTGTTGAACATAGCCCAAACCCTCCTATATCCTTCACTTTAAGGGAGTCAAAAGCTCAAAGTACCCAAATCCTTATAAATACTCCTGTTTTTTTTTTAATGTAACAACCCAAATCCTTTGAAACCCTCCTCAGACAGAAAGAGGGTTAACTTATGATTTATTTAGGGTATTCTGCTGGTGACAAGCATGTGTGTTTCTCATCAATGATACATAAACATCATCACATTCCCCACCCCCAACAGCCCAAATCCTTCTAAATCCCATTTTCGCCAAATCGCGTATTACCCAAATCCTTCTAAACACTATTTGTGTTAAGTCAACCTGACAGCCCATTGCCTTCTAAATCCTTCAATAGCAGAAACCCACTTTGATCCAACACTTTCCAAATCCTTCTCTTTGGTGAAAATGATATTGAAGGGTTTGGGTTGGTTAGGGATTATTTGAATGCAAGGGTTAGGCTTAACTATACGGGAAGGGGCTTGGGGGTGGCACATGCACCCCATGCTGCCAGTCCGGTTTCCCCTTCGCATAGATAATTTAAAACTCTTCAGTGAATTCCGGCCAGTGCACCAGTTAATTGCAACTACCCCCAGTTTGCCTTCGAGTGGTAAATAATACAGCAACTTGATTGTTGGTTGTAGCGTTGCGAAGTTGCGAAGGATTGCCGAGTTGCAACTTGGTCAACTTGAGCGGAACTTCCGGCAAAGCGAACAGTCTTCAACGCCAAAGTTGACATTTCGCTGCAAAGTTTACAGCTTCAAAGGGATGATGGGGTAAAATTCGCTTTGCTGTCGCAATTCGAATTAAGTATGAACCGGGATTGATACTTACAAAGAGGGTGGAAGAGTAGAAAGTTCCAAACTCCCAGGCAGTAAATGAAGCCATGAGAGACAGAAGCTGGAATGCAGCGACTGCGGACAGGATTGACAAAACTAGGTAGCCTGTAATCTGAGGGCAAAATAAAAACCAATGATTGTGAACATTGAACACAGACAAATCTACTTCAGCAACATGCATAATCTAGAGTGCCTCAAAATCTCCCATATGCTACGTACACAACGGTGAGGTAACCCATGCCACACTTTCCTGCCACTGTATTTGTGTGATCCATCAGCGCTACAGATTGCCACAGCAGAAATCCTCCAAGGTTGAGAACCTTATCTCTTCCCACAGTGGCCCAAAGTCCATTACAAATGAGCGCAGCTGGTGCCTTCAGTTTACCACTCTCATTGATGTGCGCGCCTCAAAATTTCGACGACAGTTTTTTGTCTTTTGCCCTTCCCTGAATGGCCTCTGCTTGTATATTGTATTGTCCAAAAAGTTAAAATAAATAAATAAAATGCCATTGGGCATTTTGGAGCATTAGTGGATTTTGTCAAGAAACACACTGATCATTGTTTTCTAGTTTGCTTAAAGATATGATATTGAATTGGTTTTCGGAAGAGCAAATTCATCCCTATCTTTTAGTTTTCAATGAACACACCATGCAATATTTTGTTTAATTCCATCAACTGAAGTGGCAACTTTTTTTTGAGAAAACACACACACACAAAAATGAAATATTTTGTCTGGTTTGTTTACATATGTGCTTAATCCAACGTGGCAAATTAAATACAAACTGGTCATTTTGGTAACAACCCTCCACGGTTGTATTTCAGATGGAAATATTTCTCAGACAATAGACTTCTTGCATATGACGTCACAAGTTCAAACAGCGCCCTCACTGAGATCAAAGGAAGACCTGTCACTGGCTGAGAGTTGTGTGTGGTTCTCACATGTTTCCATTGTATGTCCTCGGCGCCTAATTCGCAGGGTCATTCCAAAAATAATCGTTCCCGCCTGTTCATCCAAATGAGGCAAGGTCATGTCACGGTGGACAAGGTTGGTGTCTACATGGAGTCATCCTCGTTACTTAGAAGGTTTTTTTTTCCAAAAGCATTTTCAGGGTGTGGGGTAGACGAGGAACCATGTCTATTTTGTGTGTTTTTTTGCGAACAAAATTCAAATGACAAGGATCTATGTGTGAGTTATATAAAACAAATATTGAATGCAGTCGTTCGTGCATTGTCGCAGAATATAATCACTCTGTGAAATCTGGCTTTTCTATTTCACTTGGCAGATTTCACCTCATAATTATATTCTGTGCACTCATATGCATCCAATATTTGTATAAAGTAAGCTTTCAAATTAGAAATGTATAACTACCATGCAACTGTGTTTTCTTGATGCTGCCAGCTCCCCAGACAAACCTGTGCATATAAAAAACTGAAAAGACAAATATGAATAATATTACCATTGGTGCACTCTCCTGTCCAACTGTCTCTTTCCATTAAATACCACAGGAGACTGTGGAGACCAAGTCCACAGTACACAAGCCATGGGGTTTCCACATAATGCCAGCTGTACAAACAGAAGAAACCCATGCACCCAATGCTAGCCTGGAAGGTACTGTGTGGCAGGCTGTAGTACCAGTGTATAGGAGGGGAACTCAGTGGTTTCTTCCCTGCCTACCTCTGTGGTGATGATAATTATTGCATTAAATATTTAGTAAAATTTAGTGTAAACTGCAGTTTAGTTCATTTTTAATGAATGGTAACTAATGAGGGAAGAATGCATGAATACATTTATTCATTTTAAGGCTTCCCTGTGTTTACTTACAAATATTCCTGTCCAGATTGGTGCCCCGATGTAAGCATCTTCCGACTGTATCTCAATGGCAATGATTCCCAAAATAACAGACAGGACACCACACAACACTTGTAGATGTGCCGTAATGCGGGCCCCACGTACATTGAAATCTGGCACAAGGTTGGCAGCGTTGTTTTGGATCATGACCATATACTGTTGGGAGACCATTGGGGGTCCCATTCCACCCTGGGGCAGGTGGCTAGGAGAGCCCTGGGGTGTAGGGCCTGGGATTCCTTGGGTGGGTGGACTACCAAGCAGGGAAGATGTAATGATGTGTTGAGGTGGTTCTGTGGGCAAGCTAGAATTGGTGTTCGGGTTTGGCATCGTTGAAGTCAAGGGTTCCTGCTCCATGATGACTCTTTGTGTCTATCAGTACCAGTCAGTAGCTCCTATTACTACTACTACAGAAAAAAGATGAAAATTCATGCTCGTGAAATAAGGTCGGTCCCCTTGGCCGGCTGAAGAGTAAGTAGGAGCCAAACTGGGGATGTCCTTTTCTCTCCTCTTTTTGACACTTCATTTAAATTTTGGAATTAATTAAATTGGGTTTCTATAGACCTTTATGCGTATGACGTCACTATGAGCATTTAGTACAGGAACGGGCTGAGGTCAAAAAAGCTACAACGCACGTTTGATGCCGAACTTGACCTCAAGGATGGCGGCGGATGCATAAGGTCTATTGCTTGTTATAATGAAATACCACTGTGTGTCAATGACGGTACAATTGGGTACATTTAAAATGTTGAAATCGTCATTACCCTTCGGTCTACAACTGTTGGGAGGATCCAGGGTTACAACTATTGCAACTAAGTTTTGCTTTTGTTATTATATTTTAAGTTTTTAATTTATTGTTCTAGGCCTAATTGTTATTTTTACTGTTCTTTTTGGTTCAATTTTTATACTTTCTTAACGGTTTGTCTTCTTAGTTGTAAATTGTGCTTGTAACGTACCGCACCGGTACATGAATACAAAAAACAGGCTTTTTTTTTTTTTTAGAACTGTTTTTGCTGACCGAGAACAATATGAGCATACACTATGATCACAAGACACATATGATTTATTAACAGCAAACTTTCTGTATCCGACCACCTAGACCCAGTAACTGGGGCGCTGTACTCCTTTTTTGAGATTCTGACATTATCTGTCGTACTAGCGCCCCAGTCCGTGGTACCTGCGTTGACTGCGCAGAAAACAATATGAAAGTCAGGGCCTCAGCGAACACACAATCCTCGCAGCGTTTATACACATAAGGAAACAGTCGTTGAGTGCCACAGTCAAAACGGCAAAAAAAAAGATTCTAACGGCAAATTTGATACATGTGTGATAGTGAGCTAAAAATCATCGATTTGGAGGACCAAAAATGATTGTGAGTACAATAAAATGCATTTTATTTCAAAGTAAATACTTGGAGAAGCCAGAAGGCGATTTTCAAGCAATTCTGTCGAGTCTTTGTCGTAATTTTGACAATTTTGTACTGATTCATAAAAAATCCGCTTCGCAGCACTTTCCAAATATACCACGGACTGGGGCGCTAGTACGACAGATAATGTCAAAAATCTCAAAAAAGGAGTACAGCGCCCCAGTTACTGGGTCTACCGACCACCTATAATCTGCTACTTCTCCCTCAATATTCTTACCATAAATGTTTTTGTTAGAAAGGTAAATAGTTAAACATATTTACTACCACTACCCAGTTGCTTGAGGGGATTTTTTTTTCAGGAAATAAAGTCTAACCATTGTCATGGTCCAACATTCATCAAAAGACAAGTAAAAATTGCACATTTAAAGGGAATAACAAACGACCTTATTTAAATTAAAAAGTGGATGTCAATACGGCAGTTTTCCCCATTAAACATGTTAAAAGCTGTGCAAATGGATACGTTACTATACATTGATAGCTGACACTCGTTCACTGAGTGAAAACAGCTGAACTGTGGATTTTTCACTTATCCAACCATCACTCAGTCTACAGAGTCAGACTTGCACTTGCACAGTAAATATTAAAATCACACTTTGTGACACTGCTGACCATGTCAACTGCCGACTGCAGTGCAGGCAAAACTCCTGCGTTAAAATAGAGCAATTACTATTCAATTTTCAAAGCTTAATTTTTTATTAAAAAGGCCATCCAAAAATAAACGCCTTTTTTGGCTCGAAATTTACTGTCCACTTACCTTATTTGAGAAATCCAACCATTCTGTGACTTTGACAGCTAGCTACAAATACAATTTACAGACACATGACATCGACAGAGAAAAAAACAAGATATTTTTGTTTTTTACACAGTATAGACTGGTGCCGTTTTCAGATTGTATTGTACCCCGCATACTACAGGCCCTATGACGTACACACGTACGTACGAACCGTCCCCAGTATGCCCTTTCGAAACAACGCCTTAAGCTTGGGCTCCGTCCGCCTGTGTTTTTATCCTGTTTGAAGACCAGTACAAAAAGTGCACAGTTTCTAAACAGCTGTTGGAGCCTAAGCTCAAGCCCAAGTTCAACCAAGCCGCGGTTTCGAAAAGGGCCTTTATAAAAACAACAATCTGACAATCAAAAAGCAAGGACTGTAGAAAGCAAAGGTCACTAAAGTTCGTTGATGAATCAACCGCCGTGTGGGGGCGCCCGGGATCATTCAGTCGTCATCTTTTGTTGACTGTGGGCGGTGGAGTTTCAATGAGACCTCGAATCCCTTGATACTTGCTTTAATATTTCCGGACTTGAGATAAAATTAGACTGTTAGAGCTTTGACAGCTTTGACGATTTTGGTGGTTTTATTGCCCATTATTGGTGGACAAGTTGAGACGAGTGAGATTAACATTATTAAAAAGGTAAGAATGAGATGTCATTCTAAATTTTCAAGTATTTATTACAAAAATATTGGTGTTTTGTTTTACAATTTGCAATGCCAAGGCAATAAGATCATTGACAGTTTTGTTTCCGAACAATTTTCCTGTTATCCGATCGGAAACCGGTGGCACCAAAACAGATTAACCATGTTAACAGTTAAACAAATTAAATGGTCTTTTAGTTATTAAAAATTAAGTTTCATCTTTTTCCGTTATCAATTAATCACCATCTTCAATTATCATATTGAAATTGAAAGTTATTTAGTCCCTAATCATGCTTAGTCCAAGTTACTGGACCCAACAATGCTTTTTTTCACATTTGAATATTATCCTACATACGCCAGCTAAATATCCAAATGTTAAAAAAGTGTTGTTGGGTCCAGTAACTTGGACTACTATAAAGTATAAGTACAACTTAATGTAATAAAATGGACAAGTTGTGACCCTCCTCCAAGACTTCACAGGTGAAATGTCATAACATAGCACCATGAGCACTTTTGTGGATTTGTGCACTTTATTATTTGTGATTTGTGCACTTTATTTTCATTATTATGATTATTGTTAACTATTCTGCATTCAGGCGGCATTCATCAAAGTTCATACTGTAAACAATTTTGACAATGACGAATCATGGTATCTACAAGTATCCAGATGGAGACGAGTACAAAGGGGAGTGGCTGGAAGGTTGGTTACATTATCTTCTGACAAAACCTTTCATTTTGTTAGCAATGAGGCCCCACCCACCTCACCCTCATTCCTCATTCCCCCTCTCTTAGCATTGCAGTGCTATAAAAACCGTTTCACGAATACCACCATTTTGAAATTGATGAATAAATTTGCCGATCACACATGACCTCTCAGGGAGCAAACACTTCCGTTTGCAATCCTGTTTTCCCCCTGATTTCCCCAAATTCCTTTCATAACTTTCAAGATGGCGATATCCATGAGACGGCATATAGGGGGGAGGCATTTTCCCGCCTCCAATTTTGTTTGCCCCCCCCAAAAAAAAAACCACACACACACACACTGAAACTGTTTTTTGATAGACTGAATTTTGGTTTACATGTATATCCTTGTCTTCTTTTGTTTTATTACAAACTTTGCTTGACTAAAAACTCTCCACACTACATACCATTGTTAATTATTTTATTTACTCTTGAGGTTAATGTTTTTTCTACATTAGAAATCAAATTCGTTTACCACCAGCTCCCCCCACCCAAAACCATTTCTTTGCCCCCAAAAATTTGTATGTGTCCGGCGCTGGTGCTACTCACAAAGATGATAGGCCTGTAGTTAAAATTGTTACAGACCAGAGATTCCCATATATATTGCATTGCCTAAGACCAACTTAGTATATTTACAAATTATTATTGTAACTTAAACAAATAATGGAAAGGTGTAAAAAACTATTTGGGGTAAAACTTTTGGAGTAATGAAGAATGTTGCGTATAAGAACTAGGACTTCTCGTTGGATGTCAAGTGACTTGGTCATGAAAACAAGTCATAACAATTAACAATTAAATCTGCGTTGTTAGGGATGGTCGATAAATCGGCTTGTTGAGAGGGCGTGTGCACCCTGCCCCTCTATATCAGCTTGATCGCCAGTAGACATGTAGGCCCCTCTACAAGAAAAACTTTTACGGACACGCATATGAAAGTCCGATAAACTCGTTTAAAAAAAATTGTCCAGTGATGCCTTCGGCAGGCGTGTAAACATACCCGGACATTCCATTGTGTAGAGTGCATAGTGCATGCACTCACCGTGTTTCGCACTGTTTGCCGTATAACAAAGTGGGACAGAGGGTACTGGAAGTCATGCTCAAAATCACCCTTTTCCCACCCTAGTGGTGAAAGAAAGGAAGCAAATCAGTATCCCCCTTTGAAGAGGAAGCTTCTACGTGCCTCATTGCACATTGGCCCTATTTCTCCCCCAACAAAATTGTTGATGTTAATTTTCCTCCGTCTTGGACCACAGGTAAACGTCATGGGATCGGACAGCTCAGCCTAGCTGATAAGTCAACTTACATCGGTCACTTTGACCAAGGACTGTGCAGCGGTATGGGTGTAATGGCCTTTTCAGATGGGTCCAAGTAGGTTATTAATGTGTTCAAATTCTTTAATACTTCAACATTTTCCAGAGAGTGGACTCACCATTTGAAACCATTCTGCTGGATGGGCTATGTGTGGTGGCACAACTTGCACAGAACTGTGTACTCGTGTTGAACACTACATTTCACCAGTGCAGGCTGGCATAGTTTAGTTATTATTCAAAACCATGTGGAAGACATTGGTCAGAGAGTAGGAAGGTTAATTGTAACAGTAACAATTACATGTAGCCTTTTCATTCGGGGGCTTGGCAACATGGAGCTGACCTTCAAGTTCAAGTGCTGACCTTTCGATAATTTGCAATTCAAATCATGCATGTGTGTTCTATTTTTCAATTGAACGCATCTGGTCAATCGGCTTGTCAAAATAGTAAGTGTATTTTGTTGAGCAGATGATATGATTAATGTTAACAAAGCAATTTTGGCACGTCATTTCCCCTTTTCATGTTCTACTATTTTCTCTTTAGTGTAATAAGTAATTCTCTCACTGCAAAGATTGAACAAAACCTACCGTTATTGTTAAACTACTCATTAATTAAGATAAGATCAGATCATTTATTTGCAACCTTATAATAATTATATCAACGATTGGATAACAATACATTCATTTACAACTATAATACAAATATTTCAAGATCCGTAAAAATGAGGGGAAAAGGCAAACTGTTAATATTAAGACTCATTACTATAAACATTAAGACAGTTAGGCAAGGTAAACGTTAGGCAAGGTGACTTAACTTGCGAGTTTGACTAGGCAAACAGTGCTCTGGGGCTAGTTTGATCCTGTTGGACTACTACCTAGTCAAACCATGCAGCGTTTGACTGACTTCGAGATTGACAATGGGTAATTCTAGTCGACCATAGTCACCCAGACGAACTTGCTCCAGTCTTACATGTCCTGCGCCCTCAATAGTTTGTGTAAGAACGACCATTTCAAAAGAGAGCAGTTAACATGTATTAACAATGCTTGCAGATACTTCAAAACTTTTAGTGAGAAAAGCAGTTCACAGCCAAGAAATTCTTAGTGAAGTGAAGTATGACGGCCCATTTGCCCAAATTTTTTCCCAACCAATGAAGTATGCATGCATAAGTGTGGAAGTGCTGATCATATCGATTTCAAGAAAGCATCATGACATTGGGACATGTTTTTCCTCGGTTCAATTTGTCTAAAGTGACTTCAATCTGTGTTGTTGTTGAAATAATGTGTAGGTACGAAGGCGAGTTCCAAGAGGGTCGATTTGATGGTGTTGGAGTCTTCACCAGGTCAGACGGGATGGTGTTTGAGGGAGAATTCAAACAAGGAAAGGTCAGCGGACTGGGTAAGTCTAATCAGGATAAACACAAAGTTTAGCCACTTTAAAATTTGTTTAGAGTTGCCGAGATGAAATACTGAATATTACTTAACGTGTAAACAGGGAACCTGCCAAAATAATGAACATCTTTTAAGTTTGACATTTAGGCTGGTAATCTGAACCTGCTAAGCCTACTTTTTCCCTTTCAGTATCCCCTAGATCTAACACTGTGGTTGTCGTTTGCAAACTTGTTTTAAGTTCTCTTACCTTCTATACAGGGCAAAGCTTAAATCTTACTTAAGCCTCCAATTTTTCACACCAATGACAGTGAGTTGACCAGGGATGTAGTGACCAGGTGGGTGGGGGTTGGGTGGAGGCCGAGGCCGGGGTCGGGGGAATGAGTGTGACGCCCCTGAATAATTTCTCAGTCTGCATTTTGAGCCTCAGTTGGCAAATGAAGCAGGAAGTCAAGCAGAACAAGGTCATCCAGACTAAAATTCAGTCATTTTGTGATCCCCACATTGAAGTTTTTCTTTTAAGCACACTAAGTTGCTTTGAATACAGTGGGATTTTGTGCCTATCCCACTTGGCTTTCTTGAAATGGTTTAGAATATTGGTAGTCGGCAAACTGGCTTCCATACACCCCCCAAAAGGAAACGCCAGTTGACAAGTTGGCTTCCATACACCACAGGGGCAACGGAGGCAACTGCCTCCGTTAGAATATTTCAAGGGTACCAAGGCAATGCCCAGGGGCAATGGAGGCAATTGCCCCTGGTCATTGCCTTGGTGCTCTTGAAATGTTCCAATAGAAATTTACAGTTTGCCTCATAGAGGTGCCCTTTCCCTTTCAAGAACGAAGCAATCGGGCTTCATACATCATCCCATAGAAAGGCCCTTGCTGGAGTTGACCAACCATTCTAAAATGATAAACTTTTGGGGTTGTGTTGGTTCAAATCCATGTGCATAATATTAAATGGTCAGACAGTAAGAGGGTTAATGAAGGATGTCGTTCTTTCTGTTTCAAGTTGGCTTCCAAACTGTCTGTTTCAAGTTGGCTTCCAAACACCATCCCATAGAAAGGCCCTTGCTGGAGTTGACCAACCATTCTAAACCGATCAACTTTCGGGGTTGTGTTGGTTCAAATCCATGTGCATAATATTAAATGGTCAGACAGTAAGAGGGTTAATGAAGGATGCCGTTCTTTCTGTTTCAAGATGGCTTCCAAACTGTCTGTTTCAAGTTGGCTTCCAAACACCATCCCATAGAAAGGCCCCTGCTGGAGTTGACCAACCATTCTAAACCGATCAACTTTCGGGGTTGTGTTGGTTCAAATCCATGTGCATATTATTAAATGGTCAGACAGTAAGAGGGTTAAAGAAAGATGTCGTTCTTTCCGTTTCAGGGTTGTTGACCTTTGCTGATGGCACAAACGGACTTCCACGCAATGAAGGAGTTTTTGAAGGAACCAGGCTGGTGGAACGCCGCAAGACAACAGATGTAGTAACAAGAGCTAGGCAAGTTGGTCAGCGTGCCCGGGCCATTCAGTTATAAATACGTAGTTTTCATGAAATAATTTAGGTGACTATTAGTGTTAAATTATTTTTAAGATAAAGTATGGTATTGGCAATTCAAAAGCAATAAACTAACTTTCATTGTAAAATTGATCATTTCCTTATGGTCAGAAGCTAAAGGGGTTGTCATAGCTATCAATATTTCAAGTTGAAAGAATACTGTAGTTCCAAACCAGTCTCACTTTCTCATCATATTTTTTCAAATATTTTCCCATTGTGTAAATAGACCGTGCAAATCTCGCTCATGTTCAAACAGCTTTTGTAACCTTCGCACAACCGAGATTTATCATGGGGGATGACGTCGGTTGAATTGGGTCAATAAGGGACTAAGTTTAACAAGATTCGTTTCCCTTCATACTTCACTGTGTAAACATGTACAAAATTAATGCCCCCTTTTTTTTCAAAGATGTATATATCTTACTAACACACTCCCACATACATATTGTTGTACTCATAAAATCATGACCATTTGACCAATTATTATCGATAACCCCTCGATAGATGTTGTTCTCAGATATTTTCTGTATATTTTTGTATTGAATAATAGCTAATAATCTATTAAGAGGGGGTGTATAATAAATAGAATACCATATTAATAATGTAAACAAATTATGAAAAAATATTGCTTTCATTGAATGTGGCTCTCAGTTTTCAGTTTCGTTTATAAATCTTTTGAGGTGAACAAAGAAAAATTGACTGAAGCGGAATTTGATTACCTTACTGGCGTTCTACAAACTGAGCTATCCAGCCTAATGTTGGCAGTTAATACATGGGTCACTGGTTCAGATCTTGCTTCAGTCAGTTTTTCTTTGTTCACCCCCATATTTAAGTAAAATTTACCCAGTCAGTTTCCCTTGTGGTTTATTCCTTAATAAAAATCTTTTGTATAACTTTAGAGTGATTTGCTGTTAAGTTACAGATGTTCAAGTATGCGACCAACATTGGTAATGGGAGACTTTTGAGACGATAGCGGGCGTCCCACAGACCGGTCCTTTTCCATTGTTCTCAGCGATGAAAACAATGGAAAAGGACCGGTCTGTGGGAGGCCCACTATCGTCTCAAAAGTCTCCCATTGTCAAAAGACTAGTATCCTTGATTTGTATAGACCCAACATACATTTATTTTATTTACTAATTCTGGTTGTGAAGCCAAGGGTTCTTAGAAAAGTGAACTTAATCTTTATACATGTACTAGTCAAGAACCCATGGGAGAGAAGACAAGGAAGTAAGTTTCAGTTGTAGATGTGGGAGGAAAAACCCAGAGATTTATTCCAGGGACTGAAAACCCCAATCCACAGTGCCCCCGGCGGGATTCGAACTGGGGTCCTAGAGGCGGAAGGTTAGGAAAGATACCACTACGCCAACCTGACCACCCAAAAATGAAATAATAAACCTGGGAAAGTTTTGGCTCAATCAGTCATCAGAGTTACAAGAAATTAGTAAAACAAAACGCACCACTGTTTTCAATCATCATCGATTTCGGACTCTAATGTTTGACTAATTTTTCAAAAACTACAGCATTTCAGCCAGATATATTTCAAGGGAAGTTTTCTTACCATGACCATTTTTATACCATGCAAGTTATGTGCAAATCGTTAACATTTATATTTTTAATCTTACAAGTATTTTTGTGAAGTTTCCCATGTTATCATTATACATGTAAATTATTGAGATTGTAGGTACCTCGTAAATCCTAAAATTCTTTTCTTCTCCGACCATAGATGCCTCTACAAGTTTCAACTGCTGTTTTTACTCTTTTTATGGTAAAGTAAACACGAGAAAACTAGCCATTTTCAGTACTTCAATTATTTTGTTTCTGTGCAGTTACATATATGACATGATCAGCCATTCCCCCCCCCCACCACCACCGGGTGTTAAGTTTTGTGCACAAATAATTCCCGTATTTACAAGATGAACATTTTAACTTAGTGTATAATTTTTTAATCTCATTTCGTCTGAAATATTTGATGATTTCCACTAAAAATTGAAACAATTCATTTTCTATGGGCGTCTGATTTGTTGAAACTGCGGAATTGCGGAATTACATCAAACTCACCGACAGGATTGTGCAGGTTGCATTGATGTTATTGTGAAATTACATGATTGGTTATTGATTATAGATTTCTAGTTGATTATCAGCGATTACCTTTGTACATAATGCAGCAATCAACTTGTGCACGTGCACTGTGACGGGAGTAAACTTAAAAACCCTGTTTTGAGTTTTGGCAGGAAGTGCCTGGATTTGCCTTGAAGCGTTGATTTTTCCCTTTACAGCATCTTTAGATTTCCTTTTATTCTTACTACACAATAGGCCGTATTTTTGACAGCAAGAGGGCGCAATACTAATTCCATTTTGAAAGAACAAAAAAATATTAATACAAATTTTCCAAACAAATATCTTACACTGATTACATGGTAAAAACTGTCAATATAAAAAACCTAAAAAGTTGTATGTTAACTGTTTTATTACAAGTCTAATTACATCTGGTTTACCACACTATTTCTATGGTTTGACCCCCAATCTACCCCAAAGGGCGCCCTCTTGCAGTCAAAAATAAGGCCCATTGTGATAAAACCACACATTGAAAATCATATACCACATATTTTGATTTAATAACAAGAGGTAAAAACAAATATCTACACACAATTCTTAGATGCAGTAACTGTCAATATGGTGTTTTCGTCAACTAAAAACATGCTTTTTCAACAAATTAAAAAAGAAAAAGAAAAAGAAGGAACATTTATAACATTGTTATTTGATCAAGCAGTTTACCCGAATAGATCCCTCGCGTAGAAAATTACAAGATTAAACAGCGCCATCACTGAGGTCACGGGAAGACCTATCATTGGCTGAAAGTTGTGCGCGGCGTGTGCATATTAACGATAATGAGCATGGTGGTGAAATTTGTTCATTGCTCATTATTTTGACAATAGGTAAGGTATGCACTCCCAGCATGCAGAGTTATGAATACGAGATCCATTTTATCTGCAGCCAACTATGCCAGAAAATACCGGAGCCATTCCCTTCTCTTAACGATAAGTGTAATGGGTTCTTTGACGTGCATTACACAACGCACAGGACCAAAGGCTGTATATCCAATATGAAGGACCAAGCAGTAGCAGTTCAGTGTCTTGCTCAAGGACCCTAACTCAAACTGTCATGACTGGGACTGGAACCCACACTGTTGATCAGAACACCAGAGCTCGAGTCCGATGCGCTTGACCGCTCGGCCACGACACGCCATGTGTTTCAATTATTTGAACTCGGCGATGGTGGCCAATGCTTGCAAGGGATCTATTAGTATTAATCTTCCATTTCAACAGTATACCCAGCAAGCACGTGCACATCATTCAAGTGAACGTCTCAATAATTTGAGCTCGTGCTTGCTAGAAATTAAATGTAATTCATGTATATTTGATGGCAGCTGTTGCTGAATGGCGCTGAAATATTTTACTTTTGGGCAATGTGTATGAATCGGCTTAAAATTGACAGCTGGCGACGATAAAATAATGTTAGAATGTTGTACCCTGGCTTTATGTAGAGTTTAAAGGTGCAACAAACTTTTAGACAAAGTTGAACAGTGAACTACATAATGGGGAAGGAGTTGCCAACTTGACAAAACTACACAGTAGACAATCCTGGCTAGCCTTTGGTCTCATGTTGGACTAGACCCCACTCATTGGGTTACCACATACATTGTGCAAGTGAAGTACTATCACAATAGAGTCAAAGGGTCAAGTGGCAAAAAGGTTCAAGTACAGAAAGAAACGAAGACCATGGTATTAAAGGTGTCTGTGATACTCAAGGCCTGCATCCCATCATCTGTCGGCAGCAGATGCCCCCTCCTCCATCGCTGCCAAAGCTTCCTGCTCTTTCACCTTCTCCTCGGCCTCCTTCTGCATCTTCTCAAGTTTCTCCAGAGTTACAGATTTTAAAGGCAGCAGCTTTGGTTTACAGATAACCACGGTGGGCTGCTCTTCTTGGTATACCAGACCCTGCTTCGGGAGAACCTCTCGGAACATTCCTTTCTCATCAGGCATGATCTTTAGTTTCTAGTCTCACCTTGCAAGAGAGAAGCTGGTTGTGAAGAAGGGGGTGACCCAAGAGATGTGCAACTTCCTTGGCTGATGCCTCTTTGACCTTTGATAATAAATTTAGACGGAATGGAACAGGAATTTATGAGACGGTAGAATCCTTATGCATCCAGGTATTTTCTTTAAAGTTCTAGATGAGAAACTTTTAGATGTTTTGATGACAATCAGACAGACCTGAAACAAGGAAAAAGAAACATTCCAATTCATTTCAATAGAGGGTATGCACAGCCGTTTTCCTACGTTAAACTTCAGGCCGTTTTGACTTCATTGAGGGCGCTGTTGTAAATATCTCTATGGGACTCGTGACGTCAGACGCACAAGGTCTTATACCATTTTGTACCTGGTGCAACTCAAATATAGGCCTGACAATTTGGGATTTTTCAATGAACCACAATACAAATAAATAATAATGAATAATTTTGAACAAAGTTTCCACTGTCTCAAACAAAGACTTAATAAAAATTATTGTAGTATTTATTTTTAATTAAATCTTTTATTTTTAGCGAGAAAATACATTATTTTTGTGTAAATTCTTTTCAAATCAATTATCTAGTAAACTAATAGTATGATGATGACTCGGAAACAAATTATAAATACATGAAATTGAAATGCCGTCATTTATTTACGGTCAGTCACGAACCAGGTGACGTTTCCCAACGATTCGCATTCCCAACAAAGAATCGCTTACGAAGGAGAGAATCCTCTCTGTTATCCATGACTCCCATAAAAACATTAGTTTAGTGTACATTTTACTTACGTCATTTGGTTTGGAGGAAAACCACCGTGGTTATTTTACTTCGTTAGCTTGAAAAACACTTAAGTCTGCTTGTTAGGAATGTAATAGCGCCACCAAGAGTCCTTCGCTTATTCTCCGTGCAGAGCCGACGTAAAAAAGGGAAGATCATTGTCACACATCATAACTACTGCATTAGTTATAGCATCAAGGATTCAACTTTAGTTTTGTCATGGAATCCATAAGTAGTAGTTTTGAAAAGTAAAGAGGAGACTTCCTTGAACATTTTCAGTAATCCCAATGCAGGTGACGTAATTTATTTGGAATTTTTATGGATGAGGTGTTATACCATGCTTGAGAGAGACAATGGACACAAGCCCCTAAATGAAGCTCCAAACCATTGGTCAGTCCCATCTTAGAAGTGGACACAGGATTTATCACCAAATTCCTCCCATAGTAAAGGTGAAGCGCCAAGCCATTATGGCATGGGGTCTGGGCCCGCTTAAGGGCCCGTTATTTTATTATTTTTTTGATGCTCTGTGGTGCAATCTGATGTGATTCCTTGCCACATTCTCTCGATTTTGATTAAAGGGTGTAAAGAGAAATCAGTTTTATTCGTTTACTCTTGCGGTCTTAAGTTTCTTACTCAATTTTCCACCTCAAAAATAAAGTCGCTATTTAGACATTTACTCCAGGGCATGGCAGGTTGCTTGGGGCACTATTTGACATCTTCTATTTAAAGCCTATTCATTTATTTTTAACTTCAGGGATTTTGTGAGCCCAAGCAAACGAGATGCAACTTGTGAAATTTCGGTGCATTAAAAGTATGAAAAAACGTATGCTTATCAATTTGGGATTTATTTTCAAGGCCGATCCGAGGTATGGTAAATAATAAAAACTAATAATTAATATTCACATAGCGCCAAAATCCGCTTAAAAGATGCTCAAGTCATAATAGCTATAAAGGTAAACCAATTAAAACATTACAAATTTACAGACGGATCCTAAAAAGATCAAACATTCCTCCATCCCCTTAAAACAAAATCTACTAATTACTCAGAAAGGAGTCCATAGTGAAAGGAAACCAACCAACCAACCAACCAACCAACCAACCAACCAATCAACCAACCAACCAACAAACAAACAAACAAACAGCAATAATTATTATAATGGGCGGATACTAAATACTAGGTAAAGATTAGGGCTGAAGCGTGTGGGTCCCACTTGGGTTTGATTCCCGCAGAAATCTACCATTTTAAGGTAGGCCTACTCCATTGGTGCATTGTCATCCTATTTGATTATATTTTGAGGCAAAGTTTTTTCAGTCGGCGAAATTAATAATGGGGGTGCCTGCTGTGCCCACCCCTAAATTTGCCCGGATCGTTGTTAAAAAAAAACCACACACACAAATCATAAAATGAATAAACGGTGAACAAGCCAGTAAGTGCAATGTTTTCCAATCCAAAGGTGTATCCTTACTTTCATTGCCAAGCCTAGGTAAACAAATCAATTTTCCTACCATCAAACCTCCTGCCTCAAAATTAATCATGCCGATTTCATAAAGAGCTAAGATTGATCTGAAAGAGATTTCTATCAATTTTGAACGCCAAGCACAATGTGATGTCACAAAAAAGTACTATAATAACAATGGCAAATACTAACGACTCATCTTAAAATTAATCTTGGTTCTTTGTGCTTTGTGAAATCGAAGCATCGATACGCCTTTCATCGGGGAAGAACCCAAAGGTCACTGGATGATTTGGATTAATTCAAATATCACCCCTTTAGCTTGGAGTCACTTTATATAAAACAAGAAGCTAGACCTTTAGGGGGCCTCCATTACAAACAGTTCAAAACCAGCACATTGGATTAATTTATGCAGGTGGCCTAACTGCATAGTCTCTTTTTGCACAAAAATTAATGGAGTATGACGATTTGAACAAGAGTTGTGCAGGCAGCAAAATAATGCGGGCAATGCACACCAATCATGAAGTTGTCTGCGTTGGTTCAATACAACAATAAGATAAACCGGCGAAGTACTTTACACAACGGGCCAATTTGTTCCGAAGCTATATCAAACGAAAATATAAGCTTATCAAAATAAATATCATTATTTAGCAAGTACAACACACACACACACACACACACACACACACACACGAACAAAATATTTTAGAATAAATAAAATAAAGGAAAGATAAATCGCAACCGATATGCAATTGTTACATGACATTGGCGGGTGTCTGTTTTTGCTGAGCGAAACTTTCTTATAGGCAAATTTGTGTGCAGCTTAATACACGTCGTGAATATTGACGCCGATTTTGCCGTCAATATTTTACGACTTGGGGTACAAGTCGTGAATATTGTGACGCCCAATATTGACGTCAATACTTGCAACTTGGTGCACAATTCGTGAATTTGGGCGTCAATAATGGCGTCAGTATTTGTGACGGGTACAAGCCGTGAATACTGATGCCAATGTTGGCGTCAATATTATTTACGTCAAGGGCAAAATCGTGAATACTGACGGCAATATTGCCGTCATGTGCGATGTCCCTTTAAAGCCACCATAAACATGTTGCATTTCGTCATGTCCGTTGTGGAGAACAATGTGTTCGGTGTATAACAAAAATAATTTGTTGGTGTTCTCTGAAGAATTGTGTATAATTATTGAATGTTATTGTCCATAGGACGTTAACATAAACAGAGTATGAATAATGCCTCAATCATTATGGGGAAACACAAACCTCACATAGATGAGGTTTTCCCAGTGTAAAGTATCTCGGTAGAACAAGGGTGAATTTGGAGGGCTTTTACCCCCCCCCCCCCAAAAAAGAAAAGAAAAGAAGGAATTTAGAAAAATATTTCGAATGTGCAGGAAGTGTTGTTGACTAAAACGCTGTGTTTCGTCTTGTTTCAACTTTTCAATTCAATTCACATTTATTTCCATACTGTCAAAAACATAATATTAATTACATACAAAAGCAAACTGTGTAGTTTAAATAAATAAAGGTTTATACAGTCAAAGAAAGGGAACAGTATGGAGGCCAATTTGATAAGCCGAGACTTGTAGAAATCAGCCTATGAACAGACAGAAACAAGACAAACGAACAGACAGAAGACATACATTATGAACAACACAACTGAATACAAAAACAACAAAAACGCTTAAATAACAAAAGTGAAATGCGGTTTAAACGGGGCCCCACGAGATTTTGAACAGCAGTGTTTGGAAAAAAAAAATGTAATATACACCTGTACAATTATTGAACAGCTGTGTTTTTGAAGGTTTTAACTGCAGATGAAAAAAAGTCATTTTACATTGGTAGGCCTGAAACAAATCTGTCTTTTCTTCGTTGTATTGATTAAAATCACTGATGTACAGAATGGGCAAAAAAGTGCAACAAAGGCACAGGAAATTACGTGTATAAAATAAAATGAGAATTATTGTTCAATATTAGAATTATTGTTCAGACAAGTTAGTTTACAAAATCTGTTTGATTCCCTCAATGCAGAGCTTTAGGGACAGGCCAGCAAATGAAAAACAAAACTGTTACTGCTTGGTTAATTTGAGTAATCACTGGAAACGTTTGATAATCAATAGGCACATCATGCATAGTAGAAACATGATAGACTATAATTTTTTTTGGCAGTGGATATTACAGGCGACGGTAACATGATCCGAAACGCGATTTTTTAAGCCTTTTTTTTAACCGTAATTTTGGACTTTCTAAAATAAATCCTTGAGAACCACAACCCAGAAAAAGAAAGGTATACGCTATCCATGTAAATATACTATTAGTAAATTGTTAATCTTTAAATAAAAATGCTACGAGGATGTGGAGGATATTATTTTCCTCGGCAACCTATATTCAAAAATTGCCGGTACGCTTTTTTTCTTTTTTTTTCTTCTTTATTTTGCAGTCCGAAATTGCCACTGTCATAATGATTTTCAATGGGATTTTTTTCTTGGAAGCGATTCATAAAAGGGAATCCTTCAAAAAGAAAAAAGACCTTTTTTTTCGAGGATGGCAATTCTAAACTGCAGAAAAAATGCTACTGGCACGTGCGTGCACGCGGCCAGGTTTGAAGGCGGCCAAATTTGCAGAGGCGGCCAGGTTTGAGGGCGTCCAAATTTGCTGCGGCCAGGGCCGCCAAGTTTTCATACCGCATGTCAATGGTTTTCGCGGCAAAGAAGATTTTTCGCGCATGTTCATGTCCCACGTCCCCTGTCAGTAAAATTGTGTCAAGAAAAAAAAATCAATATTTGTAAGAAGAACGAGAAAATATATTATCCCCTTAGAATGCTCACCGTTCCGAAAGAATGCAGTGCGGACATTTTCAGCCAGAAATGTGGGGGCCCAGTACTGGTGGGGGCACCTCGGAGTTTTTGTGTATCAAACTGACACGTTACTCACACTAATATTTAGATGGATAGATTGATAGATGATGAGAACTACGGCAGAATCAGTGTCATACACGGTCATTCAAAAAGTGACTGGATAAAAAAACAAGTTTCTGAAAAAGTCATATGGAAATGTATCCGCACTTTATGTGACCCGACATTAATATTCATGAAATAAAAAACAACAACCGTGAAAATTAAAGCTAAATCGGTCACAGGAGTCACGAGAACATAGTGAAATAATAAACAAGAGTCTTATTATGTTTTCACTGTTTTCAATAGTCGGGTTTTGGTCTAGCATCATCAAATTGCTTCACTCATTTCTGAAAATAGCTGTTCGGGCACAAATATTTTAGGGAAAGTTTTCCACCATGACCATCTTCTAAAAGCAAATCTGTGAATATTTTTTTCAACCTTAACAATGTTAAGCACACACTTTGGTGTATGCATTCACACACAAAATAATTAGTTGGCGAGATTTCATGTATACTATTAGATGTAGAAATAAAATCACAATCACCCTCCTACCAGCATTATGGCACACGATAATAAAACCACTGTTGTTGGTAACATAACACGAGCGAGAAAGGTGTGGGCAAGAGCTGACCCGCCTAAACACAAGCCTGCAAATAGCAACCGAATCAGAACCAAGGCCACAGCTGAATGGGTTTTAGCTGTATCTATGCTGGGAATTTTGCTGGTACACTTGGGCTCCGGGAACGAAGGATAAAAAGCAAGAATCAAAATCTCTGGTGGGCAGAAGACCGATGATGAGAAACTACTTGAGTTGACTGTTCTTGGATGCAAGAAACAAACACAACAGATTTTAGGAGGAGATCGAGAACCAACACTATAGTTGGGTAGCGGGTCGGAGGTCGTAGGAGCCGATGTGAAGTTGACTTTTTGAAATGGTACGTTCCTCTCATAGATCGGCATGATGCAAGTAGTAGTTAAGGAGTTTTGAGATTTCGATGATGCGGCGTCTGCCGTCTAACACCGGCTTTCCTGATCTTCGTACGGCCAGGCCAGATTTAATACAGTTTCGCTATTATACATTATTCAAGAGGGGGAGGCCACGACAAGAGCTGAACCGTTTTAGCTTTCCGGAGCAACACTCCTTGCCAGACGCTGTCGAGTCAAACACAGTCCTGGAGATATTTTCAGCTATGTTGACGAAAACACAACAGGAAATGTTTTCTTGGCTTCCATTTCTTGCTCGTTAATTTCTCTCTGTTTTATATAGCTACAAATGCATGTTTTTGGAGATGCATTACACTATGAGTTTGTAAAATTAAGCAAAACTACTTTCACTTAGTGAAATTTCGTATTTTTTATGACGTTGGATTTATTGAAGAATGTAAAAAAAAATGTTTTCAAAGAGACGAATTTTAATCTGACGAAACACGCATCCATTGCATCGGGTAAATATTGACAAAACTAAGTGACCGGATAGGGGAGAAAAAGAGATAAAAAAGACAAAAACAGTCGACTGCAAACGGAGCCCCTTGTCTCTCTTGATGTCTCCATGAAGGGAATTCACCGGGCGGGCAGTTCCGTTTTGCGGGTTTCGCTTTTGACGAGTTTACGCAGTGTTGTACGTCGTTACATAATGTCTTCGTTTCGTGTCATTTTCGCTGATGTGACCGTTACAATGGGCATGTTAATCTGTGAAAAGAATGTCCGTTTTAACGTTTGCAACAAAGAATACTGGCTAATCCACCGACATCGCTGGGATTTCATCACGAGAGGGCGACATTCAACAAGTCAACTACAGAAAATCATGAACCGCGCAAATCTCAGAAACCGCATGCGCACGAATACTGATCAAAATGCGAAACATGCTGGTGGGTACAGACACAACCACAAGAAGTATCCAAGTGACGTCAGTTGCATAATAAATGGTTCTGGTTTTGGTATATATATTGAGGCATCCCAAAGCAGTCACCCCCCCCCAAAAAAAATAAAAAAATAAATAAATAAATAAATAAACAAATAAATAAATAATAATAATAACAACAAAAAATGAATAAATAAAAAAAAATTAAAAAAAATATAAATAATAAATAATAATAAATATATCTATATATGTATATAGGCCCTATATAATGAAATCCAACTTAAAAAAAGAAACGATATTAAATAGGCCCCACTGGCCAAATAAAATGCAATAATAACAAACACAATCGTAGGTAAAACGAAAACTAAAATAACCCTTGCCCCAATAACAAAAAATGTAAAAACAAATAAAAAAGGAAGCACCAAGTGAATAAGTAAATTACTTTAAACAGCGTATTTAACTGAACAAATTGACAGTTCACAAACTTTATTCAGATACACAGAGTCCCCCCCAAAAAAAAAAAAAATAAAAAAAAAATAAAAATAAATAAATAAATAAATAAAAAAATAAATAAATAAATAAAAAAAAAAAAAAATAAATAAATAAATAAATAAATAAATAAATAAATAAATAAATAAATAAATAAATAAATAAATAAATAAATAAATAAATAAATAAATAAATAAATAAATAAATAAATAAATAAATAAATAAATAAATAAACAAACAAAATTAATAAAATAAAATTAAAGTTCCTCAAAACATTTCCCTGTTTGTGAACACAACGGAAAGAATCTTCAATATTCATTGAATTTATCAACTTTGAACCACTTCAATTTTTTTCAAAGAGAAGTCTAGTTCATGCTAGTCTTTCGGGGGAAAAAATCTTAGCTTGACTCAAAGTCCACACTTTTACATCTTCTGACATACGGGTTACAAGTGCAATACACTTTTACAGGACCCTTTGTTTTCATTATTAAATAATGAAAAAAAGGAAGAATAATGATAGAGACAGGTAGACTACCCTTTTAAAAGAATGTTTGATGTCCGAAAAGGAGGCTACGGCTACGGCTACGGCTACGGCTACCGTACATTAGCAACACCCTTAGCAACAGCCGTAGCCGTAGCCGCAGCCGAAAATTCGGATGCGGCCTAACATAATGTTTACATGCATGCAAGTTTTGCCTCTGGCGGTCAGGGGCGGATCATTTTCCGAGGGGGGATGTCTGGGAGGCCTCAATGCTCCGTCAAAATAAGCGGGCGTTGGGTATAACTTTGATGGAGGTCGGGGGAACTATCCGTCCTATCCCCCCCTGTGTCCGTAAATGGTTATGGCCCATATGTTCTGGAAGCCTTTGATAGACACAATTATACGTCAGAAAGGATCTTAAACCAATTTGCATACTAATTATTAGTACATGGGATTCTTGAAGCGTTCTTCTAAGAATTAAAAAAAAAGTGAATGCGGGTTGGTTCAAGATTTCATTACTCATAATAACATGTACTGGTACAAAATACGAATGACAATAAAAGCCTAAGTACTATGCAAATGAGAGCGATTTGCATAATGGCATTCTGGAGCTATACCAGCATAAAAATCCACCACATCGGGTCGGTGTTTTTTATGAATTTTGTGAACCAAAATGGCGAACAAAGAACGTCCGTATAATAAAAGAAAAATTTAGCTAGACCGAATCGACGTGTACTTTGTACTTGCAAGGATGAAGTCTATCTTTTACAATTCTGCTTGTCTTCATGCAACATTTCTTTTTCTTGTTTTAGGCTACGTAAACACGTTAATTGTATCCAAATTTACTGTGAAAATTAGATCCGGTGGTGTAAGAACTCGACGTTTCGACGTTAAACTCTGATTGTCTTCAAGAGAAAGGTGGCCCCGGAATCGCCAAAACTCAACAAAGAGATTATTCCCTTGGTTGTTACAAACCTCGTAAAAATTACCCAAAAGAAATTGATAAAACGAAAATGCCAGCAGAAACAACAGTGAAACTATCAAAATCCAACTCATGATTACGAAACAAGCAAAATGTAATAATAATAATAATAATAATAATAATAATAATAATAATACTATTAATGGCAATAAGGCGCACAAATCCACTTAAGTGCACATTGGCGCTAAGTACAAAATTACTAAGGATACAGCAAAAACCAAGAAACAACATTATGCAAATGCTTCAATAAAAAGGAGGTTTTTCTTGAATTGGCTATAAAGGAAACTGATGATTTGACATTGTGATGACAATTTATTCCATAGACGTTGTGCAGCATGAGAAAAAGATCGGTCACCCCATGAACGATTAGATTTAGGCTCAATGAGGAGGTTTGAATTGTCAGAACGGAGTTTACGAGGTGGATTGTAAGGTTCAAGCAAATCATCAATATATGCCAGGGCACTGTTAGTGAGGGATTTAAAAACAAAGAGCAATAGTTTGTACTTAATCCTGCTATGCACTGGTAACCAGTGCAACTCTTGTAAAATAGGTGTAATATGGGAGGATTTTTTTGGACGAGTAACACAAGCAGCAGAGTTCAGCAATGCGCTAATGACGTTCAATTTGAGTACACGAAGACCAATTAAAAATGACTTGCATACATGTCTAATCGAGAAACTATACTGCCGAGCGAATCTCTGTAGCATTTTGCTTTAAATATTTCCTTATTTTACTTATGGGCCCCCAATTACGAATGTGAAATGACGCAGCACGAACAATATATACATGAAACTTTAGGGACATGGTATAGAGTTAAATATGATACCAAATATGGTATGTATGAGTTATAAAACAACAGCAAAACAACACCAACAAAACCACAACCCCATCAAAAACAAAACACTAAAATGTCCCAAACAAACCAGAAACGAAACAGGCAATCGAGAAAAGAAGGCAGCCAAACAAACAAAAGCCCTAACACAATAAAAGCGGGCTTTTACAACCAGACCAAAGACACACAGAATCTATATTTGTACAGGTTTCAGTCAGCATGCAAATTTGTATCAATTAAAACTGAACAAGGCATGTCACCGTCACAGCCGATCTTTATGACCAACTTAGTAATATTCACGATAGATGTACCTCCATTCAAGCATGACGGTAAAAAAAAATACCCACCGACAAAAACTACAGAAAAAAGAGCTGGGCAGGGAGGGAGCGAAATGTGGAAAACTAATCCTGTACCAGCATATAGTCACTTTTCAGAGCAGCTGTGACAAACCGGGAACTATCATTTTACCACAACGTTCATCAACCACCACACCACCTACAGCAGCCTGTGCGTCGGTTGCCGACAATATTTCGCGTAGTTTTTGCTACAATGCTGTACTTTTCCACACTGTGGTCTCCATCATCAGGTAATGCTAGATTGACTTTCTTTGCAGGCGATTTCCTGATCAAGAGTGGACGGCAGAGCATGGAGGAACTGGTGAGGTTAAATTTCAATTGCTTTCTCTCGTCGCGTCAAAATGATTATGCAGAAATGTAGTTGAGTTGTTAGTCTTTGGCATCCACAATTGGACATTAAAAAAAGCAGTTTGTCAAAAATTGTACAATATTGGTTTTCAAATATTATTGTACTGCATTAATCTTGTGCGATTAAGGTGCGCAACAATTGGCGTTTCAGGATTAACTTTTCCTTAAGCCTAATCCTAATCCCGCTGCTGTTGCATAAAAATAATGATATTATGCCTATATGTATCAATGATATGGTAACTTTACACCATGGAAAATACACACGAGTATTTTGGTAAAAGATTAATATTTCAAAATATGTTCTAGTATAACCTCGTCACCAGGTACGGTGGGTGCTCTGACGGTTATGTCTTCTCTGTGTAAACGTTCGTGGGGGTGATGTTCATTCAGATCATCCTTGTACCTCTCCATTGTACTTTCTGTTGTATAAAAGAAAGAGCAGGCACACCGAACATTCGAAGATCGATCAGGACAAAACAAGTAAACATCTATATTTTGAACATCTTACAAATGTTTTTTTTTATTTTGGTAAATAGAAAAACACGTTTTCACGATCTTTATCGGGGGTTGGGATGAACATTGTGACTGTTCTTTTCTTTCAATATGTTTCACTAAAATAAATGCAGAGCTGGGTTTACTTGTCAAATTTACGTCAAAGCGGAAGTCCACGACCACGCAAACAGTGAGTGAAACAGCTGGAAGATGATTTTTGTATTGAACAAAAACAAAGTATTCAGTTTTAAGTAACCGGATTTACACTTATTTTGCATGGTAAAGATATAATCTACTGAGGTTTGCGATAACACCACAATCTAGTTTAGTTGGCGGTAACATCAAAGCATAAATCGACTACAAATATAACAAAACATGAGTTTGATTTTTGGTCATTTGTTTCGAATCATTTACCGTGGATAGTGATAAATCAACCAACAATCGAACATTTATTAACAATGGCAATTCTGTAAACGCCAAATCAATACATCAGTGACTAAATAAACCAAAAAGCTATCATATTATAGCGAAAGACATCATGTGCATCATTTAAAATTCCATATGCAAATTGGTTCTGTGAGAATGCACAGCAGTTCGTCTGTCATTATTGCGAACAAAGTACACAAGGCATTGAGTCAGAAAACTAAAAGCATCACTGCAGCCGAGCTTTCATTGCAATCTATAGAGAAAAAAAACCGCAACTGATTGTCTTTAATTATTATTATTTATTTTTTTAGGCTTCCCTTCTCGAAACTAACTGAGGTTTTGATTAGCGGTTTTGGTCTTTTTGTCAAAGATACAATGAGTTTATAGGTCTACTGAAATTGGAAAAAAAAAGATTTTAATTTTTGTTTTCAATATCACATTCTAAAGCACATGACACAAGAAGGGAGGTATACTGGAATAGTCATCCGAATGGAAATTAAAGTACTTAAATATAATTTGAGGACATTTTTGTTAATTTTCATCACGACTTAACATATTTTATAATATTCATGTAATTCTCATTCAATTTTGGGATTTCCTTTTTCTTCCTTTATTTTTTGGTGGAGCACAGATACATAGGGCCTATGTCAGGTAACATTTAAATTGTAATTATTAAAACATTATTCAATGAAATTGAGAAACATATTTCCATGAGCCTTAAGTTAAACAAGCCTGTGCACATTATTAACAAAAGAAAAGAAGGGGGAAGACCCCCTTAAAAAACCCAAACAAACGAACAAACAAACAAGCAAGCAAGCAAACAAACAAACAAATAAACAAACAAACAAACAAACATCATTTTTAGTGGTAATTTTTGTTGTGTTAACAGGAAACTGTTTCCTAATATGTTGATTTAAATATCTAACAAAACACAATTTAATACTTAACTCATGACAATATACTTTCTCTTGCCAGTGTAAACTAAAATAAAACATTTAAAACGTGTAGATGATGGTCAACTCATCACCATAATATGAAATTCTATACAATGTTTACCAAATGGGCATTAAATTTGGGGTTGGGTTATAAATTAAGCAATAAATATGCAGACATAAAATAACCAGATGACACTTAACTACAGTTGTCTTTTCTGCATAAATTAATACAGCACATAAATATAAAAAATATGGACAGACAGTTCGAATATGTGCAAAGACAATATGCAATCCAGGCTAGCAAATTTAATGACAACCCTTTTTGTCTTCATTGGTTTTCATGACAAAACAAAACATTAATTGATAAGTCTTGAGATTTTGTAAAGATTTATTTATTATTATTATTACTACTGTTTTTAATATTATTATTTTTATGTTTTTGGTGGGGTGATAATAAGAGATGGTTATGCTAATATGTTTTTGTATGTATTTATTTTTTTAGTAATAAACCACTAGAGAAACTGACTGGGTAAATTTAATTCAATTTGTGTGTGAACAAAGAAAAATTGACTAGAACAGGATTTGAGCCTGCAACCTCTGGATTGTGTGCCAGTGCTCCACCAACAAATCTTGTTTTAGTCATTTCTTCTTTGTTCACACAAAAAATGCAAGAATGTTACCCAGTCAGGTTCCCTTGTGGTTTATAGATCTTTATCATGGTGCAGCCATCTTGATTTTCTCCCATTCAAACCAATGTAACCAAACCGAGGCTGGAAGGGCAAATAGTCTGGTTCCTTTTTGTAGAATGAATATTAGCATATATTACTGTTACTGGATACAGGGAACATGACCAAGATGGTTGCAGCATGATAAAGGTCTATTACTTGATATTTGAAAAAAAAAGTTGCATCCCCTTAAGGTGATCCCTGTACTGCCGCTTCCCAGGTTGTATCGTGAACTTGGGTGTAATCCCACGTCAGTTTCCGGTTGTATGGCTTCTGACTGCCCCCTTCCCCCTCCCCCGAACAAAGATATTGACAAAATAGGGAGAGGGCCATCATAGGGCAAGATAGCTCAGTTGGTAGAGTGCCGGCACGTTAACCTGGAGAGTGCAGGTTCAAATCCAGTTCTAGTCAATTTTTCGTAGTTCACACAACATTTGAATTAATTTATTTACTATACAAAATGAGCAATAGGCAAGAGAGACAGTAAATTTAAGAGTTTTAAATTAAATTTGCAGCTGCTGTGGAAATCCTCTGCAACGACATCGATGCTGCACTGCTCCGAGAACAGGTCTTCTTCTGGTTTCAGATAATTAATGAATCTAAACCTCATAGGAAATCTTTCCGCACAAGGCTCAGTCATAAATTGTGTTATGTTCATTCTGAACTGTCGACTTGCATAACACTGGGTTCTTCAATGGCGCACATATTCTAGTAGCTAGATCAAGGTGCTTTACAACATTTTCCTTGTTCGTTAGGAATACTCCAACAAATCTATAACATTTCTCAACTCACACGGGGAAGCGTGCAACCTCATGCTGCTTATATTAGTGCTGAGGGGTTAATCCAGCATAATACCATCTCAGCCCTCTCAGGTTCCCATTTATACACCTAGGTGAGGAG
Organism: Marthasterias glacialis; assembly: GCA_911728455.2. NCBI lineage: Eukaryota > Metazoa > Echinodermata > Asteroidea > Forcipulatida > Asteriidae > Marthasterias > Marthasterias glacialis. Next base: position 13,372,177 of record OU452231.1, on the reverse strand, counting down.
AAGCAACTTATGGTTAACTGTCTTGCTCGAGGACACAAGTGTCATGATAGGGAATCGAACCCACACTCCGATGACTAGGCCATTAAAAGTCGAGTCCGAAGGGCTAGACCGCAAGATCAAAACATGCCTCAGACTTGGATAATTCAATTCCATATTTTTGAAGAAACCCCCACCCCCCCAAAAAAAAAACCTTAAACAAAAACAAAAACACAATGGACGCACAACCTTGGTCATCCAAAAACTTTTTACAAGCCTTCAAAGTTGGAAAAACTAGAACAGAAACTTGTCATAGGTATTTGACTGGACAGGGAAACTAGGAGTTTTGTTTTCATTTGCTTCATAAAGCTAAAAGGGGAGAGAGTCCGCTGCCAGACTGTGTCAGAGTACCAGGGTGAGCCCCCTCCTTTTATTGGCAAGGTCGTGGGTTCTTTACAAACATTAACTAAAACATTTACCCCCTAGTGTCTTTGGCCAGAAACCCTGCTGAATCTTCCAATATCCTCCCCACTATGCTAACTCAAAACCAAAATGTTTGAACTTAATTTGATTAATATGCCTGGCCCAGTGATAGACAATTGTTGATTGGGCCTACAGTCCTCAATCCTTTATACCTCATCCAATCTTTATGCCTCACCCAAAGGAACAAAGCAATACATATTCAGGTGTCTTGATCAAGGAAACCTTTTGCCAATTTCTGAGAGGTTGAGGCTTACAAGGCTGAAACTTGCCGGCCACTGTGCCAGGAGGGAAGAAGAAACAGTTTCTAAGGTCCTTCTACGGCAAGACAAACATGGAAAGAGAGTTGGAGGCCTCCCTGGTAAGGATGACATCAAACTCCTATCAGAAGATACAGGCTTTAACTGGACAGGACATGAAGAACTGCAAGCTAGACAGAACTGTGTGCAAGGCCACCGAGGAAGGCCGACCCTTTGGATCGCCATAAGCATGCAAGCACGCTCAAGGACACAAAAAGGTTCTTTAGCTACAACCGACTGGGGCCACAACCCACAATCATGACATCATCAGAACTTGATTTTGGTGTACCACTAGCGCTTACTGTGGATTTCTTGTTATTAGTCTTCAGTTCAGATATTGTGCCAAAATTATTAACTGGTTTTCGACATTTGATTCTTAGGATCAGTGGAAGCACAGCCAAGCCGGCCAGGATGATTGGTATTTACCACTCTAAGTAGTAGTGCCGCAGGTATTTGATGATAGAATTTACCTGCACATTACTGCTTAATGAGGTGTCTACCACGAACTACACGTCTGTTATTCAAGTGAAAACACTGGGCAATTCAAACTGAACACTGAAACATGATATGATTTGAATATTGGTTTAAAGACACGATGCAGCTGAAAAAATATACAGTTTAAACAAAATGATGTACTGTTCGTAAACATCCCTTTAAACCCAGACTAGACAGTCATTTAACTCTGGAACATGATATATCTCTGGGACATTGTATCACCAGCATGGAGCAAGTTTTTTTTTAGCAATAGCTTACTGTAGCATTTTAGAATAATAATGAGTCCGCATTTATTACTAGGCACTTTTTACACAAGTGTCAAAGCGCCTGTTCATCGGGCCTGAAGCATTCCTGAAACCATCTCAACTCCTTAGGAGTATGCAGCACCGGCAGCCAAATGGGTGCACAGGTTGATTACCATCTACATCAATAATAATGAGTCGGCATTTATTACTAGGCACTTTTTACACAAGTGTCGAACACCTGTTCTTCAGGCCTGAAGCATTCCTGAAACCATCTCAACTCCTTAGGAGTATGCAGCACCGGCAGTCAAATGGGGGCACAGGTTATTATCCACATCAATAATAAAATTAAAAAAAAAAAAAAAAATGAACAATAGAACAGAGGGCCCAATGGCCAAAAGAAAGTAATGGGCCAGTGCTCACATATGTCATTTAGGTGATTCAAATATTGCAAAACTTACAAAAGGAATGATTTGGGGGTGCCCGGAGCAGGGGGGGGGGGGGGAGGGGGATGCAAGACCCGAACAGATGGTCTCATTCACAACTGCATCTCAGAATCTGAACCCAGTAATTACTTTTTTTGAACTGAAATCTATATTCTGCTCAGCTTTTTCGATAGTACAATCCATCTCATGTTCAATCCTACCACAGCATCTAAAATGACGCTGGGTGTATAATTGCAATTTAATTAAAGTCCTTGTGTTTTAATTCACCTCGTACCAGGACAACACCAAGCTGGTGGAGGTGTAATTAACAGGAGTAATTGATGAGTCCCAAGACCAAGTGGTCTATCAAATGACTAATTTATCACTTTAACTTTTAATTTAATATTCAATGAGCTTTTGTATTTATGTGTTTTTATCGTCTGCTAGTGTACATTACGTGTCGAGAGTGTAATGCTGATCCCCATCAACCACAGGTCATGGTATTCATCAACTGCAATAATTAAATAATATAATAACAATTTTTAGGTCTTGATTAGGCCACTTTAAAACATATGTTTCAAAGTGTCTTTCACTGTTACTGGCCAAAGTCATGGGAGCAGAAGGCACTGGTGAAACCCCCCATTCTCACAAATGCATCCTTGTGGAGAACCTCTATTGTTCTTTCCTTTGTGCCTCAATATTTTCTCATAGACTTTGTACACACATTTCCTTGTGGGGCATCCCTCTCTTTAGAATTCCTCTGTGGAGACCAATTGTTCTTGCGCTTCCCTTTTGTTATAGGACTCCACAAGGGAGCAAATTCGAGCCCATCTCAACTCATTAGGAATATGCAGCCCCAGCAGCCCCAAATTTGTGTACATGTAGCTAATTAATCAAAATAATAATTTCAAACCCTACACAGGTGTTATAGTTTGAAGTATTAGGTACATGCAGACACACCAATCACATTCTCTACCCTCGCAGGTACCCATTTACTCCTGGGTGATGAGAAGCAGTTATGGTTGCTTTCAAGTGGCACAACAGAATGAATTTTTTTTTGTCACAGTCAAATTTGCTTGCTCTGTTCTAAGTACTAGCGCCGCAGTTGTTCATATATTGAAAACCAACTGCTACTCTGGTGCTTAACACTGGGCCTTGCTTACAACCAAGATCTGATGACAACCCAATGGACACCCGGATTGCCCGACGGTTGCCAGATGACGACCCACCAGTCACCTCATAATTGCATGGTGATTGCCCAATGACAACCTCCTTATCACCCAAGGGTCGCCCATTAATACCCAACGATTGCCCAATGACAACCCACTGATCACCTCATAATTGCACGGTGATTGCCCAATGACAACCTGCTTACCACCCAATGGTCGCCCATTGAGCACCCAAAGGTTGCCCAGTGACAACCCACTCCTCACCTCATAATTGCACGGTGATTGCCCAATGACAACCTCCTACCACCCAATGGTCACCCATTGAGCACCCAACGGTTGCCCAGTGACAACGCACTCCTCACCTCATAATTGCATGGTGATTGCCCAATGACAACCTGATTATCACCCACCAGTCGCCCACTCATTACCCAAAGGTTGCCCAGTGACAATCCAACATGCCCACTGGTCACCTAACGATTGCATAGTAATTGCTCAGTGATCGCTTGATTATCAACTGACAGTCGGTGACAAGTCATTGTTCGACAACCTCTCAGAGTAAGTTTTCTAATCCCCTATTATAACCCCACAACTGGGTTTTCTTGAAACAAATTTATTGAAACAAATTTTCTTGGTGAAATAATTACATCAAAAGAGCTGTGATAAAAGAGTAAGTACATGCAATGTGAAAACAAATTTAACAATTTAACGGGTTACACATATATTAATATTTTATTTCTACAACTTTCATAAATATACATGATCAAATAACACTTAACACAGGAGAGTTTACTGAAGTTAGCCTTCAGAAAATCTGTATTAATTTTACGTTGTATTCATAAAAAAACTCATTTATGCATGTATTTGAGTTGAAAACTTATGACTGGCTGTACTTGGTTTGGGCTACAAATATTGGCTTAAAACAGCAACGATAAAGCATATCCATCTAACCATACAAAAGCCCAAAAATAAATAATAATAATTTGGGAGGCTAATTATCCTTACTCGTAGCTTGGAAGCTGAATTGCGAAGGACGCGGCTACAATGTGGTTGAGCCGCAGGCATGTATAGGTGTTTTTGGCAGTCAGCCTCCTTGACCCATGTACGACCACAGAGCACAGCCAGAGATGGAAAGTGTCTAAATTTTCCGGAGGGAGGAAAACTGGAAGTCCTGGAGAAAAAGCCTTGTGGCACAGGAGAGAGCCAACGCACAACTCCACTCACAAATGGCCCTAGCCAGGAATCAAACCTGGGCCACAGTGGTAAGAGGCAAGCGCTTCACGCAATCGCCACCCACACTTGTTTCTGGAAATTGAAAACCATTGTGCAATCCACTGGTTTTTGATTTCACATTTTGGAATGTCAATTTTTTTCCCAGCACCATCAATCTGCCTATTGATCATTGATAAACAATACCGTTTCAAATTCTGCAAGTAAATTTGACTTTCATGCTTATAAACGTTCGATAATGATAATTAGTAGGACAGGGTCCCAGGGATGAGAGTGGATGAAGATGAAAAATCCAGGAAACACTGATGGAGGGTTTGGTGGCTACCAACCACTCCATAACCCGTATCAATAGCAGCATTCTGTGCTGAAATGTAGATGGGGCAAGCACCTTGGTATCTAGTCCAAATACAGTGCACAGACTGTGTCAAGGCTTTACAAGGGCCTTGATGTATGCACACACAAAAAATCACAGAAAGAAAATGCCATAACAACAATTTTGTAAAATCCGGAAATCCAGAAAAAGATCCGGAGAAATCTCATCCCTGTGGGTTCTCCAATGGTCGCGGTATCGATTCAGAAAGCGATAATTTGAATGAGTAACCACTGTGTATCTTTAAGGAGCGGATTCTGAACCTCTCCGAGATCGTGACAGGCCTTGGATGGGCTCCCTCACTACCGCAGAATAAAAGATGCTCATCATTCTGTTTAGTGAAGTGTTCAGCTATTACTGTAGTTTAAGTATAACTTTTCATTTTATCTTTAAACAAATTCCACCCGTCGTTTGATTTTGTAGTTTTTTTTTGCAATTTTACCATTTGTTTGCTTGCTTTGCCTGCCTTGCTTTTCATCCAACTTAGTTTTTGGTTAATCATTCTCATAATTTGAATGCTTTTTTTTCAATTGTAATGTTTTCCCAATTGTAAATTGTAAAAAAAAATTATACTGTATATTGTCATGCCATTTGACCTCTGGGTCACAATGTGATAATGTTAATTAAAAAAACCTCAAATCTCAATTAAATTCATTATATACAATGTCTGAGAAACCGTGCATGTGTGCGGTGAAAAAATCGGAGGCGAGTTCCATATCATTGCGGTAATCGGAAAGGAGTTTGTCCAACAGCCTGCAAATCACTTTCCTCTTCAGTGATGGAGGTGAATCTGATGATGTTTAACCTTAAGTGAATTCTGATACTAAAATGACCAACAGGTACAATCCGACTAAATTGGCAAATTAAGGGCATATTGAGGGAGCACCTTATACCACGCCATGAACCGCCCGCTGAGATTTTCTTATAACTTTTGTCCTTATTTCGACGCTGTATAATATTTGACAATTTTGAGGCGGAAGCACATTCCTTCAACAAGAATTTTTTCCAACGAGCGAAAAGGGATCCACACACAAGTATTTCAAATGTCAGAACATTTAAAGTAAATATTTTGACATAGGCCAACGCGGTCAATGAAAATTTTTTCCTCAGCTGGGAAAGTTCTTTTTTTTATTATTTACTAAAATGGAACAGATTTATGCAACATTTCCGGATTTTTTTTTAATAAGTAAGTTCGTTCTTGTTTACCGATGACCCGGTTGAAAATTGCCAACGGGGGAAGTATTGTTGATGTAAAAAAAGAGAAATGTTCAATACCACAAGATTAGGGATACTGCGACCATATGGGACCTCGTTATAACCTTCTACTCCCACCCCCTCCCTCACAAAACATTCCGAAGTCTTTACCAGGAACTAGGGCCGATTTCATAGAGCTGCCTGAGCAGACAATGGTGCTTAACAACTTTCTGCTAAGCAAAAATAAGTAGGAGACCAGTTGAAAATGGTTCATTTGACCAGGTGTTTTGGATGGTAACCTGATTCTGGTGAGCACAATTGTTTTGCACTTTTCGTGCTTAAGCAGCTTCATGACACTAGGCCCAGGGGACCATTTCAAATAGCTGCCAAGTAGAAATTTGCAGGGAACCAGTCTTTACATCATTAAAATATGTTATTTTGGCTGGTGACCTGTTTCAGTCAAATTTTTCCTGATTTCAGTAGAACTGATAAGCTTAGCAATTCAACAGCCCCAGCCTTACAAGTTCCAAAAACCAAACAAAAATGTAATAATTTTGGTCCAAAATGGAAATGTTTTGGTTATATACCTTTAGATAGCTCTTCAGATCAGATTGTTGCCATAGCAACAGGGTATTTGTGTTTCATCCACGATCACAGATAACTTCGACAATCTGAAAGGAGAGGTAAGAAACAATATATTACTGAAAATGCTCAAAACTAACACTTAAAACTAACCACAGGTACTGGCACAGTAACATTTTAAACAGAAGAGAAACACAAATGTCAAAATGCACAAATGTCAAAAACCTACAAAGCATACTCAAAAATTCTACTATAAAGTCGTTAGGCAGAAAATAATTCACGACCAGGCGCATGGAGGCAATTATCATTTGCCTCAACCTTTATCATGGTGCAGCCATGATTTTTCTCCCATTCAAATCATTGTAACCAAATCGAGGCTGGAAGGGCAAATAGTCGGGTCCTTTTTGTACAATGAATATTAGTGTTCATTATTGCTATTTTGATACAAGGAACATGACCAAAACGGTCTTACGGAGACACACCTTGCTGCTTTGCACACCTCAAATGAACTTAAACAATCGGGGCTACGCGGTGGGCGCAGTGAGGCGACTTTAAACTTGTTGACCTTTTCCGATGACACACTGCAAAAATGACCTCTCCAGGGCAAGCTGTAGAGGGCGCATTTTGTTGTGAATTGCCCATATTGTCCCGAGAACATTTTGTGTGTGTGTGAGAATACTGTCCCCCCATATACTCAGTTCTTATTTCAATCTGCCAAATTGAAATAAGTACACAATGCACAAAAATCTCTGACAAGACATTAACTGTCATTTACTCTTTTCTCAAAAGTATTACAAATTTTATGAATTTTTTACATTTTTCTAAAAGGTTATTGTTTTAAATGTTTATTGAAACCCAGGGTAATGGAACGAATCCAGACTTGCGAAAAATAAATTGAGTATCCAACATGTACCCTCAAGAAAAACAAATCCAGGACTGGCACAAAGAGAGACGTAAAAATTGACATCAAGGGGAAACTACCAGCATGTCTTTGCTATTCAAAGTCCAATAATTGGCCAGCACATGTAAACTCTCATCTACCATGTCATTTTTTTGGTTTGAGTGTGTCTGCAGTAGTTTTGCATCGTTTGGTTTAGTGTCTCTGCGCTGCCGTTGGGGCTTGCCTTACCCCATGCATGAGTAGTTATGATGGTGCTCTGTTACAAGGATATATGTACTACGATACACTGCGTTACAGAGTGATGATGAACTAGGACAATCTGTTGAAACGGGAGACTTTTGAGACAATAGCGGGCGCCCCAGTAACCGGTCCTTTTCTCATAATAGAAAAGGACAGGTTAAAGGGGTGCCAGCTAACTTCTCAAAAGTCTCCCATTTTATGCATTTTTTTCTTCTTCCTTATTTTTTTGAATCACGCTTGTTAAACTCAACCAGCTCCCGCCAGGAATCTTCCATTTTTTCCCGCCAAGCCTGACGGGATTATTTTGTCGGAATTGCTGGAATAATTTTTCTTTGAGAGTACTGCTGACAAAGAAACCTTGACTTAACAAAGCCAAGAGAACAAAGATTGTCTTTGAAGCACCGGGATTTTTGTTTTCGCTGCCAACAAAATATCAAATTGCAAAACCTCGTCCATGAGCTATGGCCGAGGACTGTTCCTCAATCCGGAACCAAGGGTAGAAACTCAGTTCACTCTGACTTACCTCCATTGAACCAAAATACAATGAATGCACAATGGTGGAAGCCTCTCCATGCCACATAATCCTCTTCTTTGAACAAAAGGACAAAGGTCTGAAATCGGAATTACACAACAAACCCCGCATGATGGGCAAAAATCAGCAAAATATTCAACACCATCTGTCCTCTTTGTGTGGGTCAAACGAAGCATTGCATGGTGAGTGCATACTGTCTGCACACTCCGAAACAAAATGTCTGAGCGACTTTTGTTCCGGTATTCCGATTTTCACAATGGCGTGATTTAACATGATCTCTGTTTGCTGGCTCTGACAATATTTGCGTGTTTACAAGTCATCCGGTGTCAACTGGTTGAAGGCTAAATTTTGATTACAAAACTAACTGATGGAAAAGAAGCTTTGAGTGGGTACATGCCCTTCAGTCTTCCGGTTTTTAATGTAAAACTTATTTCCAATGGGTGCTCATTAGGTATTCATAGCACTTGCAGTAAGCCAGTAAGCCAGTATTTCTATTTATTGATTGCTGTATTTGTTTTTTATGTATTTATCTATCTATCTCTTTATTTGTATTAATTCATTCAGAAATTTTTAAATGTGACTAGATTTTTAGTAGAGGTAAATTTTCCATTTCTTAACACCTTTGCTTACGCTTCATTATCTGATGTTTTTTTCTTTTTTCATTTCTCCTTTTATTTTGAGTACCTTTTGCTTGCTTTTCCAACTTTCCATTGTCACAACATTTTTAAATGAAATTGAATCAAATTTTTGTGTGAACAAGGAAACATGGACTAGAATGGGATTTGAACCTGCAACCTCCGGATTAACATGCCGGCCCTCTACCAACTGATATTTAAATCAAATTTTGTTACCCTAAATTCATCTGGACAGAAATACCCGAGGGCAACAGGATTTTAGTTCAGATCCTGTCATCAGTAAACATCTGTTCTGTATTGTTTGCAATTTCAAAGTGAATGATGAGAAATAAAAAACTAATTTATTCCCCACTGTGAATCTGAAGCATTGATGTTGTGAAGTTGTACTTTCATCGTTTTTATGGGTTTCCATCGTTAACACATATTTTGTGTCTTAACATGTATAAATTTGGCAGCCAGCCACATCGACCCATATATGAGGACGGAGCACAGCCAGAGATCAGAAGTGTATGAATTTTCCAGAGGAAGAAAGACCAGAGGGCCTGGAGAAAAAAACCCTTGTGGCATAGGAGAGAGCCAAGCACAACTCCACTCAAATATGGCCTTAGTCGGGAATCGAACCAGGGCCACATTGGTGAGAGACAAAAACTTTACACACACGCTTCCCATCCCACAGAACCCTGTGTAAATGCAACAAAATGCACCAGTTGGTAAAAGTTGAAATTTGTTGCACTTGGCAGTCAACTCAAACCCAATCCCTTTGCTGCTCCCTTCGCATGGAACTTCCTCCCACTGAATGTCCGCCAAGCTACCTCTGTTACGTCCTTCAAGTGCCGTCTTAAAACTCATTTGTTTAAAGCAGTTGCTAATTTGTAGTTGACTGTTATTGAGCTGGCTCATTTTAAAAACTGATTTTACTTACTGACGCTGTCTGCTAATGTTTTCATTGCTATGGCCAGATGCTGAGGATCTCGGCCAAGGATGAATTGTGCTGGTAACCTCTCCCCTTCAAGTTTTATTCAGCTTTTTCATTGTTTTATTGTAAAGTGCTTTGAGGCATCGCACAAGGCGCTATATAAAATTCTATTATTATTATTATTATCCCTTGGAATGCATTTTTTTTGCATTTAGCAGCCCAGTGATTTAACATGGGTGTTGGATTTTGATGTAAAAGATGGGTAAAAGATGTTGTACTTGCAGGGAATACTGCTCCCTTGTCAAATAAAGTGAAGTCACCAGATTACTTGAGTACATAGTGTTGCATTTAGCAGGGCAAGCACGCTATGCCTATCCTAAAACAACCCACTTCACTGCATAAATGCACAATGTACGGAACCACTTGTTAGTTTTTTGCTACATTTAGCAGGGTTTTCATTTCAACTGTGTTGCACTTTGTTGCATGTAGCAGGGTGCTTAGAGAAAACCTGATGGGGGTTAGGGCTAGGCTTTGAGTCTATTAATTTTAAGGGTAATGTTGACTAGTAACGAGGGAGCTTTCTGCTAGACAAGAGGGAGCTTGCTCAACGAGGGAGCAAAAAAGTTGAAATCTAGAAAGGCCTCAAATAATTTTTGTTTTTATTATTTTGTTCCAGAGTTTGGTCATTTTTCAATGACGACCTTCTTTTCAGGGTCTTCTAGAGGCCAGCGATTTACACATTTTTCTTTTCAAGGTCTTTTAGATGCCAGCGATTTCCAAACTTTGTGGTGCAGAACGGCCGTGATAAAAGGAAAAAAAAAAGATACAAGACAAAGCTACAGTTTGGGAGTCCTATTGCTAAAGTTACATGTACCCTTATATTATTAGCTATCATAAATTCTAATGACCCTGGAGAGAATGGCACTTAAATGCATATACCGTGTGGAGAGGTTATAAACAAAAAGCTGGGGGTTTTAATGTGGGGCCTTCCTCACAGAAAACAAAGTCTGTACAAACTAGTGCTACGTACAGTCCTACCATTGTGGCGTGTTGTGGCCGAGCGGATAAGATCACCGGACTCAAGCTCTGGTGTTTCTGATCAGCAGAGTGTGGGTTCTAGTCCCGGTCGTGACACTTGTGTCCTTAAGCATGACACTTAACCATTATTGCTTCGTCCTTCGGATGGGACGTAAAGCCGTTGGTCCCATGTGTTGTGTAATGCACGTAAAAGAACCCAGTGCACTTATCTCAATGAGAAGGGGTTCGCCCCGGTGTTTCTGGTTTGGTCGGCCACAGCACCTTGTGAACCCATTACATGGTGCTATGTAAAGGAACAGGTCTCATACTTCAAAAACGTAACTCATCATACCTTGCAGGAAAAAATACTGAGCGCTCTGAGACGCCCATAGGGTGTGATAAAGCGCTATATAAAAACTGCATATCATTATTATTTATTATTGCTGGGACGCTGTCAGTGCGAGGTTTTGTACACAAAGACAGGGAAAAACCGTTGTCTTTTGAACTTCTTACGTGAATTAGGTGTCTTGCTCAATGATTTACACAATGTCCCTGAACGGAAAACATGATGTAATGATGTAGAACACTGACCATAAATATTTGTAACTGAACAGAAACCGAATCCTGAAAACAGCGCAAACAAAAGGCAAGTTTTACTGTAAGTGGGATATACACAGAAACTGCACAGTTGCGTGTTTAGTGCGTCACATCAGCAATGTTTTTTTGTCAGAATTTCAGTATTCACTTTCTCTTTAGTTGCAAATAATCAATAAGTATGTTCTACATCGTTAAGCCATGCTTTCCTGTCAAGGAAATTGTGTAAATCTTTGAGAAGGATGTTTGATTTGTATAAAAAGTAAAACAGGCGCTAGGTTGTCCATGCCTTTGTGTACAAAACCTTGCGCTGCCTAAAATGGTAATGCCTAAAATGGATCGGTCAATGAACATTAAAAAACCCATACCCAATTGTTTGTCTGCATCCTTAATGGTAGACAACAACAAAACTGAATAAGTTAGAACGGCAGTGCGCATTCCTTTTGTTTCACCAAAAAACGATCAAACACCAGCTGTTGTATGGTACTGCACAACCAGTTTATGAGGATTGTAGTTTTGTAGACTTGAGAGTCTGAGACCAAGACCTGAGGTGTCTGAGACCGAGACCAGAGGGTCCGAGACTGAGACCTGAGGGTCCGAGTCTGAGACCTGTGGGTCCTTCGCTGAGACGTGAGGGTCTGAGACCAAGACCTGAGGGCCTGAGACCAAGACCTGAGGGTCTGAGACCGAGACCTGAGGGTCTTTGACTGAGACCTGAGGGTCCGTGACTGAGACCTAATGTCCGAAACTGAGACCTGAGGGTCCAAGACCGAGACCTGAGGGCCCAAGACTGAGACCTGAAGGTCGGAGACCTGATGGTCCAAGAATGAGACTTCAATACAAATCTAAATTATGATGTAAAAAACAAACTGTTTTGGGGCCTAATTTAAAACAGCCGTCAAACCCCTCAAAAATTGTTTAATATTCAAAGATCTTGTTTGTTGAAATTTCATGCTTTTTATACGCTAAGTAGATTAATTTCTCTATTCAGAGTTTTACTTTAAGGTAAAAATCATCTTCGTCCGGCAATCCAAACCCAAGGTACAAAAGCCAAAAGATAGTGAAAAGCATGAGGTCAAAATTTCAACCATCTGTAATTCCCAAACCACATGACCCAGAACACTTAAATTTGGGTTTTTAAATCATCTTCCATAGGACAGGAAACACAAAAAGGCTACCACTTTACATCCGTGGTACACTTTAATGTGGTTCATGTGATACGACAAAAGAGTTTCAGCAAACTTAAAGATAAACTCTGTGACTGACCCTTTAAGGCTTGTTGATTTGGAACGGAATGATCTGCATGCACTTTACTTTCCCAAATCTCAGGTGATATTTTAATTTTTTTGTGACTGGTGGATAACTTTTGACTACTGGTTGACATTTTCAGTCGTCAGTTTTATTCCCAAATGAGAGCACTTCATAACAGATACAAATACGTCACACATAGCTCTTGGTAAACTTTAAGGACCTAATTTGTACCATGATCACGTGCCTCTACACTGTACCGGTAGAAAAATGACAAAGAGATCTTTGTCGTTTTTCAAACTGGTAGTAGTCAGATTTCAAGCTAAATTGATTGCATTCAACCTGTATGAGTGACTTCAGTCATGAAGTAGGATCCCACTTCTGCAACCGATAATCTATGGGATTATATTTTCTGTTCACGATTAGGATGTTTTTATGTGGTCCAATGAATAACAAATATGTAGGTGACATACAGTCATAGATTGGGTGTTCGAAAACCAGCTCTCAAAACACTCTCTTATAGAAATGGTGGTGGTTTTAAAGATTTCTTGTTCTTAACTGCACGATGACGAACGAATGTCCACACAGTGTATATCACAAAGGACTGTGAGTGTTGTGTTGTCATTTAGCCTGTGGGAAAGACTCTGCTGGGGTCGAAACGTGAGGCCATTAACAATTTTTTTGCAAATAGACCCTTGTCAGATGACTATTTTATTGACAGCCAGGCTGGAGTCCTTACATGCACAAATGTATAAAACTGTACAATCTTGCACTAAAAAAATGCACTATGTGTCTGTATCCTATGTGCACAGTACTCCAGCATGGCAGACCTCCTGCATTGATATAGTGATATATAGTGATATATTGATATTGATATAGTTATGTGAGTTCAGTGACAAGAAGGGTCTACAGTCTAGGCTGTGTCCTAATCAAGCGGCTTTGGCTCTGACTATGGCTGTTGGCTGCAATGATAACATTGTAGAATAGGCCTCCTCAGCGATCCGGCCATAGCCGCTGTTGAAGGCATCAATTTGCACATGGCCATTCTTGCTTATAGTGATGCACATGAAAAAAGTCTACATACGAAGGTAATTAACATACACCTACCAGCACATTGCACCAGTTCATCAATATGCTAATACAGTCCAACTGCTCTACAACTGTGCATATATTTACATATTAATATCAGACTTAAAGGGGCTGTGTCCTCATGATTATAGCAGTACATGGAATAACCCAGTCACTACGGGCGCATGCGTGCTGGAGGTCACATCAGTTTGACAAAGACGGTAAGCGAGTGCATGTGCTGTATCTGGATGAGAGTCCATCTTTCCATGCAGAGCCACAGGCCTGCTATAATCAAGACGACACAGCCCCTTTAAACTCACTAGGGGGCAATCAAACGGAGAGTTGTACTTACACTGGTCTCCATTAGAACCGCATCTAGACATCGGTGTAGAGCACTTCCCACAATCTCGTCCAATAAAAAATGAACCAATCTATGACCAAAATATCAAAACATTATGCTTACTTTGCCTGCAAAAAATATATCAGAGGTTTGCCTTAATTTTCTCTTTTTTTTTTACTCTCCGGCCAGACTATTAAGCCCAACTTTTGAGTAGTCCGCAAGCTTTTTAACTAGTCCACAAATATTTGTATAACGTTATTTCATCAAATCTCAGATTTTTTTCCAATGTAGCATCTTTTTTGTTCTTCCAAATAAAAGACTATGCGATAATGTTCTACTGGCCTCACATTTTGGCCCTAGTTGTACCAGTTCTCAAAGGTTAAAATTGAGCCTTTGAGAAAGACTCTGCTAGGGTCGAAACGTGAGGCCAATAACAACATTTTTTGCATTTATACAACAGGTCCTTGTGGTTGGTAAGCAATTTGCAACAGCTAATTTTATTTTTTTCAAATAAAAGACAAGTTACTAGTAGTGCTATCTAGGTGGCAAAACTACATGGTAAAACCACCGCAGGGTAAAACAAAAAATATACCAATTCAAAGCAAATCAAATCTCTCATTTTTTTTCCAATGTAGCATCTTTTTTGTTCTTCTAAATGAAAGGACTAGTTACTAGTAGTACTATCGAGATGGCGAGACTACACGGTAAAACAACTGCATGGACGACAAAATATATCAATTTGAAGCACCCACTGTTTCTGAAAATTTAGTGATCATTTTCCGTGTTTACAAGCAAGTGCCTCATTTTGAAATTGTGGTTTTCTGATGGAGAAGCTTTTGTATATGAAATTCAACGTTGGTTCTACAATCCTTCACACATTTGTTTGAACGAAATTTTTACTGGCCCGGCGGACTACAAACTACAAAGTTAAACCACGCCCGCCACCGTTTCCATAAAATGAATGAGTGCTTTGAGATGCCCGTCGGGTGTTATGAAGTGTTTTATAGTCCTTGCGCAGAGTCGTCACAGATCACACACCTGCTTTCAACATTGCCATTTGGGTGATCACCTCTCCACAAGAAAAGTACACAAGGGTTTATGTTCATTGAAAATATCTAACAGATTCAAGCAGGAATTTTGTTATCTTTCCATGAAAACTGAAAACTATTAGGTGACTTAATAAATTTGCATACCAAGCTTACTTTCAAAATGAAGATTTTTGTATTGACGTTTTAAAAGACAATTTTATTTGGTAAAGTTACACAAAACTTATCAACATGTGTGTCAGTCTGATGCTCAGCAACATTGTTTACAAAATTTAGCGTCATGTAGAAGTTTTTTTTTCAGTGATTGTCTCAATACCGCATCTTGCGTAGTGGCCTGGATAATTTTAACAGTTGTACGTGACTGAAATATGCCCTGGTAATCACCAAAATAATCGCAAACGGTCGATGACGTCACGTGCACAAGGTGATTGGTGGAAAATGCCCTTTATTTGATATTTGAGGTAAAAAGTTGCATCCCCTTAAGGTGATCCCTGTATCGCCACTTCCCAGGTTGTATCGTGAACATGGGTGTAATCCCTGGCTATACGGCAGTTTCAGGTTGTATGGCTTCTGACTGGCACCCCCCGAACGAAGATATTGACAAAATAGGGAGACCGCCAACATGAGGGCTGGATAGCTCAGTTTGTAGAGTACCGGCACGAGAATCCGGGGAGTGCGGGTTCAAATCCCGCTCTAGTCAATTTTTCTTTGCGCACCCCAAAACTGTATTACTTTCACCCAGTCAGTTTCCCTAGAGGTTAATTACATGATGATGTTTAGAATCTTAAGTGCAACTTACTTTTCATCGGCTACAAATCTCCAAAGGTAGAGGTTGAGGTAATGGGTGTCAACCTGGATCTGCTGCAATCCATAACGGCCAAACGTCCTCAGTCTAACACACTCTAAAAATGTCTGAAATACAACACAACTCACACATTAAATTGTGATTTTACCCGAACAGTGATGTGTGTTATAAGGGCCCATGAAGTGGTATTTTTTCACATTACAATTTTCGGGCTTAATATAATGGTGTGATACTAATAAAAAAAATAGTCTTTACTTCTTATAAGTTTTTAACGAGTAATTAACTTTTAATTTATCCCTCGTAAACTTGTACTATCCATTTGGATATTGCCTTTTGTGACGTAGATCGAGGCACCCGATTAAGAAAAATTAAGCCTCAGAAGTTACATAAGTTAATGCAAATGTCGCCTGGACATTACATTCCGGAGCTGAAATGCTCCTTTTTATCGGGGGGAGGGGGGGGGGGTATTGCATAATCCCTGATTTCAAAACCTTTTGTCCGATTGCTATGAAAGAAGAAGATCACGAGACATAGAGAGGCTTCCACCATTGCTTATTATTGTATTTCAGCTCAATGGAGGTAAGTCTGAACCAAGATTTCAGCCTTGGTTCCGGCCATGGGACCAATTATTGGCCGTGTCTCACAGCCGAGATTTTGCGATTCATGCTGAATGAAGGTGATATTTTCTGGAAAGAGAAACAAACAAATCTCGGTGCTTCAATGAGAATCAACGTCCTCTTGATTTTGTCTAGTCAGGGTTTCTTTGTACCAGCGGTACTCTCCTAGAAAAATGATTCCGTTAATTCTGAGAATTTAATCCCATGGGAATGGCACGGTCAAACTTAAAGATCCCCGACGGTAAGTGGTTAAGTCCGTTACCTTGAGACTAATCTTGACGATCCCGGTGAGTATGGAGACTTTAGAGAACTCCACGGTGCTGAAGATTTCTATCCTCTCGGAGAACAGCTTCTGTATGTTACTCATCAAGCTGGTATCAAAGGTGTTACTGTCAAAATAATATACAAATGTTTACGAGAAGTGTTGTGGCTGAGCGGTCTAGTTTACAGAAAGTGGGTAAGAATCCCGGCCTGGCCAGTCGCGACACATGTGTCCTTGAGCAAGACACTTTTCCTCAATTGCTTTGTCCTTCCTTAAGCCGTAGGTCCCGTGTACTAGGAAGGGTAGCGCACATAAATGAACCCAGAAAACTTATCGTGAAAGAGTAGGAGATTACCCCGGTGTTTCTGGTTCAGACAGTAAGCATCCTTATCTACAGGTTTCCTCAGCCTTCCGAGCTACAGCGATTAAGTTCACTTTTGAGGCATCCTTAGTTTCATTATCAGAAATTAATTATAACAAAAAAGACATTTCAAGATTTCATTCTCTTGGATGGCCTTCACCCAAAACCTACCAATCCAATCTGTTCCAGACATCATTCATAAAAGTTCTTCAAAACCAAACAGATCAAGGCCTAATTCCATAAAGCCAGTAAGCAGACGCTTTCGGCTTACAGAGCGGCCATTAGCAGAATTTCCGTTTCACAAACACTGCAAACCGTAAGCAAAGCAAAGGCACGCTAGCTTGCTAGATGCGGGACGCAACAATGCAAATCCGTTGTGAAAGCACACACACATGCGCTCTCAAATCTTCTCAATGGTTTATGAAACACACTTTTGCTTATGCATGTTTTTCTGCTCTAGTCAGCACAACAATTTGCTCACTGGTAAACAGTGCAGAGAGGACCAGTTATCAGAAAAATTATCATTTCATTTCGCCATTTTCTCATGGGCGCATTGACATAACATATGTAGAGTCATTGGCACTTCAACTTCAGTGCACATGCACTACGCACGTCACTAACCAACCACTAGTCAACCATTGGTCCTTGATCGTACTTGCCCCACGTGCTGCGACCAAGCTTGGACCAATGTTCTGCTGGTGGTCCAATCCCCCATGGTGATGGTGCATGGTGACACAACTCTGGATCCCAGCTATAGTCGGGCCGTCCCAATTGTAACACTCCAGTCACATCTATAGTTTGAGCGATTCCAAATTTGGGACGGGACACCGTTATCACTCACCTTGATGCGTAGCTTCTCTGCATGCGTAGTTGCTGCTGCTTAGATACACTGTAGCTCAGAGCTCTCCGGCTGGAGTCACTACTATGAGCCTTGCGCGTTCCTTCCTCATACAGCGCCCCCACTTGGCTGTCAATGTTGGTGATATCCTCTACAACGCGCTTCATGACAGCACGCACTGTGCGTGGCTCAATGGTATTCAGCCAATCACGTGTGTCTACACTCTTTCTTAACATCTGGAAAAATGAGTACATTTGGTAAGTAGAATTTTACAGGGCAATTTAGCTCACCAGAAAAAGGTTACCAGCTAAAATAGCAGGTCATATGTACTGTTTACAACTGGTTTCCTGTTTATTTTTGCTATAGAGTAGAAACTTATTAAGCGATTTAGCGCACTGGAGAAAGGTTACCAGCCAAAATACCATGTCATTTGTACTGTTTGCAACTGGTCTCCTGTATATTTTCGCTAGGTAAAAACTTGTTAAGGAACAACATGAAACTGGGCCCAGGTAATTTTCCATTGCTTGTGTAATTCTGAGCATGCGCACATTTCCGAAAACAATGGATTTACCCTGGTAAGTCTGCTGCCACCTAGCATCCAAAAAAGTCTCCCACTATTTGTTTGCTCATAACAGCAGCCGCTTTATCATGCTGTGATCATCTGTTTCAGGTACCCTGCATTCAACAGTGACAGTCGCAGTTCTAATTTCTTGTATCGTGAAAGGGACCAGGCTGTATTTTCCTTCCAGCCTGGGTTTGGTTACATGGGGTTTAACAGAAGAAAAGCAACATGGCCGCACCGTGATAAGAATCAATACTAACAACGAAGACCCATAAAATCAACTGTGTTCTCGCCACTGACCTGAGATATCTGTAACCCTTGAACTTTGACATAGTGATTGAGTAGTCTCTGTGCAGCCGTCTGAGCCTCGGAGCATAGGGTGGAGGCTTGGGTTAAACCTCGTCTGTTATCTGTAGGGAATAGCTCATCTCCTAACACCATCTACGAGACAAAAAAACAAAAGCAAGTTTCAGTTCAGTTGTAGCCTTACTGAATGTGTCTCATTGAACTGAGTGCCAAGGCCCCGTCTGTTTGTAGGTACAACCTTCAAGAAAAGTTGCTGCCGGGATTCTTCCCGTCCAGCCTGACGGGATTATTTTCTCTGAATTACTAGAATCATTTTTCTTTTAGAGTACTGCTAGCACAAAGAAACCTTGACTTGACAAAGCCGAGGGAACAAAGATTCTCTTCATAGCACAGGGACTTTTGTTTTCTCTAGCAAGAAAAATGTCAAATTCACGCCCCATGATTTGCAAAACCTTGGCGGTGAACCATGGCAGAGGATTGGTACTAAATCTGGAACCAAGGCTGGATCTTTGGTTCAGTCTGTCTTACCTTGGCCAGTTGCCCTTATGTTCAAGTTTGGTTACAATTGGCTAAAGCGTTTGGAAGTTATAGCAATTTTCATGCTGATCACATGACATCGTGAGAAAGAAGAAGAGGAAGAAGAAGATACAGCAGGACCACAGTATATCAGCCGTCGGCCATAATTCCTGCAACTGGTCCTCTGCTAATAATTGCTAAGCAGGAAAAAAAAAGCTTAGCTATTATTTCTGCTAGAAATTTGGGCGCGAGGCTCACCAACTGACTGATGGTAGACGACTCAAAGTCTAGGAGAAGTCTTGAGAGGACGAGGATGAGGGGAGGGGCCGTGGAGGAACTCTTCTCACCAACACCATCACAGAGTTCCTGCATGAGAGAGAGACAAGGTGCAGATGGAGTCATTACATCGTTGTCTTGAATAGGTCATTACACACGTTGCTCGGTAAACATTTGCACATTACTCACATGCCCGTGTTGGGCACCGGTGGGAAAAATGGCATCACAAACTTTGTCATTATTCAAACTGGTAGAAGTCAGATTTCAAGCTAATTTGATTTGAGTTCAAGCTGTATGAACTACTTCAGTCATGACGTAGGGTGTCATCTCTGTGACCGATAATCTGTGGATTTACAAACCAAATATGTTGGCTTTTGTAGCCTCAAAATTATGCACAAATTGTGAGTTTCAAGTGACTTTTTTTTCAGTGGTATAATTGGTCAACGTGCAGTTCATGATAATAGCATGGTGTCACACAGTCACTGACTTCAACTGCCTGTTTTATATTGCAATGAAGTTTTTGGTAGAATTTTGCGACCAATCGAATACCGAGCTTCGTGATTGCTTGCTCATGTTCACTTATATTCGGGGGACTTTGGGACACAAGATGGCAGCAGACATACCGGGTAGTATACCGATGTTTATGTAAATCTGAGCAATACGCACGTTTCTGAGAACAATGGCTTTTACTCAGTAAGTCTGCTGCCACCTAGTGTTCCAAAGACTCCTCGTGAAACAAACAGCAACAACAAAGACAAACAACAACATTGAACAACAAAGCATGACTGTGACTTGACAGTCTGAAATAGAATTCACTCCAAGTACAAATTTTAAAAAATCACTTTTCTAAAGCGAGTGGAGTTAGTCGCAATTTTAAAGTTAATTCGATCATTTTTCTTTATAAATTTCTTTTGATTTTGTTGTATGAATTTTGTTGTTTGTGAAACAAACAACAACTTTACTGAACAGTAAAATGACGCTTTGGCACTTTCTAAAACCCTAACCAACCCCAAACTCATCAAAATCCAACTGCATGTTTTGTTTTAGTCTGTTTGACTGAGGACTGCACTAGTAAACTGACCATGCTGTACATGGGATCAGGCATACCACCATAATCAGAGTCCAACAGTTTGAGTGCTGAGTTACCCATATGGTGTTGGCTTTTGTTAGAGTGAGGAAGGATCCTAGTAAATCACTCATGGGATCAGGCATACCACCATAATAAGAGTGCAACAGTTTGGGTGCTGAGTTACCCATATGGTGTTGGATTTTGTTAGAGTGAGGAAGGATCCTAGTAAATCACTCATGGGATCAGGCATACCACCATAATCAGAGTGCAACAGTTTGGGTGCTGAGTTACCCATATGGTGTTGGATTTTGTTAGAGTGAGGAAGGATCCTAGTAAATCACTCATGGGATCAGGCATACCACCATAATCAGAGTACCACAGTTTGGGTGTTGAGTTTACCCATATGGTGTTTGATTTTGTTAGAGTGAGGAAGGATCCTAGTAAATCACTCATGGGATCAGGCATACCACCATAATCAGAGTACCACAGTTTGGGTGCTGAGTTACCCATATGGTGTTTGATTTTGTTAGAGTGAGGAAGGATCCTAGTAAATCACTCATGGGATCAGGCATACCACCATAATCAGAGTGCGACAGTTTGGGTGTTGAGTTTACCACATGGGGTTTCATCAGAGCGAGGAAGGATCCTAGTAAATCACTAATGCGGGTGGGTAATGGTTATTACCCATATCTCAAAATAATGCCTAGATTTTCAAAGACAAAGTGAGACGGGGAACCATCCTCTGACCTTTTCCCCCAATCACCACAAACCCTAGCTTCGCAATTGGATACAATATTTATTATATTGTGAATTCAACTCACGCAAGAAGCTGTTAACATGTGTCTGAAGAATGCCACGATGAGGCCTTCACGAACGTCGTCCTGGCAGAATGGACCTCGGAAATACGGCGTCTGGGAGAATGTGATGTCGTTGGCAATAAACGCCTGCAGACACAAGAGGCAAAATATCACCATTCAGTAAAAACCACTTATATTAACACATTGTCCTCATGCATTCCACATTAATCATTATTTTTGAGAGAAAAAATAAATGCAGCAGCTGCACCTAAACCGTGGAATGAACTTCCTGTTTTCATCAAGTGTGCTCACTCCTTAGTTATCTTTTTTTTAACTGTAACTTACATTTGATAGAGTTCAATTCCATTTTCATTTGTATTTTGTTTCCCAGTTTGATGTCTTTATTTTAACTTGTCCATTATATTGGGTAATCATTTTGTTTCTTTTAAAGTTGATGTTAATTTTGCATTTGGGATAAAGAATGTTATTTGCGTTTACCCATACACCGATGTGCATCACATTCGGTGGTCTAGTGTAAGACATTTGCTCTACAATGGCAAAGTTCGTAGGTTCGAATCCCATCCGAGTTAAATGCATGTGGATATGTTCACAGGACTCGAGAAAGTACATCAATGTATGTCTTGAGTAAAACACAAATAATGGTCAGGTTTTGGGTAGTTTTAAATTGTAAAGCGTGCCAAGGAGTCAAATTTATCCACAGTCACCATACTGTCTTTAAACCTCGACCACATGGCTTAAGTAAATCTAGGTGCAAGATGTTTTTTTTTTGTTTTTTTGATACACTTTTGATGCAATTTCTGGACATCCATGTAACTCTTATCAACACCAGTTAAAAAATGTATCTTTTCTACGTGACAACAATGTGGGGACAAAGTGTTGAGGGGAAAATCGGAAGAGGATTTGACCTTGAGGTTTGTGAGAATTGCCTTGATCTGCTCTACGATGGATGTTGAGGTTGTATTCAAGAGATCTATCATGTCTAGTTTATCTTTCTTGCCAGCAGCTCTTGGAGCACACAGAGTCTGACGAATGTCGGTCATACATTCTAAAAAAAAAATTAAAAAGAAGAAAATCACATGAGAAATTAATTTCAAGGTTAGTATACTACTAACGAGTGACCAAAATAATTTGGGACAGTAACCCTCTGAATACTTTAGTTGATGAAAGATAAGAATCACAGACTTGGAGACGCTTGGTAACAGTAGACAATTTTCCAATATTTGAACTATTTCTATTGAGGAAAGTGAAGTGTAGATTATTTTTATGAATTTACAGGTCACAGTAAATTCCTAATACGAATCTACCGTTTGCTGGAGAATTGTTATGATTCTGCAGTAAACTGTTTAATACCGGCGATTCACAATACAGTACGCCTTCTACAGTTTGTCAAGGAGATGCCAATTCAGCCTGAACATCTGATGTCATACCACGAGGCTCATGAATAATGCCAGATACCAGCCTTGGACCCTCCTCATGCCTAAATACTGCGTGTGTACGCACACGCTACATACGCTACGCACCTGAAAAGTGACGCTTCAGTCCATCAAAGTAAAACAGCGCCCTCTCATGACCACACTGGGCAATGATAGCCGAGGCACGCTCAATGATCTTGAGTTGCGGAACGAGGCGGTCCGTTGCGAGTAGCCTCCGGTAGAAACGATCCAGGGCGCGGACCAGCAAGGAATTATCCACTGTGCTCTTCTGTTTGTCGGGGAAAAATTCAAAACAGTTCATAAAAAAATGGTTCTTTTATGTGCATTAAAAGGACGAAGCAATAATTGGTTAAGTGTCTTGCTCACGGACACAAGTGTCAAGACCGGGACTCAAGCCCACACCCAGCTGATCAGAACACCAGAGCTTGAGTCAAGTGCGTTTGACTGCTCAGCCACGACAATGCGTCTCTTTTTAGATCCATCCAGGCATAAACTTTTTGTCAAACAGACTTGATGCGCTACCCACCTCTGCTTTGATCCTGTCATCAATGTACACAAAGTACTGCTGCATACGGGAGTTGACAAACTCAGCTAGCTTAGCGTGAGCCACCTGCTCCAGAGCCTCCTGTTCTTGAGAACTAACGATCACAAAATCAATTTATTATTTATTATCTGCCTATATAAAAGCTTCTCTCTTCAAAAATACAAACCGACAGCCAAAGGGTAAAGGATGGAAAGAGGAAGGGTGGTAGTTGTAGTTGGATACTCATTCACGACACTGAATACAATGACCATTGACCCTTGCCTAACCGTTGGCGACTTTAGTCAACCAAAACCTAATATTGCTTTATAAAGCTTTAGTTTTGTCTATAGCCAAGCTCACAATGGTTGGAAAGAGAATCATTAGTAACCAATTTCACGGCTCTGCTTAGCGCGAAATGCTGCGTTTATGGTCACTATTCTACGCTTACAGGGTTAGCACTAAATTTCTACGCTAGCTGTGTAACCGAAGAATGCTTAGTAACAAGAAGTACGCACACCCACAAGCAAAAGTTCCTCGCTAATCGGTGAAATACGCCAACGTTAAGTGTGGATTTTCCTGCTTCCGTAAGCACTGAGTTTTCGCTTACAGAGGCATGAAATTGGGCTCAGATCTCTCCAATGCTGGTAGAAAAAATAGGTTGCTATAGACCGATCCGTTAAGCCCTGCCCTTGCTGTATTAACCAATCACAGACTTGATAGCGCAACCAAAAGTCTGACAAACACGAAAGTGCATATGGCGTGCGATTCACAGTGGGCGCGGGGCTTAATGGATCGGTCTGTTATGCAATTCTTTCAAAATGGAGCGGTGAGATCCAAAATACCAAAACACCTATGGAGTGCCAAATGCAACAACAACAAAATGTTGAAGTTCTCAGATCACACTTGGGAATGGAAGACTGAGAACCTGGCTGTTTATGGAAAGACCTCATTGAGATTTCCAACAGATGAAAGGGAATGTAATAATGAAGAAAGTTTTCTTTATTCATTTTGCTCTAAAATGAAGTCTTCCGTTTTGTAAAAATGCCTTCTGAGCATGTGAAAGCCGTTGTGTAAGAGTGTGTTTCACACATGAGTGGTCAAATCATTTGGTCACCAGTAGATGTTTATTTATGTCAAACCAATTTAGTGACGAGGGGTTTTTAATTACTTACTCAGCCGCTTGCCTGTCCACAAACAGCTCTTTGTAAGACGCTATGAGCAAACTGATGTTACTCAAGAAGCTGTTACAACTACTGTCAACAAACTCCAAGATGTCCTGCAGATTAGAGACGGAAAGTCAATTTACAAATTTTAAAACAAATCTCAAGACTGCATGCCTGATTCTTCGTTCTTTTAACCAGTTGTCGCCAGGGTTTTTTTTTTTGGTCTCGTCCCCCTGGCGGGATTCTTTTGGCGGAATTGCTGCTTTATGAACGTTTGTTGTATTTTTAACTACATGCGAGCAGTGTAATTTCTCCCTTTGGAGATCAATAAAGTTTTCTTATGTCTTATGTCATATGTCTTCTCTTAGCTGGTGTACTTTAACGTGCATTACATAACACACAGGACCTACGGCTTTTACGTCCCATCCAAAGGACGATGCAATAATGCTCAAGTGTCTTGCTTTATGGACACAAGTGTCAAGACCGGGACTCAAACCCACACTCTGCCGATCAGAAATACCAGAGCTTGAGTCTAGTGCGCTTGACCACTCGGCTTCATTACCAGAAAGGCGTAAAATAAATAAAAATTACCAACCATTGGTATACTTCGCATGAGTTTCTCGGCTGGTCTCGTCTCACCCCTTTCCTCTGTTTCAGCATCTTGTTCGTTCTGCTGGGTACCAACCAAGGCTGGATCAACCTGGGCCGCTATCTCTGCCAAGTCCTCATCAAGCTTCTGCATTGCACTAAGGGACAAAAGTAAAGAAGCAGAAAAAAAAGTGTCAGTATGACGCTGGCATGGGACGAAGGACTTGGCTGCAAGTCTGGAGCTGCACGTGGTGTAGATGATAAAGACCTTTCTTTTGTAAGAATGAAAGATTCCCTGTAGATAATGTGTCCTCTGACGCCAAGCCGAAACAAAATGTAGTGACATGCAAATTAATCCACCACCCGCGCAAGATGCTTGCAAAAGCGCAAGCGAGTGCATGATTAATTTCCTTTTATAAATAATTTTACTTTGATTTAGAAAATAAATAATAACAAAGACTGGAATAAAATAAATAAATGTAACAAATAGAAGGAAGTTGCAAGAGATCGTGGAAAGGAGAGGAACTCCGAATATCAGATTACCATTATACCAACCAATTTCAGCGTCTTTCATCAACTTATTATTTGTGATCACTCATCCTGCTCATTAATAATTCCGCACGGACCAACGAACCCAATGAATAGTTGAACCCCCATTCAAATCTCTACCAAAAAATAAAGCTTGCCAGGCCGGTGAGGGCACGCCTCGCGTTTTGCATAATTTGTAACCTAAAACATCCATTGCAAGTCTGGGTACTGTACTTTGTGTGGATGACAAAGAGCCTCATTTTGTAAGAATGAAAAGCTCTCTGTAGACAATGTGCCCCTCTGATGTCAAGGAGAAATTGAACCATTAAGTTTTTTCCTGCCGGTGTGCAGTCGCATCGTGTTTTAGCATAATTTAAAACCTAAAAAACCAGTTGCGAGTCTCGGTCTGCACTTGGTTCAGATGATAAGAACACCTTTTTGTGAAGACTGAAAGAGTCTATATTGACCCCCTTTCATGCATGTCACACACGGCAACTGCGCCGCGCTCACTAATTTGGAAGTCAATAGGTATACCAGTCAACGCCGTGTCGCCTCAAATGCGCCCGACACTGTATAACACACAGAGACATTGACTTCCAAAATGGCGCAACCGAGACTATTGTGATGATGACATCAGGTGAAGATGACATCACAGCCAAACCAAAACATGAAGTTTCTACCTGCCAGTGTGTGTACGCATCGTGTTTTGCACAATTTGGTTTTGGTCTCAATGTTTCAGACAGACTGCTCTAGTCAGCGTCAGGAGACTGAACACCCCTCAACAAGTCAACCACAACTCAGAACTGTTTTTTATTTGATGTTTATGTCTGGTTTGAAAAGCTCTACTGTGCAATCTGCACCATTTAAAATGGTTTTATGATATGATTTTTTTGTAAATTTGATCTTAAACCTATCCTGTCGGCCTTAATTCCCGAAACTAGCTTGTGCATTGGGAAAACCTTGAATATTGCCACTGTGACTTGTATCGTGACGTCACATTTTGTTCAGCAATTAATTAAGACTGATACACATTTTAAGATCAATCTTTAGCTCTCAGTGAAATCAAGCCCTGGTTACAACAGTGTTGCATCATCTACACTGCTATCAAATATAGACTTACTGAGACAGGAATTCATCACAGAGTTCGTCTGGCGGTTCCTTTAACTGAAGAAGAAGATCCACACTCTCTGCCAGTTGCTGCGCACTTGACTAAAAAAGGGACGTAAAATGTTATAAAGAGGTTCGATGATGAGTCAAACTTGCACACGATTTTGGTCAAGTCTACAAATCAACAACAAAACTCAATTTCAAAGCATCGCTGAAAGAAAATAATAATCCTTTAAATGAGAACCAGAGGTAGGCTTTCGGTTTGGACTTTCAGGGTGGTTTAGTGGTTTCTTCCCCTGCCTTTCACCTCTGTGGCGCCGGTTCGAATCCCGGAACGGAGCTTTACATGTGGATTGGGTTTTCGGTCCAAACCTGATTGAGTTAACTAACTGACGCTACTTGATCCAATCTTAAATTTCAACAAACAAATTGTTAAGTGTCTGTATTAATTCTACCTCATGGGTGTCAGAGCAAGTCTAAGGTTTGTGCAAGTTGAGGATCCAAACAAAGCTGTCTTGTGGGAAAGGGGAACAAGAATGGGATGTGTTTATTGGTAGGTGCAGCTGGGTTAAAGACTGGTTGACTTTGGTTAGGTGCGGGTGCAACTGGGTTTAAAACTGGTAAGCTTTTGCTTGGAGTGGGGTCGAGACTGGTAATCTTTTGCTAGGGGTGGGTGCAAGTGGGGGTAAAACGGGTATATCTGCGGTTAGGGATAGGTGCACTTTGAGTAAAAATTTATCTTTGATATGGGTGGGTGCACCTTGGACCATGACTGGTGACCTAAGCCTAGGGGTGGGTGCAACTGGGATCCAGTTTTTTCCAGTACCTCTTGATGAGGTGCAATTGGAGTTGAGACTGATAATCCTTTGATGGGGTGGGTGCAACTTGGGTCAAAAACTAGTACAATCTGTGGTTTAGGGGTAGGTGCAACTGGGATTAAGACTGGTAATCTGTAGCTAGGGATGGGTGCAACTGGGATCTAGGTTTAGTACCTCTCGATTGCCGAACTGCTCTCTAAGTTTGGGGTGCAATTGGAGTCGAGACTGATAATCCTTTGATGGGGTGGGTGCAACTTGGGTCAAAAACTAGTACAATCTGTGGTTTAGGGATAGGTGCAACTGGGATTAAGACTGGTAATCTGTAGGTAGGGATGGGTGCAACTGGGATCTAGGTTGAGTACCTCTCGATTGCCGAACTGCTCTCTGAGTTTGGGGTGCAATTGGAGTCGAGACTGATAATCCTTTGATGGCGTGGGTGCAACTTGGGTCAAAAACTAGTACAATCTGTGGTTTAGGGATAGGTGCAACTGGGATTAAGACTGGTAATCTGTAGCTAGGGATGGGTGCAACTGGGATCTAGGTTGAGTACCTCTCGATTGCCGAACTGCTCTCTGAGTTTGGTACGTAGCTCATTGACAATCTCATTACAGTCTTGTTGGATGCCGTGGAATGATGACATATGCTGATACTGAAGTAAGACAGCTCTGGCTTTCACATAATACCTGGTAAAACAATCCATGTTATGAACATCAGTTATTGTATTCCCGTGAAGTAAGTTTTTTAACACAGAAGAAATTTTTCCATATTTTCATGGATTTGCTCGGCAGAAAATATTGCTTAGCAAATTTTTCTGCTAAGCAATAATTAGCAGGCAAACCAGTCACACACAATAAACATTATATGGTATTTTGGCTGGTAACCTGTTTCTGCTAGCACAAATGTTTGAGGCTACGCAAATTCTTGAGGTTTTTCAGTTCTAAAAATGGGTCCAGCTAATAAACGGTTTTATTAAAACTGCTTGGTGTCAAAATACTAAAATAATAGTCATAATAATTATGCGCATTTATTATGTATGCTTTTTCAAGCCAAGTTGTCCCCTAAAAGTGCCTCATACTGTTCTTAACTCAGTTCATCTCAACTCCTTAGGAGTATGCACCACCAGCAGCCAAACCGGCACACAGGTAGCTAATTATTCACATCAACAGACTCTACCCGTGCAGGTACCCATTTATTTGTGGGTGATCAGAAGCAAAAACAGTTCAGTGTCTCTCTCAAGGTTACAAGTGTCACGACCGGGACTCGAACCCGCACTGTGTGAACTTCTCAAGTTCGATGCGCTACTACCTCTCGGCCAAGACACAG
Organism: Marthasterias glacialis; assembly: GCA_911728455.2. Classification (NCBI taxonomy): domain Eukaryota; kingdom Metazoa; phylum Echinodermata; class Asteroidea; order Forcipulatida; family Asteriidae; genus Marthasterias; species Marthasterias glacialis. The sequence continues at coordinate 13,343,268 of OU452231.1, read as the reverse complement.
TAATATCTCACCTGACAGCCTGGCTGTACGCCTTCATCTCAATGCATTTCTTGAGTCTGGCTGGAAGCTCAAATAAAAACTGGAGCTGTGGATTGAACCAAAGACGAGCTGACCTAAATTCACCATACAATAATTCATTGCCTAATGAATGGCCACCCTGTGAAAGGCATTAAACCAGTTGATGTCGGTATTTGATGATAGACCGATCCACTAAGCCACGCCCCTACCATATTCACCAATCTCGGCATTGGCTTCATCACCACTGTACACGTGAGCAGCAAAATGTGTGTCTATTCAATGCCACACTGCACAACATGAACGTCCACGCTACAAGTACGCCCATGCCTGTTTACTAGAAGGATTTTCTAATTTCCCTTGTGGCTTATTGCTTGATATTTAAAAACAAAAAGGTTGCATCACCCTTAAGGTAGATCCCCGTGCTGCCGCTTCCCAGGTTATACCCATAGAGCTAGCTCTATTGTTGGTCCGTATATTATGGGGTGTGATCCCTGGCTACAAGGCAGTAACCGGTTGAATGGCTTCTGATTGCCGCCACCCCCCTCCCCTATCGTGATTACAAACCCAATGGTTTCATTGGATAGACATATATTTACCAGACTGATAGTGATACTACTACACACTTTAGTGATTATGACGTGTCGTGCAAGGTCAAAGGTACTCCTAGAACTATGAGGTTCGTTCCGCTATCGTCTCCACGAACCTCATAGAGTGACATGTACAAAATCCTATTCGAAACTTTCTGCCCTTCACGTTTACATGGCTATAGTTCTTTTTTTAAATCAGATCTCCCCAAAACTAGGCTCTATGTGTTCTTTCAACTCTCATCCAGCGTTGCACGGGTCCAGAAAATCCAATCCGCAATTAAAAGTTGTTAAAAAGTGATAAATTCTCACCGTAATTCAGATCCCATTTGAACAGTATTGCAACAAATATGACGACCGGAGTTGCAAAATTAACTGGTGTGCTGGTATGCGGTGCGCTGGTCCTATGGGCTGGTTCCGCGTACCAGTTAATTTTGCAACTCCGGTTGCCATATTTGTTGCAATACTGTAGCCATGTAAACGTGAAGGGCAGAAAGTTTCGAATAGGATTTTGTACATGTCACTCTATGAGGTTCGTGGAGACGATAGCGGAACGAACCTCATAGTTCTAGGAGTAGGTCAAAGGTACATCTGGCAGATGACTGCCATGCCCCAATTTCATAAAGCTGTTTACCAGTTTGCAAATTTTTGTGCTTACTAGAGCAGAAAAACATGTGTACGCAAAAGTGTATTTCATAAACGATCCAGACGGTTTGACAGCGCGTGTGAGTGTGCGTGGTTGCATTGTTGCGCCACTCATCTGCTTACAAGAACCACCAGCAAGCTAGCATGCCTTTTGCATTGCTTCCGGTTTGCAGTGTTTGTGAAATAGAAATTCTGCTAATGGCCGCTCCGTAAGCAGAAAGCGTCTGCTAACAGGCTTTACGAAATTAGGCCCAGGTTCTAAAGGTATCTGGTGTTATTCAAAAGCCTCTAAGTATGACATCATATGTTCAGGCTGTCCTCCTTCATTCCATAACAACAGGATACTTCAATGGGAAGCTGGGTGGCAGCAGGCATAACAGGAAGTTTTCCATTGTTTATGCAGTTTTGAGCATGCCCACTTCTCCCAAGAACAATGGATTCACCTGGTAAGTCTGCTGCCACCTAGCAAACCCTGTGTGGGATATAATTTGGAAACCCCATTTTAATCTGAACAACCTTGGCATGTTTTAAAACTACTTGTGTTCTCAAACCTTCTTCAGGAGCATGTGGACGCTGCTAAGCTTCGTTATCTGCTCTCGTCTGTCCTGTAAGGTGCCGCTGATCTTAGCACTGAAGTCTGTGATGGCGTCCATGTTAGTTGCTAGGCGATCCATCTCTTCCTCCATCTTTTTAAAGTCTGTTTTCATCTGTAATGAAAACAACAAATAATAATAGAACTTTGAAGGGTCTAGATGTGAAGATGTTTCTTTTAAGTGAAAATAATGATCAAGCATGCAACTGCAGTTTGTTGTCCACTCCCCCACCCCTGCAGAAAAAAAAACACAAAAAAGTACCAGGTACAGCAATACTTCTACTGTGCTTTTCAGTGTTCTATGGTAAATCTGAGACACCATAAATGAGAAAATCAACTGATCAGCTGGGGGTCGAATGCCTGAATGATTCTAAATGGTACATTCATGTTGTCAAGAAATCTACTTTTTTATGACAAATTTGTGGGGTGTTTTGAAACTTTTTTGCCCATAGATCGAGCCATTAAGCCCCGCCTACTAACGTATTGACCAATCACAGCCCTGACAAGGCCACTGAAAGTCCAACACGTTAAAAATCCCATTAGAAAAGTAAACAAACCGCCGCTATTGTTCTGACACACAACAGCACACACAACTGTACTAACTTTTGTTTTGTTTTAAATTTTTCGTTTTTCTAGTGGTGCCAATCCCACAGCAGTGGTCCCTATACAGTCCTGTAAGTGGTTTAACAGTGTTCCTGTCTGCATTGTTCTTTGGACCCAATGCACTGCTCAAAAGGCCACGAAACTATTAATCCATACCGTTCCGAAAACCATGCCTGTTTGTGTATTCGATACATGTGTGTGTTCGCAATCGAACCATCGCTGCGATCCTGGCAAGAAAGTCACACCATGTGCTGTTGCTTGGCAGTTGCTAAGGTAGGTTGTGAACAGATAGTTCCCACTTGACGTCACCAAGTGTAAAATGATGGTAATGATAACTCATGTTTTGAACGCACAAGTACGCCTATGTGTCATGTACAATTACCACGTGCGACACCCACGAGTTTGACCAAATTCCTTGCAAGATTGGTGGGTGAAGAACTTGGCTGTGTAGACAAGTTAGAACACCTGACACAGCTCAAAGCCAGAACCCAAACTGCCCGTTAAGATGGCGTATATCGAGAACTATCTATAATGCATTCATGGAAACTGATGTGATGTCACAGTTGCTAGTCTAACTGTGCCATGAGGGTTTTTTCTCCAGGCCATCCGGTTTTCCTCCCTCCAGAAAGAACAAAAACACTTTCGATCTCAGGCTGTGCTCCGTGGTCATATATGGATTGTTGTGGCTGGCTGCCAAAGAGGCCCTTGAACGTCTGCAGCTCGAACACGTGTAGCCGTGTCCTTCACAATTCAGCTTCTCAGCTGCCAGTAAGGACGATTAGCCTCCCAAATTAATAATATTTTTATTAACTACTTCTACGAGAGCAGATTTTAAAGATTTACTGTACTGTAACTCTTTACCTTTCTAATAGTGTCGGTTGCACTAATAAACTTGTTGTAGTTCTCATACACTAAGGTCTGCATATCACTGTCTAGGGACCGGATCTCTGTGAAGGAAAAAAATGCTTCATAAATAAATTCAATTCGGGACACAAGGTGAGGTGGCACATATTGCTGCCAGACCAAGTCAGAAACACAGCGGTGAACCCCTTCGCTTTTTGATAAGTGTACTGGGGGTGAGCCCTGACCCTGGAGGCCTTTCACTTTCCATATAAACACTGCAGTGTACAGCCCAGAGGAAGAGTCCTACATAGGGCTAGGTGAACCCCTTCTCTTTCCAGTAGGTGTCTGGGGGTCTTTCACATGCATTTTATACAACTGTACGTGCAGGACCTACAGTTTTCTGTCCCTTCCCAGGGCTCGAAATTTACACTGGACTGCAGGCCCGAGGCCAGTGATTTTAGTGTTAGGCCAGTAAACGCATGACTGGACAAGTCCAGCGGTCTTGTGTTTTCCAAATGTTGAGTTAACGTCTGATGATAAATATTTTTAAATTCTGTCTCGTATCCAAGTAAGAGGGTCCATTCTATCTTTTACCCATTAGAAGGAGATCAATCTTCTCTAGTGCTTGTTCAAATGAAAACAGTTTATACGTTAAACTGTGCAGATAGATTTTCTCATTTTGATTCTGGTCTTTTAAAAACATTTCTGGTCCAGAAATAATGTCGAGTTACAAGTCCTGTGGTCTGGTGTTTTTTTCCGCCCAAATTCGAGCCCTGCTATCGAAACACTCACGTTTGACCATGTCCACTTCCCGGTCCACCAGCTCCGTTAATCTCTTTTCTCTCATGAGTTTAGTCAGGTAGATCTCTGAATCAAAGTGTGCCCCATCGATGTCAATTGGATCTGCACTGGTGTCTGTTCCTGTTTCATCATCAAGTCCGTAGTACATCTTGAGCATCCCATGCTTACGTCTCCGTCGCTGTTCACTCTCAGCTGCTTCTATATGCAAGAAAGATGATTTCTCTTCTTAATTTAATAAAATATTATATGAACTGTTCCAAGAAGATTGTTTTCTGTGTGGTTTATGAAGCAGTTTAAACTTGGCAATACAATTATACTGACAATTTTAGTAAACATTAAACAGTAGTCTGTATTTCTTAAAGCCCCAGCTCAACATTGGTCAGAAGAAATACATAAATGTTAACAGATTTACATATACCTTAAATTACATCATGGTGATAATGAAGGTAGAAAACCTTCCTTGTGATGTCACGTGCGCAGGTTTAAACCTGTGCAAGCAGATTACAATCAAGCCATGGAGTTTGCGCACCCCGCGCAGATTTAAGTTTGTGCGAGGATTGAAGTTTGCGCAAGACAGTAACAAGACATCAATGACAATCATGACAATAGGCCTGTTTTGTTGGTAGTTCATTGTCGGCATTGGCTAATTTCACTTAGCAATTGGTTATTAATTTAAAAAAAAATGTATCAGACCTCCACTTATTAACAGGACACTTGCTTAATTTCTACCTCCATGCTTGTTGTGCGGTTCTCTTCTTTTTTGACGAATGTTGGATTTTCTTCTGTTTCTAATTATATTCTTAGTCTTACAAAAAAATCCTCTCGAGCAACGCAACGGGGTAGGCCTAAGACGGAGTAAATACGATTATTATTGACCTTTTTAACAAAAAAAAAGGTAAGAAAATCGGCGGAGAAATAGTGGGGTTTGTTACGACATCTTACCCAAGTCTACAAGAGGACTGTAACGCAACATTTTGTTTTTAAATCAATTACAAATACGAGTAAATACGAGTTACAAAAATCAGAATTTGTTTTTACCTTCTCTGGTCGCCGCCATGTTTGACCAATGGTGTGGTAAACGCCCTCTGTTGTCTATACATTGGAAACTAATTTTGCCCCCGTAGCACATTCCGGTAAACAACAAGAGGATTGGAACTAATAAGAAAAAGGGGGTGATCTATTAAATGGAGAAAAAAAATTGTCTTCTGGTATAACTTCAAATTTTTGTCACGTACTAAATGGAGATCCGACTATAAAGAAGTTTTCTCTCGCAAGGACATTTTCCCTCCATGATGTATAATGAACGATGGTGATCACCTCTCCATAAAAAAAGTACGCAAGATCCATATTTTAAACTTTTTAAACAAAATTCGAGCGGGAATATTGTAATCGTTTCCGAATACTAAAAACTATCATGTCACTTAATGAAATTATTTACCAAGCTTACTTTCATAATGAAGATGTTTGAATTTTTTAGTTTAAAAAGAAGATTGTAGGCCTATGTGGTAAAACTACACACAAAACTTATCCGAAACACACGTGTGTAGGCCTGACGCGCAGCAACACTTATACGCAACGCAACGTTAGGCCAGACGACCGCAAAAATTTCAAAGGTGAAACTGAAATCATCCAAAGAAATTGCTTTCCAAAACTGTGTGATTCCTTTGCCTATTTGAACTCGTGCAAGGCTAGGTATTAATGCTCACTTTTTCAACGTTGTTTATCCCTTCTTTTTTTTTCTTTTTTTTTTTTTACAGTGATTTAGGTCAACATTACAGACAAAATAACAGGCGGATAGCTACGTAATAGTCGTCTGACACCGGTAGTGCTTGGCTAAAAAAAACAAACTCTTTTTGAGTATAATTCTGTTAAACTATGAAACAGAGGTGTGATTTAAATTAATGCCACAACATACTACTTTAAATAAAGGGGCTGGTTAACCAATTTAGCACTTAACAAAAGTAAAATCGACTGTTTTCGTACTCTCTCTGTGTCATGGCATATCTCTTTACACGTATTTTGCCATCAGCTGTATGGCGTTATACCCAGTAGGAGGTCATGTGACCGCATGTCAATATTGTCGCGCAATCGGTCTATAGCGTGGTTTTTTTTTATCAGATGATTATTTTATTAGTACCACTTTGCTCAATGGTATCACCTTAGCTTAAACAATGCAAACCGTTGTCAAACACATGTCTGCCGTTGTAGCGTTATGGCTACATCACAAACCCTGCAATAGAAGTATGTTTTTAACAGAATTATAACCTACTTTTTAAGATCATGTTGTCATTGATTAACTGTTGGTTTAATTTGGGACAGAAAAAAGTAGAGCTTGTGCCAAATCAAACACAGGCTAATAATAGTTTTAACTGGGTAAAATTAATGAAATATTTTACTAATCTCTTTGTTTGTTTGTTTGTTTGTTTGTTTGTTTGTTTGTTGTTGTTTTTTTTTGGGGGGGGGTCTTAATGAATGAAAAGAATAGCGGTTAATTCTCATTTACATCCATCTATGGGTATATTTTTGATTTGATAGTATGAATTAATCAGACCATAAGGAATGTACATTTACTTTTGTATGCTAAAAGAAATCTTGAGAAATCTCAGGTTCCCATTCTCAGACTTTTTTATTTTATTTTATTTTATTCTTTTGAGTGTGGCAACACTGGTGGCGTACGTCGCTCTGCAGTACGCCATCCAGAATAATGCCGTGAGCGCCGTGCTGGTGAAGGCGAAATTCGTTCAATGGCATACACCCAAGATCGGTCGTTGGTGTCATTTGAGTTCATTGTACGGGAAAGTATGCCTGCCCACGCCACGGCGTATCCCGTTATGGTCCCTTCTTGATAAGGGAAACGGGAATGTTTGACCTACTAGTCTACCGAGGTAGGCTGTAGACTAAACTGGAGTATTATACTCATCTAACACGGAGAAAGGTAAATATTATTATATATCCAAGGTTGGATTCCACGTAGTAATTTCACTGCGACAAACGGCAACTCTTCGGTACTACGGTATGCCTTGATTACCGGTCCGGATACTGAATAAGCCATTGTAGTATTACTAGTACTAGTACTAGAGTAGCATTTTGCTTTTTGCTTTTGGGATAGGATAGATTATGGTAAGGCCTGTGCGTGCATGGCGGTTCCAGTTCCAGCACAAATCTGCCATAGCACATGCAAGCAAGTCTTCCAGTCTTGCCACACCAGTCAGAACACTTGGCTGTAAGCGAGTAGGAGTAGTAGGCCTGTGCATGGCGGTTTCATCAGCAGCAGTATACAGCCTAGGCCTTTCCGGTGAATATGCTAACTACATTCACGCATGCGTACAGACATCCCCCTGATGGGGCAAATAGAGTTGTGCACTAGGCAGACGCACAAACGCATCCCAATTAGCACCCTCCCCCAAAATAAAACATTTAATAACAATATGATGAAGTCAGGTGAATTGGGTCAACAGGGAAAAGTAGGTCAAACGGACATCGGTGCATCCTCATCAGCAGATAGAATCTTAAGGCCGGTATAAACTGACTTGAACTTAGTCTACGAACCGCCCCTCCCAACGCGAGGGACAGAATGATATTTTACCGCTCACACTAGCGTGGGCCTGGGCCATAAGATAATAGTCACAATGACTCAATGTTATTATCATTTACAGTAAAAACAGACTCCTAAACACCACTCACATCACATTTGAAATCGTCACCTCTTCTTCAGTGTCAGTGAAATTGTGGGAAAATGAGAGCTCCCGAGGCGCATCAGGCGCCGAAAGCTGGACTAATGACGAGGTTCAAGACGAAGACTTTGTATTCTGGCTGGTGGCATTGGATTATCAACATCGCAGCTTCGATTCAGTTTTTCGTAATCTTGGGTTTTTTGCAGAACTACAGCATTTTATTTGTAAGTTTACAGGATGAATTCGGATCTGGAGCAGCTCTTACAGGTATGGGGTGCATGTCAAGTGTCGTCGACTCTTCAAACATTGTTTTTTGTTTTTGGAAGTATATTTCGCAAATCTTGTTTTTTGAAAGTATTATATTCGGTTAACCTTGTTTTTTGAAAGTACAAGATTTACTAAAATGTACTTCCAAAAATGATTTGCTAAATACAGACTTTATAAAAACAAGACTTGCGAAACATCACCCTTGCATGCAAAAAAAAAAAAAACCACACAAAAAAACAAAACAAAACGTTATGGTTGCAAAACAAACGGGTCTACCTGCGTGAAAACATTTTTTACTTTCAATGGAACTAAGCTTTCGTACTAAATGCTTCACACTGCAGATCACACTTTGACCTTCTATGCCTCACACGATCAATCAAAAACCAGATCCATTTTCCGACAGCCCTTCCATCCAGACATGGGTCACTGCGCCACTTTGTGAAATTTGTTTTTGAACCTGGAGGACTGCTGCCTATACGTTTTACCTTGCTCTATGGTTTTATAATAAGGGTAAAAATATGGTTTTCTTATGTCGGCCCTGAAAGGACATATATCGCGAACATCTTTGCAAATATTTTTGCAAATAGAAGGGTTTTGTTAGCAAATATCTTTGCAAATATTCCGATGTCGCAAATATCTTTGCAAATATTTCCGATGTTGCAAAAATTACAGCAAATTATTTGCAAAGGTGTTTGCGATGTCGCAAATAATATTTGGAAAGATATTTGCGGTGATATTTGCACCACTGCAAATAATTTATTTGGCAAAGATCTGCAAAGTTTTTGCGATAATATTTGCAACAACGCAAACCTTTCTAAAGATATTTTCAAATTATTAGTACAAATACTATTTGCAAAGATATCTGCCATAAGATTTGCACCATTGTAAATATTTACGCAAAGATAATTGCGATTTGTGATGTCCCTTCAGGGCCACCAGATTTTATCGAACCATATTTTATTTTTTTGAACCAAGTTTCAGGAGGAAGTTTTGTCCTTACATTTTTCTTTTTGTTCGACAGGTTGGCCTAGTTCAGTGGCATGGTCGTTGACTTTCCTTGGAAGTCCACTGGACGCTGTAATTCTTCAGCGGATAGCAAACCGCACTATGATTCTACTGGGTCAATGCATCATGTGTGCCGGAATTATAATGACGTCATTTGTTCCGGCTGTGGAATATGCCGTCATAACTTACGGAGTTTTTGTTGGACTCGGAGTTAGCTTTGTCAACCATGCGGCGACAGTGGTTGTTCTCAACTGGTTTACGGAGAGAGATTTTGTTCGCGCAAATGCAATCATAACCATGGGATCTTCTATAGGTATATTTATCACACCATAAATACATTATAATTTGTTTGACAGAGCTCTTATGATAAACCACGTGGCTCATGTTTATTCATGCATCCTATTGAAACTCTCTGTGTAGCGTCTGGCAAGGTTTCTAGATTTGTTTGGTGTACCGGAACTATAGAGCAACTGGGATTGCATTTATTGATTTGAGCTGTTGTTTTGATATTTACATGTTTATTCTCAAAGCCCTTTTTACGGAACTCTTGTTAACATTTTATGTTAGTGTGTGGCAGCTAGTGCTATTTTTTTTAAAAACATGGCATAGGTCAAGCCACCTGAAGTAGAAATTCGGAACAGTGAATGTACCAATCAAAAAGTTTATATCGGCTACTCGGCTATATTAATGTAACAACTGAAAACTTGGAAGACTTCAGTTTGGGTGAGCCATCTGATAAAGTTCAATTCAATTCAATCCATTTATTAATTGCCCGCTTATTAAAAATATAAAAAATGGAAAATTTGCATGTCTAAAATTGTTTAGGCTGCCAAACAGGACAGTAAAAAAAATGTAAGCTTACATGTCAAAACAAAAATAAGCCTACACAAGAATTTTTCTTTCTAAACCGCTAAAGTCGTTTTTATGAAAAAGGATGCTGATTATGTTAATAATGCTATTTGTTTTGTTTTGTTTTGTTCGTTTCTTAAGGTATGTTGTTTTTCAGTCCCATACTCACGGCTTCTTTTGAGAGCTTTGGATGGCGGGCCTCGTTGCGGTTGGTTGCCGGTGGGTGTTTGGCACTCAGCATCGCCGCTGGATTGTTACTTATTGAGCCACCACCAACAGGCGAAACGCGGCATCTGGAAAAACAGCGAGACGTCAAAAACGAAGATAAAAGTGACACGATTTCTATACGGGAGGATTCTGATGAAGACCCCGAATCCGCAACAGAACAAACTTCAATGAATGTGGATCTTCAGGACAAAGAAGAGCATGATAATATTAAAGGTGACAACATTCAAATGGAAACTGTCAAGACAAAGGGACAAAGTTGTTGCCGTTGTAAGTGGGAGGTATGTCACATGATGAAATGTCTCGACACGTGGTTGTGGACCATCGGAACTCTTCTAGCCATGTGCGGCTGGACTTTTTTCTCCATAAACTTCGTAAGTATAGTTCCAAGAATATATTTTTGAGGGAATTTTGTTTATCCAAGGTCTGACAAAATATGTCAGGTCAGACAGATTTCTAACGTAAGTTAATATGGATCTTTCTCAAGTTCCCTATGCCTGATTATAACACCTCTTCCTTTGATTCTATCTGTTGATTGGCCGAACGTGCGTCACGTGGTGTTGTGTATTTTTACTATCACACTGCACACCGACCAAAAGAACTATTAAATGGTACTATCCAACGACAACCTCGAACCCTGTGAAACGATCAAATAATACGTGCATTAGAAATACGGTATGAGAACGAAGGCAGTGTGGTACCCCTTTTTTCTTTTTGTCAAGATTTCCTGTCAGATTTTATACAGTTGTTTGAAGACTGGTATACGCACAGTTGTTTAACGAATATTACCACAAAATGGATGAAATTGAGGTGTTATAAAACAAATATTGACTGCTTTATCTCGTGGCGTAGTAAAACTAGTCACTCTCGGTGATCCCCGGAGCCGCCTATCTTCCCTCGGCTCCGCCTCGGGAAGATAGGCTGCTCCGGGGATCACCTCGAGTGACTAGTTTTACTACGCCACTCGAAGCAGTCAATATTTGTATACTATACACTAATCCGAGCAGTGCTCTTTTATGATGTTTTACACCACCACAGCTAGCTATATGTCGCCACACGCGCGTGCGACACAACATTAGTGCGTCTGCGCACATATGTACCAATCAGCGTGGAGGATTCACAGTGCGTGTGCGTCGACGCGCGCGTGCGGCGGCCATAGTTGCGTATAGGTGTACACCACGATGAGCGAGCTATCCACTATCCACTATCTACTATCCACAGTGTCAATAATTCCTCTCTCAGTTTGAACCGGGGTTTGGTTACAATGGTTTAATTAAATATAAGAAAACAGAGATGGCCGAATTTCGGTGTGACTCTGTCGGTCACGGCATGTATTTGCATGTAGTTTGCTCAGATGACGTAGTACCCATAATAGGTCACGTGATGACATGTAAACATTGGTCGCGCAATCGGTCTGATAATTTCATGGGGTTTCTGAATGTCCCATACGTAACATGGGCGAATTCCTTAGACCTCATAGTTTGTTGTCTTTTTGTGTCTGGATTTTTGAGTTTCCATGGTTTGATGGCTCCCCAATTTTCTTCCTCTGTGCTCAAACAGGCAAGTTTTCTAGATGGCCGAGGGCTAAGTAGCCGCCAGACCTCCGTGGCCATTATGCTCTTTGCAGCCGGGGACATTGCCGGGAAATTACTCATCGCCGTAGTTGGAAAAAAACTTCCGGTTAAGGAGATTTATTGCGTCTCTGCTTCGATGCTCGTGGGGACCGTCGCGTTTGGGTTCATGACGATCGTGCAGACGTTCACGGACTCGATTATCTTAGCACTATGTAAGTCAGATTGATTGTGTCTCGGGAAAAGTGATTAAGAAAAATTGATAAAGTGTGCCACCCGAAGTTTGCCACAATATAGAGGTTTTTTTTTTAAAGAAGGCAGTCGACGATCAGTTATTTACAATTATACACGTGCCATATTGAGTTTCGTGAGAGAAAAGCATTTTTAAGCTTCGCATATCATCTATTTTAACACCCCATAGGCCTACTTAGATTATGCATTGTGATTGGTTTAGAGCGCGTCACATGATATGTCTTACTTTTTTTTCTAGAAAGCCGCGCGAGCGCGACGCACTATACCCATAGCAACCAATGTACTGATAGCAACCAGTGTACTATACCCTTAGCCAATATAGCTTCTTGGTGCTAGACGTCTATGTATAAGTGTATCATGGGTCGTTATAAAATAGATACTGACTGCTTTTACTCGTGCTAGGGTTAAAACCATACTACTCCCTCGGTGATCCCCTTGCCGAAGCAGTCCAACATCACAGAGAAAAAAATCTCTGAGAAGTAAACCTACATTTTCCATAAAGAAGTTCTGAATTAAACGGATTTCTTGCTTTGATATTACTTTTTTTTTTCATGCGCAAACCTCGGATGTAATTTTGCTCAATACGGACTACTTTTCTCGTCTCTGTGAAAAATGGCCTATAATCTTGGGCAACACTTGGTGGCGCACTGGCACTAACTGTACTTAAGGCCGTATCCGAAAAAAGCGACTTCGGCTACGGCTATGGCCGCTGGCTGCAACGACAACGTTGAAGAATAGGAATCCTCGGCGTTCCGGCCGTAGCCAGTGCCGAAGCCATTCAATCGGACACGGCCTAACTAACTAGTGAATCTCATAATTATAACAAAAAAAGGGTTCAGACTAATTTCCCCTTCTCTAGCCTCGGTCTGGTTACATTAATTTGAATGGGAGAAAGAAAAGATGGTTTTACTATAGCCTTCCAAATCTTGCACCCATCGCCGAAGACAATGTGTTTTAACTCTCATGTTCTTTTCTACCCTAGCAACTGGACTGATAAGGTCAATATTGTTCGGTACATCTAGCGCAATAGCAGCTGATCTCTTCCCGCGGTACAGCAAGAACGGTGTGATGATCCTAGCGATGTTTCCCTATGGTTTAGGATCGTTGCTCTGTGCTCCTATATCAGGTAATTGCCCTTTTCGAAATAACGGCTTGGGCAGCAGCTGCGGCTGTGGCTTGGCTCTGTCCGCCTGTTTGAAGCCCATAAAGACACTTATTCTAAATTACTAACGGAGCCAATGTCCGAGCCGTGGTTTCGAGAAGGGCCTATGTTAGGCTGTGTCTAGCTTTTCGTCAAGGCCTTCGTGGCTTTTAGGCATCTGTGTAGCCGCGAAGCCACTGCAGCGAAGACCAACCAAGTCAGCGCGCACGACGGGTGGCGAAGCCGCAAGGGCCTTTTCCAACTTGTCGGGAATTTCTAACGTTTTTCTTTATTTCTCGATTTCTCGCGGCCATTACACAGTTTGTTTGTACACACTCAAAAAGGCATCATCATCGATGGACTATCAAGACATTTGGCTTGCGTTGGGCACGATGGCGGACGCCCCACAATGTCCCCTTCCATCATTGGTGGTGTCTTGAGTTTACTAACAGCAGTGGCGTCGCCACTTTCCTCCATATTCCATCCTAAAATGTCCCGGATCAAAAACCAACTGGTATCCTCTGTTCCCTTTGAGGAAAAGACCCATTTCAAAGCAAACTTGAAACGTTTTGGGGTCCAATAATGACCTGGAAACCCACCGTTACAAGTGGATACCTGTGGTCACTGTGGGTCCCAAATAACTGATACGTATTGACTTGGAAATGGGTCTGGTAGTCATTGACGTGGATCCGTGTCAATGCAGACGATGTTTATGTTAAATGAAGTGAGTCAAACTGTTGTATCAGGAGAAACCCCCGTATATCTTAAGTTTGTGGCGTAACTAAAGAGGGGGGGGGGCACGTGCCCCCAACGTGCCCCCTTCTATAGTGCCCCCCCATATGAAATATTGACTTTCGAGATTAAAAAATTAATTTATTATATAAGCTTTTATGTGGTAATTTCAATGTTTTTAATTGTTTTTTTGTATACACAGATAATGTATTTGGTTTTACCTCACGTCAGATTATCTTTAAAGAGAAAATAGTAAACGACATATCCAAGAACACTGAAAAGGGCAAAGGGGCTTGTTTAGGGAAACTGCAATCTGAAACTACAGCAAAACTGGTCAGAAGTTCCCCCCCCCCACCCTTATAGAGAAAAAAATGGTACATCCCCGGGCCTGTGTACCCCTCAAAAGTTTTACCCTAGTTTCGCCGCTGTATAGCGGGGATCAGGACTGGGGCTTCTGCCCGTTTTTTTTGCTGATGAGGTCAATTTTCGCTGCATTTGATCAAAGGTTAATTACTCCACTACGGCTCAATGATCCTGGATATACGTTTACTGCGGGATAAGAAATTGAATATAGAGCAAGTCTGGTTGGGGTAAGGGTGGAGTTACCCTTTACATGCCCTTCCTCTGTGCCGTTACTGTTGTACTTATATAACTAAAAGTGAAAGTTCCCCAGGGTTTGGGAAGGTGCGCAATCTTTGTTTTGTGCTCGCGGTGTGTGATTTTGAGTCATGCAATCCCCGACTTTCGTTTCCTGTCAATCTCTTATCGCATATGCTTTATGTTATGCACTTCTTGCATTATTTCCGTGTGAACCATTTTTCACAATGAACATTATTCAGCAAGTGGCTAGGATTGTCTTGACTGGCATCGACAAAAACGATTTAATGTCTTTTCAGTTTGAAGTTCTGTCAGTGCAAGTGAACAATAGGCCTACTGCCAGAAATGTTGTAGGGCCTATGCAGATATGATAATAACTAGTAGGGGTGGTGGTCTCAGCTTTCGATTCAAACCGGACCTTATTATTATATGATAATACAATATATGATTTATATACGGTATGTTTTCTTTTACTTTTGTTGTTGTTTCTCTAAAAACAATTGTTTTCGAATCGTTCTAAATTCGACCGATAACAGGGGTTGGATTTGGAGCGTCTAAAAAAGGCACATGGCCATTAGCACATCTGACGTCAAACTTCGAGACTGGTGAATAACGCCAGGTGCCGGCCTTTAGATCTAGCAGCTTCCTGCCAGATATACCTTTGACCTCGCGCCCCACAATGCTCACACGCTGATCACTAGTGCCATCACGTCTGGTAGTTGTACGTCATTTGCATACGTGTAAATCCAATTAAACCATTGGTTTTGTAAGACCAGAGGGTTCAATTTTACAAAGCACTAAGATTCATCTTAAGATTCATCTGAAGTATTATACTTGGGAGTGCTCTAAATGTGAAATAAAAAAGTGCTTGCACGTAAAGAAAAAAGAAGATTCATCTTAAGATGAGTTACCGTAGTGATTTGTATTGGACGTCACACTTTGCTTAGCATTTAAGATTGATACACTTTTCTATTTTTTTACCGTCAACTCGGCCTAAAATCGGACAATGCATCTTTAAGATCAGTAGCTCTTTGTGAAATCGGCCCAGTGCCTGCCTTTATTCTTGCGGATAAAGACAGGGGACCAGTCTACAGATCCCCTACCCAGCAATAGACCTTTCTAGTGTTGATAAACAAACCGCGCTGATTGGCGTGGACGGCCAAATGTAGCTAAACATTCAAGTCTTGTTGACAGACGTTGTGACCAAATTCAACATTTTTGCAAACTTTCTGTTTAAAGAAAATACATCCCATTATTGATTTGTTTGTTTCCAACAAATTCTAAAAAATCTGTGAATATTTGTGTAACATTTTTGCAAACTGTGATTATCTGTTTTTGCTTTGCATTGATGGCTCCCCGTAGTTTATCCATCTTGGTTGGCAAAAACTCGGGCTGTGACGTTGCAAAAGAAAGGTCTAACCACTGGGTTGATCGCTGCGGCTTGTGTCAGCAATATGAAGGTCCTCGTCTGTGGTTGCGAAAGTGACGAGGTGGTGACTTCATTTTCAAACGAATTGCACAAAACATACCCACTTTTTGTGTGTTTTTCATTATGCAGGTGGTTTATATGACGTCACTGGTAACTACGTAGTCAGCCTCATTGTGGTAGGCACAAGCTTCGTTTGCTGTTCAGCGATATATATTTTTATTCCGGTCCGTCGACAAATGCAGTCACGTGGTTTGTGGTGTTGCAGAAACGTACATAAATCCCAGCAAAGTTATGATTCATAGAGAAAAAAAATCCATTCACAATATCTGGGACAAAAGACTTCTCAAAACTGTGAGTAATATTGCAAACTATTATTTGCATTGGGTTATTAGAACGTCAGTGTTGGCTTCTATATGCTCAATATCAATGGATTTCACTGGATATATTTTTGCTTTGATTATTCAAAAAAATAATTAAAAACACCTTTTGAAAAATGTAAGTTATGATAGATTTTAATTTTTTGCATGGGGGATAAAGAATACTATTTGTAATTTGCTTACCCATACACCGATATGTGTTAAGCACTGTACACTCGGTACTTTCTCGAGTCCGGTAAACACAAATCCCACCCACGGAAAAATGCCTGTGATTTTTTTCCCCACAGGACTCGGGAATGTACTGAGTATACAAGTGCTTAACACACATCGGTGTATAGGTTAAAAAAATATGCATATTATACAAAAAGCAATCTTTATTGTATATTAAGTCCTTGTTATTTACAGTGGGCGCGATGACTTATTTTGTATATACATTGCGCATTATTTTTTGTACTGGTATTGGGTCTTACAGATGAAATAACAGATGGTGGTAAAAAGAGATAAATCCTGGTGGGGTTGGTTGGTGGAACAAAGCGCTCGAATAATACCGCTATTAAAAGTAATAATAATAATATGCACACCCGATGGGCGACTCATAGCGCTCACTATTTTTTCCTGCAAGGTATGGTGATGTTTTCCACCAAGTTTAGGCCCAATCCAAGCAACTTTAGAAAGTGACCTCTATAGCTGACCTTCGGCCTTGGATGACCTAATAAAAAACAATGTAAACGTGCTCTGGGTCGGACCACGCTCCACCCACCCCAAGTTTAAGAGGCCTGCCAACCAGCCTACCGGTACCACCTCGGAGAAAAAAGCCAGACAGACACATCTCGCCCGACAAACAGACATACAGGGCAGACATAGCTAGCGTATTACATGCTAAAAAATAATTTTATAAAACACTTAGGGAAACACTTAAGGGATAGACATCAATCTAAGTAATATAATGTGAACAACTTCACAAAACACGGTTTTGTTAATTTATCTATTTATTTATTTTAGCCAGGCTTTAAAGCAACTGCATTTAAACAAGGTCAAATGCAGCTTAAAAACCAATAATTCAAAAGGCAAACAAGGCCAAGTTTTAATGAAAACTTGCAAAAAAATAGTTTGTTTGCCCGTGACTGATATTAATTATATTTTAACGTTAAACGTTAAAATCTAATTATTAGCAGTCAATGGGTAAACAAAAAAAAGCACTGGGAGCGATTATTAGAGTTGACAATTGGGAGACTTTTGAGACGATAGGGGGCGTCCCACAGACCGATCCTTTTTCCATTTTTTTCATCACTGAGAACAATGGAAAAGAACCGTTCTGTGGGACGCCCGCTATCTTCTCAAATTCTCCCATCGGTGAATAAATTTGATATAACTGCCTCAAGATTTTCACTTTTTTGTTGGAAGTTTTTATTGCAAGCTGGAGTCAGCGCAAACCCCCACCCAGTTTTGGTTGCTGTATGTTTTCTTTTTTAAAGGAGTATAAAGTCATTGAGGTTGAGTGCAGTCAAGTTATGTACCGTGTGTTGCTTAATAAAACTTCAAAAAGACTAAAAATTAGCCAAGTGGGATTTTTATTTGACTCGTTCTTGTGTGAAAGGCTACCTTGTGTGAAAGGTCGGCTACGTTCTTTAGAGTCTTCGAGAAAAAAAAGATTACTCACGTTGCACACATTCGGGTGCGGCATGCGTCTTTTGCGTAACAATCATTATAGAATATAAGCTGTGACGCAGAACGGGCGTATAGTAACGCGCACACGCAGCAGTGCGTTCACCCACAATCATCATAGCAACAATGTTCAGTCACGGAAAATGCGACCACCAGATGAGCAGCATCAGATGGTAGTGTAGGTTGACATACGTGGACGTAAAACGATTGACAAATTAGCGGCCGAGTTAGAAAGGAGTGGGAACTACGGGGAGATTTCGTCTTTTCCACATACAAAGCTTTGATTCTAAAAGGTCCTTTAACAATGACTCGTCGACAAAGTAAGTACATGTACCGTACATATAGAATAGTAGTTACATCACCCTTAGGCAGGGGATACTTTGGTAGTTAGGCTACTCCCAAAATAAATGACCATAAAAACTCTCTTGGTAAGGAGCAACGGAGAGCTGTTGATATTGTGAGAAACGACTCCTTTTGAAGTAACGTAGTTTTTGAGAAAGAGGATATTTCTCGCTAAAATATTTGAATCTGAGAAAGGCTTCAGGCATGAAACCATTTTCACGTACTGAAAAACATGCAGTTTCAGCATTTTCAGATCCTTCTGCGTGGAAATAACCTCTCCAGATTTTCGCCGATATCTCAAGAACAGATCTTAAAACAAAATTTTCAGAGGTTAGTTTTATGTAGGATTGAAACAAACGTACGGCTCCAAGCACCAAAGGTATACCCTGCCATTAAACGGGTGGGCACAACATTGGTACAGTGAACATAAACATTTTCACAGATGTTGACAAACTTGCATGGCATAAAGATGGTCGTGGTGGAAAACCTCTCCTTGCAAACAGTTTTGCTTGGAATGCTAGTAGTAGTTTTTGTGAAATCATGAAAGGAGTAAAAGTAATTAGAGTCTAAAATCCGATCTTTGAAAACAGTAGGCATAATGTTTCTTCACAATTTTCTCGTGGCTCCAATGATCGTCTGATTGAGATTAAACTTTCTCAGTTTTTTTTTCTATTAATAATATATGTCATGTGTGTTGGATTGTCAGGTTATTTCTTGTCTTTGACATCTACCATGTTGTTTGCGTGCTAAGATAACACCGCTTGGGTACCGTAATTGTGACGGCACCAGATTGTACCCCAAACCGTGGGCAAACTTATTATTGAAATAACGTGTAAAGCAATGGCAAAGATGGGAGAGGACGATATAAAATTTCTGTTTTAGGGTTTAAAAAATCACCAATTAACTTCAAAACAGTAATAAATCAATAACTAGATAATTTTTCTCACTTTTGCATTGTCTTGTTTTTAAAAAGTGATGGTAAATGTTTAGATTTCGAAGCATTAGTAAAATGATACGGATAGGCTCTACGTAAAGTGCGCACTTAGTCATGGTCAAACCGTCGCTGTTTCAACCCATTTTGGGATAGTTTATCTAACAAGAACTAAAGAACCCGGTGACATTTATTCATAGATATCAATCCTTAGGACATCCAATTCTTGTTATTCATTAATACACAATTCATTGTCAAACATCATTTTAAGGTAGTTTGTTACTCAATCGTTGAGAGCATTGGGCTAGGTTACGTTCGCGTATTACTCAATGGACCGTGATCGCAAGCCCGGCCCCTGGGTGTGAGCGCCGCAGTATGCCCGGAAAACTGACCGGTACCGCACCAAGGAGTACTTGCAGCACACGTACACAGCATAGCGATTTAGCATTACTTTTGGCTGTAGTATTAAAATGGATACAAACAATGCAAGTTTAGATAGATTTTTAAGTATTTCTGAACAAAGAAACTACAGCCATGCTTAAAAGTAAGGCTTTGTAACATACAGCCGTGGCCGTGCACGAAATTTCTATGGTGACCATCCCATCCATGTGTCAGAAAAAAGAAAAAAACCACGTACCATGTAATCTTTTGTTCTTGTTTAATACATGTAGTAAGTTTTCCTCTCCCAGTGTCAATTGTTGTTCTAACATCATTATGAGGCTAATATAGGATCCAGCGACCAGTGTGGCGTGTATTGATCTTCAAAGTTCATTTGGCTTGCTTTTGCCTACTGCGGTAGCATTCTTGTACTCTAGTTTATGCGATAGCGATACGACCTCGCACAACACTAGACTACTGAACACGTACACAGCGCAGTGTTGTTTTTTGTTATAAATTGATACAATAATTATATAAATGTAGCAAAACTTAATGTTGCTCGGGGGCTGCATCTAGTTAAGATTTATTTTCTGACAAGGGAAAAAATCCCAATTGTTTTAATATGAAGAGCTGGGGGAAGAGAGAGGAGATCGGATGTCAGATTATCAAAACACTACACTGATATCCATTGAATTTTTTTTACAATATTTTCACTTTCTCAGCCGACTCTCAGTGACACTGACAGATTAAAATTTGCCAAATCCGTGGAAAAATATCATCTCTAAAGCAGAAGACGTTCGTCATACACTTGCCCGGGCGTATGCGCAACGGCATATGCGCGTTTTGTGACGCGCAGCTACATACACGTTTGCAATGTACTCGATGTAACGCCCACAGAGAGCAACGCAAACGCGTACGCACGGTGGACCATGAAATTCGGGCGATTTTGTTTCAGTCTTGGATTATTAAATAAAGTGACACGACTTTCCAGCTGTAAAAATAACTTTTTCTGAGAGTTGAAACATTTTTGATCTGTTATGGGCGATACCTTGACTCATGGAGGAATACTTCGTCTATGGGTGAAGGGTAAGGCATACGGTTGCAGAGGGCAACTTTTCACGAAAAGTATACTGTTTCTTTCTGGACCTTTGATATTTCGAAAGGAGATCGAAAATCTTTCTTTTTAGACCTAAATAAAATTATCTGATGGATTTCTTTATTCTGGGGGTTTCCTTAAGTTCATATGCTCTTTTACAAATTACTCTACATGTGAATCTCATTTAAATTAAGCGAATTTCCCTTTGAAGTGGTAGCACTTCTTTTAGACTTCGCGTAAAAGTGTGCAAAAAGGCGCGACGTTATTCACTTCCGCCCACGGTTTGAGAAAGTACAAAATTACAGTTTGGCGCCCCCTACTGTCCGTCTATGGGTTCTTTATGTCTGTGGTTGCGACTGTTGCTAAGAACGTACTTGAGCGCATCATCTTGACTCGGATAAGGCTGCTTCTCCATAGCCATAATAGCCGCCAATTCGGCAAGGCCCAATGCAAGTTATAGTCCCAGCAAGAGTGCAGCCGCTTGCATTACACTTGTACACTGAACAACGTTTATCTTTATAATACTCTAATTCACAGATCTCGCGAATGCCATCCGGCAGACCAGCCTTGGTAATTCTAATAAGATGAGTGAGCTTTTGGATAGATTTGAAAAGGGACAACTATGTGGGACTCCTCAGGACATCGATTTCCTCATCGATGAAGTCGTAAAGAGGATTGAAAAGTGATTACCCATATTTTGTTCTTTTTATTATTTCAGTTCAACATTTTATATGAATTAGTGTTCGTTTGGGCCAAGTACTTCCATCACTGTAAAGTTAGTTCCTTCTTTCCATTTCCCTTTTGTATTAATTTCCAAATGAAATAATAAGGATCAACGTTCTGGTTCACTATTGATACACCTTGGAGTTCCCGATTGATTTACCTTTAATGTGTGAATAAAGAGCCAGCTCCCGGTTGACTGATTTACCAGTTTGAATGGCAAAAACAAAAGTTCAATATTATTTTTACTATGTGAATAAGGCATGAGCTCATTTAGTATTGCCGCACTTTTACACGTGAATAAGCAACCATTTCCTAATTGATATACTTGTTTTTGCTTGAGTCAAGCCCGTTTCTAATGAACCCCCTTTGAATTGACAGGGTGTCACTCATTGAATGAACTTAGAGAAGAGATTTGCCATGGGTTTCTTCTTTACCTCTTTTTCACAGGCGGTTGCTTCAAAGGATTGCACAGCTTCCCCAAAACTCTCTCTACCAACAACCCAAGGAAGACAAGAACGTTTCTCGTACGAAAAAACAGGCCGTTGGTATTCCCACTGTGAATGAGGCAACATTACTCCATCAGGCCCGCCTCATCGTGGAGCATATTTTGAAAATTGCCAGGCGTCACTTCAAGGAAAATAGCAGAAAGGTGTCCTCTGGTAAAAAGCTGGGAAGTGTGGGTATAACTCCTGCTAAAGTCAAGGAGCTTGCCTCACAGGTTGCTGAGGAGAAGCCCAGGGTTTCTACCAAGAGGACTAATACTCAAGCTGGAGGTAGCCGTGGAACTACCGGCAACAAGCCGGCATCAGACCGGCGAAATCAGGTATACTATCGACACGCCAACACCGATGGAGAGTCGCAGACCACAGCCAACACATATGCACTGAGAAAGGCCCACAAAGCTTCGCTGAGGAGGTACAGCGTGTCACATAATGTCAAGGCTCTGATGTGTGCCGCGGAGTGGGCTACGAGTGGAGATGTTGAGGTGGTCGCTGCACCAGTTGGACGCCCTGTAGCCAAAGTTCTTCCAGACAAGGTAGAGTTGCTACAAGATGCTTTTTATGATGAATCTGACTTCAGCAATTTCAGGTCTGAAATTACTTCTAACAAAACCCCTCGAGCTCGAGCAGTCACTTCTTCTTCAAAAGGATCCAGCAAGACCAAAGGGGCCGGAACCTTCCTCAACTCCAGCTACACGTACTCCAGAAGAGCTGAGATGAAGAAGGTACTTCCGAAGTTCCTGACATCTCGCTCCCGTGACGCCATGATGAACATGTTCGATGCAATAAGATTTGCCATGGCTGAAGAAGAAGTCGAGAACAAGGATTTTGACTTCATAGCTTCACTCATTAACCGCTCCCAAGGAAAGAGCTCCTCGCAGAAAGCCATACCAAAACAGCGGGATGCCAATCTACCCCGTGTTGCAGAGACCCCAATTGCATTCGCATACGAGAACCAACAAGATGTTCACAGTGACACACGAGACACCAGGGACCGTACTTTTGCTGCCATGTTGGAGAGGCAAGAACCAGAAGGTCCTATGGATGGTTTCAAAGAAGACTCGCGCAGTAAAGCAATCTCCTCCCAGTCTACCAAACAACAAGACAAAAGTGCCATCGAGTACATGGGCGGCCTTGGGCTAAATTCTGGTACCAACTACACTTACGGAATTCATCGCGATCTGCGACGTGTGCTGCCTAAGTATACCGGTAAGAAACCCTACAACGCCTTGATGCACTATGCCGACAACATGATGGTGGACGTCTATCGAAAAATGGTGAGCACCGGGCAGTTCGTGTCAGTCCCTGATGACATCGCTTTCAAACAAGATACCCCAATCCACCTACCCGAGGATGAAAAGGAGGTCAACCGGAGTGCAAGTTATTACAAACCCGTACCTGTTGTTGTCAGTGCTGGGCGCTCAGTTGCCACCCAAACATCGAAAAACTTCGGTGTCGACAGCTCTGAGGATTTGTTCCACGATGCAGATCAGTGGGTACCTCATATTACAAGCGATCAGGAGAACCAAGAGATCCTATACGCTGAAATCCGGGAGCAAAAAGAGCACCAGGCCCAACGTGAAATCGATGAAGTCATCTACCAGCCTGTTCAAGAAACGGGCGGGGACGAAGATACATTCAGTCCCTCTGCCTTCTTGAAGGAAAACAAGGCCTCCACCTCAAATCTTGGACTTTCACCCAGTAAGGATGAGACCAACACCGATGCCTGTCAGACTCGGGTGAGATTTGCCGACGGAATGAAACCCGGGGAGGTGGCAGAAGAGAATGACGACACGATGGGCTCTCCTTTCTTCAATAAACTCGGCTACTACGAACGTGTAGGGGGAGGCGAACTCCTTCATAAGACAGCCAAACCGAAAAGCCGGAAGACAGACGCAACCGAAACGAGCAAGAAGACCGATGAAAGCACCGAGGAAGGTCGTTCAGAACCTGGGGCGTCAACCCAAGAGGAAATTGACGTCAACTTACCAGGCAGAGAAGAGGAGGGACAGGCCGAAGAAATACCACCCAAGGCAGTTGAGAAGATGTGCAACTGCCTGTAGAAACTGCATTTCAGCCTCACAATACTCATTTTTCAGATGCTTTTTCGTGCCCATAATTATCAAATTAATAAACCAATAAAGCAGCTTCTTGCAACCTCTCGTTTACTACTACATTGTAATTTATCAATACATTTACTTCGTATTTATTTGTACAAAACTTACATTATGCAAAACATTAGGGTAGGAAAACTACACGGCGAAAAATAGTTACAGGAAACAAATTGACGTATTTAACACCATTGAAATTTGGTGCAATAGTATTATCAAAAATTATGAAGAATATTTGCTGCAAATATTATTAATTACCCAGGTTTGGAAAATATCAGGATGAGTGTAACTGATCTTGCGATAAAATAAAACCCTAAGTTTTCATGAACTTTTGGTTTACCACAAGCTGAAGTTGGCCAATGGTAGTTTTAATACATTAACAATAATATCCGGAAAAATGATAAGTTCAATGATGATTTACACTAAAAAAACGTTACATAAATGGAGTAAAGTAATAAAACAAGAAAAAGAAGAAAAATAAATAGGAGTTTTTTTTGTTTTTTTTGTTTTTTTAATTTGTTGGTAGGGCTTACATGAATTTTTTAAGTCATGAGCGGCTGAGTGTATGGATTCGAACTTCACAGATGACCGAGCTATTTCCTTGTCTTTATTTTGTTTTATACCTTACATTGGGGCCCAAGTTATGACTGGATTTTGATAGAACGTGCTGCACTGCCCCTCCCTGCAGTGGCGTAGCCAGAATCTTTT
Organism: Marthasterias glacialis; assembly: GCA_911728455.2. Lineage (NCBI taxonomy): Eukaryota > Metazoa > Echinodermata > Asteroidea > Forcipulatida > Asteriidae > Marthasterias > Marthasterias glacialis. The sequence goes on along the minus strand of OU452231.1, from coordinate 13,318,609 downwards.
TTTTTTTTGCAGGAGGACAAAGGGGGGGGGGGGAGTCACAGATATTTCTAGAGGGGGGAATTTTAGTTAAAATTGGCCAAATTCACGGTGTCCAAGGGGTGGCAGGGGGCAAACAGGGGAAAGATGAAGAAAGATGTTCCACGGGGGGGGGGGGGGGGGGCAGCCGCGTCTTTTATCTCACGTCTATCAGCCATGTACAATTTTGCATGTTACATGTATTTTGTGCATTATCCGTGACATATGCAAACGTTTTTTTGTACACTTTTCGTTTTGAAACACTAAATCATCTGTCGAAATTCGTCCGTAGAAATCATTCTTAAAACAATGTTCTTTCGGCGAAAATCGGACCATGCAACTCAAATACAGTAGTCACGCCAACCCCATCCCCCGGTGCCCTACTTTGAGATTAATATCAATAAAAAATGTAACAAATTAATGAGCAGGCCTAGGTCTACTCAATGTTTTAAAACTATTCCTATACGCGCAGACAATGTATTTGTTTTTACCCCCACACCAGATTATCTTATAAAAAGTAGTAAACGGACCATAATCAGCGCGCCGAAAAAGGGCATACTTTTATTACTATTAATGCGTAGACTAGTTAACTAAAAAGAAATCAAAGTAAACGCAAATACAGTTTTAATTGACCAGACGTTACCCCAAGAAAAAATGATACCCCCCTGCTTATGCCCCCTAAAAATTTACTTAATAATTTCGCTACTGACCAACCTGCAAATGTAGCGATTCACCAGTCATGCTAGATTAATATTACAAAACTACGTTTTATTTCATGAAAACTGGTGAAAAATTGAACACATAATAGAGACGATAGTAAGTGTGGACGGTATTTTGTCGATTTAGGTCTATTGTTGGAATTCATTCAGTGCAAGAGAAGCGAAAGGCAAGAGTCGCTGACTCACACCAGCTTCACGGCCTGAAGTTCTACTGATGGAGACGGGCCTCACCGGTCCTTCCGAGACTAGCGCAAGCTAATAATGGAGGCCAGTTTTCAAAGTATAATTTGAAAATGATCATGGCGGGAATACAATCTAGTGGGATTTGCGGGGACACCATGTACATAAAACTCTGTATTAAAATGAGTTGTGGTGGTAAGGTGGTTCTGAAAACAACAGGACGGTGGTGTTCTGAGAACTCAAACGCTTGTTTTATTTACAATCAGCTGGACAATCATTCACCTCTTGGTGGCAGTATTTATACTTTAATTTTTAAGGCACGTTTTCCCCCCATTCAATGCCATTCAGACTTGACTGACGTATGTGTGGTGAACACACAGCTGATCACAGACACGTTGTGGAGCGACACGTTTATAGAAAATTTTTCATACCCCACTTACAAAGACATATTTCGCTTAAATCGGAGCATAATCTAGACGTTGCAAGATGAATCATTCATCTCTTTGTGGGTCTATTGCCACTGGAGCCAGTAAACATCCCAACAACGGCAAGAGTGTTTTCACCTACGGGACGGCAGGATTTCGATGCAGGTTTGTCATGTTTGTCTCTTCACTTGTTCTTGTTGAATCTCTTTCTTTACTCAGAAAATAATTTTATACAAAACAAAACAAAACAAAACAACAGAAACGACTCCTGTTAATAGTATACTGTGTTAGGTAAATTATTAAAAAAGTTAATAAATAAAATGAAATAATTAACTAACGTATTTTAATTCTAAGTTTTTATTTAAACTGATGAATAAATCACAAACCACGTCCACAGACAGACAGTCTGCCTGCCTGGCAAAAATGTTTATTTACACAAAAAAAGTTCATTGTTGCAAGAAAAAGGCATTCATAAAGCAATGCAAGTTCCAAATCATCAACTGACAACAGTGGTAGAATGATAATATTTACACTTTAATTTTAAATTCATATTATGCAATTTTCTGATGAGTGATGCAACATGTATGATCACTTTCCCCATCGGCCCACAACTCCTCCATTGCATTTGCATATTATTGGCCCAATACGCTAGTTTGTGTGGGGCCAGTCATGTCCCCCCTTGCAAAAAGTCGACCCTCACAAAGTCACCCCCTGACACTGTCGCCTGTGACAAAATCGCTCCCTCAATTACAAAGTCTCCCCCTGACTGACATTGTCGCCCCCCTGACAAAGTCGCCCACCAACAAAGTCGCCCTCCAACAAAGTCGCCCTCCAACAAAGTCGCCCTCCAAAGAGTGGCCCCCCAACAAAATCGCCCCCTGGCAGTGGCAGTTGTAAAATGACATAATACGGCACCGTTTATTGGCTTAATGGGACCACAACTTGACATGCTATGACGCCACACAAAGACACCGCCTCCACTCCATTCAAATTTCGCTAGTGACTCCCACACCACCAGCAAGGGTTCAAATCCATCTCTCATCATTAGACATAGGCGATTGCCCATGGTGGTCTCCTCAAATTGTACAGCGCTGGAATCACTGGCACCACTGGCGACTTTACCGCTCCTACCACAGCCCGTCTTTCCAGTGCTGCTCCTTTTCATGGACGAAACCCCCTATCTCTGATTGCTCTTTAATTATATGGGGTTTGTGATTGTACTACTGCGATATAATGGTTCAGTTCAGTTCTTTATTTTACATCCTTTACTTGAAGTTACTCAACGTGGGATCAGACTTTTTAATTGCCAGCAGGGACATAAAATACAACAAGGGACATCTCTGTTGGTGGATGACATTGTTGGGGGACGACTTTGTAGTTGAAGGGGCGACTTTATCGTGGGGGCGACCTTGTCAGGGGGCAACTTTGCGAGGGGCAACTTTGTTGGGGGCAACATGACCAGGAATTGCTTGCATGGGGAGAGCCCGGCTGTCTTCTGATTTCACGAGTTACATTAACATTTTAACAATTAATAAACCACAACTGAGAGTGCACAATTTGTTTTTTTTTCCTATTCAGAGCTGATATCCTGGATCCTGTGTTGTATCGTCTGGGGCTGCTCGTTGTTCTCAGGTCCAAAGCTGTTAAAGGTTTGTACGGTTTTCTTGTGATCAGACTGAACAATGAAAGAATCATACCTGACAGCTTACTTTTTATAAACGTGATTTTAGTACCAATTGTTCCCCTGAACAAGATTTTGCTTTACTACAAATACAAATGTACAGTGTACATGTATGTAGGTTTTTTTCTGCAGGACTTTGGAAGAACTGACTGACCCTTCTGAAAAACAAATAATTCTTCTAATCCTCTTTGCCAAAATGAAGGGGATTCAGAAGGATTGGGGGCTGTAGGCCCCAGTAACAATTGCTTATCCCTGGGTCAGGCATTCCAATCTTATCCAAGTCCAAACAATTTGGTGTGGAGTGGCATGGGAGGGGAGGATATTGGAGGATTGAGGTCACCTGTGGGCAAAAAGCTCTTGGAAGTAAGGGTTAAGTTGTTTGCAGTACATGGTGCTAATTACAGGATACGAACAGGGCCCATTTTCATGGAGCTGCTTAAGCATAATACATTGCTTAACAATTTTCTGCTGAGCAAAAATGAGCCAGATACCAGTCGTAGATGTTACTTGTAAAATGGTATAATTTGGCTGGTAACCTTATTCTGGTAAGCGTATTTGTGTTGTGCTTAGCTAAATTTGGTGCCTAAGCAAGCTCTATGACATTTGGCCCCGGCCTCTTGTCATCGGGAATGCTCAGTGGTTTGATGGTTAAGAATGCGGGGCTTGTGAGTTTGAATCCCACCTGAATACATGTAGTGTAGCCTGTGGATTTTTTCCCACATGACTTGGAAAGCACTCAGAGTTTACACTGTGCTTATCACACTGTATTGGGTGTAACCAAAAGGAAAACAATGCAGTGTTAATAAATTTCGTTTTCGTTGTTATTTTTTTTATTGATTACCAAAGAAAATGGTTGACTTAATAGCTTACTCCATTTAGTTTGAAAGATACATCTTGAAGAAAGGCCCTCAGGGCCATAGGCGAATGTAGACTCTTTGGTTACGGAGGGCAGAGGGGTTGATTTGCCTGAAAGTTTACTCAGATAAAAACAGGACTATCAATTTCTAATAAAAAGGCCCTTTTCCCCTTTTTTCTTCTTGCTGTGCCCAAATTTTCTCCACTGTTTTACTTGAATCTGGAGGGGGGGAGTGGCAACTGCCCCCAATGCCCCCACGGCTTATACACCTATGATCAAGGCATAAGTATGTAGATTTGGTGTTTGTCATCAATAAACATTTGTTGTTTATTGACCCAAAGGTGCAATTTTGACAATAGATGTGTTTTGTATGTGACTCAAAGTTAATTTGTTTGTTTATCAGTAGCCTTGGGAAATAAACATTTTAACAGAAAACTATAACTAGTAAACTTGCGGGTACAACCATGTCAAAATCTCTTTTGGGAGGAGTGGTGGCTCTGAAAAGAGCCGGTGTGGTCTCGATGTTTTGAACAGTATACTTGTATTCAGGAGAAACTTTACATGGGTTTACCCGCAATTTTACTAGTTAACTAGTTATATTTTCCTATTTTTCACATAATGCAAAGCTTCAAACATCACTTCAACTTGTCAGCACTTCACATGTTTTGCTCCAAAGCCAAAATTCAGTGTTTGGAGAAAATTCAGGTTGAAGTTAAACTATTTTTTAGACTGCTGTTTCAGAGATTGCCCACAATTTTTAGTATTTTTTTAATACCAAAATAAAGCTGATTTTTTTATTCGTACAGATTTGTCAAAGTGTTTTCAGTCATGCAACTGTTGTGATGAGTTAAATAACAGAACTCTCATTCCCTTCGATTTTTTTGACGAAGTGATGTATACATGTGTTTATGAATTAATATCAATTCCTTAACACATACGTCACTTCGTCAAGAAGAAAAACAAAACAAAGGGAACAAGAGTTCAGTGTACAAACCAATGCTTGTTTAGATTCGTGAAAACCCATAGGTCAAGGGATAAGTCACTTCATGAAACAGCGAAAGTTGAACTGCGATGTTTGGCACCTTTCCAGTGCTGTGTATTTTAACCAGTTGACGCAGGGATTTTTCCATTTTCTCCCGTCCATCCAGACAAAATTATTTTCTCAGGATTGACGGAATCATTTTTCTTTGAGAGTACCGCTAGCACAAAAAAACCTTGACTTGACAAAGCCAAGAGAATAAAACCCCTGAGATTTGTAGGTGTTTCCTGGGGGCGAGTTTTGGCGGCCCCCACCAGAAACATGGTTGAGCTTCGGTCATTGGTTAAGCGTTTTTGCGTGGGGACTGTTCGGTTCAGCTGTGGTGACGCAGCTGTTCCGACCAAACCGTAACTCGGTTGGCTTTGTTTCAAGATGGAAGGATTCTACAAACTAACACAAAATGTCAATGGACTTCTTTTATAAATGAATGAAAGACCCTGAAGCATACCAATCCACTAGTGTTGATAAAATTATAAAGACCAATTTCCATTACTTGAACATAAAATGAAGGCTGTATACTTTTTAGAACAATGATTTTCAAGAGATACTTCATGAACTGTTTCTGGTCTCGGAAACTGTTTCAGTCAGAGAACTTTCCGTCAGAAACTTGTTTCTGGTCAGAGTTGCCAAAACACGCCCCTGTGGTCCATGTACAATGTAGGCAAGTATCTGTGGAATGACCTAACAGGGCCGTGTTTTGGCGACCTTGACAAGAAACAAGTTTCTGACGTCAAAGTCACAGACCAAAATTTTTTTGGAGAGCTACGCAAAAACAGGTCGGTAACAAGGAACAGTTTGTGATGTTGGTACATTTCTTAGAAGTTAATGTTCTCTAAATGTACAGCCTTCTTTTTATTTTCAAGAAATGGAACTTAGTTTTTGTAATTTTATCAACATTGTTGGATTGGTATGCTTTAATATTTTTCATTTTTAAAAGAATTCTGTCGACACTTTTTGTATGTTTGTGGAATCAGCCATCTTGAAACCAAGCCTAACCGAGCCAACAACTTGGTTACGGTTTGGTCGGAACAGCTGCGTCACTGCGGTTGAACAGAATACGCGAAAACGCTAAACTAATGATTGAAGCTCAAACTTGTTTCTGGTCGAGGTCGCCAAAACACGCCCCAGGCTTCCTGATAAGATTTTGTTACAATGCGATTACTTTACAGCAACGGTTGGCGTAATGATAACTGCGTCTCACAATCCGGAGCAGGACAACGGGGCCAAGGTGGTTGAACCCATGGGCGAAATGTTGATAGCAGACTGGGAGAAGTATGCAACGGGCATCGCTAATGTCTCGTAAGTATCCACATTCAACAAATTACAATGTGCAAATGGGAAGGGGTTGGAGTTGGGTCAGTAAGGACTGGTGCTTGGGGTTAGCTTTATATGGGGAAAATTCATAGTGTGACTTCAGGTGTTTGATTACACGAAGCCCATGGCCTCTGTCGTCCAGGTCTTGGCCTTGCTGCCCCTTCAAAACTTTCCCATAGATTTTCTGACAGAAGTGCCCTATTGCAAAATGAAAATGGCCTTGCCCTCTCAAAGACGCAATTCCAGGCCTGTGACTTGTAAGTAAACTGTATGCACCAGTTGGTCATGTTGTTTCGAACGAAGTTAGGGACAAAGTTGGATTGTTCAGGGCTCGCCCTTAGCACTAGCCCGGCGTACCCCGTCTAGTAAAACCTGCTGTGGGCAAGTGAACACCGATTCCTATGAGCTACTAAAACGTGTGCAACCTACTTGTTAAAAATGTTCATATTTTGATTGCTATCATTAGTACTTCAGAACAATAAAGTTAGGATGTTACATGTTTAAAAACTGTGCTACAAATTTTCCTGGGGGAGCAAGTGAATGCATATTTTCAAGCCCTGTGGACTAACTGTCAAAGTCAGGCCTTGATCTTACCCGAGGCCACCGAGGCCATTGGCCTCATGCCCTGTTGAGTTGGCCAGCATGCCCTTCAGAAAAATTGCATTGTCACTACCAACTTGGCCAGCATGCCCTTGTACAATTTCTCTGATTTTTGCCAGCAAAGGCCTGCCCCCGTTTTTCTTAAGATCGAGGCCTAGTCAAAAACTTTAAGTGCAAGACATGGGGTAAGTCCAGATTGCCAGACAATGCAAATGCTGGCCAACATGCGTGTATGTTTTCAAACAGGAATGTTTTAGTCACAAAAGGCCTTCGAGAGGAAGTGTGGTTTTGTTGGCCAACTTTTTTTAAAAAGGGACAAATGTATACTAATTTGACTTACAGTACAAGTATAGTATAGTTATAGTATACCTTCCTCAAATGAAAATGTTTCAATTTGTAATAAGATTTTCATTATGTTAAGTTGTACAATGTAGGCCTTACTTGCTTACAAATTTGTTGATCGTTATTTGTAATTAGTTCGTTTTTTAGAGCAGACAATAAAACATTAACCATGTTAACCAACACATGGCCTAATCATTACAGATACTGGAAAATGAGTTTTCTGATGAATTGTTGCTTTTGAATATAGCCCGTTTCAGTACAAATTGTTGGAAGGCCACACATTTCTTAAATGGTCCCGCAAACATTTTGCTCGAGCGAAACACACCCCTGTTGTTGCATGGCAGGTTCCACATATTGGGCCTTCAGTTCTGTCACCCTGGGTGCTTCCCAAGGGGCACATGTACATGTAGACCACGCTTCAGAACTTTCACTTTCAGTCAGCAGTGTCATTGGTCCATATCTAATGCTTCCATTCAGTATTGAAATTTTTATGAGGACGTTATTGCCAGTATGTGCATGCCTAATGACAAATTCAGACAAACTAATTTGCTGGACCAGCAAATCTTTGAAGAGAGAATATTTAGCTGGGCAAAAGGGTATTTTATTCAGTAGGCCTATTTGGCGAATGGACCATTGTTAAAAATTAAAAACATTCACAAACAAACACGAATGTAAAATATTTTGGCAAATGTAGGTTTTAGTCTAGGGATATTTAAACACCCCTTTTACCACTATCAGACAATGCACTGTACGGTACATCCTTTTATGATAACAAACATAAACTGCGAGCTTGTTTTATAAAACCATGTTCACTAGCTGCTGGTAAATTTTTCATGTATGTAAGCTCAATTTTCTTGGGTTTGTGTTTGCTTTTTTTTTTGGGGGGGGGGGGGCAGGCTGGCCATTGTTGTTGATGTTTGATTATTGTATAAGTACATTATCCACAGGTCTTACTCCAAAGTTTCTCCCTGGCCTTGCTCAGTCATTGTCAGTGCCTTTTCCTGACAAACATGACACAGTCCAGTGAGCACAGACTCCCACCCGTTCCCACAATGATCCGAGTCCAGTTTTGTTGTTGTCCCGTCCCCCTGAAACCCTGACTTGACAATGCCAAGAGAACAAAGATTCTCCTTATAGATGTAGTTCCTGAACCAGGCACTGTACTCAAAATGTTTGACTGGTTACTCTTAAGGTGTGAACAGTGAACAGCAATTGAAAAGCCGAATCTAGGCAGTCCTTCAATTTTTAAATCATGGTTGAGTGGTTGTGTTGAAACAGTTCACCAAAAAAAATATATTTTTAATTTTAACCCTTTTTGGGGGGTTTCATATTTTTGACTGAATTGTCTTATATAAAACACATATGGACTGGCATAATTCGGTCACTATTGAACATCTATCTTCCTTTGGCCTTTGAGTGACCAGAAGAGGGTCCAAAATAGGACCCTCTTCTGGTCACTCAAAGTCCCACGGGGTGCATAGACGTGCACTAGTGACCTTATTGCCACTGCCAGTATGTGCAATATTTCATTTAAAAAATGAAAAAAATTGCTATTCAAATTTCGCGCTTAAAGTTTCATACTTCTCCATACAATGACTTTTAAATGTCTAAATTGCTATCCAGCTGCCCTTCTGGTTTAATTTGGGGGGGGGGGGGGGGGAGGAAGTTGGGGCGGTCTGTACTCAACATGTAGGTTCAACATGTACGTTAGTTTTTGTTATCGACCCCCAAATGTATGTTTTTATAGGCCCTCAAATTTATACCCATTGCTTTCTGTGCCTATAGACCTTTATCATGGCGCCACCATCTTGGTCATGTTCCCTGTATCCAATAACAGGGACTTAATCAATGCTAGTATTCATTGCACACAAAATTAGGAACCAGACTATTTTTCTTTCAGCCTCGGTTTGGTTACAGTGGTTCAGATTGGAGAAAAATCAAGATGGCTGCACCATGATAATGGTCTATTATACTCTGACTGACCCACAAAAACAATACGATGAAGTGATTTGTTGCAGCTTTAAAACTGCTTTTATTCTAATCAAAGTTTGGCGTTGCCTTAACGGGAACATGTTACAAATTAAGGGCAAGATTGCCCAAACATCTGTTCAAGTAACAGATGGGCAGCTTTGGCCCCAGTACCCAAGTATATTACATGTACATGTAGTTAAGAAATCAAAACCCTGGCAGCTTGCCCACAGGTATAACAATAGACCGATTGCGCGACATTGTTTACATGCGGTCACGTGACCCCCTATCGGGTATGACGTCATACAGCTGGTGAAAAAATACATGTATAGAGATAGGCCGTGACACAAGAGTGAGTTCGAAAACAGTCGATTATACTTTCGTTAAGCAATGAATTAGTTAATCAGCCCCTTTATTTAAAGTAGTATGGTGTGGCATTAATTTAAATCACATCTCTGTTTCATAATTTAACAGAATTTTTCTGAAAAGAGGTTTTTTAAGCCATGCACTATCGGCGTCGGATGACTATTATGTAGCCACCCGTCTGTTATTTTGTTTGTAATGTTGGCCTAAATCACTGTAAAAAAAGGATAAACAACATTGGAAAAATGAGAATTAATACCTAGCCTCGCAGAATTTCAAATAGGCAAAGGAATCACACAGTTTTGGAAAGCAATTTCTTAGGAGGATTTCAGCTTCAAAACTTTGAAATTTTTGTGTTGAAAAGTGTGTGGTAATCTGGCCTAACGTTCCGTCGTGCGCTGTATACATCGTGCACATTTATATGGTACTTTTACAATTTTCAAGACTTGCTGGATCTGTCCTTACTGGCTTTATTCAGCCACTTGAAGGTCTTTGGTACAAACTCTGGAATATGTTTCACAGATTTCAAGCAAAAAAGCCTCAATCGAATTAACTAAATGCATTAATCGTCGTGTACCGTACCACCCTTTCCTATGGAGGATTATGTGTGTGTTTACATTTTTAACCCAACAGGGGTCACGTGACATAGGTCGCGTAATCGGTCTATAAACAGATAAAGACAGCGCTTTACCACCAGAGACTTGCAATGGGCTGATAATACCGCCATGGCAGCTTGCCAACAAGTCATGTAGGTATACATGTATATAATTGGTAGCTTGCCAAAACCAATTACACAATAAATATTAAATGATTGATAATTAGGTCAACGAGGCTACTACATGTACATATAACTGTATGCCAATTGGCAACTTGCCAAGGCCTGATACACAGTAACTAATGATTGATTAGGTGAACGTTGTATTAGAATAATAGACCGATTGCGCGACCAATGTTTACATGTCATCATGTGACCTGGAGTGGGTACTACGTCATCTCAGCTGATGGCAAACAACTTGCAAATACATGCTGTGACCGACAAAGTCACACCAACAGTCGGCTTTTGATAATAAGTTACTAAGTTACCAAACCCTTTTATTAAAGTCGTATGTTGTCACTTTGATTTTAATCACATTACTCTTTCATAAACGATCAGTATTCAGCTACAAAAGGGGTTTATTTTTTAGTTGTGTGTCGATGCGGACAACGATGTAGCCACCGCCTGTTATTTTGTTTGTAATGTAGGCCTAAATCACTGTGCACAGTGCGATGCCACCATTTGTACCTCTTGTCGGAAAAGCCCCACCTGAGCTGGTAGGGGCCCAAACTGTGCTGACAAATTTGGCTTTCATTTACAAGAAAAACTCCCCAAAATTGGCATTGGCAGTCCAGGGGCGGATTTCACAAAACTAATCCTAACTTAGGACTAGTCCTAACTTATGATGAGTCGTATAAGTTAGGACTAGTTACTCGTCCTTACTCGAGATAAGACTAGTCCTAGTGCTTTGTGAAATCCACTGCTGATCCCATAAAACACGCCCCTCGCTCCCAAAAAAGCGACCCATGAGAGCATAAATGTTCTGCCTGAACAACACATTGCCCATCATGGGGACAAAAGCATCCCCCATCATAACGAAACAAGTGAAAAAGGGACCACTTAAATTGGGGGGTGGTCCGAAACAGCTATCCCCATGCGACAGCCCAATGACTGCGCCCATTTGTTGATTGATCACCATTTCCTCTCTAGTTTATATTGCAAAAGGGCACCAAAGTAACAAGCATCTGGAAGTGCATATGAGGTGAGCCCCTGAGCAGTCCACATCCCATAAAATACCCCCCTCATTGCCTTGGCAGACGATGTTTAGTGAACTGCGCAGCTGCTCTTATCAATAAAGTCATTAACGGAACCACCTGAAGGAAAGGATAAGTGATGAATTAGGGAGCCTGCCAACAATAGGGCTGGATAGCTCAGTTGGTAGAGCGTCAGTATGTACAGCCGGTGGTTGCAGGTTCAAATCCTGCTCCGGTCAATTTTTCTTTGCTCACTGCAAAATTGATTTCAACAAATTTACTCAGTCAGTTTCCCTTGTGGTTTATTGCTTTCTAAGTGATGATTTAAACAAAAGGAATTCGGTTCATGTTTTTGGAACCAGACCAATTGGTGAACATTCTAAATTTAGAAAAAGGTGGAATATCAAAAGGGCCTGCAATCTTACCCATGGCTATTTCTTTACCCAACTAATCTTTCACCACTAGTGGACGCTGCGCAGCTGAGGGAAGGCAGCAGGCAACACGGGCCACCTGTGGCCCTTCACAGCCAATACTTAACCCATGAGAAAAACCTTGCAGAAGTAAAGTACCTGCGTTCTTGTCAGGATATTCCAACAGCCAACTCCTCAGCACTGCAATCTTAATTGGTGTGGGAGGCACGGAAATTACTGGGCGTGTTTTTTCGCCTTTTCGCCTTGCTCGATTCCCTTAATCTGACCTTCTTGTTGTAGGTGTTATTGCCCAGGGGCCGTGTGCCCACGCCCAACGGTTGGCACAAAGAAATTTCGTGCAACTTGGCGATCTACCCTTGGCTTAGTTGCACTCAAGCTGACCCTTTATGTGGCTGCGCCGAGACCGGGAAGAGCACATCTCTTGCACCTGATGCACGAACATGAAAAGTTGCCAACAGCAACCCCTTTCAGTATTATAAGCGAAACAAACGTGAGCAGTGGAAGCTGCAGTCCCCGTCCTACCTGAAACCCCCCACTGAAATTGGCCTTACTGTCAACTTCTCTTGTTCTACAATCTTAATACTTCGTCCTCACTCACATTTGAGTCTTTGTGTGTCTGTTTGTTCCAGAGATGAGGATCTTGGTCGGTACATCGAGAACCTAATCAGTGATCTCCAGATTGACATGACACTCCCTGCAAACGTCTTCTTAGCTCGAGATACAAGGTGATACCGTTTGTTGAATTATAGACCATGACATCACATGTTTAGAAAAGAGCCACAGAGCCTAGACTTCCTGCAGGCATGATTTGTACAAAGCTCAATGGAAAATACTATTCAATATATTTTATTGACATTGCACTGTCTGTTTTTATCAGCCCCTTTGATATGACATGAATGAAGGAAGGAGTTGCTTTACAATTCTTGATTTGATTCGGTAATTATGACACAATAAAATTTCTTGCACACTTTACAGTTTTAGACATGGGGAACATGACTCCAAAAATAGCGCAACCAAGATTATATTGGGTGATGATAAACTCTAACCCCCTCTGTGTTTTTAGTTTGTCCATGGTATCATGGCAAACCTCACCACAATGGTGTGTCGTGTATAATGTTACAACTTTGTAAGAAAGACAAACATTTTGTGATCCGTCAAGAGAGGCGGTTTTAAGTCCTTCATGACAATAACTGAAGATGTTTTGCCGTATGTTTTTCCAGACCCAGTAGTGTAGCCTTGGCTCAAGCGCTAATGGATGGCATTCAGACCTTGAAAGGAGACTATATCGACTACGGTATGCTTTACATTTATAATAATAATATCATGATAATAATAATATGCTTTATCACAACCGATGGGCGTCTCAAAGCGTTCAGTATTTTTTCCTGCAAGGTATACGGATTTATGTTTTGAAGTAGATGGGGTGGATTTCACAAAACGAGTCCTAACTTATGATTAGTCCTATAAGTTTGGACTAGTTACTCGTCCTAACTCAAGATAAGACTTGTCCTAGCGCTTTGTGAAATCCACACCTGTTCCTTTACATAGCACCATGTAACAGTTTACAAAGTGCCGTGGCGCAGTCTGCAGCCGATCAAACCAGGAACAACACCCGGGCGAACCCCTTCTCTTTCCGATAAATGCACTGGATTTTTTTACGTGCATCACACAACACATGGGACCTACGGCTTTACGTCCCATCTGAAGGACGCAGCAGTAATGGTTAAGTGTCTTGCTTAAGGACACAAGTGTCACGACCGGGACTCGAACCCACACTCTGCTGATCAGAAACACTAGAGCTTGTGTCACGGCCACGACACTTGCCAGTTAGTTTTAGATTTGTACATAGGTAGGGTTAGAGGCATCTGTCTCCTGAAAAAAAGAAACTGTTAGTTCTTTGTTGGTGTGACAGCCTACATTCCTATAGCAGACCACAATTACTCCAGACATTGTTACTGAAAAAATTGTGTCAAAAATCTACACTATCAACTGTCTGGACGTCTGGTAATTGATTACACAGAAATGAGCGATCTTTACAAGGGTCAAAAAGATACTTAAAATTGACTTATTACATGGTACAAATAACACTAACTGATATACTTGTACTTGTGTTTGCATTTAATGGTGTAAAATCAACAATGAGGTAAAGATTTTATATGCAATACTAAGCAGTTTATGAAAATAAGCCAGCCTTCCAATAATTGACTTAGAATTCTGGTTTTAGGAATGATTTTTAGTGGATAACAAATCTCAGTATATCTAGTCAAGGAAGTCATTCATAAAACCCTCAGCATCCCCAACTCTTTGAAATCCAACTGCATGTTTTGTTTGATTCTGTTGGACTGAGGACTGCACTAGTAAACTGGTTAAGCTTGACATGGGATCAGGTATATCAGCATTACCAGAGTCCAATAGTTTTGGTGTTAGGTTTTATTAGAGAGAGGAAGGATCCTAGTAAATTGCTCAAGGGGGTTAGGTCGAAACCACATTTCCGTTCCTTGTAACGTGAGTAGCGGTTATGTTATTTGAGGATTCAGTTTCATTTTTAGATTCTTTATTTGCAAAACAATGCACGGTATATATACCAAACAGGAAAAAATGAAATACAAAGCACAAGTATTTATATACTGTACAAAATAGAAGACATCAAGTGCACACAAATTGCCCAAAGATATTATTTTCACTCCTGGTACTAGCCTAGCTTCAAGGCCCTTTCGGCTTAGACATCGGTGAAGCCGCAAAGCCACTGCAGTGAAGACCAAGTCAGCGCGCAAGACGAGTTCGCCACGAGGGCGTTTTCCAAATTGTCAGGAATTTTCAATTTTTTTTCTTTATTACTCGATTTTTTGCTACCCTTACATGCCTAACTGGGTAGCAAAATTCCCAGCCAATCAGAAGCGATGGGGTCAGCATGCATTACCTCATCCGCATTGTGATCGGTTAACCGTTCAGCGCTTTTCTTATTTTTGCGTAAAAATTATTAATAATTTATGTTGAAACTGTATGAATAATTCAACAACAAAAAATGCAAAATCAAGTTGGAAAATGCCCTTGTGGCTTTGCCACTCGATCGTGCGTGCTGACCTGGTCTTCACGGCTACATAGCTGTATAAGTGACAAAGGCCTCGACGAAAGGCTATCCTGGTAAGGAAACTCCCGACATAGCTACCTCTTATGATTTTCAACTCAGGATTGTAAAACAAAAAGTTACAACTTCTTCGAATATCTAGGTTCTAACATCTCTTTAAATGTTGTATTTTGTCTTTCCAAAGGACTTCTCTCAACTCCACAACTCCATTATATGGTCAGGTAAGTACATGTTTACATTAACTGTAATGGTTAAAGGTCAAGAAAGTCTCCAGTAACACTACAGGTCTTGTACTTGTAGCGCATCAGTTTTTACTTCACCATAATTTGTTTTATTTAAATTTTGTTTTATTTTAAATATTTGCTGGGTTTTGGGTTGTAGTTTCTGCTCTGAAAGCTAAAATATGCATATTAGTAAATCTTAACAAGTATTTGTTTTGAGACTGCTGAACTTGTTCAGTTGTGAGGATTACAGGCTCAATGCTTAATTCTCTAGACGCTGGCCGATAGACATTTTAAACTCTGTGCAATCATCTTTACAATAATTTGTTTGATAACAAGAAGTCCATTGACTACTGTTTGTTTATTGTTGTTAATCTCCAGGTGTCATAACACTAAGGGTGACTATGGCAAAGCCACGGAGCAAGGTTACTACAGTAAACTGTCGTCTGCATTCACGAAAGTCAGGAAACAGGTTTGTCCACTTTATCTTCTCTGTTTAGTTCAGACATCCTCTGACTTCTTTCTGCCTCACTCTTTTCACTTCTTTCCACTTGACTGCTTCTGTTACTCCAGTATACTTGTATGTGTGTATTGTGTTGTCATTTACTCTTTAAGAAAGACTCTGCTAGGGTAGAAGCGTGAGGCCATTCAAAATATTTTTGTAGTTAAGATTAGCGCTAGCAACAATTTTTGTTCGTTTCTTGTAAACATGCTGGAAAATAGAGGAACAGTAGGTAAGAAAGAAAAAATGAGGAAAAATTTTACATGTGCATGCTTAGAAACGAAGTTCATTGACTAAGGAGAAATTAATCTTCAACACATTGCTACAGAAAGGGAAATACTAATTTTGACTCCCAGATTTGGATGTGTATACATGCATCTGAAAATAAATTGAAACAACGCATTTGATAAAATATTTTAATAAGTCGTGAGTTCTGGTGTTATATAGTAACGAGACATGCAGTCGGTCAGGAAAAAATATGTTATCTTTTCAAATTATTGGGAAATTGTTTTACGTTCGGCAGGTTTTTGAACGGTAGGCTAGGTCACAATTAAAATTTGTTTTTCTTAGGCATTACAGACCTTAACTTTGTATTTGAAGCTAAACTAGTTCAACAGGCCTTGATCTTAACCGAGGCCACTGAGGCCATTGGCCTCATGCCCTGTCGAGTTGGCCAGCGTGCCTTTCAGAAAAATTGCACTGTCACTACCAACTTGGCCAGCATGCCCTTGTACAATATCTCTGATTTGGCCAGCAAGGGCCTGCCCCCGTTTTTCTTAAGATCGAGGCCTGGTTCAATATTAGAAATGATATGGCATTTGCATGGTGAAGGTGCTACATCTGTTTGGGAACATGCTAACTTATATAAAAGAGTCTTGTTTAGGCGCACAAGCTCATAGTGATGACCTGGCCTCAAAAAATGCTTAACAGATGTCTGCTAATGAGCAAAAAATTAGCAGGAAACCATTCGCAAATGGTACACCTCACATGGTATTTTGGCTGGTAACCTATTTCTGGTAGTTACTTGTAAGCACAAATATTTTGTGTCTTGCTATTTGTTATGCTAAAGCAGCTGTATGAAATTGGGCACAGGGTCCGAAAAGTTTTAGTACAGAACAAAACTTGCTTAACAGGAGCAGGTTACCAGTCAAAGTACAATTTAATGTATACTGTTTGTGACTGGTTCCCTTCTATTTTTTGCACTGAAATGTAATTTCAACCCATATTCTGTTGGTGGGGGAACAAAACGTTTTAGGCGATAGGTTCTTGGACCTTTTTTTCGTACTTTCGCTTTACTTCAGTGCATTTGATAATAGTCTAAATTATGGTAAAGTGTCTTGCTAAGGGGACACAAGTGACGTCCAAGCTCGGATTCGAACCCTTATAGTCTAAAATGACATTAACTTGGAATATATTTTGTTCCCTGTAGTGTAACTCTGGGGACAGTTTCTATTCCGGGGAGATTTGTGTGGATGGAGCTAATGGGGTCGGCGCTCTCAAAATGCAGCAGTTATGTCAACACCTCAACAACCAGCTCAAAATCTCTGTCTATAACGACGGAACACATGGCAAACTCAACGACAGGGTAAGTGATGGTGTTGCTTCTGTGAGTATACCGTGTTTTAGTCTTAATCATTTAAACCCATTGTACTGAAGCTTCTAACGCTATTTGTATGCCTGCTCGTTGGGCCTTAAGCATTTCTGAAGCATCCTTTACTCCTTTGGAGTATGCACCACCGGCAGCCAATTATTGGCGCACAGGTTGCTAATCGTTCACATTGATAACCCACGCCTGATTGCTTCGTTCTTGAAAGGGCAAGGGCACCAGGGCATTTTCTGCTTGATAAAGGGCACCTCTATGAGGAAAGTGTAAATTTCTATTGGAACATTTCAAGGGCACCAAGGCAATGACTAGGGGGCAACGGAGGCAATTGCCTCCTTTGCCTCCATGAAGTAACCTCCGCCCTCTCATGTACTAATTTACTCCTGGGTGATGAGAAGTGATTATAGTTCTGTGTCTTGCTCTGATCGTCCTTTTCTCCTGAAGACGATCAAAGCATACTGATCGAAACATTGAGTTGTTACACCACCAGTTCTTTTTAGAACCACCACAGCTCAAGATAAGATAAGATAAGATAATTTTTTATTCAGCCAATGATTACAGTTAAAAGCTACAATACGTTGGAATTTTTTTTGTACCTTGAGCTCTAAAAAAACAGAGAAAGATTATTTCCATGGTGTTACCACAAACCTTCCTAGATTGTACTCTTGCAATGTTTCAAGTCCTCGGGCCTGTATGTTGCATTCTTGAAAGGGCAAGGGCACCAGGGCATTTTCTCCTTGATATAGGGCACCTCTATGAGGAAATTGTAAATTTCTATTGGAACATTTCAAGGGCACCAAGGCAATGAAGTATCAGGCCGAAGTCATACTTGTGATTTAATCTTTGTGGTAATGTTATTATAATGTGTATCTGAACATAATTTTGAATAAAATTTGTGCAATATATATGAATTAATTATGATCATGGCAAACTCAACGACAGGGCAAGTGATGGTTTTGCTTCTTTGAGTATACCGTGTTTTAGTCTTAATAATTTAAAAAAAACCTCAAAAACCTACCATAAAAATAACATAATAAGCGCCTTGAGTACCTAATTGTTGGTAGATACGTGCGCTATATAAGACTCCAGTATTATTATAATTATTATTATTACTATTATTATTATCACAGCTATCTAGATTTGCAGTCTTTTGATTATTACAAAAAGGAAGTTGCATGTAAGGAGCCGAAGGAATAAAACCACTGAGAAATTCTCACTCTGCTAGTATGTGTAATGTTTGTTTTTGATTGCTCTTTACAGTGTGGGGCAGACTTTGTCAAAGTTGAGCAAAAACCTCCTCATGGTAAGTCTATAAAGAAATGTTCATTATTAGGAAAAAACAATATAACATATTGGGTGAATTTTGTTTCCATTAAGAAAGAAGCCTAGGGTTATTTTGTGGAGAATAGTTGGAGGGAAGAAGATGAAGAAGAACATTTTATAAATCAGGAAGAATCTCTTGTTTTTGTTTGATTTTCTTCCTGATTTATAAAATTTTCTTCTTCTTCCCTCCAACTATTCTCCACAAAATAACCCTAGAGGTTTTTTTCTTTAATATAAACAAATTTACAGCCCTTTGATTATTAATTATTTGTGTTTTATCTATACACTGATGTGTGTTAAGAAATGTATACTCAGTACTTTTCAAAGCCATGTGGAAAAAACCACAGGCATACTACTAGAGTGGGATTCGAACCTGTGACCCCTGCATTCTAGAGCAGATGTCTTACCACTAAACTACCGAGCTTACCCATTATCATTGGTGTATGGGTAAACCACAAGTTCAAATATTCTTTATCCCCAATGCAAGTTTAGCATCTATCAAAAAACTGAGAGGTGTTCGGCTGAAGCCTTAAAAAGATAAGAAGAGAAAGGAAATCTTTTTGCCTGTACAGGTTTCATTTGTAAATGTACAAGTGTCTAAATTATCAATGGCATAAATAGTTCTGCCTAAAATTTAATCTTTTTGAAGGAAATGATTTACTCTCTAATCTATAAACTTGCCGAGTCATAAAGGGTAAAAACTTCTACTATTTCCGCATACACTGTACAGCATACATGTAACTACTGACAAGCTGCTCATTGTGTTAACATTGCTTAACATTTTTCTGCTAAGCAAAAATGAGCGGGATACCAGTCACAGACGGTACGTGTGACATGGTATTTTAGCTGGTAACCTTAATCTAGAAAGCAGAAATATTTAGTGCTTAGCTGCTTTCGTTGCCTGAACAGCTCTATGAAATTTGTCCCTTGGTGCTGAGTTGGGAACAAATGTTGACACGTTTAAAAAGGAAAATACCATCACAACTCGATGAAATGGAAATCAAAGTAATCAATATGTCTGTGCATACAAGCGTTCGCCACATGTCAACAGTGAGGATTGATGACAGGAAATACAATAAAGAGTACCACTTTGCATACGTTGCATTAGCAGTTTTTCCAATGGTCGTAACTTTTTTTAAGCACCTGAAATGGATATGCAGGCTTATACTGAAAAAAGTTTGTGTTGATTCTTTGTTTTTGTGTTTTTTTGTTTTTTTTAAATCACCCTCAAATTTCCATCAAAATGGGTGGAAAAATACCTACCTTTCCGTCTGTTTTTTTTTAAATTGAAATTTGAGAGTGATTTAATCTTTTTTTTTATAAAGTAGTTAAAAAAAATTCTGATCAACTCAAATTGTTTTTAGCACAAGCCTGCATGTTCATTTACATGTTAGAATACTTTTTGGTGGTTTCAGGTACCAATTACAACCATTGGAAAAACTGATAACGTGGCGGTAGAAAAGTGCTCCCCTTTGTTGTGTTTCTTGTCATTATCATCAATTCTGAACTTTGGCCAGACCATCTGGCTGGATGATCAAGATTCAACAACTCTCTGGTTATTGTTTTCATCATGACATCTGGCACGTGAATATTAATGATGGAATATCAATCGGGGTGAAAAATTTGAATTAACACATTCTAGATGATCCTTTATTGACGTGTTGTCTATGTCTGATATGACATAGCATTTTTTTTTGGAGGAGCGAGTTCATTCCCATTGTCTAGTTTTTAGCTATCCAACCATCCTGTGAAAACTTCATCAAATAAACCCTAACCCATGCCTCCACCCCAGGGTTATTTTCCAAGATCCATCCTCCCTCTAACAAAATCCAACACCATATACATGTAGTAACTCAACAACCAAACTGCTGGACTCTGATTTTAGTAGTACGCCTGACCCCATGCAAAGCAGTCCTCAGTCCAACAGAATCAAATGAAACATACAGTTGGTACTTGATGGGTTTGGGTTGGTTTGGGTTAAGGTGGTGGAATTTTTCAAGAACTGAATAGTAGTTTTTGTTTGATAATTATAGTAATATGGGAGTCTCATATAGCACACAAATCTACCAACAATTAGGTACTCAAGGTGCTTAGTGTATTATTTTTAATACAGGTTTTTGAATTATGAGAGCCATATATGTAGCACCTTGTAATGGTTTACAAGTTGCTGCGGCGCATTCAGCAGCCACTGCCAGAAACACTGGGATGAACCCCTTCTATTAGCGATAAGTGTAACTGGGTTCTTTTACATGCGTTACGCAACACACGGGACCAGCGGCTTAATGTCCCATCTGAAAGATGAAGCAGTTATGGTTTAGTGTCTTGCTGGAGGACACAGGTGTCAAGACCAAGACTCGAGAGAAGGGGGTTGACCTAGTGTTTCTGGGGTGGATTTCACAAAACTAGTCCTAACTTGGGACTAGTCCTAGCTTGGGAACGATCCTATTACATGTAGTTGGACTAGTTACTCATCCTAACTTGAGACAAGACTAGTCCTAGCGCTTTGTGAAATCCACGCCAGGCATGGTTGGCTGCAGATTGCCCCACATCACCATGTAATCTTTACGAGGGGCTGTATAAAAAGGTCTCATCATTGCAAGCAACCCTGTATACCTGTTATTAACATATGCTTTGAGATGCCTGTAGATATTTAATTTATTCACATTTTGGCACATAAAACAGTATGAGATGGAAACATTAATAGTATAAAAATAACATAAATAACTTGTTTTAAAAATGAAGGTATGCCAACTGAAGAAGCTGGCAGTAAATGCATTTCCCTTGATGGAGACGCCGATAGGATTGTGTACTACTTTATTGACAATGGTAAGTGGTATATTTATTATGCTGTCTTGTATCTACATGTACCTCCATCTTGGTGTCAGTTTATTGTTGTGATATTACATAATTGTTATTGATTATAGTTTTATTACTTACATGTCTTGGCTGTTATTAATTACCATTGTTTGAAGCTGAAGGTTATGCAACAGTGTACGTGTGGTTGCAGTCGAGCGATGTTTTCGTCTCGTACTGTTTATCTGCCTTAGCGCCCTCTGTTGGTGAATTGCGCATATTGTTTTTTCTTTATACAACAAGCGCTAATATTCCATTTGTAGATACTGTCAATAGAATTACCTTAAAGGCAGGGGCTACTTTGGGTAATTACTCCAAACGTTAATGACCATAAAAACTTACTTGGTAAGGAGCAATGGAGAGCTGTTGATAGTATAAAACATTGTGAGAAACGACTCCCTTTGAAGTAATGTAGTTTTTGAGAAAGAGGCAATTTCTTGCTAAAATATTTGAATCTGAGAAAGGCTTCAAACATGAAGCCTTTTTCATATAATGAAAAACATGCAGTTTCAGCATTTTTGGATCCTTCTGCGTGGAAATGACTGCTCCAGACTTTCGCCGTTGTCTCAAGAAAGCTTACAACTTTTGAAACAAAATTTTCAGAGGTTAGTTTTATGGCATATATCTACAATTATACTGGATTGAAACAAACGTACAGTTCCAAATACCAAAGGTATACCTTGCCTTATGCTAGAATGAGGATAGTTGTCATTTGTGTTTCTGGCTTTGTCCAAACCAGACGTCTTTGCTTAGTTCTTTCCAGTGAAGTGTTACATTCTTCTGGTTGCGTACATCTTCCTTTGAGTGAGTCCTTTTGTTTAGAGACTCAGACCCAGGAAGTTATTATTTTGTGGTCTTGAAAGAGAGGCTCAGGTTTGATAATGTTCAATCCATTTTTTTTATTCACATGTAATTGAGATTTTATTTTTGATTGTTCATGTATATTGGTGTGTTTGTATATAATTTGTGTATTTTTTATGGTTATTTAATGCAGTTTTTCTCATATAAATGTGGGTTTTTTTTCATCATTTTTCTTTTAGCTTCTTGTAATTTTCGCCCCTTTGTTCAATTTGTTTTCAAGAAATGTCTTTTACTTTTGTATGCATGTCGGTTAGTCGATTTGTTTTTCTGACAACCATTCTGATGTTCTTAAACCAAAATGGATAAATAAATAAATAATTGCATGAAAATTACATGTGAACATTGTTCTTTCTTCAGATGGTGATTTCCACTTGCTGGATGGAGACAAGATCGCAACTCTGGTAAGTTTAGGAATAAGAAATTTCAGACTTTTATCTGAATTCAGATTGTTTTTCTTATGTTGGCCCAGTGGAAAAAAAAACCTGATATTTTCTTCAGATATAAAGAAGTCCTGCTCTTTGATCTATCTCGCTAGTGCTGAGGATACTGTAGCTCCTTAAAATCTATGGGATTTAGTAAAAAGTTAAAATGCCATAGTTTCAAAACTCCTCCTCAATGTTTGGCCGTAGTTTGATACCTTAACTGTCAGCAGTAACTCTAATCCCTGTAAATTGAAAATCATAGCAAAATTGTTGCAGGAAAAACAGAGCCGAGGATTGCACAAAAAACACCTCTCAATAGCCAGAAAACCGTGAAATATTCAGGACCATGTTTTGTCTTTGTGTGAGTGAAACGAAGCGTTAGACGGTGTGTGTGTGTGTGTGTGTGGTCTGTGCATGCTCAGTAGTGGAATGTCCGGGCGGCCTTTGTTCAGGTATTTCGATTTTACACAATGGCGTCTTTGCAAGGCTTCTGTTTCCAGACAGGGGAAACATTTTTGTGTGTACACACGTCATCAGGCGCGTACTGGTTGAAAGACATTTTTACTGAAAAAAAAAAAATTAATAAAAAAACTTAAATACTGGCCATGTCTTGGCACATCGTCATAATTATACAGAAATCAATGGTCCGTACAGGGTAAAGTACATGTGTGAGCATTTTCAGAGTGGTTTGATCTTTTCCAGTGAGTTGACCAACCATCTGAAACTATTTAACTGTACGGGTTGTGTACATAGTTTATTTCTCCGATTATGGTATACCTCAGGGCTTCTGTGTTGGACTGCAGATGTTCTCGTATTGTGGTATACTTACCCACTCATAGATATTGTTATGCATCATCCCAATGTCCAATTCCACTTCTATGCTGACGACACCCAGTTGTATGTTTGTGCTGATCCCCGGAAGCCTGGAGAAACAGACCGTGCACTTTCAATCCTATCAAACTGCATATCTGAAATCCAGAGCTGGATGTCCCAAAATATGCTTCTCCTCAATAGTACTAAGACAGAATTATTTGTTGCAGCTAAACCCCAAATTCTTCAAATGTTATCCGACATTTCTCTTACAATTGGAGAAACAATCATAAAACCATTCTCACCCATGACGCACCTTGGTGTTGTATTTGATTGTCCCATGACGATGTCTCACCAGGTCTCGACCATCTGTAGAATCGTTAATTTTCACCTGATAAACTTATCACGTATAAGGAGTTTAATTGATGAAACCACATGTAAACGCGCAGTTGTGCATTAATTACATCTAGGCTAGACTACTCCAACTCCCTACTTCTAGGTCAAACAACAAAAGACATAAAACGCTTGCAATGCCTCCAAAACAGAGCAGCCAAATTAATTACTAGGGCCAAAAAGTCTGACCATGTCACGCCTCTCCTTCAACAGCTTCACTGGCTTCCAGTTGAGAAGCAAATCCAATTCAAAACACTTGCCATCACCTTCAAATGTCTCAATGGGAGCGCGCCATCTTACCTCACAGAACTCATAAATCCTTACCAACCCAATCGCACCCTCCGTTCCAGCTCAGACACCAGAATCTTAACAATACCCAGAAACCGTTCTGCTTCATCTACCAAAGGGTTCTACACAGCCGCTCCAAAACTTTGGAATGATTTCCCATACAACATCCGTCATACCACTTCTCTTTCTCAGTTCAAAACATTGCTCAAAACTCACCTCTTTTAGGTACTTGTAAGCTCTTATTTATCTAAGTTTTCTTTCTAATTTTCTTTGTGTAAAGCGCTGTGATACGCTTCTCCGTTAGAGCGCTATATAAATGCCTTAACTCTTTCGTCAGCGGGGAGGTTAAAAAATAATCCACATTTTACCAAATATGGTCATAATTTTTTTTCAATGGGCCAATAAGGCCAAGATTCCATGTAATCCTCACCCCTGGTATACCCCACAAGCCTGTAGACTCCCATTGGCCAGAACCTAACCACTGCAGAGTAAGGAGTGTTGAAAGACAGCAGCCACCTGTCTCAGTGAAGTAATTGATTGACCTTGTGCTAAGGATCCTTGGCACAGGGCGGTATGCAATTTATGAAAACAGCTTTTTCGGCACGTGGATCTTAAATAACACAAGTCTAAGTCTTCGCTGGCACTCCAATTCACCCCCCACAGTGATTTATGATGGCTTTGGGCTTGCAGGGTGGGTTATTGACCTTAAAGACAGGGTGGATCAAGCGAAGTTTTTGATTAATGTGGTTGCGCTGAGGGTTAATTATTATTATTATTATTATATGGTGTCACAACTGTGTGCAGAAATATCTGTGCACGTGCGTGTACTGCGGAGATGCATTCCCCATTTGATATCATACTGCAGGCTGGCATAGTTTATCTATCATTCAAAACTGCAGTGGAAGAGCTTGAATGGTCAGACAGTAGGAGGGTTGACTGTGTACTGTATAAGATGCATTCACCGCGAGATATCATATTGCAGGCTGGCATAGTTCGTCCATTATTCAAACCACAGTGGATGAGATTGAATGGTCAGATAGTGGGAGGGTTAACATACGTCTTCATTCACTTGAGATTGAAAGCCCTGAACCTTCCTCTATCCTTGTTTCTTCTATAGATTGCTGGGTATATTCAAGAGTTGGTCACAGCATCCGGTCTTCATCTCAAGATGGGTCTTGTACAAACGGCCTACGCCAATGGAAGCTCGACAGCATATGCCTCAAATGTTCTAGTAAGTCCCAAAGTGCAAATTTAGGTGACTTGCAATACAGTGCACCACCTATAACTTGCCCCGAATAGGTCGTTCCTCACAGTGCATCATGGGAAAAATTCAACAATGGTAAAAAGTCCACATCCTTCACATGTCACAATGCACATCCTTGTGTCACTGCAAAAATGCCAAACATAGTATTTACTTTAAAGACCAAATACCCTATTGGGAAGATCAAAAGCCAGAAATGTTCACTGATTTACACAAAACTTACACGTTATAAAGATGGTCATGATGGACAACTTGCCTTGAAATACTTTTGCCTGAATGATATAGCTTTTGAGAAGTGAGTAAAACAAATAGTTTTGATTTCGCAAGACCAAAACTCACTGTTCTAAAACAGTGAAAACATATTAGGATGTTTTTCACTATTTATCGTGCAAAATTTCACTATTTATCCAACAAATTTACGACATGTTAAAAATCTCATCATCATTGCATTATATGATAAATGATATATAAAAAAATGGAGAAAGGGACCCTTGATGTTTTTATAATGCGGTCGTTTCATTTAATGGGTAAATTATTTTCAGAAAGTACCGGTAGCCTGTGCCTGCACTGGTGTCAAACATCTACATCGTAAAGCTCTGGAGTTTGATGTCGGTGTTTACTTTGAGGCTAATGGACATGGAACGGTAAGCTGGTATTCTTTGTAACTCTAACCTCCCGTCCCCCAGTTTTATTTATGCTTTTCCTTATTTTTTTATTTATCTGTAGAGGGAAGGCCATCTAACTGATTACTCTTCAATTTGTACTGTTGTTTGCTTTTATTGCAAATTATCTTATCAATCTGGACAGTCCCAAAATGTTGTTTTTATTATTATTATTAATTTCTGGTAATAAAACCAAGGATGCCTCAAAAGCGAACTGAATCACTGCAGCTCAGAAGCCTGAGGAAACCTGTAGACAAGGATGCTTGCTATCTGAACCAGAAACACTAGGGTTAACCCCCTACTCTTTCATGATAATAATTATGGGTTCTTTTACGTACACTACCCAACAATGATGGCAGCCTATTGATTTCTTGTAATCCTCTTTGTATAACAAAATGACAAAAGTCTTGAATCAGGGATCACACAATAACCCCCGGAAAAAGGGAGATTTGGACCATGAATTCCAGTACCATCTGTACCTCTTTTGTACACAGGGGAAACGAAGTGTTGCACGGTGAGTGCGTGCGCTACACACACTACACAATGGAATACTCAGTCGTGTTGACATTCCGGTACTCTGAGTTTACACAAAAGCGTGTATTCACGTCATCCGAGGTGAACTGGTTCAAATGAAACTAATGTAATGTGGACTCTCTTGAAATTTGCAGGTTCTATTCAGCACTGAAGCAGCAGACAAAATCAGCAAAGCAAGCCGCGATGAAAGGTGTGTCAAATATTGAGGGTCAGTCGTTACAATTGAAATACAGTCCATCAAAGAATCTGTCCAAAAATTTAACAACTTTTTTGTATGCAGAATATTTAATATTCTCTATTTATAAAAAACATTTTTAACACTTGTGTATCTATCTATATATTGCTTATTACTTAAGGAGTGCTATGCAGTTACCTGTTTATAATTCTGTTTACTCCTTTTTCATATTTCCCCTTTCATATTTTCACTAATGACCAATTCTACCTCTGGAATTTAATTGATACAATATTGAGTCTGCGTCTCCCATAACCTGTATATTTAGAGAGCTGACCCTTTACTTACTTTGACTAGTTTATCTGAGTAATCAAACCTGTCCTTTTAGGCTAGCTGCATTATCCACAATGCAGCTTTCCCTATTATTTGGTTCAGTGTTCCCCCTTTTGTACTGTCCAGCCTTGGCGACCCTTTGTCCAAACTGTTTAAAGCCCCAGCTCAACACTGATAAACTGACTGTAAATGCTTCCATTCTTTGCACAAATCGAGATATTTGTAATAAAACCAACCTGTGAAAATGTCAGCTCGTTTCGTTGTTTTCATTTGCGAAAAATGGTACGCATTCGATACGCATTCGATACGCAATTGATACGCATTCCTATAGGCAGAGTTTTCGTCTCACTGAGACGAAAACTAATTTTGGATCTTATTTCATTTATTATAAAAAAAAAAAATAACACAGAAATATTTCAAGGAAAGTTTTCTATCATCATTATCTTTATACCATGTAAGGTATATGTAAATCTGTGAGCATTTATGTTTTTCTTCTTACCAATGTTAAGCTGGGGCTTTAAGTCTGATTGTGATGACCAATTCCTTTGTAATGTATGTACATTGATTTTTTACTCTATTCTTTTGATTGTTTGGTGTTTTTTGTGCATTTTTACCAGTTTAATGAAGATGTTTTTACTGCTCTATTGTTTTGAATGCTTTTTGTCTTAATGTTGCAAATACTTTATGTTGCAATGTGGAAGATGATTTAAGATGATTTTTTTTTATTTTTTTAAATACATTTTAACTCATCATTTTATCGCTTATTTCCAGTTTGTTACTAATTTTCTGTTAAGCGCCTTAGAGCATGTTTTTTTTCACAATTTCGGCGCTATATATATTCTGCGTTATTATTATTATTATTTATCATTTTCCAGCTTATTTCTGGATCCCTTTCCATAATTCCCTACTGCCCTTTCTTCTATAAATGGATCTGTTTTTATATCTGTGCTTTATTTAAGCCTCTGACAAAGATCCGGTTTGGATCGAAAGCTAAGGCCATCAACCCTGCTAGTTTTATCTAAATAATCTTTCGATAAATTTGTGTGTAAAACCGGTACTGATTGTTTGCTTGTGTACCTAATTTTAGATGATTTTTTTTATTGTTGCGATTTAGCTAGGTGGCTGCCTACAACAATAAAGATCAATAAACCATTAACAATAATCACTTTCAGGAATGTAACTTTTAGAATCTTCAGCTGATCCTACTTTTCAGTACTACACAGAAAACTGAAAACAGTGTACAACTTTTTGTGTGCTCTGCAGTTTCTGTCTTTTATAACAATTACAGAGTGACATCTCAGATTTTGCCAATTGTTTTAAGTCTAATTCCATTATTATCTGTAATTGCTTTTTAATGTAGACTTTTTATTTCGGGAAATTAACTGACCAGTGAAAAGTAAATTATTCTGCTGTTCATGTAACTTTCACCAGTAATTTGAAATAAGTATTGACACCATACCATTAAAATATCTTTATATTTGTGACAATCCATGCCCAAACCAGGCGTTTGCAGCCAACACTCGAAACTGGGTTATTTGCTCATTAAATAGTATGCAAAAAATGAATGTCTGTGAGTGCAATGGTGAGAATATTTTCATGAGTTGGAGTATGGAATGTTCCATTCAAGGAGACACAGCCGAGTTGAATGGAACATTCCATCTTTCAACGAAGGAAAATGTTCTCTTCATTGCTTGAATGCAAAACATTCAGTATTCGTTTTATGACATCCGAATAGATTTTTGCCATTTTGATTGGAGGATGAAACTAAAGAATAAGCAGAATGTTTGAGATTGTATTCTGGCATCCACTACGAGGGCGTTTTGTACTGCTGTATATAAAGTGAGGTGTGGTCTGTGCTGGGTGTGGTGTGGCATGGTTTATGACATAGGCCGTGTGAGGGTTTGATTAACCCTAACTGTCCCAAGTCCATCAAAATCAATCGGCTGAATGTGCTTGATTCCGATTGATTCAGTACACTACCAGATTGAAAACATTGGTTGATTTTGATTGAGTTGGTCTTTCAGCAATTTAAAACCACTGGTTGGTTTCTGTAGAGTTGGTCGAATCGGAAGCCTACTGTACCAAACCAGTCAAAATACTCCAAATGTTAGTGATTGATTCTGGTTGATTCAGTACTTCAGCAAAAAAACATTGGTTGATTATGATTGATTCAGTACTGTTGCATACTTACTGTCTCTCAGTTGATTGATTTTGGCAGATTTGGTATAGTTTCTAGCAAAAACTGCTAGGGAGTATGGGTTAATGAATGCAGCGCGACCTACAATCCTCCAATCAAATGACAAGGATCTACTTGGGTGTTATACAAATGAGAATAAGAGATTTCAAATAACACCTAGTTTGGCCTACTATAAAGTAAATATTTCTCAACACGGAGTTTTTAAGACAAGACTCCACATTTACATTTACATTTACATCATGCTTGATGTGTTTCAGTTGTCTTCACTTTATAATGCTGTCTCACTATTTTCAAGGTGTACCTGATTTTGGCATGGGGCGTCCCATTTATTCATTTATTTATTGTATTTTTATTTAGTTATTTTCAGGCATCACACAAAGACATAACAAACACAACAAAATATATAAGATGCAACAACGAAAATAGAAGACGAGCCTGGGGATCACCCAAAAAGCGACATAAATCACTACCAAACATGCCAAAGGGTGATCCAGACAACAACAAACTAACATCCAAAAACACAAAAAAAGGGCGGGACAAAAACATGAACAGCATTTTACAATTTTAGAAAAACAAAGCCAAAATGAAAAGATATATATCAAATATAAAAATGTAATTTAGAAGATATATAGAAGATACTAGTTTATGTAGATATATATAGTAGATATTAGTTTGTTGTTTCAACAAATAAGTTATGAAATGATCTTGTTTTTTTCTTGTAAAGTTTACCAGAAGATAAAAGGCATGCTGCCGTGACATTGAAGTATCTTCAGGATCTTATTAATGAGGTAATGTTGGTAATCCAAGACTGTTAACACAAACTCCCTAGAGTGATTTACTAGGATCCTTCCCTCCTCACTCGACCAAAACCCAACACCATGAGGTTACTTCTGATTATGGTGGTATGCCTGATCCCATGTAAAGCATGATCAGTTTAGTTAAGATATCTGGTCTAGAATGCAAGGGTCGTGGGTTCGAATCCCATTTTGCTAGCCGAAGGTCTTTTTTTTCCGTCTGGACTTGGGAAAACACGGATTATACATCTATTAAACGGGGCTAAACCTCTTAACTTATTTTTATAACTGCCTCAACTTTCTCTCTTTGATTGCAATGTCTTTATGCTTCATTTATTAGATTATGATCAGTCGCAATTGTGTTGTATATTTTAGAATGCATCTGGTTTGTCCGGTTAATTTCACATCCTTTTGGAACTAAACTTTTTAATTGTTTATTTTTCAGACTGTTGGTGATGCCATCTCGGACATGCTTGTAGTGGAATGTATTCTATATGCCAAAGGTTGGGGGATGTCCGACTGGAACGTAGCCTACAAAGATCTTCCCAACAGACAACTCAAAGTCAAGGTAGAGTGTGATTTGATTGTTTATTTCAATCTCTATGGTAATGGAATCAAGGGACCCTCAAAAGTGACTTGCATTGTGACCCGTAGGCCTGAAGATACCTGTGTAGAGAAGACGATGAAGAAATGTCAGTTTTTAGATGTGGGAGGGAAACTCAAAATAGGCAAAGACACCACATAATCAGGTAGAGACCAGGCATGTGATTTCTCAGGATTTTTTTTCTGATTTCAAGATTTTATCAAAATCTCCTTGGTTCAAATTTTCTTGACGGAAGTGAAGCAATCACACAGGGAGAAAGAAAATTTAGTTTTGTTCTACTGAAAGAGCGAGTTTTCAGGAGTAGCACCCCTGATCACATGATCAGGGCGCGGTCAGTACATAAGAACATAGGCATTCAAAATTCAGCGAAGCATAACAGCAAACTGCTGAAGCGTTCAAGGTATTCAAGCCAAAGGGAGCTATGCGTAACCAGTTCAGGTCATATTCTACCGCTACACGACAAATCATAATTGGCCGAATGCCGGCCTTAATCCCATGTTTTCAAATAAAATTGCAGAATATAATAAAATCCTTTAGTCTCTGTGATAATTTGTTCGTCATAAGAGTAAAACTGTTTTTCGTGCGTATGAGTGTAGCGAAGGAGCACGAAATAGTCCACAATGTTTCCAAACCTTAAATTTGTATTTCTGGTGATGCACAGAGTCTGTGTACCTCCTAAATTGGAGGTTTGGAGTCTAGAATAAGGGGAAACCCAGTCCCGAAACCCATTTCTTTAAAAGGAATTTTCACACTTGGCAAATCTCATCTCTGAGGGACTGAAAACCTAATCCACATGCAAGGCTCCAGTATGGGGTGAGATTCAAACCGAGCTTCACAAAGGGTGAAAGGCTAGCCAAGATGTGACTAATCCACCCTGACCTGAGATGTCGATAAGAACATTCATTGATGCATGTAAACTGCACCAACTGGATTGTTTCTTGTGTGTGTAGAGGATTCGTGATACGGCCCTACTGATTGTGACCAGTCAATATAACCTTCACTTTAACCCTAAGCCTAACCAGTAAGCCAATCTGTATTGAGGGCATTTGACATAGTTTAAACAGTCTGGGGGTAGGCTGCCCAGTGTAGGCATCATGGGAAGTATTAATGCAGTGCATAAGCCAACACAGTCCATTAACTCCTATCTTTGTTAACTGATATTTTTTTACGGCAGGTGAAAGACCGTAGGGCAATAGAGACAACAGACTCTGAACGCTGTGCGACCTCCCCTAGCGGCCTTCAAGACGCCATTAATGACCTCGTCGGAAACTACCAGAAAGCTCGATCATTTGTCAGGTAATACATAACATGTGTGATTGGGAAAATTGCTGAATTCAACCGACACTTGTGCACTCCTTTTGACTCCTCCCCCCCAAAAAAAAACCCCAACAAACCAGTAATAATATAAATCATTTATGTAGTGCCTCTGTCACAGAATTCAAAGTACTCTTCATGTTTCAGACGGACATGCTAAGGTTTTTAAATATAAGACCTATTTATATAGCACCTTGTAAGGGTGTACAAGGTGATGTGGTGCTCGTGAATGTAAGGTACACACACAGCAAACATCATAGCAAAGCAAACAAGGTTTGTTGTTTCATTCTGGGTTTTTTTTTCCAACATTATATTTCTGGACAATTAAAGGACATTTATGAATTGGAATAAAAGGACGGTGACCTGGGGCCAATTTCATAGAGCTGCTTAAGCACAAAAAGTAGCTAAGCACAACAAAATTATGCTTACCAGAATAAGGTTACCGTCCAAACTACCGTGTGACATGTACAATTTGTGACTGGTGTCCTGCTCATTTCTGTTGAGCATAAATTTTTCAAGCAATGTTTTCTGTTTAACTTAAGCAGCTCTATGAAATTGGGCCCTGGTCTTAATCGGCCGTTTAAAACCTTACAGTGTCGTGGCCGTGCTTTATATCGCATGGACCGTGACACTGACGGTTTTATACGGCCGATTAAGACCTCCTCGCCACTCTTTTATTCCCGTATTCAAAACCACAGTGGATGAAATTAAATGGTCAGACAGGAGGAGGGTCAAATACGATAAGTTTGTAATTCTATTATTAATTTTGTACTCATGATTACTTGAATGTTTGATGACAGGCCCTCTGGTACCGAAGACATAGTAAGGGTATACGCTGAGGCTGATACACAGGTGAGTACTGTAAACATGATAGAAAGGTCAGAGGTCAGGTGTATACTTTGTAGATGTGTATAAACCAATGCTTGGTCTGTATAGAGTTATAGAGCTACTTGAAAACGGGTCGGAAACCAGAAACGGTTCATAACGTAGGTACATCTCCTAAAATTAATTCTCTTCAAATATATTTTATTTTATTTTCATGTAAATAGAACTTAGTCTTTAGAATTTCATTAACAATATTATACACATATGGACTGGCAATGAGGGCAATAGTGCACGTCTATGCACCCCGAGGGCCTGTGAGTGACCAGGAGAGGGTCCTATTTAGGACCCTCCCCCCTGGTCACTCACAGGCCCTCAGAGTGCTTAGACGTGCACTATTGCCCGAATAATGCCAGTCCATATGTGTTTTATAACACACCTCAGTCCAAAATGTCATGTTTTCAAGACGTACGGTTTTACAACGGTAAACTGCTATGAGCATTGTAAACCTCTTGAGGGCACTGTTTACCAGTCAATAGTTTGGGGGTTTTTGAAACTATTTCCTGCTTTGCGAACTATCTCCCCCAAATGAAGCGCGTGTGGTGCGTTGACGCGCATCATGTTCACTGTGGTGCAGATTTCATGCACTAGGCTATATTACTTCACCCCACGTGACCTTGTTTCAGCCAATCAGGATAAAGAACCAGTGAGAGGTGTGTTATAAAGATTGATATGTTTCACTGCGTTAGTCATATTAAAATAAATTTAGTAGATACTTTTTATTAGTTTGGTAAGGTTCGGCCAACTATTTTAAAAATGTTTTTCTCTATTTTTTCTTTTCCTCTTTCTTAGGACGCAGCGGATTCCCTCGCTCATGAAGTTGCCGTAAAAGTCCACAAGCTTGCCGACGGCATCGGAGATCCACCAGTCAAGCCTTCGTCCACATAAGAGGAACAACTTGTTTCTCCTGAGGCAGCAACAGCATTCCAGAACAACTCCTTCGTTTAAACATGTAGTTGAAGAAGACCCTACGAAATTGTCTGTGTGAAACGCAGTACTATCCTTAAAACCTCAGTAATGGCAGAACCCCAACAGATACTTCTCCTCAATTCCCTCGGTGTTCTTGCCAGGAGCTGTTCTAAACTCCATCAGTCCTTGGGATTGTGTCTTATGTTTTAAACATTCCATGCTTGACAAGTATTCCAGTACAAGCACTTTGGTCAGAGTTGAAGACGGCAAAATACCTCTTCCTGTTTTAGTTGCTATTATCACTTTTTGTTGGTCACTTTTATATTTACTGCAAGTCATACTATTGTCGTGTCGGAATTAAAAGGCAAGGTTTACCTTTGGTTTTTGGAACCATACGTTTCTTTCAGTCCTATGTAATTGTAGATGTATACCATGAAATTTACCTCTGAAAATTTTGTTTCAAAAGATGTAAGCTTTCTTGAGATAACGGCGAACATCTGGAGCGGTTATTTCCACGCAGACATAGACTTGAAATCAAGTCTGTACTTAAGCCGTCTTACATTTGCACCCTGCCGCGATGTTCAGCACATGCAGGCCTAGTTGCGGGGATGGTACGTACACCCTTGATCTCAAAATGCATGTGTTTTGCTCTAACTACGGACTTGAAAAACTAGTACCCAGCTTTGCACACAAGCTATGTACTTGCTACCAAAATTGGACGGAGCAGTCTGATTGGTTAAGAATTATGAAAATATGAATATTCATGATACATCCTTCAGCCTATGCATTAAACCAAATGGTGGGAGGAGCTACTATTGGCCCTCTGTATGGAAACTGATGCATATTCAATGTTGTATCCGAATTTATGAATATTCATCAGGAGACATGTTAGTCAAGTCATTAGACTACGTACAACCATTGCATGAACGCATGTCGCCCTACAGCCTACGAACGTTGCATTAACGGCGGCATGCATGTCGCTGATACATCTTAATTAATGACGGCATTGACGTACAAAACACGACTTAGTAATGACTTGTTATCAAGTCTAACGCAGACATGGCAGAAGGATCTGAAGATGCTAAAACTGCATATTTTTCATTACATGAAAAAGGCTTTATGTCTGATGCCTTTCTCAGATTCAAATATGTTAGCGAGAAATTACCTCTTTCTCAAAAACTATGTTACTTCAAAGGGAGTCGTTTCTCACAACAGCTCTCCGTTGCTCCTTACTAAGTAAGTTTTCATGGTCATTTATTTTTGGAGTAATTACCAAAAGTACCCCCTGCCTTAAACAATTTTGACAGTAGCGATGGATGATCCTTGAGCGTTAAAGTGAGAGGATATTTAGCCAGGCTGTTCACACTGGACTTAATTTGGTTCAATTAACCAGTGTCTCGGTTAGTTTAGAAAAGAATAGAGAAAAAGTCCAGTCGGTTTTGGCTTTAATAGTAGAAATAGGTTACCAGCATAATTGTCATAAAGTTGTCATGAAATTGTCATGACAAACATCATGAAATGGTCATGACAAACGTCATGAAATTGTCATGACAAATGTCATGAAATTGTCATAAAGTTGTCAGGACAAATGTCAGGAAATTGGACCAATGTTATGTCATTGAATGTCGAGACATTTTTTCATAATCTGCTGTTATATTTTTTCAGAACGGACACTTTTGTTAGACCATAAACAGCAGGACAAGTTTTTAGAAATCTCCCTTTTTATTTTTATATATCTACTCCAGGACAGTAGATAAAAAGTAGCACAAGTTCTTATTGAACTGGGTATTCTCCCTATTCCACTACTCCGGAGAAGATAAACAGCAGGGCAAGTTTTTCCCAGAACTAGGTGATCCATGGATGGGATTCCTCTGGATTTTACAAAAGTATTGTTGCAGATTTTTTTTTTAAATTTATTTATTTATTTGTGTAATGTCATTTACATACATCCAGGCCCGTGTAAAGCCTTAACCACA
This sequence comes from Marthasterias glacialis, assembly GCA_911728455.2. Classification (NCBI taxonomy): domain Eukaryota; kingdom Metazoa; phylum Echinodermata; class Asteroidea; order Forcipulatida; family Asteriidae; genus Marthasterias; species Marthasterias glacialis. The sequence goes on along the minus strand of OU452231.1, from coordinate 13,282,886 downwards.
GTACTTGTACTGTATTTTGACTACACCAAGGTGGCTTGCCCCATCTACATTTAAGCACAGAATGCTGCTGTTGATAATGCGTTATTGCTTGGTTGGTGGTAGCCACCGGTGTTTCGTGGATTTTTTTAATTTCATCCATGATCCCCCAGTTTATCCAATCTACTTCTCAGCTGTAGATTCACAGCAGGACAAGTTCTTATTGACCCCTTTGTACGCACGTCACACGCGGCAACTGTGCTGCGCTCACCATTTTGGAAGTCAATAGGTATACGTGTAAACGCTGCGTCGCCTAAACCGGCACCACACTGGATAACACACAGAGACATTGACTACCAAAATGGCGCAACCAAGAATATTGTGATGTTGACGTCACATGAATTGGATCAGTAAAAACAATCTACACAGAGTACATTAGATATTATCACATAGTGTTTCAGCAAACCAAATATATAACATGTACATGTAGTGCTTTACCTCCTCTAGCATTTCGTATTAGTGCTACTTACTGATTTTATTGAAATATTTTTGGAAATTTGATGTTGAAGATTACCATTTAACTTATGCTTCTGTTAAGGTGCTCATATTTAATAGATGTAATAATTGTGTCGGGGATAAAGAATATTTTTTTTGGTTTTACCCTTCACCGTTGTGTGATAAGCGCTGCATACTCAGTGCCTTCAGAGTTCTGCGAAAAAAACAAACAAAAAAAACCCGAAAACCTACAGGCATACGACTTGGGTGGGATTCGAACCCGCAACCCCTCATTCAATACATCTGCTCCAGATGGGGGATCGTGGGTTCGAATCCCACCGTAGTAGCTTGTGAATTATTATTCTGCAGGACTAGGAGAGCACCGAGTGTAGTAGTTCTTATCACACATCGATGTAAGGGTAAAAAACAAAAAAATGCTCATATTATTTGTTCAAAGAAAACTTCAATCTCTGTGAAAATCTGTAAGATGAGTTTTGTTACTAAACCTATTGCTTAGGTGTAGACAAATATTTTTGAAACTTACCTGCAGTTTTGCTTTTAGTACTTTGATTTTGTTAGGGTTAGGGTCGTCACAAAAAACTATTCCAATTGGGGGTATGCTTGTACCCCGATGAGAACAGTGTTCTCCCAATGATGGAATTAATGTCCCCAGATCGGGGGATTCATAATACAGTTTGAAATCGTGAGTTCGCAAACCCAGAGCAGTCTTTCAAAGGTTGCAGTTGACACCCAGTCTTCTGATGATGAGAAAAGCATTTCTAAGCCCAGACATGCAACTTGGACTTAACAAAACACAAGGAAATTCCAATCTTTACAAGACTTTGTACAGTGTTTTCAATTTTCAATGGCATGATGGCATGAGTGTGAGGTGAAAAACGAGGAAATCAGCTGATCTGAGAAAAAAGATGCATGCCTGTAAGCCTCGCTTGTAAATTTTGTCTCTCAGAAAAATTTGAAGAAATTAACGTTAGTTTTTCTGAAAGTGAACTCGAGCTTGCAAATTACAAAGAGGATTTTAATTAAACTACCGCAAACTTTGTGAGTACAATGTAAAGGATGTAGACCTCCTGATGTAATATCGTCTGCGGGTTCAATGAGAATATCTACCCCTCGTAGCAACGTCACACACGGCTTCTGTCTGCCACGCTAGCTATTTTGGGTGTCAAATAGCACATACAAATCATGGAACATAACTTGTAAATGTCGCGGCGCATAAATCGACTGTATATCCCCCGGGGACATCCACTCCCAAAAAGGTGCAACAAATATTTTTGTGGCGATGACATCAGGCGTACTGGCTCAGTTGTTGGATTATTAGGGTCATGTTGACTAACAGTTGTACAATCAATAAATAGGAATAACTTTATAGTCGGACCAGCCCTGGTGCAACACCTTCTCGTTTTTGGTGTGTCACAATTTTTCTACGGTGGAAGGCACTATCATCCACAACCTGCTCTTACCTCGTGGGGCGATTCACATTGGAAAAGCAGTTCATGGATGGTAGCACCCTCTCGCCAGGAAAAAGTATGACAAACCAAAACTAGGTCTTGCACCAAAGCTATTTTTTGTCCAGAATTTGTACCCCCCCCCCCTCCCCCGATTCAGGGGGAGAGGTCTTAGGTGTCATCATGTTCTTTTTAGCATTCTTTTTAAACTGATTTACAAAATAGTAAGCAGTAAACTCATAATTCAAGTTTCATGCAGTTATCTTTATTTTTTAATATAGTTATTTTACAAATATAGGTGGGTTAATTACATTGTATGTAATGTAAGGTAGTATACACGGAAAAAAAACAGAAAAACATTCCTTTTCATATTGTGGGGAAAAACTGGTCTAGTTAATTACTTACAATAAATAAAAGTGAAAAGTTTATAGATATTTTTTACATTAGACATAAAATACATCTAGGGTGAATTTTATGAGTTGGTTTATTTACATTTTATTGCTTTTTTTTTTAAAGAAGTTGACCAATTTTACTGTGAACAAAATCTTGACAGTGATGGGCCAAGAAGTCCAGGCATTTGTGATTATACAAAGTGATGTTTGTGTAAATGTGTTTACATTAACAATTCACAGGTACATGAATTTGTGTACCTGTATTTGTTTTATTTGATGTAGCAATGCTATCTTCCCAACAAAATGTGAATATTCTTTAAAAATCATATCAAATAAATAATTAAGAGGTAACGATGCTAAACACCTGAACTAATTTTTAAAAACAAAGTCATTCCAACTTTCTTGTATTATTATGAGCCAAACTGAACATTACTCTATTGGGAAATTTAGTTCAAAAGAAATTGAAAAGTCAACCATTGTGGTCAGAAAGAATAAAACCAAAGTAAACATATGAAGTATAATGTAGCAAGAGGCTGACCGGCCAGAGGCCACGAGACAGAGGCCCCAAGCCAGAGACTCACAAGCCAAAGGCCCACAAGCCAGAGGCCAACAAGAACTGCTTCAGCACAAAAAGTAACTAAGCACAAAATAATTTTGCTTACCAGAAAATGGTTACCAGTCAATATGCCATGTCACACATGCTATTTGTGGATGGAATCCTGCTCGTTTTTGAAACAGTATTTTCTGCTTAAGCAGCTCTATGAAATTAGACCCTGATGCCCACAAGCCAAAGGCCCACAGGCCCACAAGCCAAAGGCCCGACAAGCCAAAGGCTGGGGCTGTAAACAAGGCACTGCTGTGCGTGACAAAGCAACTTTTTGCAACTCACAACAAACCAGCCCCACATAGGAATATATTCACTAAAAGTGTACTTACTGAACATATTTATATACATGTACAACATTCAGGGCTGGAATTTGCATTAACAACAGACACTTTGTCTTTTTATCATAATTATAAATCTTTGAAAAAATTGGGACTCTGTTGAGTGGCATCGTTCAAGCCCGAGTCTTGTATCACAATGCGGAGTGCATGGCTTTAATAGCCACATGCCAAAGAGTATATTTTTGAAGTAGTCTTGTCTGCACAGTGTATGCCTGTATATTGTCTGCCTTCATACACCAAAACTGTAGTCCGTGAATAAATGGTGCTTTTACTGCAGTGCCTAACACATCCTTCCATGTATAGACTAATCCGAGCAGCTCGTTCATGGGCGTTTACACCACCGCAGCTATGGCAGTGCGCATCGACGCGCACGCACTGTGAATCCTCCATGCTGATTGGTACATATGTGCCCGACGCGCTATTGTCGTGTCGTGCCCACTTGCGGCGGCCATAGCAGCGGCGGTGTCAAACGCCATAAACGAGCTCTGCTCGGATTAGTGTATACAAACAACATGCGCACGAGTTATATATATATATATCAATCTGTTTAAATGGCTAAATGTATTGTATGCTAATGTACTATTGGACAGGGAACAGAAAACAAAATGCCTTCTTTGTAGCTGTTTGTTTGTAGACATTTGGCGAGATTTTTGTGCAAATCAAAGCATTAAGTAGAATGTTGTTGCATATTACATGTACTTTATTGGTTGGTAGTTAAATAAATCCAATTGTTACTGTTCGATGTCCTCCGTTTTCTTTCTATCCGTTTTGGAATTTAATTTACTGTGCAGGAACCGTTCCATAGCTGCAAAATCATGACTATTGGCAAATAGAAAAGGTGTGGTCTTTGAAAGTTTTTTTTTTAAGTTTAAGGGCCATGTCTTACGGTAATTTACAGGCCACCTGGCCTCCACGGCATTGTACTGCTTACCGCACCTTGTTACTAGGGCATAGTTCTATGTGCAGTAAACACCGATTCTGCGGGCCATAAGACCAGAATTCCAAAACAAGCTGAACCATGAGATTGGGCCAAGTTCCAGGCAATCTCTAAATAGAGACGGGGGGAAAAAAAAACTTTGCTTTTATTTTTCAAAATTTGTTCACTGACGTTGTAAGACACTTATAAAAAAAGTATCTAGTGCTACTGAAGTGTTCTTTTTTATATGCAGTGCAGTTGGTTGCCTCCAAATTGTCAATAAAAGTTGCATCATGTGACAAGGTGTAAAGTCTTGTTGACAATTCACTTCCTATAGAGAAATATTTCCAACTCTATTTGAATAAAAGGACCAATGGATGTCAATTTACCTAATCAAGGAATTGATCGGCATGCAGATGAAGAAGTATGTAAGGGCCCTGACTATTTTAGTCACACGAGGCAATTTGTTGAAGAAGAACAGGCATCCACATTTCAAGTTTCACATAGTCTCCTTGAGGGATAGTGAGACCCCGTTTGAAAAATGTCTCTTGTACGACTAAAGCGTTCCTTTTGCATGCAGCGCAGTAGGCTGCCTCCAAGTTATGTATAACGGACCTTGTGTGATAACACTTCCAAGTACTCGACAGTCCTGACCTTTTGTTTAAGTGCCAGCTGGCATCAGAACGTTTCTGCTTAAAAATCTCTAATCACTGGATTTTACCAAATCAAGAAAAATGTTTCGCATGCAACTTTGATTCATTTTCAAAATGAATCTATTCCCCAAAAGCATTTGAGGAGCACCTATTGTGGTGGAAAGGTCATAAGTTAGAATCATGGGCTGCTTGAACAGTGGACATACAAGGCCAAGTTCACGCAAGAACTATCGTTAACCATAGTTCAACTAAGTTAACTTTTCCATTCGTTGATGGTTGGACTACGCTAGTTGATGATTCGGAACCAGCCTACCGGGCCTGGTCGCATCCCTGGTTACCAACAACTGTTTTTAATAGCACAGTGCAGAGGGAGCCAGTTATCAGAAAAATCATAGTGTTGATTTCGCCATTGTCTCACGGTCGTGCTGACAAGACGTGACTAGAGTCGTTTGCACTTCATCTTCAGTGCTCTACGTATGCCCTACGTATGTCACTTTGTAGCCCACGCCTCGAGTGGCCTTTGGGCCTTGTGATGGGCAAATTGCATAAAAAAAAACCTAATAAATAAAATTAACCAACCACTAATTAACGATTGGTCCTTGATCGAGCTTGCCCCAAGTACCATTTTTGTTACCCAACACATTTCAATCTAAAATTACGTATGATGCATATATAGTAAAAAGATACCTTAAAACTTTTAAGTACGCAATAGTGTATTTTTTTTTTTTTTTACACAAACATGCAATCACTTGGATTTCATAAAAAAAAAATTCACTCTATGCCTGTTATAAATACCATACATGCTATGTTCTATGTTCCAATATTAAAAAGTTAAATTTGGCATGCTTTGTCAAACCACAGGGCTTATTTTTGTTGTCTTATTACAACGAAATCTCTAGTTATTTGGTAATTTTTCTAAAGGAGAGTTCCACAAGGACCGAGGCTCTGAGACTCGCTGATGACAAATGGGCAAACATGATCTATAGAAGAGTGTACATTTGTCATTTCGTACATGTTTGTAAATAGACTGGTCCATTAAGCCCCGCCTACTAGCGTATTGACCAATCACAGCCGTGACAACGCCACTGAAAGTCCAACAAAAGTCTGACATTAAAACGACATTAGAAAAGTAAACAAACCGCTGCCATTGTTCTGACACACAGCAGCACACACAACTGTACTAACTTGTTTTGTTTTAATTTGTTCGTATTTCTGGGGTGCAAATCCCACAGCAGTGGTCCCTGTACAGTCGTGTAAGTGTGGTTTAACAGTGTTCCTGTCTGCGTTGTTCTTTGGACTCAAGGCACTGCTCAAAAGGCCACGAAACTAAATCCATACCTTTCACGAAATCCAAGTACATGTGTGTATCCGATACGTGTATGTGGCTGCAACCGAGACCACCGCTGCGATCCTGGCAAGAAAGTCACACCATGTGCTGTTGCTAGGCAGTTGCTAAGGTAGGCGGAGCTTAGTGGACACAGCATGCTTGGCTTCTGTATATGTGAAGTACATTTACAGTCAAATCTGTTACTCGACGTCCTGGACAAAATGGCCACCTGCCCAATGTGGCCAGTTCCTGTCGGTCCCGACCATTTTTCCCAACATTAATGCACTGTCATTCCGTCCACTCGCTCAAACCACGCACATTTTCATTTTACCGACTGCACGTTTTTTCACCGTGTTTCACATTAACCCAAAATAAAACTAAAGGAAGCCAAGTTGAGTCTAGAAAAGAACTCCAGAAAGCTAACCTTCGAACTTGGTGTTTTTGTTAAACCATAGAGGAATGGTAGACCCCAAACACTTGTTATTCTGTCTTGATTACAAATGAAAAACAAAAAAAAAGTGATGACATGCATTATTATATTTTTTGTTTATAATATATACTTGCATACCTATTTTTTGATGTTTAAATATATGCCGATGATTGCCATGCATATTACTATAGTAAATGGACATTGTGTCTACTTGAGAAAACGTGCATGTATACTCGTATGTTAATGTTTAACCCTTGAAAAATGGCCACCTATCCAAAATGGCCACTTTATCCAGGTTGGACTGCAGTCAGTTACATGTACACAAATGAACAGTGAATTGGTTTATACTGCATGCATGTGGTGGTATAGTCATGCAAAATACGTGTAGCAATTGGTAAGCTGTACTTGTACCCAGATGTGTTATAAGCCCAGGAAGGTTATACTCGAAGGGTATTTAATAACGCACCATTTAAACTAACCATATCATGGTGGCTGGAATGGGTGCCATGTTGAGTACAGGTCTACTGATACCGCATGCGCTTTGATTGATTTACATGCCATAAAGCAATTGATTAAATAGACAGCGTTTATTCGTGCTACATGGCTGACCACTGACCAATGAGTATTACTAGCGGACAATTATTAGGTGTGTATAGGGAAGTGTGGTGTGGGGGTGGGGTTGTTGGGGGGGATACATGTATTTCTCTTGCTTTACTTGGGATGGGTGCGCCCAAGGCTTCAGCTGGTTCCATACACCCATGTACCGATGACGTCATGCCTTGTTTACGTGTGCGCTTTCTTATGGTGGGGACCAGGGAATGAGTTGGGCTATGAATTCGCAGCTCCCATAGGAAAACACATATGTAAACAAAGTGTTACATCATCAGTACGGGGGTCTATTCATGACATAGAAATAACAAGTGAGATGCATTTTATCTTATATGCGGGAATGAGGCTTGATTGTTTATTTAAAATTTATGTATGTTATATTTCTAGGTTAGGGTGAGAGAATTTAAGTTGAATATGCTGATGGCCAAATCTGGAATCACTTCCTTTTTTCAACATTAAAAAATAAACCCCAAAAAGAACGGCTAAAGTCCCTACATTAAGGGCGCTGTGTTCATCATATAAGCTTGTAAGTTAGGAACTTGGTGAACCTGACTTACACCTGGTGACATGGACGAGGTTGTTATGTGAATGTTTTGGGAAGCAGACGAGATCAACCCCAACGGCATGGTAGACCGGGACGCCATCGACATGGGTGAAGCCATCGGGGACGTCAGGGTGGAGTTAGGCGGGGGCATCGACAGGGTGGTCTGGGGTATCTGTAAGGCTTGGTTCTGCTGTTGGTGTACGTGTAGGTTCATTGGGGTGTGTGGACCCGGGGAGTGCAGGGGCGGGGTGGGGTTCGGGGATGCGTGGTTGGGGAGTTGGGAAACTTGGCTTTGGGCGTCGGTGTTGACCTGAAGGCTGACTGGGATGTTGCTGCTGGTGGGCAGGGAGAGGCCTTGTAGACCCATGAGTGCGGCAATGTGCTGGAGGGATGACCCGCCATCATGTTGACTCATCATGGAAGTGTCTTGCGCACCTGTTCTCTGGCTGTAAGACCAAATAACACACACAAAAAAAGTTTCATTAACAAGTTAGCACCGGATGACCTGTGTACACGTAAATGTTTCTCCTGCCTGGAAATGGAAACGCCAGTATGTAAAATCGGAATACCAGAGCAAAGGTCGCCTGGACATTCCACTGCTGAGCGTGCACATCATGCACATGCCATCTAATGCTTCGTTTCACCCACACAAAGAGGAAACATGGTCTTGAATAATTCGCTGTTTTCTGGCCATTGAGAGGTGGTTTTTGTCCAGACCTATGTCCTCTGAAAGAGTGAAAAACCCTGACGCTTTTCAACATGAGAACATATAGTCCTTAATTTCGGCTGTTACAACCGAAAACAGCTGATTGCATTTTTTTAGATAGGTTTTTAGATAGTTTTCTTGAATATGACAGCATTTTAGAGGGAAATGTTTTACAGAAAAAATGGTTCTAGTACATGTATGAACTTCATAAACAGCTTTCAGACTGAAACTAAACAATGATGTTTTTGATCCTTAACAATCACACACAGTGCCTTTAACAAATGACAACATTTGGCTTAAATATTTGTTGACTGGAAAAAAAAAATGTGAACAGCAGTCTATGTGGCAGTGTAATAAAATACAATCCCAAGCTAGGACCTACATATGGACAACTATATCATTAAGGAAACTGAGACACCTACCTCCAATGGTTCTTCTCATGTATCTTCATACTACTGAGATGACGGAAGCTAGCACCACACAGGCTACATTTGTACGGCTGCTCGCCGCTGTGAATACGCTGATGACTGCGCAGATTCTCCTTGCGATTGAACTGTGCACCGCATGTCTCACACTGGTACGGTTTATTGTTACTGTGAATCATCATATGTCTGTTGAGGTGGCCCGTCCGCTTAAAGCTCGCCCCGCACTTGTCGCAGGTGTGAGGCTTGGTATCGTTGTGAATGAGCGAGTGAGTTTTGAGATCGTTTGTGGTCTTGAATTTGGCCAGGCAGATATCGCAGGTGAAGGGTTTGTCGGAACTGTGCACGCGGTTGTGACTACGCAGGTCGCTCTTGCGTTTGAACATGGCGCCGCACGTCTCGCACTGGAAGGGCCGCTCACTGCTGTGCGTGATCTCATGACTTTTGAGATAGACGAAGACGCTGAACTTTTTGTCGCAGAACTTGCATTCGTAGGGTGTGTCTTTCTGGTGGTTTGTGAGGATGTGCCTCTTCAGGTTTATGGACTGGATGAAGCGGGCACTACATAGGTCACACTTGAAGGGTTTCTCCCCGGTGTGAGTTCGGACGTGGATTTTAAGCGCTGATGAGTATCCGCAGTTCTTGCCGCAATACGTGCAGACATACCGCCGCGGCCCCCGGGCAGTGTCGCGTCTCTGGTGGGATATCAGGTGGCGTTCTAGCTCGGCGTCCGCCCGGAATACCTTGGTGCACCTGTCACACTGGCTGTGCTCCTTGATGTAATGCTGTCTCAGGTCTCTCAGCTTGCCGAACTTGAGCGTGCAAAAGCGGCAGATATATTCCTTCCTTGACTTGGCGATGCTAAAGGTTCCCCTCTTGATCCGGAGAGTCTTGCGTAATCTCGTTGTACGCTGTACAGCTTCCGTTTTCCTAGGCCTTCCCCTCCTCCGAGGCAGCTGCCTCAGGGCCCTCAACACAGGGCTCTTCAGGGCAGCCTTGGTTTCAACCTTTAGTGTTCGATCCCTGGTAGGGTCCAAGTTTGGAGGTTGTGTTTGTACACGGGGGCGGAGCCTGTCCCCCATCATTGTGGGCACCATGTCTGAGCAGGAGCTGTCTGACTCAACTCCGCCAATGTCTTCACTTTCACTGTCACAACTCTCTTGATGATTAGCTTCAAAGGCTGCTAAGGCTTCTTTGTTAGCATTAATCAGACCTGAATAAAAATCATACAAAATAATGTTATCAAAAGTCTTTACTAAAAAGATTGACAAAGAAAACAACCTAAAACAAAGAACACAATATCCTTAAAGTAACAATATTGTTAACATGATTTTTAATTGTACACTTCTACTTGGGAAGGTATGGAAGTCAATTTGCTGACTGGCATTTCCTTTTGGGGTGTACATGGTGTAGGGAAGCCAGTTTGCCGACTACCAACATTCTGCATTATTTCAAGAAAGACTAGTGCGCCCAATATACATTGTAGAACTTAACTAGATAAAAATTCAACAATATGTCAAAGCAACAAGCAACAATTAGTGTGCTTCATTTAAAAAGGAAAATAATGATTTATTTTTGTTGGAAAAGTAATGAATTTTGGTCGAGAAGATGACTGAATTTTAGTCTGGACAGTTGACCTATTTGATTTAGTGCTTTATTTGTCAGACTCAAAATGCGAACTGAGAAAAATTCTTGGGAGATGCCACACCCCCAGGCCACTACGGTACACCTGTGATTGCAAGCCAAACCCGAAGACCTACGCATGCTAAAATGCTTGGCAGATCTCCGAGGATTGACATAAAATACAAGACTTTGTACATGTACCAATGACAACCATAACAAACATATAATGTACAGCTGAATATCCCAGGCAATATCCAGTTCTGATTGCTTCATTCTTGTCATTCTTGATAAAGGGCACCTCTATATGAGGAAGTTGTACTTTTTTTATTGGAATATTTCAAGGGCACCAGGGCAATGACCAGGGGCATGGAGGCAATTGCCTCCGTTAACTATCAGGCCTGAATATTGTTTAACACTTCACTGATTAAGTCACATCCATAAACTTTTACCACGTTAATATTATGCAAAATGGAAATTAGCTGTTCCAAATGCAGCTGTTCACCAACCTAAATGATCTGTGAAATACAAGCGAAAAATTGTACTGGCTTCATGTTTTGACACTAGCTTTCGAGACAGACTCTGCTAGGATCGATGCATGAGGTCATCAACACTTTTTACTATTTAAGTTAAAATTAATGACAGATTGATAACGTTGATTTATTTCATACCTTCAAGTTCTTCTTTACTATCGGGAAGTAGTGGCCCACTGCCCTTCTTGTAGGTCTGTGATAATTCAATGAGCCGTTCGCACATGAGCCTGTTGGCCTGACGTTTGATCTCAGTCAGGTTAAAGGTCTCAGCGACTGAGATGATATCCACGCAGTTATCTCCAGTCAGCTGCGACTTCAGGAACTCACAGCAAGCTTCTAAAACAGACGCTGCCTTCAGATTGACGGCCACGGAGAGAACATCCTCCATGACAGCCATGGTGAGACACATCCTTGAGGTGTAGGCAAACTCAAGTAGGAGGTGGAAGCCCCGCGCGCTAACATTCTCCAAGACGATTGGCTGGCCGGAGACATCTGGTAGTGTCGTGAAGTAACTCTTGAAGTAGTCACTGCAGGCAATCAAGACGGCCTTGTGGGTGTTGAAGGTACGGGTCTCGACCAGGACGGTGCAGTCGCAGAGCCGGGGGAACTGACGGCATTCATTCAGCGTCTGCAAGATGTGCTGGCTGTGAGAGGTGAACTCGTACAGGTAGCTGCCGTCCTCCCGCCGGGTGATCTGGAGGGAGCTGGCTGCCATGCTTGGGGCTCAAAGGCAGCACCCTAGCCAGGGCTTGGGCATTCTTTCATCACAACTTTTCTAAACGGGGAGAGGACAATCGTTGAGTGTGACTTTAAGTTTAACAACATCAAAGGTAAATGTATTCTTAAAAACTCAATATCAACATTCTAAGTAAAAGTCTTTGAGCTGTCAGGGGTTATCCAGAGATGGAGGTAGGGGCGGGGGGAATGACTTAGCTATCAACCAGTAAAGAAAATTGGTGACAAGGTGCCATATAGTTTTGATCCGTCGTCCACTTGTTTCTGAGCATGTTGAACTCTTTCAAAAAACCAGAGTTGAACACAACATCACTTTGGCTTTGGGGTAGACCCAGTAACTGGGATGGGGCACTGTACTCCTTTTTTGAGATTTTGACATTTTATCAGTCATCAAAATCTCGAAAAGGAGTACAGCGCCCCAGTTACTGGGTCTAGCTTTGGGGTTACTTTTGTAAAACCTGTGTCCAAAGCATTTAAAGGGGCTGTGTCGTCATGATTTTAGCAGTAAATGGAATAACCCAGTTACTCTGCAGTAGCTCAGTATTGGAAGATCTTGGTATCGGAAGGGAGGTCTCAGTCTCACCTCTCGGTTGCAGTCTCAACTACAACACTGATACCTAAGTGATACTGTCACTGATGATGGATTTGTAGAGCATGGACTTTGCTTCAAGGCATAGGATGGTAAGATATTTCAGCCCCATAAAAAGTGCCACTACGCTGGGCTCCTTCGCACTATTTATGTGGCTACTAAGAATAGATGTGTACTGTCTTGTCTAGTGTGAGATTGTTGAGGGAATCTGGACTGCATCCAGAGCTTTGCAATAACTTTTTTTCAAAATAAAGTTTCATTTATACAACTTATATTATTATAAAGTTAATAATAAAATAAATTTTTAAAACTAGTATCATCATTCGAATATTATTGGTTCTACTAAGACCAACAAGGGAGCTTTCACACAACTCTCGCCTGTCAAATCATCGCACTTCTCGATTGTACGCTGACAGTAATTTCAACAAAGTAGAGCACCCAATTTAAAAATAACCCCCCTCTGCGGCGTACGGTACGCACGAAACTAACTATGGACTTTCAAGTTTCATACAGACAGCAACCCTGGGCAGGGATACCCTGGTTTTCCGACCGAGCGACGCAAATTCAAACTCAATATCTATCAAGAATTTGCTCATTTTCTTCCCTTTCTGAACACCAAATTCACAATTGACAACAACCAAAAAGATAATTAATATTTCAAGTGTATAGATCTGTCCATCGTTTTCACTAAAAATTGTATATAGGTGTCGATTTAATGCAAAGTTAAGATTGGAAATTTCAGAAATACTCACCAAATTAAGAGAAATCCCTGGAAATGAATACTTACTGGGCTCATCGAGAATATTTAAAAAATTATATTTTATTACTATTAAAAATAAATAAATGTTAATTTTAAACGTAGTATATAAATTAAAAACATATTACTGTAATTTTAAAATATTTGTTTAATAAGTTTTAAATACAAAAAATGTAAGAATTCGTAATCAATGAGAGTCAAATCTAATATCGGTGTCACGAACTTTTCTAAAAAAGATTTGGACAAACACTATTAAATTTCGTTTCCCGTGCAGGTTTTTTTTTTTTTTAAATTGGTGATCATTATGGTTGTCATGGATGTAACTTTGTTTAATCATTACTCATTGCTCTATGGGCATTTTTCACCGGCATTATCAACCAAATAATGTTCTAAAAGATGAAAAAATATTCAGAAATAGAGCACAGAGTTGATATATTTTAGTGCTTTTATTATGAGAAACATAATGTTTTAAGTGATTGGCTACCAAGACTGATACGTAATTAAGTAAAAAGGTAAACAATGATTCTGAGGAAGGGATCACTGCATGTGGATTCTGTGTCGATTCATTTAATTTGTTGCAGTTATATGTTAAGAAATGCTGTCCAATGGAAATGCTGACAATTTACTGAGAAGGAGAGATGTAACTTCCAGCTGAAGTGCATGCCTGATTAGTGATTGGCGCATAATAAAGGTAAGCCTACTTTTTGAATGAGTTTGGTGTTTGACTTTTTTTGATGCGCATGACGTGCAGTGCAGTTTTCGTAATCGTGGGATTTTGCTGCGTTGGGGTTGGCATGGTAGGGGATGGTTGGCATGGGGTGGGGGTAGAGATTGGTTGCAATCACTCTGGCAGTGGTTACGTATTGTTAATAACAATATTGTTAGGCATGTTAGGGTTGGTTGCGAGAAAGGTCAGACATAAGACAGATACTACATGTAGATACTCCTAGAACTATGAGGTTCGTTCCGCTATCGTCTCCACGAGCCTCATAGAGTGATATGTACAAAATCCTATTCGAAACTTTCTGCCCTTCACGTTTACATCTGTACATGGCTACAGTTCTTTTTTGAAATCAGATCTCGCCAAAACTAGGCTCTATGTGTTCTTTCAACTCTGATCGAGTGTTGCACTGGTCCAGAAAATCCACTCCGCAAACTAAAAGTTGTTAAAAAGTGATAAATTAATTTACAAATTTGTAAATTAACTGGTACGCGGAACCAGCCCATAGGACCAGCGCACCGCATAGCAGCATACCAGTTAATTTTGCAACTCCGGTCGCCATATTTGTTGCAATACTGTTTGAATGGGATCTGAATTGCGGTGAGAATTTATCACTTTTTAACAACTTTTAGTTTGCGGAGTGGATTTTCTGGACCAGTGCAACGCTCGATCAGAGTTGAAAGAACACATAGAGCCTAGTTTTGGCGAGATCTGATTTCAAAAAAGAATTGTAGCCATGTAAACGTGAAGGGCAGAAAGTTTCGAATAGGATTTTGTACATATCACTCTATGAGGCTCGTGGAGACGATAGCGGAACGAACCTCATAGTTCTAGGAGTAACATGTAGATAGGGGAAATCAGTTATCATTATCAGTTATCTCGTCCCCCAGCCAGCAAAGTCACCGGTACCCACTAGCACTACTCATTAATTAGCAATTTTTAGCATGATGGCTTTCCCCGCCAGATGCAAACTCTCCCCCTCACATAGCCCCATACATTGTGCCAATTACGCTGGACTACCTCCGCTTCTTGGCCCAAAGAACCCTGTCCTTTTCTTAAACCAGACATCACATTTCGAATCGAGACTTACTTTTTTTGGCAAATTTAGCCCTCAATGATCGGTCGGTCGTTGCTGTCAGACATATCAGACTCACAGGCAGAGTCTGTAGAAGATTTCCGCACGATCCCCCGTGCGATAAATCCTAGGCTTTTGCTGGAATTTTATGTCAAATCTCGGTGATATAAGCCCATGTCAACGGCGGCGGAGGAGCCATGATGGTTGCTGTTCAGCGCGGGTCGTATTCCTGCACTAGTCTTTATTCCAGCAGTCATTTTGCGACGTTTACCTGATAGTGGTGACGTCAAGGTGTCGCGCAGCAGTAAACGTTCTTAAATGTGCTGACGTCACCACTATCAGGTAAATGTCGAGTGATCAAGTGGGTGGTGGAAAGTTTGCCTGACATCTGGGTATTTTTTAGCTAATGAGACGTCTTTGATGCGGAGTGCCACTCTGACTTAAGTGAAATTTATTACAACATATTACAGACTTAAATAACTTGTACCCAGCTTTGTACACAAGCTGTGTATGTACTTGCTACCAAAATTGGACAGAGCAGTCCGATTAGTTAATAATTATAAATTTCATGATACATATCTTTCAGCCTATGTGCTATACCAAACGGTGGGACAAGCTACCATTGGCCCTCTCTATGGAAACTGATGCATATGCAATGTTGTAACATGCATGGCGCTGGTATATCTTAATTATTGATGGCGCTGACGGACAAAAAACGACTTAGTAACGACTTTTCATCAAGTCTGGGGCCGGCCCTATCCAGAATCAGATTGCATCCAAATTTTGCGATTAAGGTTTTAACTCGCCTGCTGCGTGCGATGACTGCAAAGCAAAAAATCACTAAGGGACACCGTTGTATGCCCGCAAGATAAACAACTCTTGAAGTCCAAACAGTTTAAAATACCTCCAAATACGATGTCAGATAATATATAGTGGAAACACGTCTAAAACTGATTTTACCCAATTCATTGATATTTTCTGAAGGAAAAACATCCTTTTCCATAAAGAACATACTTTTTTATGTTCAAAGATTATTGCTTTTGAGCAATGGCAGTGAACCACACCTTTATTAACCCTATCAGGACCGGGCGGGGGGGGGGGGGGCACGATGTGCCCCCCCCCCTATCGATTTTTTTCCTGTAACTTTTTAACGCTTACTCCGATCACCACAAAATTTTCTGACTTTTCCCAAAATATATCTAGGATCATATTGGCAAAAGAAATTGATTCCAGGGGTTAGCTGTTGCCATGGCAACCATTTAGTTGACCTTGCGTCACACGATTTTTCTGTTCATTAGTGATTTTTTAAAACTTTTTGAACGTAATTTTCACTTTTTTTTCTTTCTCTGCCAGAAAAGTGACAGTGATGAGTCTTGTGATAGTCTGAAATGGTTTTGGGAATTCAAAATGGCCGCCATTTTTGGCGGCTGTCTTGGATTTTGTGTTTTCAGCCTGTAATTAGGGATCAAATTATATCAAATTTTGTAACAAAAGAATATTTTCAACATGCTAATTTCTTACTTTTCAGACCCAAAAAATATCTGGATTTGTCAACTAAGCCTTACTATTTCTCCCTGGGCCCTTGGTGGCGTGAAAAAATGCAAAAAAAACCTTTTTTCCCCCAAAATGGGATAAATTAATGGATCATAACCCACCCAAAGGTGACTTCAGTAACCAAATTAGGTTTAAATTATATTGATCTTGTAAAAATGTTCAAGTTTGCCAAATTTCAAAACATTCGGACAAAAAATACAGAATTTATGGGGAAAACCTGTCAAAAACGCCTTCTAGTGGCGATTTTTGAATTTTTTTTGATGTCATCATGTAGAACTCGGTGAAATGAACATTTGTGACAAGTTTCATCAAAATCGGTCGAACATATCGGAAAATACGGAAGGGGGACACTATGTGCCGCCCCCCCACCCCCCGGTCCCCGTACATAAAAAAAACATGGTCCTGATAGGGTTAAAAAGGGGTGTTTTTCATATGGATCAGTCGGGAAAGACCATATTTTTACTAAGTCAAGAAAACCTAAACACCAAATTAAAAAGTAAAAAGGAAAGACAGTAATGGAAAACAAAAGCAAAATGATTATCATCTTAATATTAAATTTTCATGGTGTAAGTGTGGGCCTTTTCTAACCCTACAAATTTCTCACCCCGCCCTCAAAATAATGGTGCGGTCCAAAGCGAATGCGCAATTGCAGTTAGCATCTCGATGGCTCATTAAGGACGGAAGGAAATAAGTGTGCATGATAGAGGAAATCAGTTTAAGACTTATTTTCAGAAACACTCTGGCAAAAACATCACATGTGAAGGTGTTTTTATCTTGTCCTGAGTTGTGGTGGAGTTGTCTCGAGTTAACTGTTGAGCAGTCGAGGGGGTTGAGAGGGTCGTAGGTCATGGGTCATGGGTTGAGGGGGTTTACAACAACCCGGAGGTTGGGGTAGTCTTGGTGCAAGACCTTCTTGTTTTGTTGCGTCACAACACGAACGGCCCCACACTTCATGTTGTGAAAGGGGTTCCTGGATGATAGTGCCCTCTTGCGGGGAAAATTGTTACAAAACAAAACGAGATGATGTTGCACCAAGACTTGGGTTGGGGTTGAGACCACTGCTTGCTGTTTGTTTTCTAACCATCCATGGTTTAAACATGCAGCCTTCCTCCGTGGTTCATAGAGCAAGGAGGGGAGCGCTATGCATGATTTATGGAATAGCCATGTCATTATGGTGCACAGTGACAGTGCAGAGTTCAGTCATGCATGATGCATCACGCTTGTTGTAGTACTGGTTAGACTGCTCAAAAGATTATATTCACAGTAAAAAGGTCCATTATTAAGCCTATGATATAACACAAATAAACAAAAACTTATCCAGTCAAGTACATAGTATGCATGTAAAAGTCAAAACTGTTAGTAAACAAACCACTGACCGCTGGAGATAAGAAATAGAGTTTCCATAGGCATAGAGAATCAAGGATTACATTTATCGCAACTTTATACCTGGAGCAGCTGTCTGTTTCTGTGTACGTATGCAGTCAATTTACTTTTAAAACCAGTTGCCGCCGGGATTCTTTTTCTTTGTCCCGTTCCCCCTGGCGGGATTCTTTTGGCGGAATTGCCGGAATCCTTTTTCTTTGTGGGTACCGCTGGCACAAAGATACCCTGACTTGACAATGCCAAGAACAAAGATTCTCTTCACTAGATGGTCTGTTTTGTTTTCTCAACCAAGAAAATGTCAAATTCACCCACTGTGAATTGCAAAACATCGGCTGTTGCATGGCATGTGAGTGGCACTAAACACGGAACCATGGCTCGATTGCCAGCTCACTCTGACTTACCTCCATTGAGCCGAAATACAATGAATAAATAATGGTGGAAGCCTCTCGATGCCTCGTAACCCTCGTGGAACAAAAGGACAAAGGTCTTTAATCGGGGATTACACAAAAACCACCTCTCAATAGCAAGAAAACTCCAAAATATTCAAGACCTTTTGGGGTCTTTGTGTAGCTGAAACAAAGATGGCATGTGTGTGGTCTGTGCACGCTCAGCATTGGAATGTCCAGGCGACCTTTGCTCCCATATTCCAAAATTTCACAATGGCCTTATAAGACGGCTTCCGTTTCCAGGCAGGGGAAACATTGGCGTGTTCACACGTCATCCGATGCCAACTGGTTAAAATGCAGCTCGTTCATTGAGCCCTACAGTGTATGGAAGCACTCCTCTTGCTCAACGAAGACCACGGTAGATGCTCAGGCTCAATGAACAAGCATTTCTGTAACTATGCTTACAAGGTTTAATTCATAGCGGGTTCCACTGCACAGTACCCAGAGAACTTTGCAGTAATATTCTAATCTACCTTCTTTAAAATAAAAATGATCTAAAAGTAATAAACCACAAGAGAAACTGACTGGGTCAAGTTTAAATCAATTTTGGGGTGAACAAAGAAAAATTGACAAGAACAGGGATTGAAAACAGAGCTCAAAAACCCTCAGATCAGAAGACAGCAAAAAGATGAAAGATGCTCTCAGATTATTTTGTATTTTTTTCCACAGTCGGACAGTGGAAACCAAGCGCAGCCAGCGCTGAACAAAGTTACAGTAGTATTTCTTTAAACTTCTTGAATGTTTGTTGTCTTCAGAACAACTGAGATTTAAGATTAAGAAAAAGGCCCACCGGAAGCTGGGAATTGAAGACCTGGGCTATGAGGCACTATTTACCAGCCGGAATCTTTTTTCTTTGAGGGTACTGCTGGCACAAAGAAACCCTGACTTGATAATGCCGAGAGAACAAAAATTCTCTTTATTGGATTGTCCATTTTGTTTCTGGACCGAGAAAATGTCAAATTCATGCAGCGTGAATTGCAAAACATCGGCCGTTGCCTACGGCATAGGAGTGGTTCTAAACATAGAACCATGGCTCGATTGCCAACTCACTCTGACTTGCCTCCATTGAGCCAAAAACAACCAATGAAAAATGGTGGAAGCCTCTTGATGCCTCGTAATCCACTTCCTGGGACAAAAGGACAAAGGTCTTTAATCGGGGATTACACAAAAACCACCTCTCAATAGCCAGAAAACGCGAATATAGACCTTTTTTTGTCCTTGTGTGGGTGAAACAAAGCGTTAGACAGTGTGAGTGTGGTCTTTGCACACTCCACAGTGGAATTTCCGGGTGACCTTTGCTCCGATGGTTCGAAATTACATAATGACGTCTTTACGCTGCTTCCGTTTCCAGGCAGGGGAAACATTTGCATGTATTACACGTCATCCGGTGCCTACTGGTTTAAATGCTTATAAATGAGGCTAGAATTTTCCCACAGGGTATGCAATGAATTGTACCTAAAACTAATGGTATGAATGAATAAAAGAAGAACAGTAATAACAAATGAATATCCAGTGTGAAAATCAGCAAAGAAAACCATACCTTGTGACGTTTCACCTGTTACAAGAATTTTATATGACCATTAGACTGATCCATTAAGCCCCGCCTACTAATGTATTGTCCAATCACAGCCTTGACTACGCCACTGAAGGTCCGACAAAATTCTGAAACGTTCAAATTCCATTAGAAAAGTAAACAAACCGCCGCCATTGTTCTGACACACAACAGCACACACAACTATACTAACTTTTGTTTTGTTTAAATCTTTTTCGTATTTCTGGTGGTGCAATTCCCACTGTAGTGGTCCCTGTACAGTCGTGTAAAAGTGGTTTAACAGTGTTCCTGTCTGCATTGTTCTTTGGACTCAATGCACTGCTCAAAAGGCCACAAAACTAAATCCGTATCGTTCACAAAAACCATGTATGTATCGTATCCGATACGTGTGGGCCGCAACCGAACCACCACTGTGATCGTGGCAAGGAAGTCACACCATGTGCTGTTGCTAGGCAGTTGCTAAGGTAGGCGGGGCTTAATGGATCGGTCCGTTGTTATTGGTATTCTGTGGAAATATCTGAACGAATATATGGCTAAAATTATTATAAAATAAGTACACAGGAGTAAGAAACAGCTAAAAGAAAAGAAATGTAAGGTTATATCCTTAAACATCTAGAGCTAGGAGTTGAAAGTAGCCAATATCTTCAATCTTTCAGATTCAGATTCAGATTTATTCACCATCATGAAAAAAACATGAAATTCATTATAATCCCATGTGTTTAAAAACATTAGAGACGAACTTCTAAAATACACATTGAGAGAAAAAAACAAACAAACTAAAAGTCTTTTAAAAAGAGAAAAGCAAAATTTAACCATAAAAGGAAGCTCATACAATCACAAAAAATCACCAAAACAACAAACATGAGAGAAATCTGATTTCCTAATTAAATGATCTTCTTCATTGGAACAGATGCGATTGTGACTGTGAGCAGTTGAAAACTCCGCGGTATAGACGACTTCTGTTCCATCAATGAGGGAATAACCCACAAGAATGTCACCATGTCCACTGAAATCCCATTGAATTTTCAGCAAGTGTTACCGTTTCTTGTCGTCGCCGGGTTGATTTTGTTGCTGAACTTGGTCTTCTGTTGCTATCTTCTGAGGTAAGAATCTTTAACGAAGAGCTTCGAGGTCAAATTCAGTTTTGTGATGCGCTCATTTCCCAATCGATAGAGTCCTTATGAAAGTGGGAAAAATTACTAGTATCTAGCCTCCCAATAAAATGGTGTAAAATGCCGTTGTATGTTATACCCTTCCAATGCGAACTTTTTCAACATCTTAACCTTTTTCTTGTCATAGGCGAATCTAGTCGACTGCACTCATACCCCCTCTTCTTTACCACAAAAAAGCCCTCAGGCCTGAGCTCAAAGGCCATTTGTTATGAAGCTGTAGTTTTGTCAATGTTCACCCTCCATACCCAAGCTTACCATCTTCCGAAAGAGAAAGATCGGAGCTTTCTAATGATGGTAAAATAAAACAAGGTTGCTGTTGTGCTATCCCTTCAAATTGGAGTGGAAAGATCCGAAATGCCAAACAACTTCGAAGTGCCATATGATTGTGTACAAAAAAGTTTTTGAGTTTACAGATCTCACTTAGGAAACAAAGATCAATAACTTGAAAATTTCTTGGCCAATCTCAATGATTTTTAGATTACAAGGAAGGGAATTCAATAAGTGAGAATTTTGTTATCACTTATTTTGCTGTAAAACAACATCTTCAAGGTGAAGATTATGGGGTTTACCCAGGTGTTTCTGGTTCACATGGCAAGCACCCTTACAGGTTTCCTCAGGCTACAGTGATTAAGTTCAAATGAGGCATCCTTGGTTTAATTACCAGAAATGTATAATAATAATAACAATTTTACAAACTCTATTATCTAATAGAGTTTGTAAAATTGGCCTTTGAATGAAAGCTTTCTGTTATGTAAGAATGTGTGCTTCACGCTTGAGTGGTCAAACAATTTGGTCCTCAGTGGTTGTTTATGTCCAAACAATTCGGTAACGAAAGCGTTCAAACATACAATGACTTCACATTACAAATCTAATCTAATCTTAGTGCTTGCGTCAAGTACATCTAACATTGAACACTCTCATGGAGTGTCGTGGCCGAGTGGTTAAGATCACCGGACTCAAGTTCTGGAGTTGTTGGCAGCAGAGTGTGGGTTCCAATCCAGGTTGCGACACTTGTGTCCTTGAGTGAGATACTTTACCATAATTGCTTTGTCCTTCAGATGGGACATTAAGCCGTAGGTCCCGTGTACTAGAATGAGTAGTGTACACGTGTAAAAGAACCCAGAACACTCATAGTGGAAGAGTATGGGGGGTTACCCAGGTGTTTCTGGTTCACATGGCAAGCACCCTTACAGGTTTCCTCAGGCTTGAGAGCTACAGTGATTAAGTTCAAATGAGGCATCCTTGGTTTCATTACCAGAAATGTATAATAATAAAAATAATAACTCTGTTAGTTTCTTCTACTGTTCTCTGTCTGCTGCTATATACCAGGTGTGTCAGTCCTTGATGTTGAGACATGTGACTGTCAGGTCATTGTTGACTCTTTTTCAGCCATGTTGCTCGTTGACCACCTCCAGCCAGCTTGTGTTTACGGATACTGTCCATAAGCGCTTGCTTGGCCGGTGTCTCATCGGGCAGTCTGAGGAGATGACCTGTCCATCTGGGACGTTGTTTAGTGACGATGACACTCCAAGGTTTCTCCTTGGTTTTCTCATAGAGCACTTTGTTTGACACCTTTTTGGGGGCCACTGAGGGCCGAGGATTGAACGCAGGAGCCTCACGAAAAGCGTCTATTTTCTGTTCTAGTGAAAATAGAACAGAAAAGAATACATGGATGTGTAGTTGTACAGGAAATGTTTTAGTTTATTCCTGAATTTTGACGATAGGCCTATTCAATCAAAACAGCATTGAATTTGACATTTTGGCTCTTTGGAATGTACGGACCCATTTGTTGTTGCAATTCAATGAAACCTGAAAGAGTATCAAATAAAAATAATATTTTACACCATTTTAACGTGAGGTTAGTGACTTGTAATGCTTTTACCCACTATTTTAAGGACTCTATCTATTGGAAAATGAGTGCATCACATTACTGAGTTCGACCTTGGAAACTGTCTTTACAAACCCAAAACCCTGCCAAATGCAACAGAATGCACCAGTTGGTAAAAGTTTTTGTATTTTGTTCCATTTAGCAGTCAACTCCAATCCCATACTCTGTTGCATTGTGTTGCATTTAGCAGGGTACATGGCCAGGGTACAGGGCCAGCATGTACATGTTAGTCCTCAGAAAACTTCTCTGCATGTTAGTGCATTTATTAGCAAGGTAACTTCACAATGCCACAGAATCCTCATTTTGCTGCATTTAGCTGGGTTTTCTGTGTTGCATTTGGATGCACGGGGTTAGGGTTTTTTAAGTAATGTTTGCAATATTACTTGAACTTACGCTAACTAATACATGCATCTCTTTGGTGGCAAAGCAGCTGGAGCTGCATACTCTTAAGGAGTTGAGTAGTCTGTAGTAACTGCAGCCCTGCTTTGAAAAAGAAACACATACTGACATTTCTTGCAGATGTGCATACGTATGACGTGTGACGTATTCAATTGACTTACCAACATGTTTATTGCACCCTCATCCCCACCCTCATCCCTACCAAACACTGTGTAATTTTCTTTTCATTTGTTTCCAGGCTCAAACGTTCCGGAAGGGTAGACACTGGATTCAAAACAGTGAGTATATCTTCCTCATTCACCCCCGTGACTTTACCAGAGTTGTGTGATTCGTGCTAAAACTACCCACCAAATATGTATGACAGTTCATAAGTTTGCCCAATTAAGGACACTTAATTCAGGTGGGGGCAGGGTGGGCGTTAGTTATTCTGGTTCATTTAAAGGGGCTGTGTCGTCATGATTGTGGCAGTAACTGAAATAATCCAGTTACTATGTGCGCGCATGCGCTGGCGGTCACATTACAGTTTGACAAAGACAGCACCCTTTGTGATTTGAACGGAAGGGTGTGTGTGTGCAGTATTTGGATGAGAGTTCATCTGTCCATGCACAGCCACAGGCCTGCTATAATCATGACGACACAGCCCCTTTAAGATATAAGCCATTTCTTCCCATTATCAAAACTAAAGTTTAGACAGTACATTTTTTCTCCCCCCATCTTTTGTTTGATTTTTAAAAAATGACAAACACGCAGGCCATAAGTAAGCACATTGCAGATTCACAGTAGAGTATGTTAATTATAACTATGGTTATAAAGCATGAATACTAGTACACTACAGTGTATAATCTGGAAAACCCTCCTGGGCAGAAGTTTGTAGCACTGTTAGTGTTACAGGAGAGTGTGTGCTGAGAAACACCCAAATTAATTAATTCGAATGACTACAAGTGGTTTTCTTGTTCTAATTCTGGTTGTCATATTTGTTTCTACAACACACCTCTTGCTGGTTCTGTATTCTGGTTGGCTGAAACACGGTCATGTGGGGTGAACTAAACGTAGTAGGCTGGTGCGTGAAATTTGCACCACCATGAACTAGACGCTTGTCAAGACATCATACACGTAATTTGTGGGAAATAGTTTCCAAAGTGGGCACTATACTCAAACTTTGACTGGTTACAGTAGGTAGGCACACACACTGTTGTGGGGACATTTATACAATGGAACAAAGGTCCCCACAACGTTTTCCTTTGTCAAACCCTGTCCCCACAAGGTCATTCAATAGAAAAGGGCACAATAGAACAACAATAGGGAGTCCCCACAACTCAGTGTTCAAAAGAATGTGTGCCCTCTCATGATCTGAACAGTGAACAGCAACTAAAAAACTGAATCTAGGTATCTTAAAACCGCTCTTTCAATTCTTGAATTCCTCATGAGCAATTGTTGAATTAAAACAGTTCAGCTAAAAAACAAAACAAAAATAGTATTTTTTAAATTTGTTTTCTTTATTTTGTTGACTGAGGTGTGTTATAAAACACATGGACTGGCATAATTCGGTCACTAGTGCACGTCTATCTCCCCTCAGGCCTGTGGATGACCAGAGAAGGGTGGTATTTCCCTTGTCCTTCTGCGGCGTTCTGCCTCCGGGGAAATAGGACCCTGTTCTGGTCTCTCATAGTCCCTCTGGGTGCATACACGTCCACTAGTGACCTCATTGCCAGTCCATATAAAAAAAATGTGTATACTATTGTATCCAAGAATACTGAGGACTCAAAAAGTATTTAAGGTATTGACAAGTTAGCCGGACACGCCCCAAGGTGCACTCCCAAGGGGCAGTTATAATTATGCGATGCTTTCTACCAGTATTGTAACCAAGTCAATTTTCCTCAAGTCATGTCAAGTCTCAAGTAATTTTTCCTCAAGTCAAGTCAAGTCTCAAGTCAGTTTTCAAGTAAAGTCACAAGTCATTTTTGGTCCAAGTCAAGTCGCAGGTCACACAAGTTGAAGACTCGAGTCAGAATCGAGTCCAAGTCACTGACTTAAGTCAAGAACACTGCTTTCTACAGCGTATGTCTTGCAGTTATTCAACATCACTCCGTATGTAGTACACTCCACTGCAAAAGCTCAGACTCTGCTGTAATATGGATGGGGTCAATTGTGACAATTAGGCCAACGAATACTGAGGTTCTTGATTTGGTTTGTACTGAATAAAAAACACCCCCCCCCCAAAAAAAAAAAAAAACAAAACAAAAAAAAACATCTAAGAATAGCAATACACCCACTCCTTCCCAGGGGTGTTTTAACCTCTTCTTTGTCCACACTGTTTCTGTTAAACACTGATCATTGTTTGTATTCTTGCAGGTGAACTTTACAAAGAAGAAAATTGGAGCCAAGTATGACGTGAGTTTATGACGGTTTTATGCCCAATGCAGATTATAACATCTATCAAAATCATGTATTTTTTTACAACATTATGCAATCAAGTTGACCTTGCAATATTTCAATCACACAGTTCAATTTGAAAATGAGAACAATTGTGTAAGCGTTGTTCCTAGAGTAATGATATTACAATGATATGCATGTAAATGAGATGGTTTTTCTGTTTGCTTCCCCCCCCCCCAAAAGATGTGCTCCGTTTGCCTAGAAGATTTTGAAGAGGGCACCAAGATTGGTCAGTGTCACTGCCAGCATGTATTCCATGTCATGTAAGAACTTTTGTATTACTTTTATAGATCATTTATTATCTGCGTAGCCAACCAACAACCACATGCCCCAGGCATAACCTTTATCTTGCCCAAGTCATTAATCTCATCAAGTCTCCCTTCAATATTGTGAAGTGCAACGACCCCTGGGAAGTCGTATCCAAGCATGTCAGAGAAATATGCTGTTGGACAATTGGAACGCAAAGAATGGTTAAACAAAAAAGTAAATTATAACTGTTATTCCAACAGTTCCACAGCCCATTCTTTTGACTTTCGGATGAATGGGTTGTCGGCACATCGATTCGGCACCATCCATTTGGTCAAAAGTTGTTCAAATAGAAAAAAAGAGTTGATTTTATCCCGAAGGAATGAACTTCCAAAAGAGAGTGTTGGTTGCCATTTGGCTAGGGTAAGAGAGATCTGTTTGTAAGGCATGTACTTGTGACGTTTTCTTTCAACATCAGGCAGTACTGAGTATAGACCTTTATCATGCTGCCACCATCTTGGTCATGTTCCCTGTATCCAATAACAGTAATAGATGCTAATATTCATTCTACAAAAAGGAACCAGACTATTTGTCCTTCCAGCCTCGGTTTGGTTGTATTGGTTTGAATGGGAGAAAATCAAGATGGCCGCACCTTGATAAAGGTATATTGTTCATACATGTAACCAAGACACATGCAATTTTCAAAGAACACTTTGTGTACATGTAACAGAAAAAATGAAATTAGCTGTTGTAAACTGCTTACCAACCAAAATTACCTGTTGTATAAATGAGGTTTTTTTTAATGGCCTCACGTTACCAACCTGGCAGAGGTTTTTTCTTTTAGCCTTTGAGAAAGACTCTGCTAGGGTCGAAACGTGAGGCCATTGTGTAACACACTTTAGAAATTCTCGACCTTGCAATGGAATGTTAAATTACAAATTTGTAAGTAGATTTCACCGCTCTATAATCTACCACTAATTCATATTCATTTATCTTGCTTTAGATGCATCTCCAAGTGGCTGCGATTGCGCAATACATGCCCCATTTGTAACGCCAAGTTGCGCCCTTCAGTAACGGAGCGCTCCAGCCTCCGTGTCCATGTGCATTCACCACCCCAACAGTCGGTTACCAGCAACCTCTAACCGGTAAACACTACCAATCAGCAAGTGCTACGTACAGCAGCCCGTTGCTGGTAACAGGATGCTGGGTACCGGGATTCTTCAATGGACAGACCTCAGCCTGGTACCCAGTACTTCAGCTTGTAGCCAGTGATAGTAAACAAATCAAAGCCAAGACCAGGGCTATGGGAACCATTCCATCAGTTGTTGAAGGTAGACTATTCTTTTGAAGATCTTCATTTGAAGGCAATTAAGGAGATTCTTATACCTATGAATGCTCATGCTCTATTTTGGAAAGATTACTTCAGCATTCCAGAAAGGTGGCCATCCATTCATATAAGGAGATGATTTAATAGGCGCTTCAGGTAGGGGTGAGGTCACTGCTGTGTCTGATGCGGCTCAACAGACCAATTGTGGCGTTGCGGTGATGGCCACTGCATGGGCACTGCAGTTTAATGTTGATGGAAGATCTCTGGACACTGTACTTGACTGCTCTGATGTTTGAATGCTGAGGAAAGTTCCTGGCTGTACCAAACATGACAACTACCTGTTCCTGGTCAAAACTGGACATTCCTGTTGATAAGATTCTAACTAGAGTCTAGAGTTCTTACTAGCATCTCAATAGGGTACAGTACTGGTATTTCGGGAAACATTTCTTTTTCAAGGTGATAGAAGCTCGGGTGGATTTCACAAAACTAGTCCTAACTTCGGACTAGTCCTAACTTAGGACTAGTCCTAACTTAGGACTAGTCCTAACTTATGACTTGTCCTATAACTTATTACTTGTCCTAACTCGAGATAAGACTAGTCTTAGTGCTTTGCAGGCCTTGAACTTCGCTCTTGACTCGGTAATTTTCTATGAGCAAAATGTAAATTTGTGTTGGATCTTTGCAAAGGGCACCATGGCAGAAGCACAGGGCACCACGACAATTGCTGTGGGTGCCGTGGGTAAATTCAAGGCCCGGCTTTGTGAAATCCACACCAGGTAAGACATCCATCTTTGTTGCACTGTCAGTACACAGAGGTGTTGCAAAGACGGATGTACAGCTTGAGCCCATTGTCATGACTCTGCCTGCTTTGATAGCAGTCACCATTCTCCACTTCCAGGGTTAGCGCCAGATTTCTGCGCTAGCTAGGGAACAGAAGAATGCTTTGTAACAATGCTTAGCAAAAATCCCTTGATAATCTGTTAAATGCACTTACG
Source organism: Marthasterias glacialis (assembly GCA_911728455.2). Lineage (NCBI taxonomy): Eukaryota > Metazoa > Echinodermata > Asteroidea > Forcipulatida > Asteriidae > Marthasterias > Marthasterias glacialis. The sequence goes on along the minus strand of OU452231.1, from coordinate 13,254,580 downwards.
TTAAGCATGGATTTGTCTGCTGGCGTATAAATAGGGTGGCATGGGTGGCGTGTGTGTAAAGCGCTCGCCTGTCACCAATGTGTCCCTGGTTCCAGTCCTGGCTAGGGCCATGTGTGAGCAGAGTTGTGCGTTGGTTCTCTCCTGTGCCACAAGGATTTTTCTCCACGCCATCCGGTTTTCCTCCTCCGGAAAAAAAACAAACACTTTCGATCTCAGGCTGTGCTCCTTGGTCATATATGGGTTGATGTGGCTGGCTGCCAAAGGCGCCCTTGAATGCCTGCAGCTCGAACAGGTGTAGCCGCGTCCTTCACAATTCAGCTTCTCAGCTGCCAGTAAGGATGATTAGCCTCCTAAATTATTATTAAGCATTGATAATGTGTCGCATTCGATCAGCAGAGCCATAAAATTGGGCTCAAGCCTGGGTTGATGTTTACTTAGAAGGTCAAACACTATTAATTGTTCCGACTTCAAATCAAATGACCTTTCACAGTTTTGAATTGACAATTTTTAATATCTTTTTAAGTAAAGTGTAACTTACAAAAGAAAACCTGGCAATTCAAATTTGTGTTGTTTCTAATATTATGTTAGTGTCTTTACTTGCATCATGTCTTCCAGTTTGAATGCTAATCATATTTTTTAGTACTGAAAACATCCTGTGCAAAATTGTGTACATATAAATATATAAATGTGTAAAAATATTTTTTCTATAATTGCCTTTTTTAAAATCATGTGGAACTATTGTATCAACTAATTTCATACCATCGATATTGATATACTGTAAAATATTGAGCTTCTATTTCAGAGTAAGATTTAAAGCTGTGCATGGTCGTAGAGACATGGTCAGGAGACACACATGTAAAGAAGTGATGGTTCCTGTATGAACCAGAGGTCAGATGAGTCTCAAGATTCTGGAGAAAAACTCACCTTCATTGTTTGTCTCCTATTACATGGTTGTCTCCTGTAAACTAGGTCAGTTATTTTTTCTACGGGAAAGTTTAAAACGTGTCTTAAACTGTCTTCGGAAAAGTTTGCTTTCAAGAATTTCTGAAATCAGGAAAAGTAAAGATCTCTTCTGAAAGTGGTTAAAGACGAAGGTTCGTCGCCATTACCAGACGGCCGTTTTCGTGGCATGAAAGATTATGTATATGTTCATGAACACTCGTACAACGTGCAACAAGTCGCCTTTCTCACTGCGAGAGATGAGAGATACCCGACGGCTATTTTTTTTTTCGACGAGCCTGTATCTTTAACATTAGTGCCTGAAACATTTGAGGCAGTTTCACATTTTTTTCTGACATAGAACAGTGATTTGTACTCGACATTACTCATCAGTACTTTTGCAATAATTTGATATATCACTTTGGGTGCCTTCTCCGCATTTCCCCTCAAATGTTGTCTTCTGAACTGTTTATGGTTAATGGATATGGATTGATCTGTAAGAAAAGATTTATATTTTTATTTCAACCTTTTTTCAATGTACTTAAAATTATTATCTTTAAACAAATATTGGTAAGGGATTTTGACAATTTGGGTATTTTATAATAACTTGTAAATAGTGATTTTTTCCCCCTTGAATTGTTGTATTATAAGATTTTCACTTTCCATACAGGATTATGTCCAACTGAACTTGTGGAGGGGATGCTTTTGTAAATACCATTGATATTTTAAGTTTAAAGCTACAGGTTGAGTGTTTACCGAAGGCGCAAGATGGGGAACTCGGGCTGAAATGTGAAATACCACATTTGACTATTTCAGCAAGTAACTCTTTTGATACATCAGTACAGATCAATGCAGACAATGACCATTGCTATCAATGGGAAACAAAGCATTCACTTGCTGAAATGGCGCCCATGCGTAGTTCACGTTCCAACAATAGATAGAGCTCCAGTTCCCCCATCTTGTGCCTTCGGCGCTCTATAATCTTCAGTATAAATTGAACATGTAGTCTGTTGTAGCAATCTCAAATTATATGGACATATGGCATAGGATGCCATCACCGAGGTCAAATAATGGAAACATGCGGACGTGTACTTGCCACACACAACTCTCAGCCAACGCTAGATGTTCCTTTGACCTTGGTGAGGGCGCTGTTTGACCTTTTGACGTCATTCGCAAAGGATTTATTAGAAAGAGGGATGTAGTGTATGTGAGTTACATGTGTTCTGTTTATTCTGTTAGAATTCTGCCGGTAGAAAGTGCTGTGTGTGACAAGGCCCTATAGACCTTATGCACATGACGTCATTTGAGTAGGGCGCCCTCGTCTAGAGGTCAAAATGAGGTTGTTCATTGGCCAATCCTGTGCGCCGCGCGTACAAATCTCTGCGTTTCCATTGTTACATCATCGATTTACCTCTAAGATGGCTGCTTGATGACGTCAATGCATAAGGTCTATTACAGTAGTCCCCTGGTAGGATGCCAGTCTCCGTAGCACTGGGCTTACTATCACATGTAAAAAGTGTAGCACTAGAAAGGTTTAGCTACAAACTAATGCGTAGTACACGCACGGCAAGGCATACATGTACATGTAGTCCTTTGAAGTTGCAGGCTGCCATTCTGGTGCAAGCTCAAATCATCAAGCTACATGTTGTGTGTTTACCCATGTCATACATAGGGACATAAAACATCAACTAAATATTGCCCTTTGTCGGGACAGATTGGGTGAGTTGAGAAACAATTTTTTTTTTAAATATGCAAATTTATAACACTGATATTTTCTTGCCTGTTTGAGATGACGGCTTGACATCTTTTTTGACGTTGCAAACATAAAGCTAGGTGTAATACTTCTATTGCAAAAACCCACTTTTATGATGATATATACGCAAGTGTCCATAACGTAGTAAGGGCATTACTCAAATGTTTTAAGAAACAATGCATAGGATAACTTCTCTGTTAGTACATAGCTCCAGTGTTTAGTAAGCTTGCAGTTTGCCAGCCATAGCTTTTTTGGGATTGTTAACTCTTTTACACTAAATATTAGCCACGACCCAAACTGTTAAGAATAACATGATTTTAGTTTGTGCCAGTATTTAGTTTGAGACAACTGCTCTCGAATGGGACAGGTTTTGGGGCTCAAATCCGACCCAAGGTACTCCTGGAATTGTTCACTGTAGGAATAAGAAAACACTGAGTAATCCTGTGGGTAGGTGATGACGTTTTGGAGCCGGAAGTGCAATGTAAACAAATGGTTTACATACATGTACATGTACATGAAGACTCGTACAAATCGTACAAGTTTGTACAAATCTTCATGTCCATGTACAATGTACATGTATGTAAACCATTTGTTTACATTGCACTTCCGGCTCCAAAACGTCATCATTTACCAACAGGATAGACCCCCTTGCGCGCACTGATGTCACACCTGGCTACTCTCTGCCCAGGGTCTGCCATTTTGGGAGTCAATGTTGGTGTAGGCCTCATGACAGCATGCATGTCTGCTAACATGCACACCGCACAAATAGGGGATGGGTGTTAGGGAACAGGGGTCAGAGTTTGACAAACTGCAAAAAAAGAACGGCAAAAAGACCACAAGACTCTGCAGATTCGCATTTCAATCATGTAATGCTTAGATACATAGCCAAACACGACCTATAAAGCTAAACCACAGTTCACAAACCATGCACAGTTGAATAAGCTGGTTGCAACACTGCACGCACATGAAGCCACAATCATCAAGGCGTTTGGAAGGGTGTGGGGTTGGGGGCTCTGGTAGGGGATGGGTGTGAGGGTCAAAAGGGATAGGTTCCTGGGTAGAGCTAGGGGTTGGTTGCAAGGGTAGGGTTGAGTGAGAGGGTAGGGGATGGGTAGGGTGGTAGGGGAAGGTTGAGAGGTGTGGGTGTTCGAGTGTGGGGATCAGCGGTGTCAGAGTTTGAAACTGGTTGTTTTAGGGTGCTGTATAACTGCAAGACTTCGCACATTCACATTACAATCATGTAATACATGGGAGATATTTAACCAAAGAGACGTATAAAGCGAAACCACAGTTCACAATCATGCACAGTTGAAGAGCTGGTTGTAACGCTACACACACATGAAGCCACAACCATGAAGGGGTCTTGAAGGGTGTGAGGTTGGGGGCTTTGGTGTGAGGGTAGGGTGAGGGTAGGGGATGGGTGTGAGGGTCAGTAAGGGAAGGCTCCTGGGGGCTATGGGTTGGTTGCAAGGGTAGGGTTGGGTGTGAGGGTGAGGGTTGGATGGGAAGGTATATGGATGAGTGTTAGGGTATGGTGTTGGTGTCAGAGTTTGGAACTAGTGTATTAGGGTGCAGAAAGGCTGCAAAAAAGACCATTAGGCTGTGCACATGCACATTAGAATCACAGTCGTCATGGTTCTGACACATGGAATCGGATGCAACCAAGATTTATCATGGGTGATGATGTCATGTGGATTGGGTTACTACAGTGTTTTATGGACTGTGTAAGTCTGGCGCATATTCTAACACTGTGTTCCCTTCACACGTTAAGGAAATGTACCTTGAAATGCAAGGCTACCAATGCATGTATGGTCCACGATACACATCTGATGTATGACGACAGCTTCCATCATATTGTTACATGTAATGTACATGTATATCAATCTAACCCTCTAAAGTCACATAACCCTAAACACACTGTTTAAATGCTACGTCAACCAACTGACTTCCACTCGCACAACTTGTTCAGTTTGCTTTCTACCTGGTTTATTACATATTCCTACAAATATTCCATAGTTTTATTTAAGCCACTACAAGAGTGTGGCCAATGTACTTACCTGTTTAATAATGGTGGGGAATTACTTCACGGAAAGTGTATAGACCTTGGGGTACATGTATTGCTTTCAATTTCAAGCAACAAGCTTTCATCTGTTCAAGTTTTTATAACAGATAAATAGACAATCATTTTTGTGTAAACAAATTAAAGTTATCATGATTTTGATTAAGTATTACTATAAAATTATGTATTTGTAATGGTGGCTTTTATTGGGACAATGGTGGATTTGTTTTGTTGCTTTTTCAAAATTTATATATTGATGATAAAAATGAACAATATAAGTCGCTACCAGCATGTGCTGGAAAGTAATTGAAAGGATTTCAGTAAACTCTAATAAATAATACAAATAAAGGATTGATATTGAGTAACTGTGCTTCTTGATTGATTTCTTTTGAAACTAATCTGTAAGAAAAGGCTCGACAAACCAGTGGCCCAATTTTATAGAGCTACTTATGAGAAAACATTGCTTGACAATTTTCTGCTAAGCAAAATCGAGCAGGATACCAGTCACAGACGGCCTAGTTGTGATGTTCCTTTTTATGGCAGAATGTACCTTCTCGGCCCCCGCCAGAGGAACCTAGCCCTTGGTATGCCACTGACTGTAATGATATCATATTGAGTCGGGATATTGAACTCCATTTAGTCAATTATAAAAACCTGTCTGAAACTTTCCTAGAAAAAAAAGAGAAAGACTGTTTCACGAAGAAGTAATCTCTTTAAAAGAATGCCAGGCCGTGTCCGCATTGGCAGCCGCTGCTGTTGCTAAGGGCAGCCTATGCTGCAATGCATGTTAAGGTTGTTCTAGCCACAGCCAAAGCTGTAGCTACCAATTCGGAGATGGCCCCAAGGCTGAAAGACAAAATATAGTAGGGCCCCTTTTTTCATATATTGAGAATCAGTATCCATGATTGCCTTTCATGCACAGGGAACATGACTTAGACGGTGGCAGCGTGATATAGGTTCAAAGCACATAGGTGATCAGTATTGATTTTGTGTTTTTGTCGTCCAAACACAGACTTGGTTGACCGAAATGCCTGTAGCAGTAACCCCTGCGCCAACGAAGCGACATGCATTGAGGCGCAAGGTGTATACTTGTGTAGTTGTGACATCGGATGGGAAGGAGTACACTGCAATGTGGACTTTGACGAGTGTCTGAGCAACCCGTGTCGTAATGGTGGAACCTGCATCAACAATCTCGGGCTCACTTTGTCTGTCACTGCATGCCAGACTTTGAGGGTCTTGTTTGCCAGATTGGTAAGCTACTTTAACCCATATCCTACTGACTGACAATACAATACAATACAATACAAAAAGCATTCATAATGCGCCATTCCCAGGAGGCTTGTGGCGCTTACAAAGGTAGCAAATGAAACAAAGCAAATAAACAACAAAACAACAAAATGCAAATTAATACAAACATTAATGAATAAACAAGAAAGTCTTGAGAGCCTTTTTGAAGGAATGTATTGAACCGGATTGTCTGATATTGATAGGAAGTGTGTTCCATAGCTTGGACGCAGAAACGGTAAACGTTCTGTCACCACCTTTAACTCTAGTGATGGGATATTGAAGGCAGAGATGGTCAGTTGTAGATCTTAAATTTCTATTGGGAATGTACAATTTCAAACAATTAACCAAATACACAGTATATAAACAAGTTTCCTTCCTAAACCCATATAGCGCTTATTACTGCCTTGCAAAAAACATATTCCAATAAGCTGTATACTATTGGAAAGAACACATAATTCTCTTTGATGTGATATATATTTTGCTTTGTTTCCCGTCTAATCACACTGGAAATGAGAGTATAAATAAAGACTCTACCTTATTGTTCATCTCCAGGTTTTACCGTAGGTAGGCGATTACAGTGTTTGTGTGTTCTGCAGGGAATCCCGAAGTTAGGGCAAATAATGGGTTAACCTATGATTTCTGATTGGTTAACTTTGAAGGCTTCATTCGTGTGTTTGCTGTACACTATACTTCATGCATACTGACCAGCTAATGCTGTTCTCTGATTTGTTGATTATGGAAGACTCATTTGAATTGTGTTTATGAATATGCAGTACCTGATACATATTCATTCCCTGATTCCCTTGTTTTGAGTACAGATACATCGAGGGATTTATGTAATCCCAACCCATGCCAGAATGGAGGGACTTGTGTCTTCACCAACGACCAGTACAAGTGCCTTTGTATGTCAGGATATATGGGAGCCAATTGTGAGCAAGGTCAGTCAGTGGACCAGGGTCCAATTTCATCAAGCAGGGAGCATGTCAAAACAACGGGCACATTCTAGGCATGAAAGAATGCTCCTGTAGGCATACACCCGCAATCCAGCGGAATGCCAGAACGTTCTGCTGGACCGTGACATTGTGCAGAACTACTGTAACATTTCTACGCGAGAGAAGATGTGCGTTGGCATTTTGAACGTTCCAACAGAACGCTATGGCAGTCCATTGGACTGGTCCATGTATGCCTGCTGGAATATTAAAGTATACATGCACCGATTGATATGTCAAGAGAAAACAAATCCTTCTTATCAGAGACTACACTATCCAAAAAGTGATTAGTCTCATATAGTTTGTTTCTCCTAATTTTATGCTTAAAAGCATTCCTCTCTGAAGATGATTTATTACACTTCACTTGAGGCCGACCCCCCCTAAAGAAAAGACCTTGCTAGTATGCTGAGCAGGTGAGAGGATTGGGTTGACCTAACCCCAAATGCAAACATAATGTGGAGCCCCCCTTCCCCAAGCATATCAAGAAAGAATTTCCTTCTCCACTTCCATGGATAAATCGCTAACTCCTGACCTGGGCCAACTTTCATGCTAGTTATAGGCAGGAAATATTGATGAACAATTTTTCTGCTAAGCAAAACCAAGCTGGAAACCAGTTACAAATGGCCTGTGTGGAGTGGTACTTTGGCTGGTAACCTTATTCTGCTAATCAAAATTGTTTTGTGTTTAAGCAGCTCTATGAAATTTGGCCCTGATGGTATACTGCAAGTGGAAACCAACATCCTCTACTCTTCAAAGTTTGAGATATTTTCACGTATGATCTAACACTGTGTTTGTTTCATTCTTCAGAGACAAACGAGTGTGCAAGCTGCCCTTGTCAGAACGGGTACCAATGCCAGGATCTCCTCAATGGCTTCAGTTGCGACTGTCCCGTTGGTATGGGACCACAGTGCCTTGGAGGTAGGCTATCTATAAAACGGTATTTTTTGCACCTTCACCCACAAAAATTGAAAAAAGTTTTCTCTCGAACTGAGATTTAATATGTTTTTAATTTGGAAAGAGCCATTTCTTTTTTTCCGACAATATTATCATGAAGTTTTTCCTTGAATTGAGATTTTCAGATTTATGAAACTTATACTGAACAGGCTTTTTAATGTTCGCAAACACATATTTTCTTTGTATTGCGCACAAAATTGATTTTGACAAATTGGTGGATACTATTACAATACTTTCTATTGAACAACAAATATTGTGTAATTTTTTTTTTGGGTTTACAGCAATGGCGTGCCAGTCTATGCCCTGTTCTAACCAGGGGACGTGTATTGAGACACCTGATGATGATTATCGTTGTATCTGCCCAGAGAATTGGACAGGCAAAGACTGCAAACAAGGTGAGTAGTAATTAATGAACATCCTCTGGCACTCAGTCCCCCCCCCCAATTATGACCATCATATGAAGTCCTAATTTAAAGGACTAGTCATAAGTTAGGACTAGTCCTAAATTAGGACTAGTCCTAAATTAGGACTTGTTTTGTGAAATCCACCCCTGGCCAAAGCAAACTACTCCTCATTTTTTAGTTTGATTCAGTCTTTCTAAAGCTTATTTGGTTTAACTCTTTTTTGTCATAGTTGCTGATGAATCATTGGTCTGTGAGTCCAATGTTTGCACCAACAGTGGCATCTGTATCAAGGACAATGGTGTAACGATGTGTTCTTGTCCAAGGGGTTTCGCTGGAGAGCGTTGTGAAATAGGTAAGTGAGATGACCAATCACAAGTCTGTTGCAATTAGTATTTTGTGTCAGTTCCTGCAGGATTTGATGTTCTGCATGATGGAGAATGAGAATGAGATAGTGTTAAGGTTACCACTGATAGAACTGGTTGTTTGTTCTTAGTGTTTTAACTAGTGTGCACCAGTCAATATGAACAATTGTTACTTTTGGGTTATGATCCAAATCACTATTTGAAACCTAGTAAGTCAACAATCTGGTGGAAGGCTTTGAGGCTGGACCTACTACCTACCACTAGCCATTACAATCTAAAAAACATGCTCTCTGTTTCCCCAAAAAACAAGTATTCTGTTTCCCCAACTAACAAGTCCTCGGTTTCCCCTACAAACAAGTCCTTTAATTCCCCAACAAACAAGATATCTGTTTCCCTGTTTTCTTAGAACCAAGATATCTGTTTCCCCCACAAACAAGTCCTCAGTTTCCCCAAAACACAAGTCCTCTTTTTCCACTACAAAAACTAACTCTGTTTCCCTGTTTCCTTACAAACAATTCCTCTGTTTCCCTGTTAGCTTTCAAACAAGCCCGCTGTTTCCTCCAACAAACAAGTCCTCTGGTCCCCCAACAAACAAGTCCTCTGGTCCCCCAACAAACAAGTCCTCTGGTCCCCCAACAAACAAGTCCTCTGGTCCCCCAACAAACAAGTCCTCTGGTCCCCCAACAAACAAGTCCTCTGGTCCCCCAACAAACAAGTCCTCTAGTCCCCCAACAAACAAGTCCTCTGGTCCCTCAACAAACAAGCCCTCTGGTTCCCCCCACGAACAAGCTCTCTGGTTCCTCCAACAAACAAGTCCTCTGGTCCCCCAACAAACAAGTCCTCTGGTCCCCCAACAAACAAGTCCTCTGGTCCCCCAACAAACAAGTCCTCGGTTTCCTCCACTAACAAGTCTTCTGTTCCCCCACAAACCCTCTGTTAAGAGTTGAGTTGCACTCACACAAACCTCTGTTGCAGAGGTCCCCTTCAACAACCTAGGATGAATTTTTGTGATCTTTATTTAAAGTAGAAAGTCTTTGAGGTAATTTGTAGTTCTTTTAAATTTCCCCGCATAGGTTGACAATGCCTGTGATGGTAACAGGTGTGATCAAGGACGATGTGTTCCTGGTGGTAGGAGTAACTACACCTGCTTATGTAACGCTGGTTACTCTGGACTGTACTGTCACATAGGTAAGAAGACCAACTAAAATTGCAAAATCATGCTTTGTATAAAACCTCCATCACTTTGTAACCATTGTGATCTGGTTCCCTGTATGTGCAGTGACAAAACTAGTTCTAGTTCTCATTTCATGAGAAGAGGTTCAGACTGTTTACTCCCAGCATCGGTTTGGGTACATTAAGTTGAATGGTAGAATGCTGCATTGAGTGGAACGTTTCATGGTCACATACCTGACCTGTATTTATTTAATTTTGTTCTAGAAATCACACAGTAGAATGTGTATGGTGTGCATTAAAAAAGTAGTTCCAGCCATGTGGGCTGGATGCTTCTCATTTTCAATACAGTAAAATTAGCCTCACTGTGGCATCTGTGTAAAAATAGTTAACCCTGAAAAACATTAAAGTCTACGAAATCGATCCCCTGCTTTGCCTTTGACTTTGATTGGTTCACAGTTCCAGATTGTAAAATCAACTTTTCCTGAGATTGGTCATTGGTGTGGGATTGGTGACCTGAGATTGGTCATTGATGTGGGATTGGTGACCTGAGATTGGTCATTGGTGTGGGATTGGTGACCTGAGATTGGTCATTGGTGTGGGATTGCTGACCTGAGATTGGTCATTGGTGTGGGATTGCTGACCTGAGATTGGTCATTGATGTGGGATTTGTGACCTGAGATTGGTCATTGGTGTGGGATTTGTGACCTGAGATTGGTCATTGGTGTGGGATTGGTGACCTGAGATTGGTCATTGGTGTGGGATTGCTGACCTGAGATTGGTCATTGATGTGAGATTTGTGACCTGAGATTGGTCATTGGTGTGGGATTTGTGACCTGAGATTGGTCATTGGTGTGGGATTAGTGACCTGAGATTGGACATTGGTGTGGGATTGGTGACCTGAGATTTGTCAGTGGTGTGGGATTGTTGACCCGAGATTGGTCATTGGTGACCTGAGATTGGTCATTGGTGTGAGATTGGGGACCTGAGATTGGTCATTGGTGTGGGATTGGTGACATGAGATTGGTCATTGGTGTGGGATTGGTGACATGAGATTGGTCATTGGTGTGGGATTGGTGACCTGAGATTGGACATTGGTGTGGGATTGGTGACCTAGATTGGACATTGGTGTGGGATTGGTGACCTGAGATTGGTCATTGGTGTGGGATTGGTGACCTGAGATTGGTCATTGGTGTGGGATTGGTGACCTGAGATTGGTCATTGGTGTGGGATTGCTGACCTGGGATTGGTCATTGGTGTGGGATTGGTGACCTGAGATTTGTCAGTGGTGTGGGATTGTTGACCTGAGATTTGTCATTGGTGACCTGAGATTGGTCATTGGTGTGGGATTGGTGACCTGAGATTGGTCATTGGTGTGGGATTGGTGACCTGAGATTGGTCATTGGTGTGGGATTGGTGACCTGAGATTGGTCATTGGTGTGGGATTGCTGACCTGAGATTGGTCATTGGTGACCTGAGATTGGTCATTGGTGTGGGATTGGGGACCTGAGATTGGTCATTGGTGTGGGATTGGTGACCTGAGATTGGTCATTGGTGTGGGATTGGTGACCTGAGATTGGTCATTGGTGTGGGATTGGTGACCTGAGATTGGTCATTGGTGTGGGATTGGTGACCTGAGATTGGTCATTGGTGTAGGATTGGTGACCTGAGATTGGTCATTGGTGTGGGATTGGTGACCTGAGATTGGTCATTGGTGTGGGATTGGTGACCTGAGATTGGACATTGGTGTGGGATTGGTGACCTGAGATTGGTCATTGGTGCGGGATTGGTGACCTGAGATTGGTCATTGGTGTGGGATTGGTGACCTGAGATTGGTCATTGGTGTGGGATTGGTGACCTGAGATTGGTCATTGGTGTGGGATTGCTGACCTGGGATTGGTCATTGGTGTGGGATTGGTGACCTGAGATTTGTCAGTGGTGTGGGATTGTTGACCTGAGATTTGTCATTGGTGACCTGAGATTGGTCATTGGTGTGGGATTGGTGACCTGAGGTTGGTCATTGGTGTGGGATTGGTGACCTGAGATTGGTCATTGGTGTGGGATTGGTGACCTGAGATTGGTCATTGGTGTGGGATTGCTGACCTGAGATTGGTCATTGGTGACCTGAGATTGGTCATTGGTGTGGGATTGGGGACCTGAGATTGGTCATTGGTGTGGGATTGGTGACCTGAGATTGGTCATTGGTGTGGGATTGGTGACCTGAGATTGGTCATTGGTGTGGGATTGGTGACCTGAGATTGGTCATTGGTGTGGGATTGGTGACCTGAGATTGGTCATTGGTGTAGGATTGGTGACCTGAGATTGGTCATTGGTGTGGGATTGGTGACCTGAGATTGGTCATTGGTGTGGGATTGGTGACCTGAGATTGGACATTGGTGTGGGATTGGTGACCTGAGATTGGTCATTGGTGCGGGATTGGTGACCTGAGATTGGTCATTGGTGTGGGATTGGTGACCTGAGATTGGTCATTTGTTTGGGATTGGTGACCTGAGATTGGTCATTGGTGTGGGATTGGTGACCTGAGATTGGACATTGGTTTGGTCATTGGTGTGGGATTGCGATGGATAAAGGAAGTTTCCCAACAACTGAAGAAATCACGAAGAATAAATAAATGTGGTCCATTTTGTCTGTAGATACATACGAGTGCAACAGTAACCCATGCCGCAATGAAGGACACTACAAAGACAAGCTGAATGGCTTCTCCTGTACATGCCCAATTGATTATACAGGATCGACATGTGAATCCAGTAAGTACAAATCCGACATAACCAAAAGCAGCGGTGGAAATCATTCTGAAAAAAAATAGTATTGGTCTCCTCCTGGTCTAGAGGATTTACAGACTCCTTACGGACCACAAACCAACAACTAGAGCTTTGGATACAGTAGGGCTTCATCTTTCATTCCTTGAAAGAATTAAAGTGAATCTAACCATCAAAAAGGGCAAAGTAACATCTATGAAAAGATCCTGAAATCAAGAAAAGCCCCAACTCATCACAGACTTGCCATAGTTGATTATGCTCTTTGTAGATGGGCCATCCATCCAGGCATAACAAAAACAATTGTTAGTACAGCCCTGACAACAGCCTTGACCTTAGTTATCCTTTTCATCATAAGAACATGCGAAAAAAGGAGCACAGTTTTGCTTCGCCTCTTGTTTCACCTGTTAACTAATGATATTCGTAAACACAACACCAAATTTCATATCAACTTGTGCGTACCTTTCACACCCTTACTACTTACCAATTAATTGACTGTGGTGTTGTGATAGTCGTCTTTGGAATTCAGTTGATCGAGCAGTTGAACAAACCGTCTCCGCTGTGGTTTACAGAATTTTATGCCCCCCTGCTGCCCCCGTCCCCCCTCTGGTTACGCCACTGGTACCCAGGTGTATAAGTCCTCTAATCAGCCACACCGAGTTGTTACCCTATTGGTTTCTCATCAGGACCCAATTTCATGGCTCTGTTTACTGTAGAATTCTGCGCTTATGCCCCATGGAATTATGTGCTTTACAGGCAGGCGCCATTAGGGAAGACTTCGGCGGTAAGCAGTGCCATGAAATTGGGCCCAGAGCCCTCACAGTTCAATGAATAGAGAATATTTGTTATGGTGTTACAACAAACCTTACTAGATTACAATGTTCACATCCTTACCTAGACTTATCACAGCATTGTTTTCACTCCCTTGCATATATTTGTCTACCTCCACAGTTATCTTACCGCCAGCCACACCAGCTCCTCTGACAAACCTGGAGTGGGAGTGGATAGTCATCCTCACTGTTCTGTCTGTCCTTGCCTTCATCTGCATCGTCATTCTCTGTGCATGTTGCTGCTTATGGAGTCGGAACAAAAAGGAATAAACAACCTCAGCCTCAAGCACCCCCCCCCCCCCCCCCACCGGATGGGTTTCACCCCACGGACCAGCTGAAACAGCTTCAGGTCGTGTCCAAATCCAGCGACTTCGGCATTTGGCTATGGCCGCTGGCTGCAATGACAACATAGGAGAATATGACTTTTGGTGTTCCAGCCATATCCGCTGCCGAAGCCATGAATTCGGACACGACCTTCATAAAATACCAGAAGAGGTTAGGACCGATGGGTAGACAGTTACTATATGATCAGCTCTATAAACCATGAAGTTGCTTGTTTGGTCATAGTCTTTTATCAATGAACTCTGTATAAATATAAAGTGGAGTGTTTTCATGATAAACTCATTCCTCACATTAATGAATTAATCAGGGGCTTTTTCGATATTCAACTTTTTACAAGAAAGCTTTATTAAAAAAAAAAAAAAATGAACTTAGAAAAAATTAAAAAGATATTTTATGAGAAACAGCATTTGTTTTATCCACCAATTTGGTTTGCGCATTATTTAATTTTTGTGTAATTATTTTTCTCTTTTTTTTTACTGTTATAAATATCTTGCAATTTTTTCTTTTATGCTGTTGTCTTAATTTTAACATTGTCTTGATATGATGAGTGAAAGATGTACAATGCAAGATTGAAGTTAATGCAGGTTTTTGTATGTTTTTAATTAACTAGTGGATAGCTTATTACGAAAAGTCTTTCACAATTGTTATATTAAAGGTCATAGAAGACAACACAAAGTATAGCTATCTTGCTTCAAGAAAAGACTAGTTTTAGCCAAATGACGACCAACAATTTCTTAAGTACAATGTTATTTTGTAACTTTTGATTTTAGAATACTAGAAGTATTGACTCATTTGACGAACATCACACGCGGCAACTGTCTGTCACACTCGCCATTTTGAGTTAAATTGCACGTAAAAATGATGGTATGCGGAGACACACAGGGACATTGACTCTCAAAATGGCGCAACCCAGATTATTATGATTATGGCATAATGTGAATTGGGTCAATACACAAGTTTTTAGTTAAGTTTTTTTAATTATTATTCTTTATAGGCCATTTATCTAGACATGACTGATTATGCTGTCTTTAACGAAACCTGTGTTTGTTTTAGAGAAGTAAATTTGTACACTTACAAGGGAAAATTTAGAATTATCTTCTTCCTTTTACGACCTTCACCGTTAACTTTTTTAAGTTGTATGAAAAAAAAGATCTTGCAAACTTTTTCGGTCGCTATGGGATACGAGCTTCGAACTGCTGCCGTGATCTCTAAAAGGGTAAAAATATTTGTTTGGATGGATTGCTCTTCAACGAAATGATGACCAGCAATTTCTTTACTACAATGTAATTTTGGGACTTATGAATTTATGAATTTAGGGTAATACTTAAATCTAGATTCACATTTTTCTTGTAAAAATATTTACTTTTATTGCTGACGGTGAAGTTGTCTTTCAGTTGGTTTTCCATAAAATTATTGTTTGGTTAAAATTATTTCATCTAGTGGCGAACTAAGACTAAACTATTTTTATTCAAGAGGCTGTATACTTTGTAATGTATGTAAAATGTGTAATGTTTAATGCAGATACAAACAACGTCTTTTTTTATTTGTAAAAACAAAGTGTACAAAGATATATGTTTTGCTTGTAGTGTGTATGGATTGTGTATTAACCGCTGCATGTGATTTTTTTTAATTTTGTTTGTTTTTTGTGAATATGTACACGCATATCACTTGTTATGGAATTATTTTTAACAATATCAGTACCAAATAATCTTCAGAAGCCAAACATATTTTGATTACAACCCTTAAGCCCGGTTCATACCTCACGCTTATGCAAACGCGAAGCAAAGTAGACGTCACTCTCCTACATACGCAGTGTTTTTTGCAAAAAAAATTCATCACATTTTAACTTGAGCGAAATTGTTCGTTGCGAATTTGTGACCCCAAATTCGCTTCGCCTTCGCGCGAAATATGAACCGGGCTTAATCCTCCCAAATCCTCCAAAATTCTCTTCATGAAGTTGTCTGATTGTGAATTAAGAATTAAGGTCTGTAGGCCCAAATAACAATTGCTTATCACTGGGCCAGGCATACCGATCTTTAAAGTTCAAACATTTTGGTGCTGAGTGACATAAGAGCAGAGGATAGTGGAGGGTTGAGGTTGCCTAAGTCCAATTACAATACCTTAAAAGAGATGCAAGGTGAGGTGGCACATATTGCTGCCAGACCATGCCAGAAAAACTTGGCCACTACACGCCATATAAGGGTTTCAAGGAAACCTAATATGTATTTGAAAAATCAAAGTGGTGTTCCTTATAGGTGCTTGTTTATACCTCCTTGCAATTTGAAGCAACGTTGGATTAGTCGCTTTTGTGTGTTTACTGTGTTTTTGTGTGTTTGCTTACTACTATGATGTCCCAATATCCGTCAAAATCCTCCCACCCGGTTCGGTATGATGTTGGTAGCAATGGTGTAGTCACGGGAGGGCCTGTGGGGCACGTGCCTCCCCATAAATTCTTAGTGACACCCCCCAGCTGCCCCTCTCCCCATGAAAAAATTCAGATAAAATGTAATTCATTACAAAACATGGTCCCTGCTGCCCCCCCCCCCCCACCCCACCCACCCAACGATAACCAATAAATCCTCACACACATTTCGATTGAATTTGCTGTGGGCTTCTGTATTTGCTGTTTGCAGAAGCCAAACTGTGTAAAGTGGGCGTGGTTTCCACTAGAACTAACTACACCAAACTTGACATCACACAGGATACCATTACCAAGTGTACATCAGTCTGGATTCTGGAGGATTATGATGGATAAGGAAACATTCTTTGCTGTAATGACAAGGGAGTTAGGTTTAAGCTGGTTGTGGCTGCAAAATAAAATTTAATCAGAGGAAATTACTTCCTCCTGCAAGGGTAGCCATCTTTAATGGATGAGTATCACACAGTTATTTAAGCAATGAAGAAAAAACGGGTTTCTTTTCTACATTGCTCAGATTTTTTTAACAAAGACTAACAAACATACATTCATATTTTTTGATACTTTGAAGAAAAAACTTGTAAAGTTTGAAATTAGAAGGAAGAATTATAGTTATAAGGTTCAAAACTTGGCAATAACAGCTAGTAAAAATAACTTGTTAAGGCAAGCTTTAATGACAATAAACTATAATTATGCAGTTTGAAATCATGCATTGGCTGTCTTCTTTGTACATTAGAAGTCATCCATTTTGTAAGAAATATACCTGTTTGTGTAATAATAATTATTGGTGGCATTTAGATTAAAATAAACTTATTGGCATACGGGAACAAAAAACAATTATTTGTTTTTTAAAATAAGTTTATGCTTAAATTTTCCTGGTACAGCAGGCGGAGAAATTTGCTTAATGAAACATGTGTACACCATTTGAATATTATGATAAAATTAAATAATTAAATATGATCATTATTATGTACAGTGGCATAACCAGACAGTTTCATTGGGGCGGGGCAAGCAGGGGAAAGACATAATACGTGGGGGGGGGGGCTCAGGCCCCTACGCCCCCCCTTTGGTTACACCACTAATTGTAGAGTACACATAAAATCAGGAAATCTTCAGAGCTGACCATTGAAATAGAACATAGAGAAAACTAAATGCATCAATATTTGTGCATTTTCATTCATACAGGCAGCTATCACTCTCCTCCTCAAAAGAATTCCTCCCTCTACCACGCCCTCCCCTAACCCCGCCCCGGTTCCACTTCACCATGCTATGGACTGCAGTGGGCCTAATTTAACAATATTAAGGCATTTGAGCTTTCGTGTCCAGGTGTCAAAATCATCAAAATTATAATAAAAATCATCTTTTGCACACATAAAAACCGAACTCTCAATTTGCAGATCTTATTGTATTTGGACCATTTTGGTAAAAAAAAAAATTAAAAAAAATTTGGGGATCAGAAAATACTTTTGTTTCATTTTTCAGTGGGCTGTTATGAAGGGGCGGCAAATCTAAAAGCTATTTCTTCCTCACACATTTTATTCAAAAATTCTTCAAAGCAATCAAAATGATTATTCAAAATACTTAATATTTTAACCGAAAAGTCCAAATTTATATCAAACAATTTTTATTTCACGCGATCCCCTTCTCCTTCAGAGATTGGCCTTACCCGTAAAATATTGCTTTCCCCCACAGTATGCGCTTTGATATGCAAATTGTTCACAGTGGCGTGCTCCGGCTCCGTGCTCAACGTCCATTACAAAGCCAAAATGGCCGACGTAAAATTGACTCCACATTATCTCTACCGCTTTTCTACATTTTACAGCCAATTTGGACGACGAAACCACCGCAAAGTGAGCGAGGTGAGTTGAATATTTTTTATAGAATCCTTCGAAATAGTTTTTATGGTGAATATGAGATTTCAAAACAGTAAAAATTAAGCAAACATAAGGCTTAACGGTTCGGCCCGGCGGCAAGCTTGAAATACACGTGGCACGAAGTTGCATTCAGCTCGTACAGTCGTTTGATATAAAGACAAAAAGCTATATAAAAAATACTGGTTGATGTGAAAGAACGACATTTTGTATCAAATTGTTTCATAATTCTGAGATAAATATATTGACAATTAAGTATCAGCTTGTGGGGGCGTGTGTGCAGCGAGTTAACAATTATCATTAATGTAATGCTCATAATATTAAAGGTACACACCGGCTTACTGTTTACCTAATTTAGTGATGTGGAATGACAGACAATAACTTTTAAATGATTGTTCTTAAAAAAAATCATCAAAATATCACGTAATTAACGAAAAATGTGGAAAAAACAAAACACGGTCAAAGGTCAGCTTATACGCTTTTCCAGCCGTTGCAACTGTCAAGTTTACGTGCCAATGTTGCGCAATGTTGTAAAGTAGACTGGTGCTCTGTTTATGTATGAATTATTACAATGACGAGGCATGAGGATCCAGACTTCATGCCCATCCAGCACAAATTCACGTGTAAATAAAAAACAGACAAAACAGACAGTGTATTCTGTGTACAGCGAACTGGACGAACTTACTTGCAATGGAGAACGTTTCTTCATTGTATGGCAAGTAGGCCTTATGTTGTAAAAAATTACTTGGACGAATGCCAGTTGGGTTCTGGACTAATCTGTGTTGTCAGGTCGTGTTTGAATGTAGAAAGGGAGAGAATAAGCTTGGCATAATGTGGACATCACAGACATGATTGACCATAAATATTGTCAAAATGTGAGTCTTCATGAATAAAAATATACGCAGGCATATTCACTATAAAGTTCTATGACACAAACCTGTCCATCAAAATTATGGCAAAGACCACATCCTTCATATTCTCATCGTGACCAGCCTGCTGCAGTCTAAAAACTAATGGTAGTGTCCCTAATCTTGGACCATTTTTTCACATTGGCTTGGCCAATAACAGTCATGTGCCAAGCGAGCCTCCCGCTTTTGCCGCACCGGATTGCCAATCCTGGCAGCGTTAGCGAATGCATTCTCCCGTTTTTCGGGTGATGACTTCACTGGCCGGCTGCGGCCACCGCCACCGTTTTTTTGTTGTGGCGATTGGGGGAGTGGACATTATGCAGCTATCATAGAAGTAGATAGATAAGCTGTATAAGATAAACATTCCCCATCGTCGTCGCTCGTGTGCGTTGCGCAGGCAACACGTTACAATAGTTAGGGGATAATAGCTAGGGGTACAGACTAAAACCCTCGTAAAAAAAACGTAATTGTTGGTCTGGCTCCCTACCCCTCCGACAAGCTCCCATGCTCACGGCTAGACCGACCGGCAAGCTGGGGAGTTCATGCCCCGGAGTTTGTCCCTCTGGCCCCACGAGCCACGGCACCGGCTGTACGGGATATGCCCCAAGGTTTACGTTCCGCTAGCTCCCACGCTGGTGCGCCGTAAGACACGCTTCGGTTGCACGGACACCTCTGAATGTGA